>CM057342.1:684150624-685350624 GCA_030015575.1 Agapanthus africanus | reverse complement strand
TCCATCTCTCTAAAAACACTAAGTTGATTTATAGCGCCAAATATCGGAGGTCTGGATGACTACGACCGATATAACTGACTTCATATTTTCTCTCACAGATGAAAGGTTTATTGATTGTGGAGACGCATTTTTCCTGTAAGCACAAGCCTCTGCAGTTAATTACGTTATCACGAACGATAATAACTTTCTGCACTCTAGGTTTTTAGTTTTGTGTGTCGTGATTTGATTTGTTTACTTTGGGTTGTCCTTGGATTGTGTAAGGAGACTAATTTCGTCGTCGTTCGTATGACGCAGATTAGTCCAAATCCGTACATATATTTTTATGATTTGGTTGAAGCATTTGCTTGACGGGATCCTCGTTGGATCTTGGTTTTCCAACGAGAGTGAAATTAGTCGCATTTCTCACATTTGTGAGGTCCATCAGTTTACGGGAAACTTGTGTTTTATCTAAGGGTCGTTAGTTTTATTTGAGACTAAAATCAATTTCGATGTTTTGAACATATGGACTCAATTGATCTTAAAATCAATGAAGCTTAAGTTTCAAGACTTAACCAATTTAGGCTAAGGATTGGGTTTGCTTGACGTAGTTTGGCGCTTGGCGTTCACGCGCCTTTCATGTGGCGTATGGTGGGACAAAGTTTGGTTGGCGCTTAGCTTTTGGCGCCTGTTGGCTTAGCGAAGCCAATATGGGAAGAATTAAGGGCTTTTTTCGGTATGCCGCTCTGCGAATAGAGCGAATGAACAGAATGTACAGTCGAACATGAATCTCCTTCGCCCGTTATCTCCGAGAAAACTTTCTTCGGTGCTACCTTTTTCTTTTTAAGGGATGGGGTTGGGGTGTATAATAACCTTTTTTTTGAGGATGCCCGGGAACAACTCCTAGGTCAATTAAGGAGAAAATGTTGGAACCTCATGGGGAAGGGGCTTTATACAAAAGGGTAAGGAATAGAAGTCTAATTTTTGCATTGGTTCGAGTTCAATTCGTGAGCATGCTTTTAGGCCTATGCAGCTAATCCACTGCTTGAGCCTGCTATATTCAGTCGCGCTCATCCCTTGCTTGGCGCTTGGCGGTTGATGCGCAGCTCAATATAGAGCTTAAGCTCGGGCGTCATTTTTTTGGCAAGTTCTTTTCTAGTGTTGGCGCCAAGTGCGTGGCACGTGCGGCGTCAAATTCCAGATTTTGAGAGATTAATCTCCACAAAAAAAATTGGTCTTTCAGAAAACATAAGTTTTATGAGGCTTAAGTCTCTGTATTAATGGTCTTTTGGCCATTAAAATCATCAAGATCAATTTTTTTTAATGATTTTGGGTTTCTGTTCATGCTTCATGGTGAGAACTTGGGGTCTTGTGAAGTTTAAACTTCGTTCTTCATAGTGATCCTTAAGATCTTGATGGTTTTGCGTCTTTTGGTGAAAGAATTCTTAAGTTTTCCTTCAAAGCTTAGATTTTAAGATCGAAAATCCCTCCATGAGACAAGGAGGAGATTTGACTTAAGAATCTTTGATCTAGAGAAAGAACTTAAGTTCTTTTTTAAGCTTAAGCTTCTTTTTAATGGAGATTATTCTCCTTACCTAGATATCAACTCATACCGTCACATGTTAAATGATACATTCAAATCTGTTTTTTGATTGAGATTCATCATACTATGTCATTGAGGGTGAAGTCATTCACATAGTGGTCTTTTGATAAGCTTTTGAGTTTTAGTGACAGCAGAAACAAGCAAATATCGATATAACTTTGAAATATATATGTCGAGTCATTGTGTGCTTCAACCTGGTGCACTGAACATATATAACAAAGCATTGCAAGTAAAGGAAAAAGAAAATGACCAAGCATGTCTGATAAAATTATAATGACCATGCATTATAATCTTATCGTGTGTTTAGTATTATTATAGATTTCTTACTTCAAGTATCATATAGAATTAATTAGGTCTGATAAATCCTCCATTGATTTTCTACTTCATGTATCACTTAGAGTAAGTTCTTATAAATCCTCCAATACTGGGTTTATCATGTGATTATTGTCATATCCGCACACAATTATTATCATACAGCGAGACGGTTTAATGCTATATGAGGTTGAAGCTGAATTATTAGTTCCCTTTGATTAATTTAAAATCCTTTGCAGTCATATCCAACGACAATTCATCTGTACTAGTGCCTGGACTGTAGCTGCAACGACAATTCCATCAACTTTCCGAGTTCAGCGATGCAGAATACAGATTTATGCTGGTGCCCTTTGGCTTTGCAAAATACTATTCCAGGTTTAACTTCACACAACCCAATCCAAACTTGGTCGATTCTAACTCAGCTCATAACTTCATCATATTTAGCTTCGTTATTAATAGTTCCCGGCTTTTTATTACAAAATATTTTAATCTCAGTCATCGGTGTCTAAAATCATCTCTTAGTTGATGTATGACTTTTAGTAAAAAAAAATTTTGTAGCTTTTAGATATTGATCTAGAAAACAACTTATTAACATTTACTAATATTGGGAATTTTAGTAGTTTCTAAATTATTAGATTCTACCTATTTGTTTTCCATTTGTCTTATTAGTGAAGTTCTAGTCCCACATCGGATAATCACAAACATGGTATGTTATTTATATTGAACTATTGTCAGCATACTATATTTCGTATTTTGAGGAAGAAATGATCCGGTTTATACAATATGTACGCGTGTGCGATGGATAGCTTTAAAGGTGTGTTTTGGGCGCTTATATAGATGCATATAAATACGATGGACTTCCTATTGTCAATCAATTCCCTCTTTTTCTTTTTGTGTTTGTATGTGAGTTTGGGTTGAAAGTTATATCTGTATTTGGATGTTGTTGATGAATGCAATCATGCTAATACAAATTAGGATAGTTATTTGAAATGAAAATTATCCATATTTGATAACAAACGACTCAGATTATTGATATCAAGTCATTATGAGAAAGCATTTCTGCCACAAGTGACATCATTTCGTACATATGGCTAATGTGAAACTGAAATGGTTGCAATTGTTTGTTGTTTTGCTTAATGAAAAACGAATTCCTCTAATGTCCTTGTCTTTTACGCATAGGTCATATCAAAATGAGTTGCCAGTATTGTGAACTATGCGACACTTATATTTATAATTCTGCACTCAAATTATAGAGAGAGCGCAGGAAAAAAAAAGACAATAATGGAGTGCAGAATTTTAAACACAAGTGTCAAACAGTTAACAATCCCACAACTCATTTTTAAAGTTTAACCCAAATCTTTAAAATTTACATATATGTAGATATTATAATTTGGGTTGGATATTTTTCTTTAGATCAAATATACACAGAATAAAAAAGCTACATGATCCAAATCTTATCTAAGCTCTAAACAAGTGGTAAGATTCCAAGTTCAGATTGATCACAAGGCCATTAGTGATGTTTTTAAGTTATCAAGATCAATTAAAAGATAAGGATACTCTTAATCGCTTAATCATGTCTGTGTGTAGAATAAATTGGATATATCTGCCCTTAAACATGATCTACGTTATTGAAAACAAGAATGTTATGAGATGTCTTACATATGCATCAAGGGGATCGTCAAATGACCCTACGTCGGATTGTTGTTAAATAATAATATACATGTCTGTTTATTTTGTATGAACAGAAAAAGATTGTCATTATTAAATAATAACCAACTTCGCCATTGTAGTAATCGGTATTCTATAAAGTACCAATATAACTACCGATCATTAAACTCTGTAATTGTGACAAATTTTATTTTTTTCTACCTTGCACCGTTGCAGATTTTACAATATTTTAGGAACTTATTCAGTAATTTATGGTCTTATAAAGATTCTAAGAAGAATGTTACCTTGAATTCTCAATAATGAAATAACTCTTACTAAATCCTTACCTTGATGTTTTGCATTGCAAGCATTTAGATACGAAGCGTGGTCCTACATCTAATACATATTAAACATTTAGATTTACTGATGACTAATTCATGCCCAATTTTTCTTATCACAACTCCTCCTATAGGTCAAAAGAGGCTAGGGGTATGCAACATCATGGAAATCGAGCGACGCGATATATTGATGCAACATTATGAAGAGCTACAAGGTGAGAAGATGCTATGCGGTTAGTTTCCTCATATGCCTTACTTTTATCTATAATTCTGCCTCTTGGCATTTGAGAGAAACATTTAGCAATCCAATAATTGCCACAATTAGACTCTCATGCGAAACGGAACATTGTGTATGCACATACACACGCATCTTTGGTCATTTTCGACTCAAGTTAACACTAAGAACTGAAAGTACCATCTTTTTCAAGGTTGAGGTTCAGGGAGGAAATTGATCGCCTGCATATATGAGAACTATTACATTAGGACATTGGAGTGTGGAAATCATTTGATTTAACAATTATATGTTGAATATACTAAGGTTCATGGATAGAAGTCCATTATTAGAGAAGTATTCAGGCAATGAATACAAACTAGGGATGTAATTGTATCAGACACGGAGTAAATATAGCCATATCCGGTAGTTGTTGGCAGATGTGTAGATACAGATATAACAAGCCTTTATCTAAGTGAATATAAGTTGCTACATATTTGATAAAAGTTGTACACGAATTGGAATAAGAAATTGATATCGCTAAAATCAAGTTTTTCTACTTGAACCTGTCATACCTGTATTTAAAGCTAATATTTTGCAGATTCAAGGACCGTAAATTTTCTTATCACAAAATATTCTAATCTTAACCATATGTAATATAGTCTAAATCATCTGTTATTTGACGAATGACTGTTAGTTAAGTTTTTAGGTAGTATTTAGATATTGATTTCAAAATCAACTCATTAAAAAAGGGGGGAAATCATTCACAACGCCTGTTCAAAATTTTATCTAAGTGAATATAATTGTTGCCATTATATCCATAATTGGAGGTTGCGATCATGCAAATACGAATACAAATATGAATACTAATACAAATACGGATAGTTATTGGAAGTGATAATCACTGTCCATAATCGATAACAAACAACCTGGATTATTAGTAGACGTTTTTAAATTTAATAATAACTCATTATGAGAAAGCATTTCTGCCACAAGCGACATCATTTAATACCCATACCTAATGTGAAAGCAGAAACAGTTACCGATATTTGTCGTTTTTGCTTAATACACGACTTCCTCCATTGACCTTATCTCTTACGCGTAGTTCATATCGAAATGAGACGGTTTCAAAATGAGTTGTCGTTTTCGTGAACTTTATGACACGTGTATTGAAAATTCTGCTCGCCATTGTTGTCTTATTTCTGTGCGCTCTCTATAAATTGAGGGGCTGCCTACTTTCTACCACACCAGAGTTCACTTGAACATTTATATGTTGGACCTTTTACATGTTGTAACATGTGCCCATTTTCAAAGTTTCCGCACTTCTTTACTGATTTTTGCAGTTCAAAGTAAGTGCAATATGTGGCATTGCCAATTTTGCGGATTGGGTGGTATTGGAAATATGATTCTTTCCTCAAGTTAATAGCGACTCATGTCAGTCGTGTTGGGGTTTTGGGTAAGCACCATTTTCCCTCTTTCTTTTAGTTTTAGGTGAATGTTTGTGTAAGTTCGTAAATTTTCGGGTTAAAATGTTTTTCATTTCTGAGCTGCCTGATAAGCAAGCGATTAATGGAGCATGAGAAAGTTTATCACATACCTCTTCTGGAATTTCAGCAATGTTGAGCATGCTTGCATTGGTTTTGTTGTGGAAACAGGAAGAACATTAGCTTTCTTTCTATTTTTTGATGAATTATATTGTATTGCAAAGAGAGACTCTATAAGCAAAAGAGAAGCAAATTTTTTTTCACAGTATGTGACATGAGCACATACTTGTTTATGCATACAAATAGTATAGATTTTATTTAGTATTTACTAATGCTGAAATTTTTTTCTCGCGCTCCAGAGAGAAAGTTGGCTGCTATATGGGCAAGCAGTCGGTGAGCATTTAATTATATCAATCAGCTAAATGTACAAACTTGTATCCGGCTCGTACTACAAATTTTAAAAAATTAAGAAAAAATTTAAATAAACATTTTTGTAACCATAAACAATTTGTCAAATTCCTTTGTAATTAATGATGTTTAAAGTCATATTAATGATGTCAAACTAACCGTAATAACCTATAAACCATTAAACCATTATTATTGAACGCATTAACCCATGCTTAATACAAAAATCCCATTATAAAAAGATCAACACAAAATTACTTGGTATCAAACCATCTCGGCTATCTAGGTCTTGGAACTCTGACGGTCATTTTTAGGAACGGAAGCAGCCATCTTGGAAGCCTATATATTAAACCATGATCCAAACTTAAGCTTATAAAATTAACTCGCCTTTAATTTTAATTTAAGACATTGAAAACATCTTCGTGCACTCACAACTTATCATTAACATTCAAACGTGGGTTTACTGCTATTGCTACACAAATCCTATTATGCCCAAAATTTGATGTGTGTCATGATGCATTAAAGGAGCCAAAGAAAAAGTGGAGTGATAGAATATTCCTAGCTCCAGATTTCGATGGCAACATTAACAGCCTAGAGATCATCTCGACGTTCCTCCTCATGCCAGCAGGGTGCAGATGCGATGTCAACATGGACCCAATGATCAAATAAAAGTGAAGTGATGGCAAAATCCTACCTCCAGATCTCAATGGCAACATCTACAGCCTGGAGATCATCCAAACATTCTTCTTATGCCGGTAGGATGCAGACGTAATGTCAACAAAGACCAAAGGGTTTAATATATAAAAGTAGAGCAATAGCAAAATCCTAGCTCCTGATCTCGATAGCGACATCTACGACATAGAGATCATCTTGGCGTTCCTTCTCAGTGCAGATGCAACGTCACCAAAGACGAAAGGGTCAAACCAAAGCAGAGTAATGGCAAAATCCTAGCTCAGCTCGACGTTCTTCTCATTCCAGCAGGGTGCAGACGCGACATCAACATGGACCAAAGGGTCAAATCAAAAACGGAGTAATGGCAAAATCCTAGCTCCAGGTCTCGATAGCAATGTATGCGGCTTAAAGACTAATTCGACATCTCTCTTACTCCAGCAGAGTACAGACGTGGTGTCAGCAAAGCTCTAAGGAGCTAAAGCAAAAGTAGAGTGACGGAAAAATCCTTGCTCCGGATCTCGATGGCGATATATTCAGCATAGAGGTCATATGGATGTCTACCTCTCTTCAGTGAAAGAGCAGCGTGACATTGTTCAATTGATAAAACTGCACATTTGTTATTACATTTTTCCTACCATTTTCATATTAAAAAGGTCTTTATTATAATATATCATATATATGAGGGTTTATTTGTAAAAATACTACTTTCCATGTGTCGATATATTATAATTAGCATTTGGTAGGAAAATGTATATAATATTATTGACCTAATCCTAGTAGAAATAAGTCTACTAAATATTATTTGTTGAGTTGTTGTGCAGAATTTTCAGGTCTAAAATCAAGAAAATCAAGTTGTTAAAGCTAACCTGCCTAATTAAGAAATCAAAATTAAGAAATCAATTCTGGCAAAAGAAAAGAAAAGATTTCCAAATTCTGAAGGTTCCAAGGATTGCCAAATGTCACAACGAGCTAGCCCCAGAAAAATGATAAACGGATGAGATATAATGGCCGTGGATCCACGGCCATACCCCCCCTTAGGCCGCGGATCCGCCGCAATACAGAGAAGTTGGAAGCTGAGATTTTTTGGAGTGAATCTTTTCTGTTAGCTTCCAAATTTAGAAGCTAAGTTTCTGGTTTTGGGACTATAAATAAAGACCGAGAGTTTCTTGGAAAATTCATCAAGTCGATACGATCACGAAGTCCAAGACGGCTCACGCATCCAGGCTGATCATCAACTGTTCGTCTACCTCCTTGGAAGAGATCGAGAAGCAAGGTAGTCTTTGTAATCATTTTCTAAGGATCAAAGTGTAATGAATATTGTTGATTAATAAAGGTAGTTCTTTTTCTTATTCTATTTCTTCGTAGTTTAATTATGCATTTTCTCTCCATCTCTTTTTCTCCCAACATGCGCGAGTAATTCTCCGCTTGTTAGGGTTCGTAGGATTAGGGTAGGCTAATGGATAATGAACATCCCTAAACCCTTTTTAAGTCCTATAAAGTTTATGAACTTTATCAAAAGAATCATTAACATCCTAATCGGGCGCGCTAACAATTCTTTGTTAGTTCCGACCGCGATTAGAGATTAGATTAATGATTGTTTTGGTAAAGGCTAGATATGAACGGAGTTCCGTGTCGAGATAAGGGTTAAGAGTGGGATTCCTTTTCCCTCCAGAAACCATAATCTACACGCATCACCGTCGTTCTAGTTTTAAATCTATTAAAGGATAAAAATGGTAACTTTTAATTAATCGTCCATAACTACTAAATCCTAACGAACCCTACAATCCCTCTTATTATATTAACTACATCCCTAAAATAATCTAGATCTATATTTTTGCATTCTTGCTTAACGTAGATCTAGAAACCATTCTTCAAAATTCTTTATCCCTCCTCTCTCTCTCAACACATCTAAAGTAAGAGTAAAAGATTCAACGTTTCCCTGAGGACGACCGTACTCATCTCGGTCTAGCTACGCGCGACACCGTTCTGATTGCAGTTAAACTATAAAAATACTTTTTCGTATCAATCAAATGGCGCCGTTGCCGGGGATCCGTGCGTAATTTTTTATTCTTATTATTTGTGTTGAATTCTTAGACGATTCATATCATTATTAAAACAAAACTGCAAATTGCATATTTAACGATTTGTGTGTGAATTTTGCGAGGGAATCTGGAATCACGGAGTTGAGGAAACAGGAAATCTAGGGTTTCACACTTCTCTGGTATCTTTCTTAACTCCTTCTCTCTCCTCTCAAATCCAATAAAATCTATTTTCTGCAGGATTCTTTGCAAAATATTGCCGCTCAAAAATTTTTTTGCAAAGTTTTTGTTTTGCGGTTTGTTTTTGCATATTTTAATACGGATTTTTAAGGGGCAAGACCAAATCCAGATTAGGTGGGGATTTCATCACCCTTCCTAAGCCCCACAAATCACAAACCGAGCATCTGCATCAACCCTACATTAATTTAAAAAATATCTAGACCAGACTTTAAGGACTGTCGCGCTCAATAAGGACAGAAGAAGGTCGTGGATAATCTATCGCTTATCCGCATTACTTTTGTGGTGACTAGGAAAGTGTGTCCAAGACGAGTGGTTACTTAATTAGGACCACTACTTTTATAGTGGGGAGCTTCCCACTCACCTGGCACTTACTTGGCTACAAGAGTAGTAAAGAGGCGGTAGAGAATTTATCCTGCGGCTTGTCCTTTAGAAGTCTAGGAGCTGTCTAGAGACTGACCTAGGTAATCTTAGTTTCAGGGTTGTTTGTGCATTTTTGTGTGATTTGTCTAAATCCGTCATTTTGCAAAACAAACCAATTATTTTACCCCTTCCCCCTTCTTCTCTTCTTATAATGGGTGACCCAAACAGACGATCTCTTGTCAAGTTTTTCTGTCCACAACCAGATATCTCTTGTTTTCGTAATCCCTTCGGTATACCGCCCGGCTCTTCCATGTCCTTAAGAGATCATATAGAACAAGCAGAAAGAAATAGTTGGCCACTTCAGTCTAGGTCTTATCAACCGTATCCTAATCCTACACCTGTTTCAGTTCATACCCAGAGTAAGGAAGCCCCTAGACGAATGTCCATTGCTGAGCACATAGCTAGGTCTAGAGGCCAAAGTTTCAACCCGGACCAATATCAACCATCACCACCACTGTCCGGAGAAGAGTTTGATATGCGGTTTGTAGCATATAAGATGTCTGTTGAAAATAGCCAACCAACCAACCCATATCAATATTCTTCTTATCATAATATTGATCCTACTCCTACCTAAGTTCCGCAACCATTCTATTCCTATCAATCGAATCCGACTTTTCCACCTACTCTAGACAATTCTTCTAATCAGTTATTTGGGAGTTTTAATTATCCACAGGAATTTCAATCTTATACCGAAACCCCTTATCAACCCAAGACTAGTCTGGAGCAGACATTAGAAAAATTTCTGGAACTGTCGAACCAAATTAGGAAGGATTTGGGTAGTAAGACAGAACTGTACACCTTTCCTAATCAAACCTCCCCATTCCAAACTGAAATCCACAACTCCAGTTTCATAGATTCATCAAGTACAATGTCTGATAAGTTGTGTGACTTTGTAGTGTTTGATTTACCCGACTGTGAAGGGTCCATTTCAAGTGAAACCATACCCAACCCTTGTGATCTCTACACCTCCACTCTTGAACCAAATCTGATTGAAAACCATACTTTTGATGAGGTGTTTGAGAATTTTAACCTTCACTTGAATAAGGTGATTGACGTTGGGGATATATTGATTGATAAACCCGAAATTTTGGATGATTTTGTCCCACCAATTCATCAAATCCTTTCACTTCCTTGTGGTCATCATCTTGAGCCTTTAATTCTTTCCGAACCCCAAATATGTCTTGAAGTTGATGATAATGGTATACCCGAAGATCAGACCGAAATACAGCCTCCATCTTCCACATCTGGTTCAGCAACACTCGACACACCAATTTGTTTATCCATTTCATCTTCTACTTTCTCCGATTCTTCTTCTGTTCCTATAGTTTCAGTGAGTTTTGATAAATCACAATCCGTTAATTCAAGTTCAATAATACCAGAAATTCAACTTGATTTGGATATTTTTGAAAATAAGGTAGATAAGTTTTTTGAGTCCTCTACCTCAATAATTTTTGAATCAAGTAGGATAAATTCTGGCACAAAACTCTTTGACAGCAAAATGTTCAATCACACCATTGATAAAAGTTTTGAAGAACTTTTTGCTGACGAACTTGAATTTTTAAACAATACGGATTTTGTGATTAATCAATCTCCACCTATAGAGGTTGAACCGTCACCATTCTTTCTTCCTAATCATTCACATTCATCCTCATTCTTTCTTTTCTCTAATTTCAAACTCTTTCCAGACCACCTCTTATCCATTCCCCATTTTTTCTTGACTCGATACAACACATTCTTCCACCAACCTATACGCTATACTGATAAAATCTTTGAATGGTTGGTGTTAACTTTTGGTCTTTGTAAAGTCTTACTTTGACCAAATGACTCACCCCCTTTTAAAATGCTTCGTATTGTCTAACTCATGTTTGAGGGGGGTATATTTTTGGCTCTTGAACATAACTTTTGTCCTCAAATTTGTGAGCCAAAAATAAGTTTGGGGGAGCATTTTCACTTTCATATATTCTTGCCCCTATTAATAATGCCCTCCCAAGCTTACAGGTTTTTGTGATCCAGCAGATAGCAACAGTGAGGACACTGTTGAAAACAAGTTTGGGGGAGTTTGTGCTTATTTACGCATACTTTGCATTATACTATATATAAGCACAAAATTTTTTTGATAATAAAAGAATAGAAAGTAAAAAATTATATCCAAAAGATAGGAATAGTTTAAGAAAACCAAGAAAATTAGAAGTTTTCTGAAACGAACTAGTAATAAGTAGTTATGAGCTGTTGTCCCAAGGGTTAGTAAGATGAAGGAAGTCACTAATCTGAAGATAAAAATAAGTCTGAAAAATAGTTTCTATTCTGGAAGCCAAACATTTGAATGTTGATACCCTACTATATGCACTTACACACGTCTTGAAACTCGGGATAGTAGAGAATACCTTGAAATGCTCTTATCTAAAAGCCAAAGTACGAAAGAAATAATAAATGAAGAAAATAAAAATGGTGAAAAGAAAAATGAACACTGGTTTTGTTATCGCCAAGGCAGCAATAAAAAAATATAGCGAGGGTGCTTCATCACCTAGTGCCCTAAGGCCAACTGGTCTTGGAGTCACTGCTAAGCCTTAGGTGGTGCAAGACGAGGAAAATATTATCACCTAATCAGCAAGCACATGAGTAATCGGTCGGTAGTACCTCAAGAAGTATTAACGGTTGCATGAAAATGTGTGAGCAAATCTAAATATTCATCAAGTTAAAAAGTACTGAGGTAGATGGACAAGAGTATGATGACTTGAATTGAATTCTCCGTGTGTAGGGATGTCCATTTCACACACATAGGGGTATATGATCAATGTTTGGATAAAAGATAGGAATGAAGAATAAGACGATGTTTTATTGAGGGATGATGTGATTTCTAACATCTTTTCATGACTATTAAGATAGGGCTCATGACAACTGAAAAGCTAGTATTAGTTGGAAACTATTATTTTCAAAGTCTTTCTTTCATGGTTCTTATCTTTATATGTAAATTTCACCATCTCTCTTTTATTATAGGATTTTGTGAATGTAATCCGCTGAAAACCCTCAGGAGACAACACTCCTCCTACTAGGGACACCTAGAGGTTTAACGGCTTGTTGCACGTGCTCAGTGCAATCGTGTTTGCCTACGAAAGTGTGCTTAGTTTTTTCCTTTCTTTTTCTCCTTCTCTTGAATAAACTAGTTTGCTCGGGACGATCAAAGATAAGTTTGGGGGTATTTGTTCAGTTGATAAAACTGCACATTTGTTATTACATTTTTCCTACCATTTTCATATTAAAAAGGTCTTTATTATAATATATCATACATATGAGGGTTTATTTGTAAAAATACTACTTTCCATGTTTTGATATATTATAATTAGCATTTGGTAGGAAAATGTATATAATATTATTGACCTAATCCTAGTAGAACTAAGTCTACTAAATATTATTTGTTGAGTTGTTGTGCAGAATTTTCAGGTCTAAAATCAAGGAAATCAAGTTGTTAAAGCTAACCTGCCTAATTAAGAAATCAATTCTAGCAAAAGAAAAGAAAAGATTTCCAAATTCTGAAGGTTCCAAGGATTGCCAAATGTCACAACGAGCTAGCCCCAGAAAAATGATAAACGGATTAGATATAATGGCCGCGGATCCGCGGCCATACCCCCTCTTGGGACGCGGATCCGCCGCAATACAGAGAGGTTGGAAGCTGAGATTTTTTGGGATGAATCTTTTCTGTTAGCTTCTAAATTTAGAAGCTAAGTTTCTGGTTTTAGGACTATAAATAAAGACCGAGAGTATCTTGGAAAAGTCATCAAGTCGACGCGATCACGAAGTCTAAGACAGCTCACGCATCCAGGCTGATCATCAACTGTTCGTCTACCTCCTTGGAAGAGATCGAGAAGCAAGCTAGTCTTTATAATCATTTTCTAAGGATCAAAGTGTAATGAATATTGTTGATTAATAAAGGTAGTTCTTTTTCTTATTCTATTTCTTCGTAGTTTAATTATGCATTTTCTCTCCATCTCTTTTTCTCCCAACATGCGCGAGTAATTCTCCGCTTGTTAGGGTTCGTAGGATTAGGATAGGCTAATGGATAATGAACATCCCTAAACCCTTTTTAAGTCCTATAAAGTTTATGAACTTTATCAAAAGAATCATTAACATCCTAATCGGGCGCGCTAACAATTCTTTGTTAGTTCCGACCGCGATTAGATATTAGATTAATGATTGTTTTGGTAAAGGCTAGATATGAACGGAGTTCCGTGTCGAGATAAGGGTTAAGAGTGGGATTCCTTTTCCCTCCAGAAACCCTAATCTACATGCATCACCGTCGTTCTAGTTTTAAATCTATTAAAGGATAAAAATGGTAACTTTTAATTAATCGTCCATAACTACTAAATCCTAACAAACCCTACAAGCCCTCTTATTATATTAACTACATCCCTAAAATAATCAAGATCTATATTTTTGCATTCTTGCTTAACGTAGATCTAGAAACCATTCTTCAAAATTCTTTATCCCTCCCCTCTCTCTCAACACATCTAAAGTAAGAGTAAAAGATTCAACGTTTCCCTGAGGATGACCCGTACTCATCTCGGTCTAGCTACGCGCGACACCGTTCTGATTGCGGTTAAACTACAAAAACACTTTTTCGTATCAATCAGACATCATTAAAGAAAAAGTGAAGTGACGACATATTCCTAGCTTCAAGTCTTGATGGCAAGCTTAAAAACCATTGGATGTCATCCCACCCCAGAAGGGTGCAGTTATGACTCATCAGGGCTCCAAATCGAGCCTAACCTCAAGTAAAGCGCCACGGCAATACCTAACGCGGAATCTTCTAATAGTAATGTGAATATTCCAACTTAAGAAGACTACCTGAAGATTTCTTGTCCAGCCTTAGAAGGGATCAGAGACACGACAGACACGGGGCTATTCGAGCAGCAAGCTAAGAGACTGCATGTCGAAAATATATCAGGCAACGCGACGGTACGATGGACTTAACCCAGTACCACAAACCTAACGGACTCATGTATCGAAAGGGGTTATCTATATTTCACGTTAGGATACTGATCAGTCGAAAATATTGCATTTTTAACACATCAATTTCCCTACTCTTTGCAATCATCTAAAGGTGTTTGGTATAAATATAGCACATATTAGCAATTCGTCTACAAAATACCAAATAACATGTGTTATACATTATAACCGGCACTTTGAGGGAAATTGTGTGTTTATTATTGCACGCATGATCTTTTGTGTAGCAAACACTTGTCTCGAGATTGTGCGCAGGAAATTCTCCAGGTAAAAGAGACGGAACTGCTAAAAGTGCTAATAAAAATACGTCAAGTCCAAGACTTGTGATCTGGCACGGAACAAGAAAGTATAAAAATATTCCAGACATCAGAAAAGTACCAAAAAGCCAACACAAAATTACCCTGGAATTTTCGTGCAACAATTACACCAAACGGCCGTGGATCCGCGGCCGAATGGGCCTATCCGCCTCGGATCCGCGGCCTGTTGGACACATCAGCATGCTAAAATCCTCCACGTGACTTCTTGTAACGGCCTCAGCTTCCAGAAGACTCCCAAAGAGCATGTGGCTTTATCCAGAAGGCTCGGCCTAACAACCTTCTTCTAGAAGCCTCCTTGTAACAACCTCATTCTAGAATATTCCCTCTAACAAACTCATTTTAGAAGGCTCTCTCTAACAACCTAGCTTTGGAGGGAAGATTCAAATAAGGTGGTTATAAAAAGAGATCTAGATCTAGAATTGGGAGGTTGTTGAAATTGGAGGGAAAAATTGTAGATCCAAATCAAATCTAAATCAAATTGAGTGACACAATTTGATCCAAATCAAGATCTATCGAGTGCCGAGTCAAAGCAAGCATCCAACAAGCCTTTTTGAAGCAACGCCGATCTTCATCCGAGCAAGTGATCCATGACGATCCGCGACTCACGAAGACAATGCGAAGCTAGTTCGACGATCGAGTTCTCTCCTCAATTCTTGTAGTCTTTGAGTGAATTGTAACGAAACGTTGAATAATAAAAGGTGAAAATTCTTGATCTTGCTTTTCTTTACATTTTAGTATTATGATGAGTTTTCAATTCTTGATTGTTTTCTTTTTTATGATGTTTGAGTGAAAACTCCGCTTGTGGAGGAATCGAGAAAATAGGTAGATGATGACTAAATTCTTGAACGATTCTTAAGTCTTATGAGTTTTGTAAACTTTAGGAAATTGAATTATCGACAACCTAGTTTCGAGCGAGATGATTTCTTGAATATTTTCGCTCTAAATTAGAGATCAACGCTTGATGATTGAATTTCCTAGAGGCTAGAATTTGAATGCTAATCAACGAAAGGACAAGGGATAGAAGGAGAATCCCTAGTTTCTTCAATAGATCTCTAATCCTCGTTGATCATCATCGATCTAGCAACAAATCATCAATAGATAAGAATTTGTAATCATAATTCTTCATCATCACTATCAATTGAATCGATTCCTACAAGCCTCTTTACAAATCTTGATAATTCATTCGATTTGGACATCTTCTTGAATTTTATTGATTCTTGATTTTAGATCTAGTTCTTTACGATTCTTGAAACTAAATTTCAAAATTCTTGAATCAATTTTCTTGCAATTTTTCTTTTATCTTTTCATTTCAATTCATCTAAAACAATTGCGGTCAAAACACACATCTCAGTGGACGATCCGTATTCATTAACGCGCTATATCGACACCGTTAATTGATTGCGGTATAAATTTCTTTGGTTGTGAAACATTTTCTAAACACGACATCGAAATATAAGATCAATCAAATGGCGTCGTTGCCGGGGATGTGTTCTATTTTGTTCGTTTTTGTTATTTGAGTTGAAAATTTATTATTCCATCAGAATTTTTAGATCAAAGTTCGCAACAAGCGCTTAACGATTTGTTGTGATTTTTGCGAGGGAATCTGGAATCATCCGAGCAAAGGGAAAAATTTTCTGAATATTCCAAAGAGTTCAGTGAGTGAACAGGAGCAATTGCACAAATTTTTGTGCAGTAAACTTTTCTTTGCGCGGCGGAACCGCGGTATTAGTGAGCTTCCCGCGGCGGAACCGCGGTGATCTACGGGCTTCAGTGCACGAAAATTCTCAAGTATAATTCTTACTTTCTTATCTCCTCCCTGCTCTGCTCCATTAACCAATTTCTGCAGGATTCTTTGCAAAAATTCGCAGCGCCGCAAAAAGAAAAATTGTGCGTGTTTGATCTTGGTTGTTTGCGTTTTTAATATGGAAATTAAGGGGTAAAGACCAAATTCAGATTAGATGGGGAGTTCATTATCCTTCCTAAGCCCCAAAAATCACAAACTTGCATCCGCATTACCCTTCATTAATTAAAAGAAATCTAGACAAGACTCTAAGGACCGCCGCGCTCATTTAAGACAGAAGAAGGTCACGGGTAATCTATTGCTTATCCGCGTTTCTTTTGTGGTGTCTAAGGCAAGTGTGTCTAAGGCAAATGGTTACTTAATTAGGCCCACTACTTACGTAGTGGAGAACCTCCCACTTACCTGGCACTTACCTGCCACGGAAGGGGCAAAGAGGCAGTAGAGGATCTATCTTGCGACTTGTCTTCTGAAAGTTTAGGAGCGGTGATTGACAGGATTTCTGCGTGTTTAAGTTTAATTACCGCAATCAGGACGGTTTCGCTTTGCAGCTAGCCGGATGAGTACGGGTCGATCCACAGAGAGATGGGAGTCTTTTTCTTAATGTCTTGACGAGTTAAGTCCAAATATGTTTGGGTTTGTTTGAGTTTAGCTAACTGAAAATTAATGATAAGAGAACTTGTTAAGGGTAGGATTTGGTTGGTTTGAGTTAGGAGGATGGCTCACTTAATTCTTTTGCAAATTCTTCATATCGATGTTACGGTAATCGGCAACAACGGGGATTAGCACGACTAAGAGAAAACTTGCGAGTATAAGCTAGGCTTTCCAACACTTCATTTCCTCTTTTTGGTCCTTGTCCGTCCGTTCTTGGCTCTTAGTCGCAACCTCAAGTTGATTCAACCACAACCGGTCTCACTAGGGTATCACCGCTATTATGAAGAATAGGGTGCCGTAGGGAGCGGATTGTGGATCAATTAACAGGAGTTCAAATCAAGATATTTGTCAAAGAGAAAAGTGAGGGACGTTCCCGTCTTTCAAACTTTCCGTTTCCTACCCTAACAAGTGAGAAGTTACTCACCCATTAGAAAAGTTAAATGAAATAAAACAAAGAAAGAGGGTAATAAGAATTGAGGTAGAAAATCACAACTAGCTATTCGGGACCTCACTTAGGCAAGGATCACACTAAGCATCATGGTTGTAAGGATAACAGAAAATGGAAGAAAATTAAAACGACAATTTTAATAAATAACAACTACGTTTAACAATTAAAATTACAAGCAACATAAGAAACCGAATTACAAATTACACATATAGAAAAAGAACACTTCTTGCATGCTTCACACTCAATAAAACCTCTCACAAGCTTTAATGGAGGAAGATGGAGGAAAATGGACTTTTATTAGAAACTAAATAAATCTAATACAAAAATTACACATGAAATTAAGCACCCCCTCTTGGTTCTGCTCTGGGCTATTTATAGGCCTGATTCTGAGAATTTAGCAGTATAATACAAGCCTATACACAATTACAGAAAACACCCCAAAAATCCAGCAGATGGGGACACGTGTCGACCGCGGATCCGCGGCCATAGTGGGGGTTTGGCCGCGGATCCGCGGCTTGTTGGTGGCCAAACCCACTTTGCTTCTTTTCTATGGTCTTGTGCTATTTTTTCCTGGTTCTTGAAAACTTTACACTGCAATAATTTCTCCAGAGGATCTCCAGGTTTCTGATCCAAGATTGCTTCATTTCTTCTCTTTTGACTTTTACCTCCTTTGACTTCAACTCTTGAATTTAGTCACAAATGACGATTATTTTCGTCCCCTCTTCTGAACTGGTACGGGACGGATACTGGACGGATGCTGGAACCCGGCTTTTATCTGTTTGTGACAGATGTTCTGGATTTTGCCGTAACTGTGGATATTTTGTCGGATTTGTGCTCTCTTGGACTGGAAACCTGTAATCTGTAAACATGCGGCAAATACGGATAAAAAGCACCTACCTGTATGCAATGTGATTAAGAATGGGTGGTACAAATATACAAAATTCTGTGATGAACAAGCGGTCTAGAGACTTGACCTAGGTGACCATTAGAATTAGGGTGGTGTGTGCATTTTTTGTGATTTGATTTTCAAAAAACCGTATTTTTCAAAACAAACACCAACCAACTTTTCCCCTAATTATCACAACGCTGCCACTTGTGCTAAACCATTAGTGCAAGCTCGGCTGGACACGGGATTCTGGTGCCCGTCTTGTCCGCGTTTCCCCCATCGACCCCAATGTCGGTATTTCTACATTTTCTTTTTCCCACCACTACCGCGATGGACGGATATCCATCACACTTTAACACCACTCTGCCACCGCCCGCAGGTGTGCAGAATCCTCTATGCATTTCTCTCTAAGAGATGTTATCCTACACGTGTTCCCCTTCCCACCTGTCTTTCTATACCACCTGCCAATGGGGAAAATTTTGAAATCAACCCCCAATTTATCAAACTGTTACCCAAATTTCACGGGCTCGAGTCTGAAGAAGCATACGTTTTTATCTCCAAATTTGAAAACGTATGCGCAATGATTGGAACGTCACAACTGTCTGTGGATGCTATGCGATTACGTCTTCTTCCATTCACTTTGTGCGATTTAGCCGAGAAGTGGCTTTATAATACGACCGCACACTCTATTTCAAAATGGGATGAATTTGTTGCAGCATTCCTTAAGAAATTTTATCCCAATCACAAGACCAGCCGTGTTCGGAGCGAAATCTTCAAATTCACCCAACTTCCCAATGAACCATTCTGGAAATGCTTTGAACGGTTCAAGGATCTTCTTTTACAATGCCCTCATCACGGAATCCCCAGATGGGATTTGTGTCGAGTTATCTATGAGGGTATTGATTTCATGACTAAACAGATGCTTGAAACCATATGTCATTGCCAATTCCTGTCTAAATATGATGGTGAAGCTTGGAAATACCTAGAAGATTTAGCTCAAAACACATTACAATGGGAAAGTGTTAGACCACCATCTTCTAGGGATCATATCAATCAGCTCGATATTTCCGTCACAATGAGAGCCGAAATGGCTGCAATACAAAGGAAGCTCGACGCTATAGAAAACAAAATCTCTTCAGCCTCCCTAAACCAATACACACTTCACAAAACCGTGTGTGGTTGATGTTCAAATTCATCACATTTGACGGAAGAATGTCCTTTGAATGTACCATTTCAAGGTCACACTAATGTTGCATTTCAGCAAAGACCTGGAAACGATCCTTCTTCTTCCTCATATAATCAAGATTGGAGGAATCACCCTGATTTTTCTTGGATCCAACACCAAACTCAATACACGGATCTAAACCAGAATAACTTTCAATGGGTCCCTCCACCACAACTGAGTCAGCACCCCTTTCAATCGCAACATTTTCAAAACCTGGCCAACAATTTTGATCCTTTTTCTGCCGGAACTAATAACACCTCTACACTTGAACAAACCATGAATTTGTTTCTGACAAATTTCATGCAATTTATGGCAAATTTTCAGTCTTCCGTCGATAAAATCCAGAAAAACTCTGACTCCCAAAGTGAGAGTATTAAATTGATGGAAGCACAAATTGTCCGTATAAATGCCGAATTGAGTGCTAGAGAGAAAGTGAATCTTCCATCTCAACCCCTACCTGATCCTGGACCTTCACATTACACTAATGTGAATGCACTTACCATGTTGAGATCTGGAAGAGTACTAGACAATCATGTGGGTGAACAGATTGATGTTGAGGAATCAATTGAACCCCAGGCTTCCACTTCCACTTCCACTCCCACTTCTACTTCTTACCCTATTTCGTCTAATTTATCTTCTTCTTCTGATCCTATTCTCCGTTTTCCCAAAAGCTCGAACCCTCCACCCACTTCATCCTTTCCACCGCCACAACCTTCTCCACAAATGTGGGACCTAACACTTATTGATAAAGCTCCATTTCCAGAAAGGTTGAGGCCCAGCAAACCAAATGCACAAATGGAGAAGCTTGTGGAAATGTTTAAGGAAGTTAACATCAACATCCCTCTCCTAGATGCTATACAACAAGTTCCGTCCTATGCGAAAATTCTTAAGAACTTGTGCACTAGGAAGAGGAAGACTCAAGTACCGAAAAAAGTATTCATGTCGAGTGATGTAGACACGGCTTTTCCCCAACAATTACCAAGGAAACGTAAGGACCCTGGCTGTCCTACTATTTCTATTTCTATTGGGGATAAACATATTAACCGTGCTTTACTTGACCTTGGCGCTAGTGTTAACTTGCTTCCATATTCAGTCTATGAGCAAGTAGGTATCGGAGTGTTAAAACCATCGAACATAACTCTTCAGATGGCCGACCGATCAATCACCAAACCTAGGGGTGAACTGGAGGATGTGTTGATAAAAATCGGGGAATTTGTATTTCCTGTGGACTTTATTGTACTTGATACACAGCCTATAGCAAACCCACGGAACCAAATTCCGGTGATTTTAGGTCGTCCCTTTTTAGCTACTTCCAACGTTGTAATCAACTGTAGAAATAGCTCTATGAACTTATCTTTCGGGAATAGGTCAATTGAGCTCAACATTTACAAGTTGGGAAGTCAACCCTCCGATCCTCATACTCGAGTATATTCTGTCGAATTAATGGATGTCGACAGCAGCGACTTTGATCAGCTTCGTAATACAGATCCAGACTTCCTTTATACGTTGTTGTTTGACCCAAATATGTATCATGTACATACGGACCCTTCTTTTGAGTTGTCCGGGTCAACATCTAACATCGATTATGAACCTTTTCTGGAGTCTGAGTATCATCTCGTTCTTTCAAATGACATTATTTTTCGGGATATCGATGAAAGCTTCGCTGATAGACTTGCATTCTTAGCAAACACGGGTGTTGAGATGAATCATCTCCACAACGAAGAAATTGAACCTCCACCCCTTCTTCTTGACAGTCACGAGAATGCGAGTAATCCATCACAATCACTGTGTCGTCTCTCCAAAACGAGACGCAAACACATTCTTTCACACCACTTATCTTTTCCCCACTTCTTCTTGGCTCTTTTCAAGTTGTTCTTCCACCAACCGGTACACTACACTGATAAAATCTTCGAATGGTTGGTGTTGACTTTCAGTCTTTGCAAAGCTTGGCATTGACCAGAAATTTTTACCCCCTCTTGTGATTTTCAAAGCTTAACATTGTTTAACTCAAGTTTGGGGAGGATAATCTGGCTCTTGAAAAGAAAAAATTTTACTCAAAAATTGTGAGCCAAAAATAAGTTTGGGGGAGTATTTTCACGATCATATTTATTGCCCCCGTTAATAAATTTCCTCCCAAGGTTACATGTTTTTGTGATCCAGCGGATGGCAACAGTGAGGACACTGTTGAAAACAAGTTTGGGGGAGCTTTGTGCTTATTTTAGCATCATTTTGCATCATACTTTGCATAAGCACAAAACATATAAAAAAAATTTAAAAAAAAATTGTACATAAATAAGATAATAAAAGATTAGATAGTGAAAAATTACATCCAAAAGATCGGAAAAATTTAAGAAAACCAAGAAAATTTGAAGTTTTGTTAAACGAACTAGTAATAAGTAGTTATGAGCCGTTGTCCCAAGGGTTAGTAAGATGAAAGAAGTCACTAATCTGAGGATAAAAATAAGTCGGAAAAATAGTTCCTATTCTGGAAGCCAAACATTTGAATGTTGATACCCTACTATACGCTCTTACACACTTCTTGAAGCTCGGGATAGTAGAGGATACCTTGAAATGCTCTTATCTAAAAGCCAAAGTATGAAGGAAAATAAAAAATGAATAAAAAAAAAAGAACACTGGTTTTGTTATCACCAAGGCAGCAATAAAAAATTATAGCGAGGGTGCTTCATCACCTGGTGCCTTAGACCAACTGGTCTGGGAGTCACTGCTAAGCCTTAGGTGGTGCAAGACGAGGAAAATACCAATACACCTAATAAGCAAGCACATGAGTAATCGGTCGGTTAGTAGCTCAAGAAGTATTAACGGTCGCATGAAAAATGTGTGAGCAAATCCATCTAAATATTCATCAAATTAAAAAGTACTGAGGCAGATGGACAAGAGTATGATAGCTTGAATTGAATTCTCCGAGTGTAAGGATGTCTTTTACACACACGTAGGGGTATATGATCGATGTTTGGAAGAAAGGTAGGAATGAAGAATAAAGGCGATGTTTTATTGAGGGATGATGTGATTTCTAACATCTTTTCATGACTATTAAGGTAGGGCTCATGACAACCGAAAAGCTAGTATAGTTGGAAACTATAATTTTCAAAGTCTTTCTTTTACAATTCTTATCTTTATATGTAACTTTCACATTCTTCCTTTTATTATTGGATTTTGTAGGTGCAATCCGCTGAAAACCCTCGGGAGACAACACTCCTCCTATTAAGGACACCTAGAGGTTTAAAGGCCTGTTGCACGTGCTCAGTGCAATCGTGTTGCCTACAAAAGTGTGCTAGTTAGTTTTTCTTTTTCTTTATTTCTCCTTCTCTTTTTAATAAAACAAGTTTGCTCGAGACGACCAAAATTAAGTTTGGAGGAATTTAATCAGTCGAAAATATTGCATTTTTAACACATCAATTTCCCTACTCTTTGCAATCATCTAAAGGTGTTTGGTATAAATATAGCACATATTAGCAATTCGTCTGCAAAATACCAAATAACATGTGTTATACATTATAACCGGCACTTTGAGGGAAATTGTGTGTTTATTATTGCACGCATGATCTTTTGTGTAGCAAACACTTGTCTCGAGATTGTGTGCAGGAAATTCTTCAGGTAAAAAAGCCGGAACTGCTAAAAGTGCTGATAAAAATACGTCAAGTCCAAGACTTGTGATCTGGCAGGGAACAAGAAAGCATAAAAATATTCCAGACATCAGAAAAGTGCCAAAAAGCCAACACAAAATTACCCTGGAATTTTCGTGCAACAATTACACCAAACGGCCGCGGATCCGCAGCCGAATGGGCCTATCCGCCAAGGATCCGCGGCCTGTTGGACACATCAGTGTGCCAAAATCCTCCACGTGGCTTTGTTCATACCATAATATTGCATTATTTTATTCCCCATTCTTATGCATTTTACAAATAAACATGTGCTTTTGACCCATGTCACCTACATAGTTGCAGGTTACAGATTCTCGGGACAAAAACAGTAAAAAAGACAAAAGACGATACAAAAGTGAGACTACGACCAATAAATGATGGAATCTTGATCATGCCACATTTTAAGGAACATTGAAGATCAATTAACAAGTTCACAAAGAACAAAGGCAGCGCAAGGTTCAAGACTTCGTCACGAAGCAACGGTAAAAGTCCACTACAATTATTCACTGTGGAGGTATGAAAGAAACCTAGAATCCAACCTGAGAAAAGAACCAAAGAAATAGAGAGACAAAAACACCCAGAAGCATTGCAGAAAAAATGAAGCGCTGATCTCCCCACTTGGCCGCGGAACCGCGGCCAAGGCATGTTATTGGCCGCGGAACCGCGGCCGGGTATGACCCGTGTCGGCGCGAAAATTTGTGGCGGTGCGCGGATCGTTGACTAGGTCTTTTTCTTAGGGGGTATTTTTGTAAAAGCAGACATGACGCGATTGTAACCTAGGGTTTCTATGAATCTATAAATAGAGACCCTAAAACCTTTTCTATGGTATGCCTCTTTTCATTTCATAAATTCAGATATGTACTGTGTTGATATTTGGAGAGAGCCATCAATAAAAATTAGTAAGTTCTTTTATTCTATTGGCTTAGTTTACTTTAATTTAAAATGTCATTCAATTCCCTAATGAGCGAGTAGTCTCCTCGCTTGTTAGGGTTAGCTTTAGGGAAAGGTTTGAGAGATGAACTCTCTCACCCCTTTCTTTCCCCATCACACATAATAATTAGAACTCCATGCATACACGCACACACCGCTCCCTGCGGCACCTTACCCCTTGAGCTAACGGTGATATCGTAGTATAAAGGACCGGTTGTGTATGTTTTCCATGGAGGTTAGGGTAAGGATCGATAAAGAAAGGACAAGAACCTAAAGGAAGAAACGCCATTTCTTCCCGATGGTAATAATCCCTTTTATTGATAATTACCATAACACCTAATAGATCTAAAATAGGGCATTGAAAGCGGTGAGAAAACATTCAATCTCCCAACTTACCCTAGACCTAACCCTAGCAAGACTTAGATCTAGATAATCTTAGTATAAATCAATTTAGGTTTTAGAAATAATCAATCCGACACCCATTGGAGTTAACTCGTTAGAGCGATTAGGAAAACACAAAATCCCTGTGGACCGACCCATACTCACCGGCTAGCTACCAAGCGACGCCGTTCTTGATTGCGGTTAACAAATATTTTTGACACACGAATCAAATGGCGTCGTTGCCGGGGATGGCATAGTATTTCCTTTTTGTAATTTCGGGTTAATCTAAATTAAAAAAAAAATCTTTAAAATAGAAAAAAAAATTACAAAATTTTTATCATTTATTGTTTGAAGGGTATTTTTTGTGTGAATCTTTGCAGGATCGACGGATCTGGAAAAATCCAGAGTGCGAAACAGAAAACGGGAGATCCGAACAGAAGGGGATTTAAAAAACAGAACAGCATAAAAAGTCTTGGGATCTGAACCCTCCATCGGACCGCGGAAGCATCGCGCTATACCCACTTTGACCGCTGAACCGCGGCGGCCTTGTGACGTCACCGCGGGGAAAAAATTCTTGGGACCCGAGCTGCTTACCTGACCGCGAAACCGCCGCCGCACGCGGGAATACTCACCACTACCCATTTTCTTCTCATTGACATTCTCTTACCTCCACATTCTGTTTTTCACCTTTTTGACTACACTACCTCTTTAGTGTATGTCCTTTGGACTAGGGACACTAGCGCCCGATTAGTCCGTGTTTCGTTGGTACCGACCGATGAACCTTTTGACTCCGAAGTCGAAATTCCTTCCATTTCCTTACCTCCACCTTCAAATTCTTCTTCCGAAGGTATGTCGGGATATAATCCCAACAACACCTTACCCACAGGACTGATTCCACCTCCGTTAAGTGCGAATAACCCGAATCACCCGCCTGTTGTAGCGCCCCAACGAATCGCGCTCCAGGATCTCTTCTACCCTGTCCGCACCTCCTTTCCTACCTGTCTTTCACCCCTACCGGCAAATAGGGACAATTTTGAGATAAAACCCCACATCAATATGCTGCCAAAATTTCACGGATTGGAATCCGAAGATGCCTATATCTTTATCAACAAATTCCAAAACGTTTGCGCCATGATGAAGACAACCCAATTATCAGATGATGCTATAAGGCTAAGGGTCATTCCTTTCACCTTATGTGATTTAGCCGAGAAGTGGTTATACAGCACAGCATCACATTCAATTAGAAATTGGGACAAGTTTGTTAAAGCTTTTCTTAAAAAGTTTTATCCTTATCACAAGACCGCGAGAATTCGCAATGAGATAATACAATTTTCTCAGCTTCCTTCCGAACCATTTTGGAAGTGTTTTGAAAGATTCATTGACCTACTTGTCCAATGCCCTCACCATGGGATCGAAAATTGGCAACTTTGCCAAACATTATACGAGGGATTGAACCCGGCAACGAAGCAGTTGCTAGAAACCATTTGTCAAGGTCACTTTCTAACCAAATCTAGTGAGGAAGCATGGCAGTTTCTCGAGGATCTTGCTGAAAAAACACTTCAGTGGGAAAGCACCAAGACCACCTCATCTTCTTCTATTGGTCAATCTAGGACAGGCATACATCAATTATATATGTCGATTGCTATGAAGGCCGAGATGGCCGCACTTACGAAAAAGCTAGAAGCCATTGAGACCAAAATCTCTTCGTCTTCTCCTGCCCCTGCTTTACCCCCACGAACTGTTTGTGCTTGTTGTTCGGATCCATCACACCTTACCGAAGAGTGTCCTTACAATCCACCTGTTCAAGGACAAGATCAAGTCAATGCTGCCTTTCAGCAACGACAAAGAAATGATCCTTACTCTTCGACTTATAATCCGGGTTGGAGGAGTCACCCAAATTTTGCTTGGAATCAAAATCAACAACTCCAAGGAAACAACATCTTTCAAAGGCCTCCTCCTCCACAACAACAAGCACCCCAACAAACTCAATACCAGCAACCTTTCCAACCACAACCTTATCCAAATCAAACGAACAATTTTGTTCAACCAAATGATGATAAGTTTGTCTCGCTAGAAAAAAGTCTAGATGCGTTTCTCAAACAATCTACAAAATCCGCAGCAAGGTTGGAAAATTCCATCCAGTCTTTGGTGCACAACAATGCTTCATACGATCAAAGCATCAAATCTATTGAGACACAAATTGCACAACTAACTGCTGCGTTGAGCGAGAGAGAAAAGGGAAAGCTTCCATCTCAACCATTGCCAAATCCCGGTTACACACACAACGCACATGTCGCATATGAATATCAAAATCATAATGTAAATGCGGTGACCACGTTGAGATCTAGAAAAGTGTTGAAAAATAATGTGGGTACTAGTGATGACACCCCCGCCGGTGGTTCTCCTTCTTCTCCTTGTTCTTCTTCTTCTTCTCCATCCTCTTCTTCTTCACCCTCATCTCCTCCGCTAGAGCCTATTCTTCATTCTTCAAAAGGCTCTTCTTCTTCTAATCCGAACGGACCCACTTCTCACTTCAAGAACACACCCACACTGGGATCCGTTCCAACTCCACATTCTACTCCACAGACATTGGACTCAACAGATTTTCAAAATGCTCCATTTCCAAACAGGTTGAGTCCCAATAAACCAACTCCACAAATGGAGAAGATTGTGGAGTTATTTAAATAAGTTAGCATAAATATACCTCTCTTGGATGCAATCCAACAAGTCCCTTCGTACGCGAAAATCTTAAAGGGTTTATGCTCCTCGAAGAGAAAGTCTCAAATACGCAAGAAAGTGCTAGTGGTTAGTGCAGCGAGCAATGCTATTAACCAACCTCAACCCTTACCCCAAAAACGAAAGGGCCCTGGCTGTCCTACGATTTCAATAACAATTGGAGATACGCAAATCAATCTAGCACTTTTAGATCTTGGGTCTAGTGTTAACATGTTTCCCTACTCCGTATACGAGCAATTAGGGGTTGGAGAGTTGAAACCCACTCGTTGTACTCTCCAAATGGCTGATCGATCAATCACCCATGCTAGGGGTGAGTTAGAGGATGTGTTGATCAAAGTAGGGGATTTCATATTCCCCGTTGATTTTATTGTTATGGACACACAACCTATTGCTAACCCACGGAACCAAATTCCGGTGATCCTCGGTCGACCGTTTTTGGCCACTTCCAATGCCGTAATAAATTGTCGCAATGGCTCCATGACTCTATCCTTCGGGAAAACGTCTAGTGAGTTCAATATTTATAAGTTAGGAAGTCTGCCCCCCGTGCCTAAAACTAGTACACGAGAAGTTTGCTCTATTCACGAAATCACGCAGGAGGACTGCGAGCTTGAAAGATTTCTGTTTAATGAAAACAGTTTTGACGCCACAAGTGCGTCCCTCCTTGAATCTACCACAGTTGACACAACCGATATTGATTATGAATGTTTCACTTTTTCGGATGATTTTGACGACTTATCGCCCGAATATGAGTCTTTTGAATTTTTGGATGAGTTAGTTGAACCATCCGAATCGGTTGTTTGCAGTGATTTCAAACCTGTGGAGTCCTTTGAGTTCGAGGTATATGTCCCAATTTTGCCTATGATTGTTTCGCCTCCGAAACTCGAACTAAAGCCCTTGCCGTCTCACCTTAAATATGCTTACCTAGGTGAGAATGAGACCTTTCCCGTTATCATATCGGCCTCTCTAGCCCTCGAGCAAGAGAAAGCCCTTTTAATGGTCTTACAAGATAAGCGGCAAGCTTTCGGCTGGACTATGGCGGACATCGAGGAGATTAGTTCCCTCATAATTGAATATCATATGCATATGATGGATGATGCCAAGTCGATAAAGGATCCACAGAAACATCTTAGGGATAGTGTGGATAGTCAACCTCCTCCTTTAGAAGTTGAACTACCCCTTTTCTTTTAATAAGCTACGAGAATGCCAATATTCCACTGATTGCTGATCATTCACATTCTCGTTTTGATTCATCATCACCTCCTATCTATTCACTTCCACACTTTCCATACCACCACTTCTATCTTCCCCAATTCTTTTTGGATCGGTACAACATGTTCTTCCATCAACCGATACTCTATACAAATAAATTTTCCGACTGGTTGGTGTTGACATTTGGTCTTTGCAAAGTTTGGCAATGACGTTTCACATTATTTCAATGAAGTTTTGGGGGGCCTTTCTGTATATATATTTTTGTTTTTCTTTTAACTATAAAAAAAATTATAAATAAATAAACAGGGGAGTGCCGACATTCTCAACCCTCTTGGTGTAGCATGACAGTGAGGACATTGTCAAAGTTAAGTTTGGGGGTATGCTCGGTAAGCCTTTTTCCTTCGCATTCATGTGTATATTTTTGCATTTGCATACTTATTTTAAAACCCATAAAAATTTAAAAAATTCAAAAATTATAAAAATGAAAGTATTCAATTTTGGCCATAATTGACTTGAGTTTGACAAATAGGTTAACCAGCTAGGAACAACTAGATCTAGACTTAGTAAATTAAAAACCCTAAAAATAACATTTCTTAAAATTTAACGGTAGAAAGTATATGTCTTTGTAGTTTATTTAGAAATAGGCAAATTTTGAGTTGACTTCTTGGGCTAAGTTAAAACAAGGGAAGAGTATTGATGTTTTTATTAAAGTGTAAGTTTGAAAAATAATTCCTAGCTTAAGTTTAGATTATGAAAATGTATACCCTACAATTTGCACAAACACGCATCTTGAAACTTGGAATAGTAGAAGAGACCTTGAAATGCTCTTGTCTAAAGTCCTTAGTACGAAGAAAATAAAATAAAAATTCAAGTGTGAATAAAGAGATAATAAAAAAATGAACACTGGTTTTTGTGATTACTTAAGGCTGCAAAAATAGAAAAATATTTAGCGAGGGTGCTTCATCACCTAGTGCTTTAGACCAACTGGTTTGGGAGTCACTGCTAAAGCCTTAGGTGTTGCAAGACTAGGAATTACGCTTTAATGTGCAAACACATCTTGTAATCGGTTGTTGGTACCTCAAGAAGTATTATCAGTCGCATGAAGGATGTGTGAGCGAAATTCATCTAAAAATTCACCAATTAAGAAGTTCTTTGGACAACGGACAAGAGTATGATTGCTTGATTTGAATTTCCAAGTGTAGGGGTGATATATACACACACGTAGGGGTATGTGATTGGGATTTAGATAAGAGATAGGAATGAAGAATAGAACTTGTATCTTTAGTAGAGATGATAAAAATTCCTAAGTTGAGATAGAACCCTAGAAGGAAAACTTAAGAGATGCCGAAAGCTAAGTAAGTCTACAGAATATATATAATCTTAAGTTGAATGATAAGGAAGCGTGAAGAATATGGGCGGATAATTTCTGAGTCGAAGATAATAGACTTCCTTGTTAGAAAACCTAATGGGAGAATAAAAGTCAATGGGCCTAAATTGATAGGATTTTGTGGGTAGTATCCGCTGAAAACCCTCAGGAGACAACACTCCTCCTACTAGGGACACCTAGAGGTTTAACGGCTTATTGCACAAGCTCAGTGCAATCGCGATTCCCTGCGAAAGTGAGGTTAGGTTTTTGTCGAGAATAAAACTAGGTTTGCTCGAGGACGAGCAAAAGATAAGTTTGGGGGTATTTGTTCATACCATAATATTGCATTATTGTATTCCCCATTCTTATGCATTTTACAAATAAACATGTGCTTTTGACCCATGTCACCTACATAGTTGCAGGTTACAGATTCTCGGAACAAAAACAGTGAAAAAGACAAAAGACGATACAAAAGTGAGACTACGACGAATAAATGATGGAATCTTGATCATGCCACATTTTGAGGAACATTGAAGATCAATTAACAAGTTCACAAAGAACAAAGGCAGCGCAAGGTTCAAGACTTCGTCACAAAGCAACGGTAAAAGTCCACTACAATTATTCACTGTGGAGATCTGGAAGAAACCTAGAATCCAACCTGAGAAAAAGAACCAAAGAAATAGAGAGACAAAAACACCCAGAAGCATTGCAGAAAAAATGAAGCGCTGATCTCCCCACTTGGCCGCGGAACCGCAGCCAAGGCCTATTGGCCGTGGAACCGCGGCCGGGTATGACCCGTGTCGGCGCGAAAATTCGTAGCGGTGCGTGGATCGTTGACTTGGTCTTTTTCTTATGGGGTATTTTTGTAAAAGAAGACATGACGCGATTGTAACCTAGGGTTTCTATGAATCTATAAATAGAGACCCTAAAACCTTTTCTAGGGTATGCCTCTTTTCATTTCATAAATTCAGATTTGTACTGTGTTGATGTTTGGAGAGAGCCATCAATAAAAATTAGTAAGTTCTTTTATTCTATTGCCTTAGTTTACTTTAATTTAGAATGTCATTCAATTCCCTAATGAGCGAGTAGTCTCCTCGCTTGTTAGGGTTAGCTTAAGGGAAAGGTTTGAGAGATGAACTCTCTCACCCCTTTCTTGCCCCATCACACATAATAATTAGAACTCCATGCATACACGCACACACCGCTCCCTGCGGCACCTTACCCCTCGAGGTAACGGTGATACCGTAGTATAAAGGACCGGTTGTGTATGTTTTCCATGGAGGTTAGGGTAAGGATCGATAAAGGAAGGACAAGAACCTAGAGAAAGAAACACCGTTTCTTCCCGATGGTACTAATCCCTTTTATTGATAATTACCATAACACCTAATAGATCTAAAATAGGGCATTGAAAGCGGTGAGAAAATATTCAATCTCCCAACTTACCCTAGACCTAATCCTAGCAAGACTTAGATCTAGATAATCTTAGTATAAATCAATTTAGGTTTTAGAAATAATCAATCCGACACCCATCGGAATTAACTCGTTAGAGCGACTAGGAAAACACAAAATCCATGTGGACCGACCCATACTCACTGGCTAGCTACCAAGCGACGCCGTTCTTGATTGCGGTTAACAAATATTTTTGACACACGAATCATGCTTCTTGTAACGGCCTCAGCTTCCAGAAGACTCCCAAAGAGCACGTGGCTTTATTCAGAAGGCTCGGCCTAACAACCTTCTTCTAGAAGCCTTCTTGTAACAACCTCATTCTAGAATATCCCCTCTAACAAACTCATTCTAGAAGGCTCTCTCTAACAACCTAGCTTTGGAGGGAAGATTCAATTGAGGTGGTTATAAAAAGAGATCTAGATCTAGAATTGGGAGGTTGTTGAAATTGGAGGGAAAAATTATAGATCCAAATCAAATCTAAATCAAATTGAGTGACACAATTTGATCCAAATCAAGATCTATCGAGTGCCGAGCCAAAGCAAGCATCCAACAAGCCTTTTTGAAGCAACGCAGATCTTCATCCGAGCAAGTGATCCACGACGATCCGCGACTCACGAAGACGATGCGAAACTAGTTCGACGATCGAGTTCTCTCCTCAATTCTTGTAGTCTTTGAGTGAATTGTAACGAAACGTTGAATAATAAAAGGTGAAAATTCTTGATCTTGCTTTTATTTACATTTAAGCATTATGATGAGTTTTCACTTCTTGATTATTTTCCTTTTCATGATGTTTGAGTGAAAACTCCGCTTGTGGAGGAATCGAGAAAATAGGTAGATGATGATGACTAAATTCTTGAACGATTCTTAAGTCTTATAAGTTTTGTAAACTTTAGGAAATTGAATCATCGACAACCTAGTTTCGAGCGAGATGCTTTCTTGAATGTTTTCGCTCTAAATTAGAGATCAACGCTTGACGATTGAATTTCCTAGAGGCTAGAATTTGAATGCTAATCAACGAAAGGACAAGGGATGGAAGGAGAAACCCTAGTTTTTTCAATAGATCCCTAATCCTCGTTGATCATCATCGATCTAGCAACAAATCATCAATAGATAAGAATTTGTAATCATAACTCTTCATCATCACTATCAATTGGATCGATTCCTACAAGCCTCTTTACAAATCTTGATAATTCATTCGATTTGGACATCTTCTTGAACTTTATTGATTCTTGATTTTAGATCTAGTTCTTTACGATTCTTGAAACTAAATTTCAAAATTCTTGAATCAATTTTCTTGCAATTTTTCTTTTATCTTTTCATTTCGATTCATCTAAAACAATTGCGATCAAAACACACATCTCGGTGGACGATTCGTATTCATTAACGCACTACATCGACACTGTTAATTGATTGCGGTATAAATTTCTTTGGTTGTAAAACATTTTCTAAACACGACATCGAAATATAAGATCAATCAGATACACCTACGAGATCCTCTCGACTTGTAGAGAGAAATATCTTTATGAGACCCTCATGGCTCATAAAGTTGAAAAGCCTTAAACGACGGGGATATCAACATGTTTCCTAAGCCACTATTGCCCTACAAGGAGGTCAAAACTGACTCTTGTATGCTATCCATGGGCCACATTCGACAAAATTGCATCCAATGAGGAGAAAGAGCCACTTACGGGTCCTCTTGACTCGTAAGGGGAAAATACTCTTGTGAGATCCTTACGAATCTCAAGAGAAAACACACTTAAGAGTCCTCACGACTTCTAAGGAGAAAATACACCTACGAGATCCTCTCGACTCGTAGGGAGAAATATCATTATAAGACCCTCACGGCTCATAAAGTTGAAAAGCCTTAGACGACGGATCTAAACCTGTTTCCTAAGCCATCGTTGCCCTACAAGGAGGTCAAGACTGACTCTTGTATGCTATCCATAGGCCACATTACTCAAAGTTGCATGCCAATGAAGTAAAAGAAGCCACTTAAGGGTCCTCATGACTCGTAACGAAAAAATACCTGAATGAGATCTTTACGACTCATGGAAGCGATGGACACTTAGGAATCCTCATGATTTCTAAAGAGAATATGCACCAATGAGATCCTCACGACTCAAAGAGAAAAACCTTCTTGAGACCCTTACGGCTCATGAAGATGGACAAAGCCTTAGGCGACAGAGACCTAAACCTATCTCCTGAGCCATCAATTCTATGGCGATGCATAATTTTGCACTACTTAACCCACGTACATACCTACGTAGGCAAAGTAGTGGGGGGCATTTATTCCCGCCAAAAATTTTGGCTCAAAACTTGTTGTTCCCTTTATAAAAATAGAGGGCAACCCCCACGTGTTAAATACGTGATCACTCACATATAAAGCATGTGAGTAGCAGCTTCATATATATTTAAATCCTATGACAACCCCTATGTGCAAAACACGTGAATACCTGCTGCGGTTAGGATTAAATCCTATAGCAGCACATGCGTGTTAAACGTGTGAGCACTTACATGCAAAGCATGTGAGTACCGGCTTCAGATGGACTAAATCCTATGATATCCCCCACGTGTTAAACACGTGAACACCTATGTGTTAAACACGCGAGTTCCCTTACTGCATTCTTGTAGCAGCGCTCACATGCAAAGCATGTGAGCGCCGCTGCCATATATATATATATATGGCAACGCTCACGTAATAGCACATGAGCACCCCAATTTAAAACGCTCTTATCAGATAGAATTAAATTCCACGTCATAGAATTAAATTCTATTTGGAAAATATTTTCCCTGATCTTTCTAATATGGAAAGATCTTTCTCTAACAGAGAATTTTTGGATTTAAAATCCAATGGTGATAAAATATCACCAATTAAATCATCTGAAAGAATTAACTTCTATATGATAGAATCAGATTTTTTTTCGGAAATATTTTTCCTGATCTTTCTAAAATAAAAAAGATCTTCTCTATTAAACAGAATAAAATTCTATGGTTAAGAAAATATCTTCCTAACAAGATATTCATATGATAGAATAAAATTCTATATTAGGAAAATATTCTCCTAATCTTATTAAAACAAACAAAAAAATCTTCTTTGTTAAACAGAGAGTCTTTGGATTAAAAATCTAACGGTGAATAAAATTCACCGGTTAATCTTTAAGATCAATTTGATTGATTATGGAATCAATCACGATCGCAATGAGAGATTTTCTTAAACAAATTGATCTTTTCCTTCTCCTATAAATAGGAGCAAAGAGATTAAAACACTGAGAGAGGAGACCCCCCAGTAAAAAAATACAGAAGGTTTTCTAAAAGATCTCACAAAACAACAGAGAATTTAATTCTCAAAAAAAAAAAAGATCTTCCTCCTCTCAAACCCTAGGTAAAGAAAAAAGCAGAGATCAAAATATCTCATTTACCTATCATATCTAAGGGGTTAACCCTTTAAAATAACTTAGTTCTTTCTCTGGATCTGAGATCCACAAGACAAGTCTCCCACAAGTTGAGAATTTAATTCTCATCGGGAAGATCTTGTTCTTAAGAATCAAAGATTTAAGAGAGAACAATGGAAGAAAGGACATGAAAAAAATGGAGTTTATACTCCAGGAACTTAGTTCCTTCATAATCAAGAACTTAGTTCTTAAAAAACCTGATCACAGATCCTCAAAATTGTGATTTTGGAGGTCATTAATGGTCAAAATACCATTAACAGAAGCTAAATTTCTCTGAAATTTAAAAATATAAACAGAGATTAAACCTCTAAGAAAGAGGCGCCAAACATGATATCCACATGAGCGCTAAGGAGAAAATCAAACAAAAGCGTCTCACATGAAAGGCACGTGAGCACCCAAAATAGCAGCTCGCGTGAGCACTCAAAAGAAACTATGAAGACAACCTCACATGATATCCACGTGAGGGCTCAAAAAAAGCAGATGATAGCGTCTCACGTGATATCCGTGTGAGCGCATAGAAGCTCAGAAACTCAGCGCCTTACGTGCCATACACGTTAACGCTTGAAAAACGCCAGAGACTCAGCGCCTTACGTGATATTCACGTGAGCGATACATGACTGAGTGCTTAGCACTGCTGGGTAGTATAGAAACATAATCTTAGCCAAAATTGGCTAAGTCTGTGAAGCTTAAGTTTCTTCTTTGATTTTAAATCAACTGAGCCCATATAATCGTGATATCCAATTTGATCTTAGTCCCATATACGACTAATGATCTTTCATCGATGATATCCAAATTGATCTTAATCCAATATATGACTAATGATCTTTATCTTAGTCTCATATAAGACTAACGATTCTCAGTTCTGACATGATCTTTTCGCTCATATATGGGATTTAGTTCAAGGGTACATCATTCCACACCTTTGATATATGTCGTTATAATTTCTCAACGTATTCAGTGAGGTAGCGGGTCCCAACAACCAACAACTCGTTTGTCCCAAATACGGGAATGTTGGACCGAAATGTCCTTAATCTAATATTCGTCCTAAATACGAGAATGTTGGACCGAAATGTCCTTCAACTAATATTCGTCCCAAACACAGGAATATTGGACCGAAATGTCCCTAAACTAATATATGGGCTATTCATATATAATTTAATGATCAGTTGAGCATATATGCACATTGTTCCTAAGTCGATCTTAGTCTCATATATGACTAACGATCATTTAATCAAACCCATATATCCAATGAACTGATAGACCTCATTTATATAAGTTCTGCGTCCTAAGTTCAAAACCCTAAATCTAATATACAGATTTGGACTAATCCGCGCCCTACGGGCATGACAAGATTAGTCTCCGTATACAATCTAAGGACAATCTCATATAAAACAAACATAATACGACACGAAGTGACCTACCGGAAAAGGAGAAAGTTGTTATCGCAACGCGATAATATAATTAACTACAGAGGTTGCGCCTACAGGGGAGAGCGTCCCCACAATCAAAAAACCCTCATAAATGAGGAGAAATCTGATAAAGTCACGCTATATCGGTCGCATCTGTCCAAATCTCCGATATACGGTGCCATAAATCAACTTGGCATCTTCGGAGATGAGAATGGATATGTTCCAAATAACATCTGCCCTCAAATTCAGGAAAGACGACCTATCCCGGTTCGTTTCTGTTTTCGGCGGTAAACAGTACTCAAGTATTCTTATATTCATGTATGTACTCTCGGTACACATGCATTCCTGTATTCATGTAATTATGTACTCTCCATACTCAATTCATGTTATCTTATACCCTTGAAGTTGTTGAACACCTATCTTAACTCACTCTAGAAAGGGTCATGACCTATATATATTTACCGGAGGGTTTTGGGAGTTAATGATGAGTCATTCAGTTGATTTACGACTTGGTTGGATGTCATCTTAGCTTGCGTTAGAATAGGAGAACTACATATTATTGATACTGCCATATCTATTTATTCATGGCATGCATCCTCATGCTAGTATATACATTTCCGGATCTATATTGTACTTATTTACATATACCATCATAGGACTGATCATCATGCCTTGCTATCTGTTCATAATCTGGTTGTTGTTCATGATAGTAATTTAAATCCCTAACTGTACCATTATATCTATATTAATATTAAATTCTTCATTATTATGCATTTCTAAGAACATGGTTATTTTATGACGTTTCTCTTATATATGTTGCGTATGTTTAGGTCTTTTATAACAAAAAATCATACTTTTCAAATTTATTACCGTATTTTAAATACTTTGTCGTTTAGCCTTTATTTTTAGTATAAATATTTTTAATGAGGAATGATTGTTTTTCGAAAAAGTGTGTGTGTAAATGTATGCTGTAAATAACCGCAATTAAGACGGTGTCGCAAATAGCTAGCCGTGATGAGTACGGGTCGTCCGCAGGAAAATGTGAATTTGTTATCCTCTTTTAGACGAGTTGATAAAAGAGAGGAGGGGTTGTTGACGTTTTATTTTAAGATGGGTAGAAAATTTATGATAGAAAGGCTTGTAGGGTTTATAAAACTTAATAGTTAATGGATGAAGGTTTATAAATAATTCTTTTTATTTTTTAATTGATTAAAACTAGAGAGATAGTGATGAATGTGGATTAGGATTCTTGGAGGGAACTAAGGTTTACGACTACTGCCCCTTGTCTTTCTATTGATCTCTATTTATCTTTATTTATCTTAAGCCCTTAATAAAACAAGTATTAACTAATCTCAAATCGTAGTCGTGACTATCATTAATGGATAGCGCGCCCGATAATAGGGTTAACATTTATTTTGCTAAAATTTATAAATATTAAAATGTCAAAAGAAGTTACGCGGTATTTCATCCATTATTCTACCCTAAATTATAAACCCTAGCAAGCAAGAAATTACTCGCTCATGGTTAATAGCGTAGTACAATAGAGATGTGGAAGATGAATGAATTCATAATTAAAATTTAAAAGTGCGGAAAAGTAATGCAGAAAGTAAAATGCGAAAAGAATTAAAACAAAAGACCACCTTTTATTGATCCACTATTACATTACAAAATTTCTCTTTAAAAAAATAGATTACAAGAACCCTAATTTTGCTCGTAAATCTCTCTCTTGAATTGAAATTTTGAATTGGGAATATTGAATTGTTTTGATAGACATCTCTCGGTCCTTTATATAGTCTCTGAAATTAGAAACCCTAGATACCATATTGAAGTAAGTGAAGTTACGATCATGCCCCTAAATTTCCAGACCCAACGGCCCATATTAGACCGCGGAACCGCCGCCCCTGCCCTATGATGACCGCGAATCCGCCGCCATATGGTGGGCTTGTGACTTGGGATTTTTTTCTTGTCTTTTCTCTCGATATTTGGAGATCCTCTTGATATATAGATTCTGAAAATATTGCCCTTAGTCTCTACCGTTGCTAGATACTCCGATTTGCTTCTAATATTTGGCAGATTCGGTTTCGATATTCCGATTTGATTTGGATCTCCTATTTAGATTTCAAACTTGAGCTAATACCTGCATAATATCTCAAATCAAATTGTTAGTAGTATTTGTTATTTTTGAGATATTATTCCAACCATTTATATGATATAATATCTTAAGAATATTGATTAGGAATATTTGATATGATATGTATGTTTTAATATGAATGTTTTATTTAAACATTATATGCATATATTTTTCCTAATTATATTAATTATAAATGAAGAAATATATGATAATAATATTTTTACAAATAAACCCACATATGTTCTTTTTTTACATTTAACACCTTTTATTAGTTAATAATAGTAGGGAAAATGTTTATACAAATGTGCAATATTTTTGACTAATCAAGGAACTTACCGAACTTTAGTTCGTTGACGGCATTACTTTTTTCTTTTCTTGGGAATGTCGGCAGACGACTTTGAGGCAGGCGACGAGTCTAGATACAAGACCAAACCGATCGAGGAGGACTTCGACTAACCAACTTCACAGGCCGATCACTAATTTTGCAGTATGCCATATTGTTCCAGGATATTCTTTGTATTTTTAATTAATTGTTGTTTTTCGTACTGTAATAAATGTTTTAAATTCTTGTACTTAGTATCTTTCAGCTATCTTGTTACGTTTTGCGTATTCATGTTGAGGAGTGTTTCTCATTGTGAATATGTCGCGGACTTTTCGCTCTTGTTTCTTGTTTTGGAAAGCGAGACGTGACAGTTTGAAGCCCTTGCTTTGAAGGTCTTCAATTTGCTTCTTCAACTTGGCTAGTTCAACTGGCGCCTTCCTGTATGGTGCCTGAGAAATCGGTGTCAGCCCTAGGATTAATTCAGTCGAGAACACCAAAACACGAGGAGGGGGTAGAACGAGCAAATTCTCAGGAAAAAAATCCAAGAATTCACGAACAACGACCGGCGCTAAGCTCTCCTCAACTTCCATCGACACTAGAATGTTGCTCGTCGGCTTCACTCCAAACTCTATCAGCCCTACGGACTTGCTGCCTCCTACAAATATGAACTCTGGGTGGTTAGGGATGCGAAAGATTACGGGCTTGGCCTGACAATCAATCTAAGCATGAAATGTGCCCAACCAATCCATCCCTAAGACAACGTTATAATTACCAGTCCCAATCAACAAGAAATTAGCGAAAAGCTCTCTGCCGTAAATCACTACTTGACAAAGCTTACACTCTTGGTTGGTGGCAACTCCTCCATTGCCAGTGTGAATGTCCCAACCTCGAATCAGTGTTTCATGTGATCTAAAGTTTGTTGTGGCAAAAGTTGCAGACATAAAACAATGTGAAGCTCCGGATCGAAAATTGCTATAGCAGAAACAAAATAAACTACAATGGTACTTGAAACGACATCCTAAGATGCCTTTTCCTGCTCAGCCATCACGGTAAAGGCTCGCCCCTAACCACAACCTGTGTTGCCCCGTTTCTAATCATATAGTTTCCTCTGGGGATTAAGTGCTTTATGTTGTTGGTTGTGCTGTTTAACCGGAATCCTTCCTGAAGTTTGATTCCCCCGGCGCTTAAATCCTCCACTCTGAAATTTCTTCCTCTTATCCATAACTGCCTCAATCCTGCGGGCTGCATTTAACACCTCAGAATAGGTCCAAAATAATGCGAAGCTAATTTTATATGTATCTCCAGAGTAAGGCACTGTAAAAATCTCCTGGCCCTGAGCTACCATTGAAAGAGCGAAACGGCTAAGTCAGATAAATTCAGCCGCTGCCTCATCTACTGTGTGATCTTTTTGATGAAGACAGATAAATTGTTGTTACATATCTATCTTGGCCGACTTGGGAAAAAATTCTCAAAAAAAGTGGCCGAGGAGCCAGCCCATGCAATTGGCTTCTCCAATCTGTTCTCTTCTGTAAGCCACTAAATCCTAGCTACATCTTGCAGCTGAATCTTGAATATGTCCACTCTATCCTCCTCTGAGAACTTGAGCAGCTGACATTAAGTTCTTCATATCGAAGATCCACTGCTTAGCATCTAGTGATCTGTCCAAACCAGTGAAAACTGCCGGCTACAATCTCCTGAAATCAACGACACTACATGGACGTCGATCTCCACGAACTTTAGCCACCCTATTCAAAGCGGCGGTAGTTGTCTGCTAAGAAGAGAGCAGACCTTCCTGAAGTATACCAGTCTATTGTTGTTGATTCTCCACTAAACCCCGCATAGTGCGTAACATCTTGGCGATGTAGACCTGAGAACCTGGGGTAGCGTTCGTTCCTCGTCAAGCATACTCTGAAATGAAATTTGGATGGTGGTAGATTCAAGTTCAGGATGTTACAAAATCAAAATAAGAACGGAAAGGAAAGCAAGGTAATATAGTGCAATCAAATCAAAGAATAGGAATCAAGGGTAGAACTCTAAGTTACTCAAACAGAATACCGCATTGTAACCATGCCGCGATACATGGGTACAATAACGTAACTCTATATAAGTCACATGAATCCTACAATCAGAGTCAAATAAATATGCAGCATGACACACTGAGGGAAACCTAAATATGTGATTCTAACCTTAAAGGTCGGTAGAACCAAGACTAATTTCGACGTCAGCCTGACTCGGATACTAACAAAACCTTGTCACACCCCCAATTTCCAAAATAGGGAATGCGGAGAGCAATGAAAGACATCCATGTTACCTACGGTAAGGAAAAATCCTTCTATAGTCATATGAAGGCTGTCTAGTTAAATCTGTCAATGATAAAATCCAATAATAAAGGAGAAAGCGCTAATAATCATGCTGTATTGAAAACACAAGGAATACTAATAAAAGGTCCACTAGATAATAGTGGCAACTAAAGATCCGATACAATGGGTCAGAAATAAAAAAAAAAGATCCGAAAAAAGATACAATAAAAATCCTAACATCCTGCGAGGGCGCAGATGCTTGGTACTAACTGAAATAAAATAGGAAATAAAGCTACCAATACTACCGGTCTTCGGCAAACTCCTGATAATCACTCTGATCCTGCTCTACATGTATATCAGTCTCTAAACCTAAGATGACAAGTCCTAGAGATGTCAGAACATCCCAACAAGTATTCAAACGTATATAGTGTGTGTATGTGTGTGATAATATAAATATGCGAGTGTAGTGATGCCCGTATGCACCTGTGAATATAGATATGGCAATAATGTAAAGTAAGCATGAATCAGGACAAGTTATATCTTACCTGGTCACTAAATGGTTAATCTATTTTATCGTGAGTTCGAGTAGGTACGTCAACCTCTGTAGGAGTATTCCTAACCTAAGCGTAGGGCCCCAGGGGCTAGAAAATACGGGCCCAAATATGGAATGAACAAGCGACTGTATATAGCCCGGTATGAGCTGTAAGAACAAGAGACCGATATAGCTTGGTATGAGCTGTAGTAACAAGCAACCGATATAGACCGGTACAAGCTGTAGTAATAAGCAACTGATATAGTCCAATACGAGCTGCCGGTGGTGGTACTCCTGAGATCTTGTCGAACGAACTCACTTAAACTACCCCAACACCCCGTCTATCTATAACTAACATGGTATCAAACTTAATCGCTAATTTAGAATGCTGACTGGACTGAAACATGTAATATTTTGTTAATGGTATGGAAATGGAAACTTGTAATAGGAAAGGTTGTATTATGGTAACTAATTCAGCATTCCAATCGGTGATTTTATTTTACAGTAAATAAACAAGGATCGGCATGTAAACAGTTCTTATGCATGTCACGGTTAACTAGTAATAATAGTACAAAAGCAATAGCAATTGTACCGTAGGCCCATTAGGCTCTACTAACGATGCCTAGATAATTTAATATTTCTAATTAAATAGTTGTCTGATCACTAATTCAATTTGTTAGTTAGTTAGTTTATATCCAAATACTAATTTAGTTTGCATTCTAAACAGTTGGCAATCTCACCGGTAGTTAGATTTCCTATCTAATCTTTTTGCCATCTGACTCTTGATTCAATTTGCTAATTAAACCAAGAAGGACCACTGCCGCATTTCTGCTATATTTTTAAATTGTGTGCAAATATCTGCTTGATTAAATATATCGGAATTGTCAAATTGACCTTAAAATCAAAGAAATGCTTGCATGCACGTAGAAGGTGATATTGTAGTAGAACTACTATAAATACACCATTCTAATTATAAACAAACATAGGGCAATTTCTAGTAAGTGGCATGAGACTTGGGTTGATCTCAAATTCTGAGTTGGGTTAAGGTGGGTGAGATTAAATTTTAGGTGGCTGTGGCTTGATGAATCTGCATGCAAGGGAATGTTAAATTTAAATCTAAGTTTTAGATTTGCAAATTAAATTAGATGCATATCAAACCTGGTCTTTATATCTGAATAAACCCACCACTGTAGAATATATATATCAAGCAATATTTAGACATGGAAGTTTATAGAGACAAGGAATATTATGCCAGACAAGGAATACTATGACTTTTATTCAAACAATATATGTTAAGAATTTATTGTGATATTAGTCAATATTGCATCGACTAAAAAAAAGCAAGAGTACTTACCTTAGACAACGGTCACGAAAATAATATGGCTTGGAGATGCGATGCAACGAATGATCAAAGCTTGATCTTGATTGCATGTGGGTGCGGCTGGGATCTGGGTTATACTCTACAGCCGAGTAAAGAAGGAGACGACGTGAAGGAACTGGAAGAAAAGGATGGTTGCGGTGAGATCTAGGCGAAGGCGAATGCTCCGGCGATGGTGGTGGGATCTCGGTGAGAAAGGAGGCGAGGCGATGGAGAGGGCGCAGGCGGTTCTCAGTGGCGAAGGAGGGGGCTCGAGGTTGCTTGGTTATTGGTTGGTTAGGGCTGGGTTTTGAAGGAGGCAGAGGAGATTTGGGAGAACTAGGATTAAGGCTCAGTTTTCTTTTTAAAAGGACGAAGGAGAATAATATGGTGATGGCAGAGAGGGGATGATATGGATTGGGGATTGATGCTATTATTTTCCATGCTTTGAGAATCCAAGCCACACATCACCCATCAAGTAAACACAACACCCACGGGCCCTCCTGTTTTCCACTCACACCCACCATTGGATGAGCATAATAGCATAAATGCTATTATTTCATAATAGCATGCATCCCAGATCCGGATGATATAGGAGGAAAGTTAGAGAGAGAAATCTGGGAAAGAGATTTATTAATTAAGGAATATATGTTAACGTTAGTATTGGGATTTATGTGTATATATTTGTGGGAGAGAGAAAGGAATTAGTTTAGGTTAGGTAGGGATTATATTATAATTATAATTATAATTATATGTATATATTTGGTTTAAGGAAAGAGAATCGGTTAGATTGTAGAGAGAGAGAGAGAAATTGATTTAATGATTTGGAAAGAAAAGATATATATAATGAGTTAGCTTAGAGATATATTTATATATGGGTTGATTTAAAATATATTTAGAGAGAAAAATATTCAGGGAGATTTGTTATGGGATTGTTACTACACACACATATGGGATTTTGTAATCTCTATTGTAACTTTCAACATACTAAAATATGTTTATTTGTTGCATCTTACATTAGGTAAAATATATATTTTGCATACTAATTAAGATACAACTAAATTAGTATATCGGATAATAAAATAAAGCTTTTCATTTAACCAACTAAATAAATTATATTCTACCATGACACAAAAATAAACTCAAAATAAAATAATTGAAATAGTTTTATTAATGCCAAAAAAATATACTGATAAATCTAAAATACCTACCCTGTTCTAGAGAGTTACAAGCTAGCACTGGCGGATTTTGCAGGTACTGCCTGATTTCTTCTAGCACCCTTTGGAACATTTGATCTCATATGAACGGGGTTCCCTTCTTCAGAAGATGACTGAATGGATGACACTTTCCAAATAGGTTAGCGATGAACCATCGGATATACGCGAGCTTCCCTTGGAGCGATCGCAATTTCTTGAGGTTTCTTGGAGAGGGCATTTCTGTAATTGCCCTGATTTTGGAGGGATCGATTTCGATCCCTCGGTGATGGATTACAAATCCCAGGAATTTGCCGAAAGAGACCCCGAAGGCGCATTTTAACGGATTCATCTTCAGGTTGTATTTTCTGAGGTGTTTCAAGACTATTTTGAGATGCTCCCAGTGTTTCTTGTGCAACATGCTTTTGACCACGAGATCATCAATATAGCATTCGACGAACTCATGGATCAAATCATCGAAAATTTTCATTATAGCTCTTTGATATGTATCCCCAGCGTTTTTTAGTTCGAAGGACATCACATTGTAACAAAATACGCCTAATGGGGGTGCGAAAGGCTGTATGCTTTTGATCTTCAGGATCCATCTTTATTTGATTGTATCCGGAAAATCCGTCCATGAAGGAGAAGACCTCATGAGTGGAAGTGTTGTCAATCATAAACTCCGTGACTGGTACAGGAAAATCATCTTTTGGGCACGCGTTGTTTAGGTCCCTAAAGTCCACGTATATCCGAACTGTCCCATTCTTCTTCATCACAAAGACAATGTTGGCAATCCAATCAGGGTAATGCACTTCGTGGATAAAGCCAGAGTCGATTATCTTCTTGACCTCAGTGTTGATGCTTATCTCGAGTTCAAGCTGCATCCTTCTGATTGCTAGTTTCATTAGCTTTGCCCCGGGCGTTATAGCCAGCTTGTGTACTGCTATATCTGGATCAAGTCCCGGCATCTCGGAATAATGCCAGACGAAGCAGTCTCTGTACTCTTTGAACGCGATCTTTAGAGCAGCTGCTTATTGCAACACCCTAGTGCATTTATACTGTATATTTTGGGGTATTTCAAATCTTGCGGTAAATTTCTTTATTTTTATTGTTGTTTGGGTTATGGATAGTATATTAGCAGTTATGGTTATTATCCGACCCGACCCGCATGGTTGAAACCCATCATAGTTTAAGATTATATCAAATATTTGCTAGTACAGAGTATTCATGCAAATCTAGATATGATCCATATATAATATATTTTAGTATCCGCATATCTTTTAATAATACAAAATAAAGATTGAATAACATATTTTAATATCTAGCCTTACATGTTATCACACCCCATATCATGTGGTTGCATCCATATAGCATGTTCATGTCCTAATTGTTAAAACAAACTCGTTTTGATCGCTACATAGATCCGTACTTGGGGGTATACATTTTTATTGACAGGATATCGCATTACGGTTTAAACTTTTACGTATATTCTCCATATTGAAAAACTAAATTTTTGAATTGTTACAGGTAATATTCGGAGCAATCTGGTATTATCTGTAAAATCATATATATATTATTTCTTTAACTAACCAATATATAATCTGTTATATATATAATATATAATATATACTAAATAATTTAAATAAACTAAATATCCTCTCTCTCTCTCTCAATCTCACCTCTCTCTTTCTCTAGATCTCTCTCTCTAACATTTTCTCTCTCTCTCTAATAGTATATATGTATGTATATATATATAATAAAATCTATTATTATTAAACCTCACACCTTTCTCTCTCTCCTCCCCGATGTCATTCTTCTTCTTCCCCGCGAGAAAACCCTAACCCACGCTCGCCACCCCTCGCCGCCGTTCACCTCGTTCTCTCCCCGGTCCTCACCATCACCGCCCCTCTCGACCTCGCCTCCTCCTCCTCCTCCTCTCCTCTTCTCCTTCCCGAGCACCACCCTGCACCTTCCCTGACTCAAGAAAACCCACACCCCGCCGGCAACCCTCGTCGTCGGTAGACCTAACCACCATCACCGTCTCCGTCTCAACCTCACCCTATTCACCTCCTCTCCCTGCACCCTCAGACCACCACCACCATCGACTCTACACCTTTCCTCGATCACCTACAAGCTCACAACCACACCCCGCCACCTCGTCATCAACCTCGTCATCCCGCCACCTCGTCGCCATCTCTCCTCTGCCGACACACACACCCAAGAAACAACAGCCACTCCCTTTTCTTTTTCTTCTTTTCTTTCTTTCTTTCTTTTTTTTCTTGATTCCGGCCGTCTCGTCGGAGTTGCCCACGTCACCGACGATCCAGACGACCCAGCCACCGTCGTCGTCTAGTTATGTCACCATGTCACGTCACTGCTCAGCCAGGTCCAGTCCTGCACACATAAGTTTTGCATCGCGACGTTATTTCGACGTCGGACGTAACATCCGTATCTCAATGTGAGATTCGATCAGGCAAGTTCTAAACTTGCAATATGCTATATTATTATATCAATATTTATTTAATAAATGATAGTGCATGTGTTTTACTATTCAGCAGAAATTACCGATTTACCGTTTTTCAGTATCCGTCTATATCTGTACTGATAATAATTTATCTAGTTGCATACCGGAACGTCACAACGTTATCATACTACTATATTAGTTCAAGACGTTATCTATATTGCATCATACATGGTAATAGACGTGTAATGGCTATTACAAATAGATACATATACATCCTGGTATTAATAGTATTTCGATATTGATTACGGCTTTACATTTGGCATCCATTGGGTTAAAATATATTGTATGATATGTTCACGACACACTACCAGACTTATTACTTGGATATTATTGCTAATGCCGACAATCCTGATTTTTTGTCCTGACGGACGTGACTTGTTGTCTACATAGACAAAACCTGTACGTGCTTGATCCTGTATTGACATTAGATTCATATCATAAATACCTGACTTGAACACATAACCTTGGGGGTAAGGGGAAATCAATAATGAGACTTGACTTATAACTCAACAGTTCGATACTTATACTGGTCAGTCTTTACGGGTTCGGCCAGCTCCGGAATGATGCTACTGACATCATTCATCCGTACATGTTACCTGTTTACTGCTTAGCGGCACGTCTCGGATTCAGTCCGAGAATCTTGACCGTGGTCCCAGGCACGCATGGGATACTATTGAGTTATATCGATGATTCTATTAAATTAATTTCAAAAACTTGTAGAATAGATAATCTAGAAGCACGGTTTTAGAATACACATCGCATAAATGTACCTCACTGTTTTATATCTGTATTTATTATTTACATCCATGTTTAATCATAGCATCACATCCTGTTTATCATTATTCTTTGGATATTTATGACGTACTGATGTATGGGTTTTGCATGGCCTAGTTCCTCTACCTTTATCGCAGGCAGATCAAGAGTACATTAGCAATCAAGCCGAGCGGTGAGGAGTTAGCCATTTAGTTTAGAAACGCTTAGTTTATTTATTTCAGCAGTTTTATTTCTATTGATGCAAGCTCATATTGGGACGTGATTCAGATAATATTGTTTATTGGATCTTGATTAGTTTTCGCTATATGCATTTCTTGATTTTATTCATTGTGGCAAATGGACATGTGTTAGCTAGATTATATATTTTACTGTTCTTGATATCCGCTTGACAGCCGTAATGTGACTGTGGATGGATGATTCCTAGCCACAGGATTGGGATAGTGTTGGCACCGGATTTGAGGTTGCAATTGCTGCAGAAAGAGGCCACTGAAATCTGCATAGAGATAAAACACCGACTTTAGTATCCCGAAATCCAAGAGCAACCATAAATATAATATACCATGATTTTGTTCGAAAAACACGACACACAAAGTTTGGTGTGGAAAGAGAAAAATAGTCCCACCGGACGTGCCAGAATCTGTTTATCGCCGAAAACGGGGACTAGAGATGAGGGGGCGTGTAGGCTGAATTTGGGGACAGATGCATTTGTTTGATCCATCCACCTCTCTAAAAACACTAAGTTGATTTATAGCGCCAAATATCGGAGGCTTGGATGAATTCGACCGATATAACTGACTTCATATTTCCTCTCACAGATGAGTGGTTTATTGATTGTGGAGACGCATTTTTCATGTAGGGATCAGTCTATCGAAGGCCGACCTCTTCTGAGCTTCCTCCTTCGGCGTTGAGACATCAAGGGTAGGAGGTGGGAGCATATACCCAAAGAAGAGCCTATTCATTTCTTGCGCGAGCTGGACAGCAAGGATGCAGAGTACCGGAGCCATGGCTTGTCCTGACCAGATCATCCCGGATGGGGTAGTGTTGGCACCGGATTTGAGGTTGCAATTGCTGCAGAAAGAGGCCATTGAAATCTGCATGGAGATAAAACGCCGACTTTAGTATCCCGAAATCCAAGAGCAACCATAAATATAATATACCGTGATTTTGTTCGCAAAACACGACACACAAGTTTGGTGTGGAAAGAGAAAAATAGTCCCACCGGACGTGCCAGAATCTGTTTATCGCCGGAAACGGGGACCAGAGACGAGGGAGCGTGTAGGCTGAATATGGGGAGAGATGCATTGGTTTGATCCATCCACCTTTCTAAAAACACTAAGTTGATTTATAGCGCCAAATATCGAAGGTTTGGATGAATGCGACCGATACAACCGACTTCATATTTTCTCTCACGGATGAGAGGTTTATTGATTGTGGGGACGTATTTTTCCTGCAGGCGCAAGCCCCTGCAGTTAACTACGTTATCGCGAACGATAACAACTTTCTGCACTCTAGGTTTTTAGTTTTGTGTGTCGTGATTTGATTTGTTTACTTTGGGTTATCCTTGGATTATGTACGGAGACTAATTTCATCGTCGCTTGTATGACGCAGATTAATCTAAATCCGTACATATATTTTTATGATTTGGGTGAAGCATTTGCTTGACGGGATCCATGTTGGATCTTGGTTTGCTAACGAGAGTGAAGTTAGGTCGCATTTCTCACATTTGTGAGGTCCATTAGTTTACGGGAAACTTGGGTTTTATCTAAGGGTCGTTAGGTTTATTTGAGACTAAAATCAATTTAGATGTTTTGAACATATAGACCCAATTGATCTTAAGATCAATGAAATTTAAGCTTCAAGACTTAACCGATTTAGGCTAAGGATTGGGTTTGCTTGACGTAGTTTGGCGCTTGGCATTCACGTGCCTTTCATGTGGCGCATGGTGGGACAAAGTTTGGTTGGCGGTTAGCTTTTTGCGCCTGTCGGCTTAGCGAAGCCAATATGGGAAGAATTAAGTCTCGTTGGCGTTTGGCGGTTGATACGCAGCTCAATATAGAGCTTAAGCTCGTGCGCCATTTTTTTGGCAAGTTCTTTTCTAGTGTTGGTGCCACGTGCGTGGCACGTGTGGCGTCAAATTCCAGATTTTGAGAGATTAATCTCTACAAAAAAATTTGGTCTTTCAAAAAACATAAGTTTTATGAAGCTTAAGCCTTTGTTTTAATGGTCTTTTGGCCATTAAAATCATCAAGATCAATTTTTTTTTATGATTTTGGGTTTCTGTTCATGCTTCATGGTGAGAACTTGGAGTCTTGTGAAGTTTAAACTTCGTTCTTCATGGTGATCCTTAAGATCTTGATGGTTTTTAATGTAAGTCCATGCTATCCTTCCCCGGTACTTACGGGGTTGCGGAAGTGGTGAAAAACGATTTTCAAGAGGGTGGTAACATGGACTACAAATACGGATCTTTGTTAAACAACTAACTAACAACCTAACTAGAGTTTTACCTACTCGGTTAGGGGGCTATACCTTTCTTGAACTCCTTCGTCTTCAACTCTTTCCGGTGTACGGATCGGCCTCACCTCGTCGTCTCCTTGAGCCGAAGATGGATCTACCTGAAAGCTTCTACCTTTGGCTTCTTCTTCGAACTTGAAGAAACTAGAACACTTGGTTTGATAAACCTTGTGAACTAGGATGAGTAGAGAAGTGATTTGGGTTTTCTTTTATCTCAAAGGCAATGTTTCTCAACTCATGAGAGGGTGTTGCCTTGAACTAGAGAGAGAGCAAGAGGAAGAGCAAGAGAGAGAGCTCAAGCAAGAGAGAGAAATGAAATGAGAGAATGAGTAACTCTTTTGCCATCCAAGCTCTCATAATCCAAAGCCATCATAACAAAATAGTAATCAAGTATTATGTGATAGTTTAAGTCAAAATGGCTATATCATTTCATGCACTCATTTTGCAAAAACAAACAAGCAAGCAAAAGTCTTTGCCATGAAATGATAGCCATTGTCATGATGATGGTCAACTAGTCCAACCTAGTCAACCGGTCAACAAGTCAACAAAGTCAACCCCTCAACAACCGTGTCACTATAATACTTAATTAATATTAATGTTAATTATATTTCTTATTCTCATTAGGGTTTAGTCAAAAGTCAATAGTCAACAGTCAACAACCCCAATGAGAATCCTCTGCCTCTGTCTCTCTGTCAACTGTGCATACACACCCGTATCCGCGTTCCGAGGAACACGAATACAAACGAGATAAAACCAATCCCAAAGCGTACACTAGGATCTGGCTTAAACCAAAGCCCTCTAGTGTAAACTGTCCGGACACTGTACGTGCACAAGTGCACGGATATGACCGAACCCTGTCGCAAAACCATGCGACCTCTACTCTTTTGCCTAAAGGCGAATAGCTTTCTGTGTGGGACTCTAAAGACTCGACACTACGCTGGCAGTGGGTTTAACCACAGACCGCAAGCGGCACTAGCTGTGCGTAACGGTCCCCAGGTAGATGCCGACAAGAAGACTGACGAGGTGAAACCCATCTGAACTCCTACTGAGCCTGAATGTGACAATCTCCGCACAGTCTGGTCTGTTCGTCTGATACATCGCATGGCGGGCCTAGGGGGCGGTAAACGTCAGTACCCTAATAGCGGTACAAGTCATGTCGGAGTGTAGCCCATAACACCCTGAGATAGCACTGGAAACCTACCAGTATATCTCGGTTGCCCTGGCCAGGGACTACTCGTGTAATGGCTCTCCTAGACACAGCGCGATGTCAACCCCCAATACCGAAAGAGACGAATCCTGTCTAACCGTCACTGCCTCCAAGTGCTTCGGGACTGCACCCAAAAACTACCTGTTTGCACGACTCCTTTGAGTCATGGTAGGGTAGTAATCAAAGTACAGTGGGAACACACTCGAGGCGAAGTGACAGTGTCAAGTCAGCGGACTAAGCTGTACTCATGTCACCTGGGAACTGATAACTGACGATAGGTATAGTACCAACCAACAGTTCCCGACGAGTCCTGTTCAGTGTACTCATAACCTAACGAGCACCCGCATACTATCTCAAGTACGACGTACTGACGGCTGTGGGACAGACCGTCTCCCACACTGGGATGAGAAGCGCATATGCTAGTCTACTCCAGAGTATCGATACCCTATCTCGATAGTCCTGCGACTAGGGACCTGCATAAGGATGTGCTTATAGATTACCCAGCCCCCACGAGTGTGACTGCCATCACAACGCCGGTAATCAAGCAAAGATCCTAAGGGCTCCACTAATGTGTACAGGTGATATGCTAAAATAAACACATGTACACATTAAAGCAGAAACAAACCAAGTAGCATACTACTATATTGAGCAAGATTGTCAATACAAGGTGAATATCCCAAGCTTCCATTAAGTAATATACATACTAGTATGATACAGTTTGGCCTCTAAGGTATATACACTAACATTTAACGTGACCTGGATCACGCCAAGATGTTACCTTCCGTTGATCTGCTGATGGCGGCGATGGACGGCTGATGTTTGATCTGGAGGCAGGCTCCTGAAGCGTATGAATCTCAATGGGTTTGAGGCTGTTGGAACCGAGCTACCTGTAAGGAAGTCCCGGTTGCACCACTGATGACCCTCCGACGGTCAAGTTAGAGAGGAAATCCGAGCAGAGTAACGGCTTAGTGGAGTAAAAATGGCTTACTTGAACCGTCTGGAAGAGGGGTTTATATAGCGGTGGCAACAGGCAGGGTAGGCGCAAGAATCACGCCGGTCGTTATGCTCCTGACGTCACGCCCGCATGATGAGCGGGATCCCCATTAATAGCGAGACAGGCTCGTTAATGGGGCATTGTGATGGCATGGAACGTGGGATGTGGTCGGCGGATATCTTGCGCATGGCGAGATTCGCGGGATAGCGGTTGCGCCTGTGAGCGGTGTCGTTGGTCGGTCGATGAGACCGAGGGAGATGACCTCGGCGGGAGAGCTCACAAACGAGCGGGAGAGCCGAGGTATCTTCGTTCCGTGGTAGCCCGGAGACGAGCTGTGAGGCCGAGGAGGCCGATTGTGCTGGGGGCTCAGAGGTGAGCCAGCGCTTGTTTGTGGAACGGGCACAGAAGTGGTCTGGTCAGCCACTGTAGGTCCTTTCTTGTGAGCTTTGGGACACGCTATCTGCCATGTGTCATGATCTGGGAGATCACCGATATCGAGCATCATTATTAGCCCCCCACTCTCGTCCCGACCAGCTAACGGGTCGGGTTGAGAGTGGTCTGCCGGGTCACCCGAGGTGAGCTCCTTTCGAAGATATCGTCGGGCGTGTCCACGGGTAACCTGCTGTATTTTCTGGATAACACCAGCGGATTAGGGGAGAGATCTCTGCATTAAAGAGGGTGCACCGGATCGTGTGTACGCAAACTGAAGTGACAGTCCACGTGTCGGGCGCTGGCTGGCTGACGCGACGGGCCGCAGACCTCTGACGTCTGAGGGGATATGTCAATATGCATGCGACAGGTGGAGCGATCGTGGCCGTCGAGTGTACTGAACTGTTTCGGTGGGAGATGACTATCGCCTTTGGATGAGAACGCCAATGGCAATAAGTAGAGGTGGGGCCCATGTGAGGGCTCATTCCTCTTCATAATCTCCTCGTCTTTGGTCTTGTTAGCTCGGCACTCTCCTTTTTAAGTCGGATCTCCGTGTTCCCGAGGACTTCTCTTCATCAGGTTAGATGTCTTCCTTTCTTTCTTCTGCTTCTTCTCCTTCTGAGTCGAGTCTACCTCTCCCTTTGGCAGGGCAAATAGATCGATCTAGGACTCTTGGTGCTCTCGGCGCTCAGTCCAGGATGGGGCCGGCGGTGCGGCTGTGCTTTCGGATGACCTGGGCCCAGAACCAAATGTGCCGCCACGGGCAGGGCCATCTTCCTCGTCATAAGCTCCCGATGACTGTCCCGGCGGCGGCCAAAGGCGTCCACGGGTTCCCGAGCCCCAGACGAGGGATGCAGGAGAGGGCGAAGACAGGGTTCCTCTTAAGAGGAAGAGGATGGTCTCTCGTGCACGACCGTCGAAGAACCCTGAGGGGATTACCATACAGGAAAGGGACGTCCATTTCGTTGTCCCGTCTGGGCTTTCCGTTGCTGCCGGCCTGCTTGCTGGTATGGAAGAGTCGGCCGGGTGCAAGGTTCCGCGGGGGACCCTGAGGGCCCAAATGGCGGCTATATCTCAGGAGGCGGTGCAGGTACGTACTCCTTCATGTGTCATTTTGATCGCCCTTTCTTTAGTTCGAGGGTCTTTAGGTCTCTTTGATGTTTTTCGTCAGGTCCTTCAGTGCTGCGCCCTTTTCACCCGCATGGAGGCCGAGGGGGCCCTCCCTGCTTCAAGGCCAGCAGGAGAGTCTTCTTCAGAGGCCAAGGACCTGCGACTTGAGCTGCGTCTGGAGAGGGAGAGGGTGGCTATCTTGGAAGCCCGATCGGCCACCTCGAAACTCGCCATCTTAAAGTGTCAGGAGTCCTATCATCGCCTGAGTGAGTCCCACCAAGTCGTCGAGGCGAAGTTGATGGAACTAGCCGATCGCTTTGCAGCTATGAAGAGGGCGAGGGATGCCAGCAAGTGGGATGTCGAGGCGGCGCTTCAAGTGGTGGAGGTTGCCAAGATTCGGGCTAGGAAGGCGGTGACCAATTACAATGGGTCGGACCATTTTTACGTCGACCTCGGCGAGGCCTCCGCCATTGCGTGGACCAAAGCTCTTGATGCCGTCAAGGAGCAGTTTCCAGAGTTTTTCGATGGTGAGCTTCGTGCTCGAGTCCCACTTTCGGTAGTCATGCCTCCAGCCGACGGTGATGAGGGAGGCACAGTCTAAGCGGGGCTTGCGACTCGAACTCTTTGGTTTTTCTTACTCTCTCTTTGTAAGCCTCTGGGTAATTTGATAAAGCTGGGGAGCCCACAATATCCTTGTAAAAGCTTTGACTTTGTGAATAAAGACTTTTTGCAGTAGTATTTGCGCACGTATTTTCCTTTGTTAGTAAACAGTTGTAGTTGCATAGTACTGCCTTTATGTTATGTCGGTTCTTCGTTTAGCGATTACGTGTCGAGTTGAATCTGTTCATTTACCCAGTGTGCAAAGATAGTATCTTCATGGCCCCGAAGTCGAGGTGGAGATCGCTCAGACGTAGACAGACTGGATGCCTCGTGGTGAGGTCATGTTCCTTAGCGTGGGAGGCCCGGAGAGGCATGCTGAGGATGGAGCCGAGCAGGGTAGCTGCTTGGTGCCCCTTAGTGAGGGCTTTGATCCTTAGCGCGGGAGGGGCCATGAGTGGCCTACCAAGGACGGGCCGAGCAGGGTAGCTGCCCGGTGCCTCATGGTGAGGGCTTTGATCCCTGGCGTGTTGGGGTAGGAAGCTACCAGCTAGGGATAACCGAGCAAGGGCGGGCCCGGTTGCCTCTCTCGATGGCTTTTGATCCTTAGCGCGGGAGGGGCCGTAAGTGGCCTACTAAGGATGGCCGAGTAGGGTTCCTGCCCGGTGCCTCTTGGCGAGGGCTTTGATCCTTAAGGATGGCCGAGCAGGGTTGCTGCCCGGTGCCTCTTGGCGAGGGCTTTGATCCCTGGTGTGTTGGGGTAGGGAGCTACCAGCCAGGGATAACCGAGCAAGGGTGGGCCCGGTTGCCTCTTTCGAGGGCTTTTTATCCTTACCGCGGGAGGAGCCGTAAGAGGCCTACTAAGGATGGACGAGCAGGGTTGCTACCCGGTGCCTCTTGACGAGAGATTTGATCTTTAAGGATGGCCAAGCAGGGTTGCTTCCTGGTGCCTATTGGCGAGGACATTGATCCCTGGTGTGTTGGGGTAGGGAGCTACCAGCCAGGGATAGCCGAGCAAGGTAGCCGCTCGACTGCCTCTTGGTGATGGATTAGATCCCTGGCGTTGTGGGTAGGGAGCTACCAGCCAGGGATAGCCGAGCAGGATAGCCGCTTGGTTGCCTCTTCGTGAGGGCTTAGATCCTTAGCGCTGGAGGAGCCATGAGAGGCCTGCTAAGGATTGACCAAGCAGAGAAGCTGCTCAGTTGCCACTGTTAGTGTATATGCCCTAGAGGCCATTACTGTATCATACTAGCTTGTATATTACTTGATGGAAGCTTGGGATATTCACAGTTGTATAGACAGTCTTGCTCAAAATGGTAGTATGCTACTTGGTTTGTCTCTACTTCAATATGTGCATGTGTTTCTTTTTGCATATCGCTTATATACATATTAGTAGAGCCCTTAGGATCTTTGCTTGATTACCAGCGTTGTGATGGTGCTCACACTCGTGGGGGCTGGGTAATCCATAAGCACATCCTTATACAGGTCCCTAGTCGTTGGACTATCGAGACAGGGCATCGATACTCCGGAGTAGACTAGCGTATGCGCTTCTCATCCCAGCGGGGGAGACGGTCTGTCCCACAGCCGTCAGTACGTCGTACTTGAGATAGTATGCGGGTGCTCGTTGGGTTACGAGTACACTGGACAGGACTCGTCGGGAACTGTTGGTTGGTATTATACCTATCGTCAGTTATCAGTTCCCAGGTGACATGAGTACAGCTTAGTCCGCTGACTTGACACTGTCACTTCGCCTTGAGTGTGTTCCCACTGTACTTAGATTACTACCCTACCACGGCTTAAAGGAGTCGTGCAAACAGGTAGTAGTTGGGTGCAGTCCCGAAGCTCTTGGAGGCAGTGACGGTTAGACAGGATTCGTCTCTCCCGGTATTGGGGGTTGACATCGCGCTGTGTCTAGGAGAGCCATTACACAAGTAGTCCCTGGCCAGGGCAAGCGAGATATACTGGTAGGTTTCCAGTGTTATCTCAGGGTGTTCTGGGCTACACTCCGACACGACTTGTACCGCTATTAGGGGACTGACGTTTACCGCCCCCCTAGGCCCGCCATGCGATGTATCAGACGAACAGACCGGACTGTACGGAGATTGTCACATACAGGCTCAGTAGGAGTTCGGATAGGTTTACCTCATCGGCCTTCTTATCGACATCTACCTGGGGACCGTTACGTACAGCTAGTGCCGCTTGCGGACTGTGGTTAAACCCACTGCCAGCGTAGTGTCGAGTCTTTAGAGTCCCACACAGAGAGTTTCCCTGCACTGAGCGAAACGTGTGGAGGCCGTATGGTTTTACGGCAGGGCTACGATCACTTACGAGCACTTGTGTGTGTATGCTGTTCGGGCAGGCAATACTAGTGGGCTTTGGTTTAAGCCAGATCCTAGTATTGCACAGATGGATTTGATTTGTCTTCTGTGTATTCGCATTCTACGGAATGCGGATGCGGGTGTGTATGCACAGTTTTGAGGAGTGATGAAGGAGGAGGTGCCCCATTAGGGTTTTGGCAGTTGGTTCGGCCAAAACCGTAATGTAGCACACTCATTAGGGTTTTGACAATTCGTTTGGTCAAAACCGTTATGAGTAGGGAGACATTGTTTACTAATCCTTTTAGTGATAGATTAGTGATGGCTAATTGCATTGACCATTTGACCACTTAGACCCCTCTTGACTTTGTTGACCCGTTGACCGTGTTGACCATTGACCTTCAAGAGGGATCTACACTCTTCTTTTATTTTCTTTTTATTTCTTGTGTTATGATAATGGTCAATTCAATGTGCCATCAAGTCTTTCATGATAGGATTAGTAATGATGATTATTGTGTATTATTGTAACCATGGTTCATTTCATTTGGTTTAATTTTTTTCATTATTCTCTTCTCATTCTCTCTCTTGAAATGAGAAGAAAAGAAAAGCTCCATGGTTGCAAACTTTCTCCTTCTTCTTCCTCCTCTTGATCTCTTCTTTTGATCTCATGTGTTGAGATAAAAAGAATCCACAAAGACAAATACATCCATACATCTCCTCTACACATTCTAAGGCATTTAGATTAGCAATCTCCTTGCCCTAGTTGCCTTGGCTTGAGGCGAAGCTTAGTGTACAACTCTCGGGTGGATCGTCTTCGACTCAAGAAAGCCGTGGAGGTGCCCAAGGTCCGGATCGACGCTTGGAGCTTGGATGGACGAGTGGGATAGCGGGATGAAGACCCGAAGGACCGGTTCCGTGAGGTATACTTTCTACAGCAAAGTAGCTAAATCTCTAAGTGTTTACTAGTTTCTAGTTTAGCAAAGATCCGACTTTTAGTCCATGTTGCCTTGTGCCAAAATCATTGTTTTTCGCCGTTTCCGCCTCCCCGTAAGAACCGGGGTGAGCAACGTGGACTTACAGTGGTATCAGAGCCTAGCTAAACATAAACTAGTAAGTTAGCAAAGTGTTAAGAACATCGATCGAAAAAAAGTCGCAAAACACATCCGCAAAACCTTAAGTTTCTATCGATTTTTATACTGTTCAAAAGGTGTTTTAAAATATATGAAAATTCGCCTCAGGGTTTTGTGAAAACACTGCAGAAAAACGATCCAGTGATTCGATCAAACGACCGCGATTCTGCGGTAATGACATGCTCATTGCCGCGGTTCCGCCGCCGTTTTGACTCGGCACTGGATCGGGCTTTGTGCAGTGTTTTAGTTTGGATGTTTTGGGATTTTTAATACATGTTTTTTCTACCCAGATTTTCCAGATAGCAAATTGACTTTTGGGGTGGTTAAAAATCCGTATTTTGATCGATATTCCGTACTCTTTGGCTAATGTATATTATCTGTGATGTGATATATGTATTGAACGTCCGCTAATCGCTATATGTCGATTAGTGGGGGTTATACATATCTCTGATCTGTAATGTTGTTGGTTTGTGGATATGAACTCGGTGGATTGTCGCGGATGAATAGCCGGGAATGGGTGTGAGATGAGAGTTTCTTTTTCTTTCATTCATTGTAAAATATGTAAATTGATGTAATATTATTTGTTTGTCCGCACAACTGGGTCGGGGTTGTTGCCGTCATTTTATAATTTCTTTTTACTGTTTTTGCTCCTAGGATAGACCCAAGGTGGGGTGCACAAACTACCGGGTATCTCGAAGTGCCGAGTGGCCTACTCACGGTGTTGAGGGAGGTTGCTTCGCTTCGGGTACTTTGCGGGTAGTTTGCCGCACCCGTAGGGGTCTAGGGTGGGGTTTGGCTATTCATCGCGACCGTGTAATCCATTTTTCGTTGCAGGCTCGAACGAATCGCGGATTCCTAGTATATCCAAAGTGTTCATCTGTGATCTGTAATGTCTATCATTGCTATATATTTATATATGATAACTATTTAGGCGTTGCTTATGTTTTACAGCCGCGCTAGCCCAGCCCCCGCTCTGTCGTTAGTTAAGTAACCTAACGGGTGATGACGGGGCCCCGTGGCGAATGCGAATGGCATAAGCGTACGTCATATTTTGGTTGTTTTCTGCAATGGTAGGATTAAATGATGGGACGCATTAAAAGAACTAATGCAAGAAAATAAACCAAGTAAAAGTCGTTGGAACACTTTGAAAACCACTCGGTTCTTTTCAAAAACAAGCATTTTAAACGCGGAGCTTGAACCACTCCTTTTAAAAGTTATCTCGTTCCATCGACTATATCAAGTTCACTACGTTCACGGTTTCGCCAAAACCATCCGTAGCCCTCCGTCGTTTCATATGAATATTCATCAGTATTCAAGCTGTGTTTGTTGGCCTTAGTCAAGGCACAGTGTTTGGTAGCTGGTGGGTATTCATATGTTGCATAGATAGAATGCGTTGGTTTGGGACAGTCATATTGCTTTGTTGGCCATAGTCAAGGGTATATACGGGTGGGTTCAAATTAACCTGGATAACGACGGGTAGAACTTGACATGTGACTTATGATTTGTTGGCCTTAGTCAAGGTCATAAGAGCATGGGGCAAAAATCCACATCGGGAGTTTCATAAGCACTGAAACTTGCTAGCGCTGCATACCATTTGGAGTGTGATGATTCTGGTAGGATTCCTTCGGTTTTATCACGCGATGATATTTGGATCCCGATCCTACTGTGAGTATATGCTACTCCTCGGGAACTTTCTCACTTAACGAGCAATGCTATAAACTAAGTAGGTGTCTAGAAAGGTGTTAGCGGGGCTACGCCCCCAGGGAAAAGAGGTTCTTAAATTAAGGAACTTCGCGAAAGCGTTGGAAAACCTCCCTCGAAGTACCGACACTGGCCTGGCTGAACGGTTAAGCAAGTATTGTACGGTGAGAAAAATCCCGACTAATTCTTCCTTTGTAGTTTGAGGAGGGATTCGAGAGACAGTGGGAGCCATCCTGTTTAGATAAATTAAAAACCAATCTAAACTTGCAAGAGCATCATGCTAAGTGTTTTCTTCTCTCTCTCTTAATTGCAGCGACCCGGTGACCGCACCTAGGTTACATCTAGATAATAAAATGACTGAATCTGACTGTTATGACTGGCAAAGGTCTGTCCAGATGTCCATTGCCCAGAACAAGCTGGGACACCTCTTGACTGATCCAACCCCTGCCGTCTCAGGTCCAGTTTCCCCTGTCACGGATATTGATATTCGTAGGACATCGGAAGAAGACTGTGCGAAAACCAAGTGCCTCGTGTTAGCCTCAGTTGATGGTATATACCAGAGGCAGCACGAGAAGATGGACTCAGCTTCTATCTTCCTCCATAACAAAGTTTTATATGGAGAGCAATCTCGTATCGCAAGATATGAGACCTCGAACGAATTTCTTCCAGCAAGGTTGGCTATCGGGTCATCTGTAGGGGGCAACGTCCTTACAGAGACCAGCTCTTTTGAGCTCTCGGACCTGAAGACCACGTTGAAGAACGGGTTAGATGCTGACTCAGTTCAACAGTCTCTATCTACTACCCTAAAGGAAACTAGGGAAGTAGAAAGAAAGGGAAGGGCAGAAGTTTCAGGAACAGATGTAGTAAAAGAAGGATGTTCCTATTGTTATGGGAATGAACATAGGCAGAAGGATTGCAGGGCTTGTAAAGCCAGTAGCCAGAATTCGAAGCATGTTGTGGCTTCGGCTTCGGGTGTGTTTGTAATAGAGAACTGTATGTCAGTTAACCCTACTTTCTGGGTATTGGATACCGGATCAGGATCTCATATCTGTAATTCGTTACAGGCTTTGAGAAACCGTAGGGTTATCAGGAAATGTGATATGACTCTCAGGGTTGCTAGCGGAATGAGCATGTACGCTGAATCCGTAGGGGAATATCATCTAGGACTGACAACTGGGCAGATATTGATTCTGCATGACTATTTTTATGTACCAGGTGCGACTTGTAACATCATATCTGTATCCTTACTTTCTAAGGAAGGATATGATTTTACTTTTGTAAGCGACATAGTAAACATCCACCTAAATCAAGTACTGATTGGGTCAGGTACATTGAAATACGGTATATACGTTTTGAATCAAGCTCAGGTCTTCAGTGTCCAGAACACACTTAAAAGAAGGTCTCCGGAAACAAATCAGGCTTTCTTATGGCATTGTAGACTGGGTCACATTAATGAGACACGGTTGACAAAGTTACATAAAGAAGGATACTTGGATCCGTTCGAGTACCAGTCTTATGCCACTTGTGAATCTTGTCTCATGGGAAAGATGGCAGACTCCGTTCACTGGACACGGAGAAAGAGCGAGCGAGCTCTTGGGACTCATACACAATGACGTGTGTGGTCCAATGTCTACACATGCGCGAAGTGGTTATTCATACTTCATTACTTTCACTGATGATTTCTCTAGGTTTGGGCATGTCTTCTTGATGAAGCACAAATCCGAAGCCTTTGAGAAATTTCGGGAATACAAGAATGAAGTTGAAAAACAAACAGGCAAAAGTATCAAGACACTGAGATCTGATCGAGCTGGTGAATACTTGAGTGCCGAGTTTCTGGGCTTCTTAAAAGAGAATGGAATTCTCTCTCAGCTTACTCCTCCATACACACCACAACACAACGGTGTATCGGAAAGGCGGAATCGAACCCTATTGGATATGGTTCGTTCCATGATGAGTAAAGCTGAGTTGCCGCGATCCTTCTGGAGTTATGCACTAGAAACAGCTGCATATCTTTTAAACCAAGTTCCTACTAAGTCAGTGCCTACCACACCATATCAGATGTGGAGTGGGAAGAAACCCAGTCTTAAATACTTTAAGACATGGGGGTGTCGAGCTTTTGTAAAAGAGCAGCATGCGGACAAGCTCGAGGCGCGTTCGGTACAGTGTAAGTTTGTGGGATACCCAAAGAACTCCAAGGGGTATCTTTTCTATTACGCAGAGGAACAAAAGGTTTTTGTTTCTCGCCATGCCCGCTTCTTGGAAACTGGGTTTTTAGAAAATCAGATAAGCGGAAGCGCAATAGAACTAGAAGAAATTCCAGAACCACGAATTATTACTGAAAGCTTAGTAGAACCAGAGGGTTCAAAAGAACATGACATTCCTACGCCACTCCACAGGAGTAGTAGGCAGTCTCATCCGTCCGAGAGATACTACGGTTTTCTCATAGACGGGGATAGAGAGGATTGCACCATGGATTATGGTGAGCCTACTAGCTTCCAGCAAGCCATCCAGAGCGGCGACTCGGTAAAATGGCTGGATGCAATGCGGGCCGAGATGGAGTCCATGTACACCAACAAAGTTTGGACTTTGGACTTTGCTCCAGAAGGGGTAAAACCCGTAGGCTGCAAATGGATCTTCAGAAAGAAGATTGGTGTAGATGGGCAGGTTGAGACCTATAAAGCTAGACATGTAGCAAAGGGTTTTCGTCAAAGACCTGGTTTGGACTATGAAGAGACCTTTTCTCCAGCGGCTATGCTGAAATCCATTCGGATCCTTCTTGCCATTGCTGCCTTCCACGATTATGAAATCTGGCAGATGGACGTAAAGACGGCTTTCCTAAATGGAAATTTGGAAGAGTGCGTCTATATGGATCAGCCAGAGGGATTCATTCAGAGTGGGAGCAGCGGTAGAGTGTGCAAGTTGCTAAAGTCCATCTATGGACTTAAGCAGGCATCGCGGAGTTGGAACATCTGCTTTGATGATACTGTCAAAGAATTTGACTTTATCAAAAACCCAGATGAACCATGCATTTACAGTAAGATTGTAGAGAGAACTGTAGTATTCCTCGTCTTGTACATGGATGACATTCTCCTAATAGGAAATGATTTCCTATGCTACAGTCAGTCAAAGGATTCTTGTCGCAGAGGTTCTCCATGAAGGACCTGGGCGATGCCAACTACATTCTGGGGATCCAGATCTATCGTGATAGATCTAAGAGGATGTTGGGACTTTCACAGTCAAGGTACATCGACACCATACTGAAAAGAATCAGTATGGAAGATTCCAAGCGCGGTAATTTACCGGCTTGTCACGGGATCACCCTCTCCAAAGAGATGTCTCCCAAGACTGATTTGGAAAGGGATCGCATGTCTATTATACCCTACGCTTCTGCGGTAGGCTCTATAATGTATGCGATGTTGTGTACCGGACCAGATGTAGCATACGCTTTGAGCGTTGTAAGCCGGTATCAGTCGAACCCAGGGGAGAAACACTGGATAGCGGTAAAGAACATTCTCAAGTACCTGAGAAGGACTAAGGAGATGTTCTTGGTGTATGGCGGAAAAGACCTCCAGCTTGAGGCCTTTGCTGACTCCAGCTTCCAGAGTGACAAGGATGACTCCAAGTCCATGTCGGGTTATGTCTTTACCCTCAATGGAGGGGAGGTTTGCTGGAAGAGTTCCAAGCAGGAGACCGTTGCCGACTCAACTATGGAAGCGGAGTACATAGCTGCTTGCGATGCCGCAAAGGAAGCTGTCTGGATGAAGAAGTTCCTCACGGAGCTTCAGGTGGTTCCTACCATTGTTGATCCAATACCGCTGTATTGCGACAACAACGGCGCTATAGCTTTAGCGAAGGAACCCGGACCCATCAGAAGTCCAGGCACATTTTGAGGCGGTACCACCTGATCAGGGAGATCGTAGATCGCCGGGAGATCGGGGTGAAGAGAGTAAATACGGAGAACAATACTGCAGATCCACTCACGAAGGCCCTACCCCAGACTCAGTTCGAGCGGCTGATCGAGATGATAGGTCTTCGATACGCCAGTACATGGCCTTAGTGCAAGTGGGAGATTGTTAGTGTATATGCCCTAGAGGCCATTACTGTATCATACTAGCTTGTATATTACTTGATGGAAGCTTGGGATATTCACAGTTGTATAGACAGTCTTGCTCAAAATGGTAGTATGCTACTTGGTTTGTCTCTACTTCAATATGTGCATGTGTTTCTTTTTGCATATCGCTTATATACATATTAGTAGAGCCCTTAGGATCTTTGCTTGATTACCAGCGTTGTGATGGCGCTCACACTCGTGGGGGCTGGGTAATCCATAAGCACATCCTTATACAGGTCCCTAGTCGTTGGACTATCGAAACAGGGCATCGATACTCCGGAGTAGACTAGCGTATGCGCTTCTCATCCCAGCGGGGGAGACGGTCTGTCCCACAGCCGTCAGTACGTCGTACTTGAGATAGTATGCGGGTGCTCGTTGGGTTACGAGTACACTGGACAGGACTCGTCGGGAACTGTTGGTTGGTATTATACCTATCGTCAGTTATCAGTTCCCAGGTGACATGAGTACAGCTTAGTCCGCTGACTTGACACTGTCACTTCGCCTCGAGTGTGTTCCCACTGTACTTAGATTACTACCCTACCACGGCTCAAAGGAGTCGTGCAAACAGGTAGTAGTTGGGTGCAGTCCCGAAGCTCTTGGAGGCAGTGACGGTTAGACAGGATTCGTCTCTCCCGGTATTGGGGGTTGACATCGCGCTGTGTCTAGGAGAGCCATTACACAAGTAGTCCCTGGCCAGGGCAAGCGAGATATACTAGTAGGTTTCCAGTGTTATCTCAGGGTGTTCTGGGCTACACTCCGACACGACTTGTACCGCTATTAGGGGACTGACGTTTACCGCCCCCCTAGGCCCGCCATGCGATGTATCAGACGAACAGACCGGACTGTACGGAGATTGTCACATACAGGCTCAGTAGGAGTTCGGATGGGTTTACCTCATCGGCCTTCTTATCGACATCTACCTGGGGACCGTTACGTACAGCTAGTGCCGCTTGCGGACTGTGGTTAAACCCAGTGCCAGCGTAGTGTCGAGTCTTTAGAGTCCCACACAGAGAGTTTCTCTGCACTGAGCGAAACGTGTGGAGGCTGTATGGTTTTACGGCAGGGCTACGATCACTTACGAGCACTTGTGTGCGTATGCTGTTCGGGCAGGCAATACTAGTGGGCTTTGGTTTAAGCCAGATCCTAGTATTGCACAGATGGATTTGATTTGTCTTCTGTGCATTCGCATTCTACGAAATGCGGATGCGGGTGTGTATGCACAGTTTTGAGGAGTGATGAAGGAGGAGGTGCCCCATTAGGGTTTTGGCAGTTGGTTCGGCCAAAACCGTAATGTGGCACACTCATTAGGGTTTTGACAATTCGTTTGGTCAAAACCGTTATGAGTAGGGAGACATTGTTTACTAATCCTTTTAGTGATAGATTAGTGATGGCTAATTGCATTGACCATTTGACCACTTAGACCCCTCTTGACTTTGTTGACCCGTTGACCGTGTTGACCATTGACCTTCAAGAGGGATCTACACTCTTCTTTTATTTTCTTTTTATTTCTTGTGTTATGATAATGGTCAATTCAATGTGCCATCAAGTCTTTCATGATAGGATTAGTAATGATGATTATTGTGTATTATTGTAACCATGGTTCATTTCATTTGGTTTAATCTTTTTCATTATTCTCTTCTCATTCTCTCTCTTGAAATGAGAAAAAAAGAAAAGCTCCATGGTTGCAAACTTTCTCCTTCTTCTTCCTCCTCTTGATCTCTTCTTTTGATCTCATGTGTTGAGAGAAAAAGAATCCACAAAGACAAATACATCCATACATCTCCTCTACACATTCTAAGGCATTTAGATTAGCAATCTCCTTGCCCTAGTTGCCTTGGCTTGAGGCGAAGCTTAGTGTACAACTCTCGGGTGGATCGTCTTCGACTCAAGAAGGCCGCGGAGGTGTCCAAGGTCCGGATCGACGCTTGGAGCTTGGATGGACGAGTGGGATAGCGGGATGAAGACCCGAAGGACCGGTTCCGTGAGGTATACTTTCTACAGCATAGTAGCTAAACCTCTAAGTGTTTACTAGTTTCTAGTTTAGCAAAGATCCGACTTTTAGTCCATGTTGCCTTACGCCAAAATCATTTCCGCCTCCCCGGAAGAACCGGGATGAGCAACGTGGACTTACAGCCACTTGGCGAGGGTTTTGATCCCTGGCGTTGTGGGGTAGGGAGCTACCAGCCAGGGATAACCGAGCAAGATAGCCGCTCGGCTGCCTCTTGGTGAGGGCTTAGATCCCTGGCATCAGCCGGGGATAGAAGAGCAGGGTAGCCGCTCGGCTGCCTCTTCGTGAGGGCTTAGATACTTAGCGCTGGAGGGGCCATGGGAGGCCTACTAAGGATTGACCGAGCAGTGAAGCTGCTCAGTTGCCTCCTGGCGAGGGCTTTGATCCATAGCGTTGTGGGATAGGGAGCTACCAGCCAGGGATAGCCGAGCAGGGTAGCCATTCGACTACCTCTTGGTGAGGGCTTAAATCCCCAGCGCTGGAGAGGCCGTAGGAGGCCCGCTAAGGATGGACCGAGTAGTGAAGCTGCTTGGTTGCCTCTTGGCGAGGAATTTGATCTCTGGCGTTGTGGGGTAGGGGAGCTACCAGCCAGGGTTAGCCAAGCAAGGTAGCTGCTCGGCTGCCTCTTGGTGAGGGCTTCGATCCCTGGCGCTGGAGGGGCCGTAGGAGGCCTGCTAAGGATCGACCGAGCAGTGAAGCTGCTTGGTTGCCTCTTGGAGAGGGCTTTGATCCCTGGCGTTGCGTGGTAGGGGAGCTACCAGCCAGGGATATCCGAGCAGGGTAGCCGCTCGACTGCCTCTTCGTGAGGGCTTAGATCCTTAGCGCTGGAGGGGCCATAGGAGGCCTGCTAAGGATTGACCCAGCAGTGAAGCTGCTCGGTTGCCTCTTGGCGAGGGCTTTGATCCATGGCGTTGCGTGGTAGGGGAGCTACCAGCCAGGGATGACTGAGCGGTGAAGTCGCTTGTCTGTCTCTTCATGAGGGCTTAGATCCTTAAGGATGGCCGAGCAGGGTTGCTGCCCGGTGCCTCTTGGCGAGGGCTTTGATCCCTGGCATTGTAGGGTAGGGGAGCTACTATCCAGGGATAGCCGAGCAGGGTAGTCGCTCGGCTGCCTCTTGGTGAGGGCTTCGATCCTTGGCGTTGTGGGGTAGGGGAGCTACTATCTAGGGATAGCCGAGCGGGGACCATCAACGGAGGCCTGCTAAGGACCGACCGAGCCGTGAAGTTGCTCGATTGCCTCTTGGCGAGGGCTCTGTCCGTCCTCCTTGGTGCGAGGACCGGGAAGAGGGACAGTCGCTATCGACACGTGTCATGACCGCATGGGGAACGCGAAGCGCTGGAGTGTCGTTTCGATTTCTCATCGAGCGGCGCGATGTCTGCCGCGTGGCGGCACAGTTGCGGGTGAAACAGACGGCCGTTGAACTCCGGGAGCGTTGTGGGCTATAAAACGGAGAGAGCGTCGATCGCTCCTTTCTTCACACCCAAAACGCAAGAATGGAGGACTTCCCTTTCATCATCCAAGATATCATAAACTTCGAGGACGTGTACCTCTACGATCAGTACTGTACTGATGACACGGTGCAGTTGGCGATAGGCCGGATCGAGGATCATTTCGGCCGATTGCTCCCCCGGCGCTCCTCCCTACTTCAGCTGTTGATGTACTCCATCTGGAGGGTGTCGCCGGGGCTCTACAACCCCTTATCCGAGCAGTTGAAAGATGAGGTCGTTGGCAAGCTAAGGTCTCTGAGGCGCTTCGGCCCGATCTCTGCGAGCCGGCTGAGCAGCTCGTAGGCGCTCGTCCTTGAGTGCTACCAATTAAGGCTCGATGCCGACGCTAGCGGGGGGCATCGAAGGCAGAGGTTAGACGCCGTGAGGGCTCGGCTGGCGGAAATATCCTCAGAGTACCACGAGCAGTGCTCTCTGCACCCCATTCCCCCGCTGTTGTAATAATTTTTTTTGTACGGCTAAGGAGCTTATAGTACCTTTTGAATGAATAAGATTCTTTTTCTTTTCTGCAATGCTTTATTGATCCCTTTATTATATAAACAAAAGATCTCAAGAAAGGTGTACATTGCTTTGAAAAGAAAATACATGCTAGTAGATGTTCTTTTTCGTGCAGCTTAAGCCCCTCGGATGTCCGTTGGCATCTATGCCCGGCATAGGGTACCGAGCTTCGTGGGTACCAGACGTATTCTCCGCTGACATGACCATGATTTGGCCGATGGTCAGCTCGGCGGGAGGGGGATGTTGCTCCTGCTCGTGGTCAGCCTGTCGCTTGTTCCTCAAGTATGCTGCGAGGTGCCCAGAACGGATGAGCTCCTCGATGTAGTAACGGAGCTGCTTGCAGCTCTCCGTGGAGTGGCCTAACGGCCTATGGAAACCGCAGTAGGGACCCCGGGTTCGTTTTGAGGCCATTCGCGAGATCGGGGGAAGCTTGAAGAATCCTTCGCCCTTGGCCTCCTCTAGTAGCACTGTCTTGGAGACGTTGAGCGGGGTGTATTCCTGAAACTTCGGGAGATAGGGATTTGCCTGCTCAGGTCCCCTTCTCTCTTCCCTTGCCCTTTTCTTCTGGTCGGCTTGCTCTGTCCGGGGGAGATTTGCATTCACCTCGGATTCGAACTGGACCTCGCGCTCGGTCCAGGCTTTTACCTCGGCCATGGTCTTAGATTGCGCTAATGAAAAGGAGCGTAACCACTCCTTGTGTCTAAGACCAGACCTAAGTGCTGTGATGACGGTCTCGTCCCGGTGCTCTAGGACCTCGAGAAGGGCGTTGTAAAAGCGGGTGACGTATGCTTTGAACGTCTCCTTGTCCCTGCTCTTGATCGTGAAAAGGTGGTCAACTGTGCGTTTTTTCCGTCTGTTCCCGACGAAGTGGTCGAGGAATTGAGTGGCTAGCTCGTCAAAAGTTGAGATCGAGCGAGGCTCGAGTCCTCGAAACCAGTCTCGCCCAGCGTGGATGAGAGTGGCCGGGAAAGCTCGGCATTGGGCGGCGTCGGAGTTATCTTGGAAGCTCATTTCCGTGGTGAACGCGTCCAAATGGTCCTTCAGGTCAGATTTACCGTCGAAGAGGGAGAACTTCGGGGGCTTGTTGCGAGAGGAGACGTGGACGATGAGCAGCTCCTCGGTGAATGGTTTGGTGAGCGAGTCGGCGGCGTACTTAGCCTTGTCGCTCGATCGGTGACCTTCCCGATGCATACCCTCGATCTTCTTCTCGAGGACGTCGAGTCGAACATGGTACACCGATGACTCGGCACATTCTGATCCCGGGCCTCTACTGTTGGAGGCCTGTGTCTGGACACAGCCCCGCTTCCTCTCAATGAGGTTCTTTAAATCCCCCGACAAGGTGGTCTTCGAGCCGCCGTGGCGAGTCCCATCCGCGCGACCCCGTCGAGGGATGGGGTGTCGGTCATGCTTGGTAATAGGCGAGCTGACCGACATCTCCTCGGGAGGGACAGGTGCGTGAAGGATCTTGGGGCGAGGTGTTCTGGAGACGGACCTCAGTGTTGAACTGTGGGGTGCTCAGCGAGTCGTAGAAGGAACTGGCCCGGGATATTTACGGCCATGGGATGTAGTGAGGCGGTGGTCGGCAGTGCCGACATGTGCAGAGTCTTCTCTCCCTCTGTAGGGGTCCCGGTCTCGAGGTGGAGGAGCGGCGACCTGGGGAACTTGCCCTGCCGTTTGGACACGGATGAGCGCCTTCACGATAGACGCGAGTCGGTCTATCCGGCTGGCGAGGGCGTTGATGGCATTCGGCGGAGGAGGTTCTTCCGCACCTCCGTTGAGGGGGAGGCGGCGGCTGGTGTTGGGATCGTCATGATGATCGCTCGCCATTAGAGTAAGATTGGAAGATGAACTTTTGTTTTTTGTGGAATCAAGGGTTCCCACAGACGGCGCCAGCTGAAGTGACCTGGATCACGCCAAGATGTCGCCTTCCGTTGATCTGCTGATGGCGGCGATGGACGACTGATGTTTGATCTGGAGGCAGGCTCCTGAAGTGTGTGGATCTCAATGGGTTTGAGGCTATTGGCGCCGAGTTACCTGCAAGGAAGTTCCGGGGTGGTTGTACCACCGAGGACCCTCCGACGGTCAAGTTAGAAAGGGAATCCGAGCAGAGTAACGGCTTAGTGGAGTAAAAATGGCTTACTTGAACCGTCTGGAAGAGGGGTTTATATAGCGGTGGCAGGCATGGCAGGCGCGAGAATCACGCCGGCCATTACACTCCCGACGTCACGCCCGCGTGATGGGCGGGATCCCCATTAATGGCGAGACAGGCTCGTTAATGGGGGATTGTGATGGCATGGAACGTGAGATGTGGCCGACGGATATCTCACGCATGGCGAGATTCACGGGATGGCAGTTGCGCCTGTGAGCGGTGTCGTTGGTCGGTCGATAAGACCGAGGAAGATGACCTCGGCGGGAAAGCTTGCGGACAAGCGGGAGAGCCGAGATATCTCCGTGGTAGCCCGGAGACGAGCTGTGAGGCCGAGGAGGCCGATTGTGCAGGGGGCTCAGATGTGAACCAGCGCTTGTTTGTGGGACGGGCACAGGAGTGGTCTGGTCGGCCACTGTAGGTCTTTTCTTATGAGCTTTGGGACACGCCATCTGCCACGTGTCACGATCTGAGAGATCACCAATATCGAGCATCATCAGTTTTGCCTCTTTTGGTGAAAGAATTCTTAAGTTTTCCTTCAAAACTTAGATTTTAAGATCGAAAATCCCTCCATGAGACAAGGAGGAGATTTGAATCTGTTTTTTGATTGATATTCATCATACTATGTCATTGAGGGTGAAGTCATTCACATAGTGATCTTTTGATAAGCTTTTGAGTTTTAGTGGCAGCAGAAACAAGCAAATATTGATATAACTTTGAAATATATATGTAGAATCGTTGTGTGCTTCAACCTAGTGCACTGAACATATATAACAAATCATTGAAGTAAAGGAAAAAGAAAATCACCAAACATGTCTGATAAAATTATTATGACCATGCATTATAATCTTATCGTGTGTTTAGTATTATTATAGATTTCTTACTTCAAGTATCATATAGAGTTAATTAGTTCTGATAAATCCTCCATTGATTTTCTACTTCATGTATCACTTAGAGTTGGTTCTTATAAATCCTCCAATACTGGATTTATCATGTGATTATTGTCATATCCGCACAAAAATATTATCATACAGTGGAACAGTTTAATGCTATATGAGCCTAGAGTGCGTTTAAGGTGGGGTGTCCCAAGAGGATATTATAGTACGACGGGATCTTGGCAACGAGGAAGTTCATCGGTATGGTTCGCGTTCTGCCTGCTTCCCCGGTGTTGAGAGTGAGAGTGATCGCTTCAGCCAAGACAGGATGGTTTGTGAACCCGAAAAGGACGTGGGAGGTCGGTTGGAGGTCGGACGGATTTAATCTCATACGTTGGAAACAGTCGTAAAACAAGATATTTCCGCCAATATTTTCGGCCAAGAGCTACTTGTTCCCTTATAAAAAAGATGGGAGAGTCCTCAAAATTTGGCCTCACGTGTTAAACACGTGGACGCTCATATACAAAACATATGAGCGCTGAAAACAAACAACTAAGGGCCAAATATGCCTCACGTGTTAAACACGTGAGCGCTCATATGCAAAGCATATGAGCGCTGAACATAAATAACTAATGGCCAAATAGGCTTCACGTGTTAAACACGTGAGCGCTCATATGTAAAGTATATGAGCGCTGAAAATAAACAGGCTAAAACCCACACTAGGGATCACGTGTTAAACACGTGAGTTCTCTTGCTACTCACATTCAAAGTATGTGAGCACCCCAATTTAAACTGCTCCTATCAAATTATAGAATTAAATTCTATTTGGAAAATATTTTCCTGATCTTTCTCAAACTAGAAAGATCTTCTCTGTTAAACAGAGGACCTTTGGATCAAAAATCCAACGGTGATCATCTGGTAGAATAAAATTCTATCATAGGAAAATATTTTTCTAATCTTGTTAAACTAACAAGATATTCATATGATAAGAATAAAATTCTATGTTAAACTAACGAGATATCCATATGATAGAATTAAATTCTATATCAAGAAAATATATTTCTGATCTTATTAAACTAAAAAGATATGATAGAATAAAATTCTAATCTTGTTAAAACTAACAAGATATTCATAATCCTGTTAAACAGATAAGAAATCTTCTTTGTTACACAGAGAGCCTTTGGATTAAAAATCCAACAGTGAATAAAATTCACTGATTGATTTAAAAGATCATGGAATCAATCATGATCTCTCAATGAGAGATTTTCTTAACAAATTGATTCTTTTTCTTCTGATCTAAATAGGAGCAAGAGGAGGAGGAGACACACGGAGAGAGAGGGGAAGAAAAATACAGAGAGAACTTAATTCTCTATAAGGAGGAGACCACCACATAAGCTTTCCAAAAAGCTCCCATAAAAACAAAAGAGAATTTAATTCTCAAACAAAGGGTTTAACCCTTCAAAAAGGGAACTTAGTTTTTCCTCTGGTTGAGATCTGCAGAAACAGATCTCCCCACAAGTTGAGAATTTAATTCTCATCGGGGAGATTCTGTTATGCAGATTCAAAACTTAGGGGAAAGAACCAAGTTTAAAGAATTTAATTCTTACAAAAGTATATGGGAATTTAATTCCTCTGATAAAACTAGTGTTTAACTCTGTAAAAAGAATTTAATTTTTATAAAATAAGAGACTTAAAATTCTCTAAACTCAGATCCCAATATCGTTAATATGAGATCAAAATCTTCATGCACATAGAAGGAAAGACCGGTGATGCACTAGTGTTCAACACTATAATGAAACCTCACGTGTTTCCCACATAAGCACCTCTGATGAACAAAAAAGAATGGCTGAGACCGAGTCACATGTTTCATACGTGAGCATTTAAAAAGAACAAGATGTGCCTCCTAAGGCAGTCACGTGTTTTCCACGCGACCCCCAATCATGTGCTTAGCACTTATATGAAAAGGGAATAGACCCAAAAACAGCGCTCACATTTTAAAGGCGCCTCACGTGTTCGCACGTGAGCACCATAGGGTCCAAGTGCTTAGCACTTATAAATGAAAAAGAAATAAGATCCAGAAAACAGTTCCCATTTCGAGCGCCTCACGTGCTCACACGTGAGTCAAATGCTTAGCACTTATAAAAGAAGAGGGAAGTAAAACCCAAAAAGGCAGTGCCCAACTTTGGGGCGTCTCACGTGCTCACACGTGAGTGCCACAAGAATTAAGTGTTTAACACTTATATATAAACGGGGACTTTAACCCAATGTACAGTGCTAACTTTGAGGTGCCTCACGTGCCACACGTGAGCGCCCCCTAAAATCCGGTGTTTAACACTGCTGTAGAACCTCACGTGGGAACACGTAAGTGCTGAACGTATACTAGTGTTTAACACTATGGGAAATCAACTCCAGCCTCAAGTTGGCTAAGTCTTCTTGAGATTAAAACATCTTCGATCTCCAAATAGACCGAGCCTCTATGCTCATGACTTCCCAAACTAATCTTAGTCTCAAAATATGACTAATGATTTCTGGGCTCGACCATCAATTCCTTTTCCCTCGATATGGTTCAAAGGTATATCTCTCTACACCTCTGATACATGTCGTTGTAATTCCTCAACGCCTTCAGAAAGGTGGCGGATCCTGACAACCAACTGCTTTTGGATGCACTTCCCAAAATGGCGACTACGGATCGCAACGTCCTTAAACTACAACGGACCGCAACGTCCTTAAACTAGCTACGGACCGCAACGTCCTTAAACTAACAACGGACCGAAACGTCCTTAAACTAAAGCAATAGAGCCCAAATGCTCTTTTGTTGGGTCCGAATGAGCCCAAAATCCAGTTGAGTAGATCTTAGTCTCATATTAGACTAACGTATCCTCAACAAACATTAAAGTTGATCTTAATTTCAAACGAGATTAACGATCCTTAAATCAACCCAAACCCAAATCTAAGAATATAAGGATTTGGACTAATCCACGCCCTACAGGTGGCAACATAAATTAGTCTCCATATACAATCCACGGGCAACCAAAAATAAAACAAACACACACGACACGAAGTGAACTTCTGGAGCAAGAGAAAGTGGTTACCGCGATGCGGTAACGTAATTAACCGCATGGGCTTGCGCCTGCAGGGAAGAGCGTCCCCATAATCAAAAACCTCTCGTAAACTAGGGGGAATCTGACGAAATCTGCTACAATGGCCGCATCCGTCCAAACTTCCGATATACGGTGTCATAAATTAACTTGGCATCTTCGGAGAGGCGGACGGATAAAACTAAATAGCATCAGCCCCCAAATTCAGGCAAGACAATCCATCCCGGTTCCGTCTCTGTTTTCGGCGGTGAACACAGGATATCCGCCGAGCTCTCCGAGTCGATCAACAATCTCCGGACCTCATATAGGTTTACCTGGACTGCTATCACGAGGGGATCATTGTACGGGAGTGATATGTCGTGAAGGACCTCGTCGGTGAAGGTGATTGGATCATCTTTCTTGCACTTCTTATGGGGCGGATCACTTAAAGTCATGACCGGACGGAAGCGGCGGGTGTTCTCGTTACCCGGAGTCGAACCTATGGAGACTGCCATGATCTGCCTGACCGTCAATTCTCCAGGAGGGGGTTGATTCGTTTGCTCTCGATCCCCCTGCCGTTTGTCTCACAGCTACTTCGCCAAGTGAGCAGAGCGAATCAGTTTCTCAATATAGTCACGGAGTTGGTTGCAACTCTCGGTCGGGTGCCCCTGCGACTGACGGTAGACACAGTACGGGCCACGGAGTCGTTTTCCCGGCCTTTAAGTAGCTGGCGGGAGTTTGAAAAACCTCTCGTCCTTAGCCTCTTCTAGTAGCTCGGTCTAGGAGACGTTCAGGGGAGTGTACTTGTGAAACCTCAGAGAATAAGGTTTTGGATGGTCGGCCTCTTTTTCTTTTATATGTCTCGTTTTTTCGGTCCGTTCGGTCGCCGCGGGGTAAGTTGGCGTTTACCTTCGACTCGAGTTGGATTTCTCGCTCGGTCGAGGCTTTTACTTCGACCATGGTCCTAGGTTGCACCAATGCAAAAGAGCGGAGCCACTCTTTGTACCTAAGACCCGACCTCAAGGCAATGATAACCGTTTCGTCGCGGTGCTCGCGGACTTCCAGAATGGCATTATAGAAGCGGATGCCGTAACTCTTGAAAGATTCCTTGTCTTCACTCTTGATGGTAAACAGATAGCCGACCGTCCTTTTCTGTCATCGGTTACCGACGAAATGACCGAGAAATTGAGTCGCCGGCTCGTCAAAGGTTGAGATCGAGCGTGGCACAAGTCCACGGAACAATCCCGGCTGATCCGGATGAGGGTGGTGGGAAGGCCCGGCATTGAGCTGCATCTGAGTTGTCTTAGAAGCTCATCCCGTTGTAAACACATCCAAGTAGTCTTTCGGGTCAGACTTCCCGTCGAAAAAGGCCACCTTAGACGATTTGTTCCGAGACGAGACCCGCTCACCTAGTAACTGCTCCGTGAAAGGCCTCGTGAGCGAATCCGCGAAGTGCTTTGCCACTCCTTCGGTCGAACGGGTGGCGAGCCGCATGTCCTCAATTTTCTTTTCGAGGACCCCGATTCGCTGTTGGTACCCCAAGAATTCTCCACAGTCGGAGTGCCTGCTATCTCTACTCCAAGCTTGCACGATAGAGTGGTTTCGGCTTCGTTCTATCACGTTCCTCAGATCCTCGGGGTGGACCCTTCGTGGTTGACCCAGGCGTTCTCCATGTGCACGGTCTCGATGAGTGTGGTGACATCGGTCTTGCCCGGAATCAGACGACCTGACCGACGTCTCTTCAAGAGGCGAGCGAGCGCGGTGGACGTTGAAACGATAGCCCGGTCTCTCCTGAGATCTTAGTGTCGAACTATCCGGTGCCCAACGAGTCATGGAATCATTCTTTGTATGTGGATCGTGACTGCCGGAATCGGCATGCCGGTGTTCGGTGATATCGAGATGGGCCTGAGCAGGGTCGAGGGCCCGAACGCGCCTTTCTGTCGTCCCATGCATGCTGTGGTTCCGGAGGGTGGGGACAGCAGTTTGGCGGGCGTGGCCGGCCGTTTGAATACGAGCGAGCGCGTCCACTATCACCGTGAGACTGTCGATCCACGTTGATAACGTTGGGGGTGGAGTAGGAACGACCCCGCCTCCGTTGTGGAGGGCAGGATAGCTTGTGCTGGGATCTCCATGATAAGGATCGCTGGCCATTATATCGAGGGCGGAAGATCAACTTTCTTAGGTGGGAAAAGAAGTAGTTTTCCACAAACGGCGCCAACTGATGGAGGTCGGAATCTCTCAGATGTTGTCCTCCGTCGATCTTGCTGCCAGCGAGTTGACCAGTTGAGATTTAAGGTAAGGGTTGAGCCTGTGGATCTCAATTGGTTGTGAGCTGTCGTTGACACCGAGCTACCTGTAAGGCAAGTCCAGAAGTGGAAAACCACCGTAGGACATTCCGACGATCAAGTAAGTATCGAGGAGTAATTAGGCAGAGTAGCGGTGTATTGGAAATCAGTTCGACATACCTGAGTCGTTTGCAGGAGGGGTTTATATAGGGGTCGCATTGGAGCGAGTCGATACGAGATTCTCGCCGTCTGTTACGCCCCTACGTCACGTTTGCGTCAATAGCGGGATAGGCCTATTAATGGCGAGATACGCTAACGTAGGATGCGGGACGTAGAGCGATGGAGATCTCTTCGTGATGAGATACACGGAGCCGTTACGGGGACGCTCGGGCTCCGTGCTCCCAGCCAGATAGGAAAGTTGAGGAAGCTCAGCCCGGTGATAGCTCGGTAGCGAGCGAGGAGGCTGAGAAAGCTCAACTCTGTAATAGCTCGGAGACGAGCGAGGGGGCTGAAAAAACTCGGTTGTAGGATAGCTCGGAGGCGAGCTATTGGCTGGTTGGTAGACGAACAAGGAACGTACTTCGAGGAGGTCTTCTAAAAGGTCTGGTGCAACCTCGGAGGTGAGACGCCAAGGAACGTCCTGATACGTCATATTTATCTCAACTCTGCTGCTTCAGGAATGTAGTGGGTTTGCGCAGGTAGCACGTCACCTGCCACGTGTCGTGATCTGAGAAATTCCTACTTACGGGTATCATCATAACTGTTTGTCGTTTTATTTAACGAAACACGACTTCCTCTAATGTCCTTGACTTTTACGCATAGGTCATATCAAAATGAGACGGTTTCAAAATGAGCTGCCAGTATTGTGAACTATGTGACACTTATATTTATAATTCTGCACGCAAATTATAGAGAGCGCGCAAAAAAAAAGACAATGATGGAGTGCAGAATTTTAAATACAAGTGTCAAACAGTTAACAATCCGACAACTCATTTTTAAAGTTAAACCCAAATCATAAAAATTTACATGTATGTAGATATTATAATTTGGGTTGGATATTCTTCTTTAGATAAAATATACACAGAATAAAACAGCTACATGATCCAAATCTTATCTAAGCTCTAAACAAGTGTTATAAGATTCCAAGTTCAGATTGATCACAAGGCCATTAGTGATGTTTTTAAGTTATCAAGATCAATTAAAGATAAGGATACTCTTAATCACTTAATCATGTCTGTGTGTAGAATAAATTGGATATATCTGCCCTTAAATATACGTTAATAATTGTCAGCAATATACATGTCTGTTTATTTTGTATGAACAGAAAAAGATTGTTATTATTAAATAATAACCAACTTCGCCATTGTAGCAATCGGTATTCTATAAAGTACCAATATAACTACCAATCATTAAACTCTTTAATTGTGACAAATTTTATTTTTTTCTACCTTGCACCATTGCAGATTTTACAATATTTTAGGAACTTATTCAGTAATTTATGGTCTTATAAAGATTCTAAGAAGAATGTTACCTTGAATTCTCAGTAATGAAATAACTCTTACTAAATCCTTACCTTGATATTTGCATTGCAAGCATTTAGATACGAAGCGTGGTCCTACGTCTAATACATATTAAACATTTAGATTTACTGATGACTAATTCATGCCCTATTCATATTTGTATACGATCATGCAAGTATGAATACAAATATGAATACTAATACAAATACGGATAGTTATTGGAAGTGAAAATCATTGTCCATAATTGATAACAAACAGCCTGGATTATTAGTAGACGTTTTTAAATTTAATAATAACTCATTATGAGAAAGCATTTCTGCCACAAGCGGCATCATTTAATACCCATAGCTAATGTGAAAGCAGAAACGGTTACTGATATTTGTCGTTTTTGCTTAATACACGACTTCCTCCATTGACCTTATCTCTTACGCCTAGTTCATATCGAAATGAGACGGTTTCAAAATGAGTTGTCGTTTTCGTGAGCTTTATGACACGTGTATTGAAAATTCTGCTCGCCATTGTTGTCTTATTTCTGTGTGCTCTCTATAAATTGAGGGGATACCTACTTTCTACCACACCAGAGTTCACTAGAACATTTATATGTTGGACCTTTTACATGTTGTAACATGTGCCCATTTTCAAAGTTTCCTCACTTCTCTACTGATTTTTGCAGTTCAAAGTAAGTGCAATATGTGGCATTGCCAATTTTGCGGATTGGGTGGTATTGGAAATATGATTCTTTCCTCAAGTTAATAGCGACTCATGTCAGTCGTGTTGGGGTTTTGGGTAAGCACCATTTTCCCTCTTTCTTTTAGTTTTAGGTGAATGTTTGTGTTAGTTCGTAAATTTTCGGGTTAAAATGTTTTTCATTTCTGAGTTGCCTGATAAGCAAGCGATTAATGGAGCATGAGAAAGTTTATCACATACCTCTTCTGGAATTTCAGCAATGTTGAGCATGCTTGCATTGGTTAAAATGAATTTTTTTTGAATTATATTGTATTGCAAAGAGAAACTCTATAAGCAAAAGAGAAGCAAATTTTTTTTCACAGTATGTGACATGAGCACATACTTGTTTATGCATACAAATAGTATAGATTTTATTTAGTATTTACTAATGCTGAATTTTTTTTCTCGCTCCAGAGAGAAAGTTGGCTGCTATATGGGCAAGCAGTCGGTGAGCATTTAATTATCTCAATCAGCTAAATGTACAAACTTGTATCCGGCTCGTACCATGGGGAATCCAAAGGCAGATGGAATGCCCAGCGTGAGCAACTAAATCGTATTGTAGCTAAATGACGTATCACGTGAAGAAAAAAGAGGAGTGGAACGTCGATGCCAACAATTAAGATTTATTGTAGCTGAATTTTGATGTGATGATTTATTCTTCCAAGAAGAGAAGGAAAAGGAAGGAAGAGATGAATAAGAAAGGGATGAGAATGGACACTTTGTTATGTCACTGATACAATATTTTTTTTAATTCATTTTATTTTTGACTTTCTTTACTGCACCTGAAATTGTACAAGTATAACAGTTTACATACCTCTGCTAATCAAGCTCAATTTGAAAAACTGTGCTAATCAAGCTCAATTTGAAAAACTGAGACCGAAGACAACAGATAAATTAGAAACTTGGTTTTTGCGCAACACATTAAAATCTCCTTGATGCAGTCCGACATAAAATTATGAGGTTTATGGAGCTGCAGGCATCCGCAGCAGCTTCAAGAGCATAAAAACACACAGCATCCCGGTTATCTCCTGCGCCCCCAACAAAGTCACTAAGGATGCCTTGAGCCACATTTGCTTGTAAAATAATCCCTATAAATTGCAAGGCAGCATTATATTTTAACACAGCCTGGTACAGAGAATTTAACACCATGAACCAACATATCATCATAATACCAAACTGTGGTAAATCCAGTTAGAGATCCTGTTTCATTCCAAACTGCAAAACAAAAGGGGAAAAAGAACTCACCTATCTAAGAAATATATGAAAATGCTGAACACCTGCAATTCAGAAGCCAAACAGACAACTGTACAATTCTTTGAAAAACAAGTAGCTTCTGCAATTATATTCAGTTTAGCAACAGCAACAGCAGTAACAAATAGTCCAAAGTGATAGCCAAGTTTATCCAAAGACGCATCAACACTATATATAATAATATACACAAAAGAAACACGGCAACTTTTCAAAAGTCCAAATCAAGTAATCAAAGACAATCAATCAAATCAACGGCCAAACCAGCCCTTTTGGGGCTGGATCATCTCCCCTCCTGCCTCATTCATCAGCTTATCGAGCACTACATTCAGGTCCACAGACTGCCCATTGTCAGTCAGTTTCCTCACCGTCGCCCTCACTTGCTCCCTCGAAAACCCCATCGTCGCGACCTTATCCACCACGTCATCGATCCGGACCCTACCTCCACTTCCACTTCCCCCTCCCCCACCTGAGCTCGTGCCAGCTGGCACCTCCTGCGGCAGAATCTTGGCTGTAGGAAGCCGAGAATAGTTACCGCTTCCACTCGATGACAAGGGAGGCGAATTAGAGAAAGGTGATTTTTTCATTGCAGTGGTGTAGTGTGAAGGGGACCCGCTGTTATAAGGGTAACCAGCGTCAGAGAAGGTGGGGCCCGATGGTGGCGGAGCATAACTAGAAGGGAATTGGTAGTGTTGTGGGGGCCCACTTGGAGGCGGGCGGATATTTGGAGGGTAAGTTTGAGATGGTGGCGGAGGTGGCGGCATATAAGGTGCGGATTCTTCTGGGAGATGATGAGAAGGGTTCAGAGGCTGAGGTGGCGGCATTTGTTGAGAGTATTGGGGTAGCTGGTAGTGCTGTGACTGAGGCGGCGGTGGCTGAGATTGAGGTTGTTGTTGGAGTCCCGATGAGGGAAAGTACGAAGGTGGTTGTTGTAAAGATGGGAACTGGGGAGGTGGGTTTTGTTGTTGGGTTGGTGGAGGTGGCGGAGCGTTTGGGGCCGGGAGAGGAGGTTGTTGTTGCAGTGGAGCTAGTGAAGGCAGGGGTGGTTGATATGAAAGTGGAGGCGGCGGCGGTTGTTGCGGTGGGGCTAGTGACGGTGGGACCGGTGCATATGCAGGTGCAGATGCTGGAGGTGGTGGTAGTTGTTGCTGATGAGTTTGGGGGTCGGGTTGTAGAGTGGTTGGGTATGAGGACTCGGTTGATGGTGGCTGGTAATGATCGGACTTGGAAGATGTTGATTGTAGTTTCGCGAGCTGAATTTGAGCCTCAGAGATTTCTTGTTTGTCGCGAAGAACCTGAACACCAGTTTGTACCTGCATTGGTTTTGGAAATATAGTATGGATTATTACTGACCATCTTAATTGACATATGGATAATAAAAGATGTTAAAATGGCAGACATAAGGAAGCAGAAGATAATAAATTGTGTTGTGGGAATAATTTAGGCCCGTAAGATGCTTATAGTACATTCTGATGTTAAAGACCACAATAGTTTCTGATTTATTTTTGTTTTATTTTATTTTTGTTGTGTGATAATTTTCAACAAGAAAGAACTCAGAAGCATATTTGTGAAAAGGCTTGCAAGATTATCCTTAACCCAGCATTTTTTTTTCCAAAATTGCTAGATCTCAGGTGTCAAGAACAACTGCATGGCCAAGATGTGGTACTTACACAAGTAATTGGTAATTTCTTGTAACCAGAAAGAATGACAATGGAGTGGTAACTTAAGTTCATACCTTTACACAAGGTTATGATCGACCATGGGGACTAGAACAAGAATATGCATGATGAGCATACAAGTCTTGTCACAGCTATTGTAATCAGCATCATGAAACTTTCTTTGAGTAATACCCAATGAGAAAATTGTGGTATCTGTTGGGGTCGAAAATTACACCCCATAACCGAAATCAAAACTTCAACACCCAAACAAGTAGGCCCAAAGCCCAACAAACATGGCCCCAAACCCAAGCAAGTCGGCCCAAGCCCAAACCGGTCCAAGCCCAAGCAAGGCCGGCCCATAAATAGGTTTAATATGTAAATACATAGAAGTGAATGTAAAAGAAGTGGGCAAAAAGCCAATTTTGTAAACCCTAATAGCTAGGTGCAAATATAGTGCACGTGTAAAAGAAGAGGCAAAAAGCCAAAACTTGTAAAGCAAAAAGGATAAATGCAAAAGCGCAAGGCTATAAAAGCCAACCATATGAGTAAATGATAACTTTGATTCCTTTGCAATCTCTAGGATTTTGTGCCTCCATTGCTCTCTCTATCTCTCGAGGTGAGATCCTCTCTTTTCTTCTTCCTCAAGAGAGACCCAAGAAAAAAGGGAGCTCCTTTTTGGGTCTCTACTATCTTCCCTATGATTTTCCTTCCCAAAACAACCCATAAAAATAGAACCCATCTCTTCAAACCAAACTTCACCCTAAAGCTCAAGGTCTACAAATCAAAACTTGGGAAAAGGGCAATCTTTCTTCACCGACTCTCAAGAAAGGAGAGAATAAGAGTTCTCTGGGTGAAAGCCCATGGCTTTCGGCCCCGAGCAAGCATGCCCGATAGCATCGAACCCAAGAAAAGAACCACCAATGAACTTCAACAAAAGCCATTAGCTTTCATCCTATTCGCATCGCCTGCGCACGTTGGAAAGGGATCTATGCCACAGGGATCCCCGCGAGGGGATTTTCCACAATTTATGATACGCGCTCGGATATCCCAAAAGAGTACCCTTTTGGAGATATCTCAAAAGGATACATGCCCTCAAGAGGATACCCGCTTGCGGATATCTCCAAGAGATACCCGCTCGCTGATATCTATCAAGGGAATATCATTTCTTTCTCTTTTCCCTTTCTTGGAGCTCTTCGACACACTCAAAACGCTTCCCTTGAAACAAAAATCCTTTTTGGGACGCTGCCTCAAGCCCTGCAAAGGTCTTCTAGCCCCCAACCCGGTCAGATGTTCAAAGAGGCCTAAAACTCGTTTTCAAACACAACACACATCACAGAATGAGTTCGCATGATACATATAACCCGTTAATCGAAGGTGCTCTCGTGTCAAAACAAGAGGTATTAACTGCAACTTTGTTTGCGGCTGCTGGAGATTAAAATCCCCACGATCAATAAACCCCTGCCAGCAACGGGCAAGAGGAATCTGTACAAGTCTGAAATACGCGCGCGTTCTATCTCCATGGGGTGACGAAAAATACTCTATAATGTCACTATAAGCTTTTTAAAATCTCAAACTGACAGTTTATTGTCTTCTTGTGCACTTGTATGACAAATATCCCGATCCAAACCAAGCTTTAAAATCTTGATATCGGGACCAGTATCATAAGGTCACTTTTGGGATCAAAATGTGCAATCTCGGCCGTATCGTCCATATTGAATCAAAAAATAGGATTTTATATCTTCTGAGAAAACAAATTTTAAAAAACTAAGAAAAATTTTAAATAAACATTTTTGTAACCATAAACAATTTGCTAAATTCCTTTGTAATTAATGATGTTTAAAGTCATATTAATGATGTCAAACTAACCGTAATAACCTATAAACCATTAAACCATTATTATTGAACGCATTAACCCATGCTTAATACGAAAATCCCATTATAAAAAGATAAACACAAAATTACTTGGTATCAAACCATCTCGACCATCTCGGTCTTGGAACTCTGACAGTCATTTTCGGGAACGGAAGCAGCCATCTCGAAGGCCTATATATTAAACCATGATCCAAACTTAAGCTTATAATGTTAACTCGCCTTTAATTTAATTTAAGATATTGAAAACATCTTCGAGCACTCGCAACTTATCATTAACATTCAAACGTGGGTTGACTGCTATTGCTGCACAAATCCTATTATGCCCAAAGCTTGATGTGTGTCATGATGCATTAAAGGAGACAGAAGAAGTCTCTTATTAGTCACCAATTTCACTAGAGGGTGTAGTTATATAATCAGTCCAAGGCCCTGATCCACTTCACCTAATTAACGTTCTACTTCAAAACATTTTACATTAAACAAGTGCCTATTGAAGTTAAACACATGTTAAACAATCTTGATAGTATTCCCATTGAGACTACATGTGCTTTTATTTATTTAACTTAAGAAAACTTGGTTAGCAAAAAGAAGAAATATAGCTTCATTGTCGAGCTTCCAATTTCTGATAGGCTGATACCTAACTTCAAATCTCCACCTTTTGTCCAAACTCGATAAATTACATAAAATTCCAATAAATTTTTTTGATAAAAAAGAAACCAATAACTAGGTTGTGATTATGCCATCATGTAAGAGTCTGAATTGGCAACCATACAACAAGATGCTGGGTCAGATTGCTTACAATACTATCATAGCATGAGCATATACCAAAAGCATGCATGAAATATGGATGGAGAATATAATATTTAAGATAACATACATATGGAAGCCTTGCATTGCAAACATACATATATCAACTAAATAGTTAAGGGAGCACAATAAGTCTTAAATTCCTGTAGATTTCAAATATATGTTTTATATTGATTGTTAGAACATCGGTGGTGTACATGGGTTTATAATATGTAAGTAGATATTTAATAGGGGTGTAATAGCAAAATGGCTTTTGCTTATATAAAGAGGATGATTAGGCTAAAGCCAATACATCCATTATATTTCCCTAAACACCAACTCTCTCCTCTCTAATTCTCTTTATGGTATAAGAGTCAATCTAACCACTCCCAAATCTAATCCTCACCAATCATCCATCACCAAACACCAACCCTAATTGCAGCTGCCGACTTCACCGAACTGCCGCCGCTACTGCCTCGCTGGAGTTCAAAGACCTCGCCGGAGCTCCCTTGGGCCAATCGACCTTGCCAAAGCCTTCATCGACAACTGCCATGAGCGAGATTCAGATGTGAAGGAACTCAATCATGCCATAGCAGCATCGATTTCAATTCAGATCTCGACTCTTGGCTCGAGATCCTCCCCTCAGCAGATCGACCCATTCCCTTACCTCGGCAGATAGATCAATCCCCTCCTTTGCCTCGACTACTGCTCTTTGAGCTCGACCTGGAATTTTGATGTTGCTGGTGAAGATTTTTGTACTCGATTTGGGGATTTTGTGCTGTTCTTGAACTCAGGTTAGTGCTCGACTTGAGGACTTTGGGAGTCGGTGCATTCTTGAGCTCGACTTGTAATTTTGGGCTGAATTGGTCAATTCTTGATCGGATTTCTTGCTATTTTTGGTAATTTATCGCTGATTTTGGGTGTTTAGAGTTGATTTGAGGTTATTATTAGCACTTCTTGATGTCGATTGTGTCTATTTTCATGAGTTGCTCGATTGATTGTGCTGTTGAGAAGTATATGCTCTCAAAGACCATAATCATATCCGATTGAGTTGGTTGTTTTCTTGGTTGGTTGGCATTCTTGATTGTATTTAGATGCAATCTTAGAAGATTTCTTTCTTTTGGTGTATGGATTCAAACTCGTTTGAAGATACGAGCATTATTTCAAGAGTTGCCTCGATTCCGAGAGATATTGCCTCAAGGAGTTATTCCATTCGAATTTTCTCATCTACGATACGAGTTACCCCTTCAATATCATCCTTATTTGTGAGGACATCGTTGTTCCTTCTTATTATTTTGCTATCGAAGATTGTGACTGGTTTCGAACCTATAGCTTGAAAATGTTGGAAATTATTATTAGATCGGTAGTTGGATATTGGGAGATCAACTACGATTCTTTGGGTTGGATCTTTGAAGATCTATTTCTTAGTATTTGGTTGTTGGAACCGGTGAGCTTAAGCCACCATCCATCAGGTGTACGATGGATTGACTGAGAAGCATCTTTCACCTTTGGTGTTTACGAAAAGCTATGATGACGACGTCAGATGCATCTTCTCCTACTTTAGGAGTATCGATAAATGACGAAATACAGGCATGTCTTCTTTTGTTCTCACCCATTCCGGATTTGATCAAGACAAGAGAATATCATATATCTTGCCTCTCGCCGACATATACTCCATGTCCTTAGATTATCAATTCTGAAGCTACTGATCATATGACATGGGAGCAAAATGTAGTCTTCCTATAAAGCGACACATCAAACCATCCCGGTAACTTTAGCAAATGGTACTATAGCTAATATAGAGGAAGTGGGTTCAGTTCTGGCTACACCACAATTACCCTTGACTTCTGTTCTATACTTGCCTCGATTCCCCTTCAGCTTGCTATCCATTAGCCAACTGACTCAACAATTAAATTGTAGCGCTACCTTTTCCCTGGAGGATGTGTTTTATAAGCTTGAGACGAAGCGAACGATTTGACACCGGGACAAAGGTTGATGGGTTATACCACTTTGATGAGCACCCACACCCTATAGCATGTCCAATATCGAGCCCGACATCAGCCTTCGATACTCATTGCCATTTTGGTCACCCTTATTTACAAACATTGAAGAGAGTAGTTTTATCTCTTGGTTCTTTGTTTACTCTAGAGTGTGAATCACGTGAGATGGGTAAACATCATCGCTCAAGCTCTCTCTCGTGTTAATAAAAGGGTCGACAAACCTTTTCAATTAGTGCATTCAGATGTTTGGGTCATGTCTCATTGTTGCAAAAGGAGTTTTCGTTATTTTGTGATATATTGATGACTTCTCTCGAGTCTCATGGTTGTACTCGATGAAATCTAAAAATGAGGTGTTCTCATTTCCAAAACTTCAGCACCGAAATCAAGAATCAATTTGGAGTCGGCATTGGTACTCTCCGAAGGCCGAAATCAAGAATCAATTTGGAGTCAGCATTGGTACTCTCCAGAGCGATAATGCAAGAGAATATTTTAGTGCACCCTTTAGAGTGCATGCCTACATGGAGCAACTTGGTATTATTCACGAATCTTGCCCTTGTACCCTCAGCAAAAAAGGATGGCCGAGAGAAAGAATAGGCTTATTTTGGAGGTCACGCGTACTCTCTTGTTTCATATGCGAGTGCCTAAGCATTATTAGAGGATGCGGTTCTTACTGCTAATTTCCTAATTAACTGTATGCCTTCGTCTGTGTTAGATGGGCTAGTTCCTCACTCGACTTTGTTTCCATCGGCCGTTGCATTTTCGCTACCTCCTAGGATCTTTGGATACGTGTGGTTTGGTCACGATCTTCAACCAGGGGGGTCTAAACTGTGGCCCCCAAGGTCATCAAGTGTGTTTTCCTGAGATACCCTCGAACTCAAAAGGGGTATCAGTGTTATAGTCTTATATTACGACGTTGATTTATATCAGCTGATGTGACATTTCATGAATCTACCTTACTTTTCTGAGACACATTGCTGGATCTGAATAGTTCGAGGATCCCATTGGATTTCTTGCATGTTTTAGCTTCTGATGAGACTCCATCGACGCTAGTTGATTCTCCAACTCTTGTTTTGGATATCACCCATAAGTTCTTATAGTCGAGTCTACTCCTGATTCACCTCCATTGGGCCCACACCACCAGTTACAAGGATGTAAGCTACTCAGATCCGTACAGCTCCGGAACCTCGGACTTTTATTGCTGATCTCCCAGAGTCTCAAGCTTCGCCTGATGCTGACATTGATCTTCCTGTTACCTTACGGAAAGGCACCCGCAGCTACACTTCTCACCTTATAGCTCATCATGAGACCACTTCTCATTTATCTCCGGCATATTGAGTGTTTCTCTCATCCCTCAACTCACGCTTTACCCAAGTCCCTCTCTGAAGCAGTCTCATAAAGGGTGGACCGACACGATGATTGATGAGATGTTAGCCCTTGAACAGAATCAGACTAGGGATTTGGTTCCTCTTCCTACTGGGAAGAAAGCAGTGGGTGTCACTGGGTATACACTGTGAAGTTTCATCCTGAAGGGACCCTTTCCCACTTGAAAGCATGTTTGGTTGCTAAAGGGTATTCGCAAACTTACGGCATTGATTATGAAGAGACCTTTTCTCATGTGACCAAGATGAGCTATGGTCGTCTGCTTATGTTTCTTGCAGCTACCCATCATTGTCCACTGCATCAACTTGATATGAAAAATGTGTTACTTCATGGTTCTTTGGTCGAGGAGGTCTATATGGAGCAACCACCTGAGTGTGTTGCTCAGGAGTCTAGTCTAATTTGTTGATTGAAAAAAATCATTATATGGCTTGAAACGTCTCTTCGAGCGTGGTTTGGAAAATTTACTGAGGCGGTTATTTCGTTTGACCTCAGACAGGATGTACATGAACATTTGGTGTTCTACCGTAATAACACCAATGGCCTTCGCATTCTTTTGGTGGTATATATCGTTGACATAGTGATTACTGACGATAATGTGGCTAGTATTGCACAACTTAAGTACCGCCTTCAAACGAAGTTTTATACTAAGGACCTTGGAAGCCATAAATACTTTTTGGGTACCAAAATTGCTTAATGGAAGAATGACATCTACTTCTCACAGCGGAAGTATGTGCTTGATATGTTGACTGAAGCAGGGAAGTTAGGGTGCAAACCCATAAAGGCTCCTATGGATCCTAATACTAAGCTGCTTCCGGGACAAGATGACTCGGTTGAAGATCCCGGAAGATACTGACTCTTGGTCGGTACGCTGAATTACCTCACCGTCACTCGACTTGATATCTCATACCCAGTTACCTTTGTGAGCCAATTCATAGCCGATTCTCGAGTAGCTCATTGGAATGCGGTGATTCGAATACTTCGCTATTTGAAGAATGCTACAGGGAAGCGTCTGTTGTACTCAGATCATGAACATTCTCGAGTAGCAAGCTTCCCTGATGCAGATTGGGCTGGGTCTCTATCCGATTGCACATCTACTACAGGATATTGTGTGTTTGTAGGAGATAACTTGATCTCTTGGAAGAGTAAGAAGCAGAGCATGGTGTCCCCAAGTGGTATTCGCTATGGTCCGGTACTCTGACTCTGCGCTGGAGCGGGACACCATGCTCTGCTTCTTTGAACTTATATGGATTCGCTTTCTACTAGAAGAGCTCGGCTTTGAGCCCAATTCCTCTATGCGGCTATATTGTGATAATAAGGTTGCAATCTATATTGCCTCTAATCCTATGTTTCTCGAGCGAATGAAGCACATTGAGGTGGATTGCCACTTCGTGAGAGAGAAGGTTGAAGATGGGATCATCGATACTTACTATATTCAATATGCTCATCGGTTAACAGATTTATTCACATAGCTTTTAGGAAGGAATAGTGTAGTTTATTTGTAATAAGCTGGGCATGCATGACATGTATACTCCAGCTTGAGGGAGCATTAGAATACCCGTATTGCACACCGATTTATTATATGTAATTAGATGCTTAATTGGGATGTAATTGAAAAATGGTTTTGCCTATATAAAGAGGAGGACTAGGCTTAGCCAATCCATCCATTACATTTCCTTAAACATACTCTCTCTCTCTCATCTCTAATTCTCTTTATTGATAACAACGATCATAATTTTCATGACATGTCTGACATGGAACCTGCAATGTTGTTCGCTAAGATACATGGATGAACACGGTGTATATAAATTTCTTTGGTCAATGTTTGGCATCTATCAGTTTTAACCCAAGAAATCACCAGTGACCTCTCCCGACATCACATTATGCACAGAACTAGAATAGTTTTATAGTTAAAGCTGTTTTAATCCATTTGTTTATTTGTTCATCATGATGCTTTGGTTACAAGTCATGATACATTAGATGTAGATCGTTGTTGCTTGACATGAATATGCTTTGTTTCAGGTTATAACATATAGATTATACTATTTTATTGGATAGGTGAGACCTAGGACAATACATTTAGAATTAATTTATCAGTTTATGTATATGCGTGTCATTGCGTGTGTGTGGCATCCAAGCCCTTTTACTATCAAAATACGTATGTGTATGTGATTCTTTTATTCCCTAATGAGGGTGAAAAAGAAGGGAAAAAAGAAAGAAAGAAAATCAAATGGAAAGCAATCAGCTAACAATGCAGTTAAAAAAACCACCTCTCTTAGAATATTTTCCAGCTGCCTGAGCTTTCCATCAGTGCTGCCACTGTTATTCCCAATTGTAACTTTCAATTCATCTACAGAATTTTCAAGGTGTCTTGTTCTACTTTCCAGCTGCACCAACCTTGAACTTACACCTTCCAAAGTATGTAGCAGATTGTCAGCATATTTCTTCACTGTTCGATCAATTTCATTAACGGTAGCAACATCATATGCCTCTCTGTCCTTCTCATGGTTAACCTTTGGTAGCTCTTGAGGTTCCAAAATATTGGAGTACTGCAATAATGACAATAGGGAGGTGTAAGCAGATGCTCTGAGAAATAACAGCTGCAGTCTCACTTACATACTAAATATCATGTCATTTTCAGATAAAGTTGAACACCGCCATGTTCAAAATATTTATTTGCATACACCAAGAGCTCAGATCCCCTTCATACCTTTCACATTAACTCAAAATCTTCTGACTAAAAGATTTTATTGTTGAACTTGTGAAAGTTCAAACTAGGAATAAAATACTTCCATGTTTGAAGGAACAAACCAAAAAGGGGATGAAAGATATGTGATGTCTAATGGCCTTGTAACACTTCTACTTATGGGATGTTTGGTTTGCAACAATATAAAATGCAACATTAGTTGCAGGCAACAAGTGTTGCATGGATCATTTGTTGCAAAGAAGTCTCAAATCCATTATTTGGTTGAATTCAAGTTTTGTGGTTGGATTTCCGAATCCAAACAACTTCTTCGTGTTTTGTTGAATAAAAAACAAAAGTGGTTGCCACTTTTGCTGTAATTTGCTTAGGTAGTGTATGATAATATTATGTGGCACACCTAATAAATGCTATGTTCACATTTTTAAAGTTGCAACATTTGGTTGCAACAAATATTGCAAGAATTTGTTACTTTTTTACACCTCCATTTCCATTTCCAACTCCAATTGTTGCTCACCAAACATTGTAAATTAAGTTTTTTTTTCCTTTCTGCAACAAATGTTGCATGCAACTCCAAATCCAGGCAACCTAATAGCCCCTTAGTAAACCTTGCTTTTTAAGTTCCAACACCCCTCCGCACTACTGTGATCATGTCCCATTTTCTTTACCTCTAAAACCTGTTAAATGTAGAATGGTAAGGACTTAAGAACAAGGGTTGCTAGCTGCAAGAGATTTATCATTTACTGATTCATAGAAAGCCATTCAGAAAATGCTTCTATATGCTCTTCTTTTATTTATTACTTTCTTGTTCCTTTTCCCCAGCCGACATTTTACATGTTTTGGTGACCCTCCTTGCATTTTGACGAAGCAAGTGCAATCATGCAAAAGCCATTGAGGTGGGCCATTCATCCAATAAAATAATTAGCACCCGAAGGTTACTACCGTAAATATTTTTCCACGATCATATTAATTAATGCACCATATATAATGCATACTCCAGGACTGAAAAGCTTAATAAAACTAATTGTCTTCATAACCAACAGGTACACACTATGACTATCTAAATATAATCCAATGGATCGAAGGAAAATACATAATCAAACTATAGTTTCTCCTAGCAATTTTCAAATACATAGCTTTACAAATGGATAGTCCGAGATAAAACAAAACTAAGTCAATTAAATTTCAATACTTTTGCATCGAACATATCTAACACTATACATTAAGGAGAAAGAAAGAAAGGAAAATGAAAAAGTTTTGGCAAATTCAAAATTTTGATCCCTCCTCTCATTGAGTGAAAGTGAGAGAATGTATATTTGGAGAATCACAAATCTCAGACTAACAGTATCTCACTCAAGGCAGGTTCCATTGTCTGCCAAATTAATCTTAATTACACAAAAAAAGGAAAAAAGAAATTCATCTAATCCATAACATGTTTCTCTGATGATAGCTTTTAACAACCCAAAGATCTATTGTGTCTATTAACCCTTAAAATCATCTATCCCTTAAACTAAATTCATACCAAAACCTAAACTTTTCTACAAGGAACTGAATATTGCAATCGATAATCACAAATTTTCCCAATCCTTCAAAATTATTCTCCAACTCCAGCACCAAATTCTCCTAAAACAATCAATCACAAACCGAAACAATAATAAAATAAAAAATAGCCTTACTCTGAGAGTAGCCGAAGCGATCTTAGAATCAGCAGATCCCCAAGAACGCCTCGCACCGCCATCGAGATTCGCGTAGCCGCTAACGTTAACCGACGAAGACGAAGATCCAACGGTCCTGATCGGTTGAAAGTCGTAGCTCGGCATGATCTCCTCCTTCTTCAGCATCCCGCTTCCGTTGCTGCCGCCATGGCGCTCCTCTTGAGGGTTCATCAGATCGAAGAGCTCTCCTCCGCCGCTGCCGCCTCCAGATCCACCGGCAGCAGATCCCGAAAGCCCCATGATCTGCTTGTCCATGAACGGCGATGGGTTCATCGGAGTAAATTTGGTGTGGGGGGGGGGGGGGGGGATCGGTGGAGATTCGATGGAGATTGGGGATATTTTGAGAGCTATAAGCTGCTTATTGAGATGTGATCATGCGGTAAGTTTACTTGCGGCTTAAAGTGTTCCTTTGGTGGTAACGGGTGCGAATACAGAAAGATCTGATCCGTTTAATAAAGTTACCGGATCGGGTCAGAATTGAAGAACCGACCCGAAAGGTCTGTAAGTTCTGGAAACACTCTTGCGGTAGACTAAATTGCAGGAAACTCCCTGGGGTTTTCTAGTTAGCAGTAAAGCCCTGTTTAATAGAAAAGCTTGTAGTTTGCTCTTTAAGAGGACATTTTTTTGGGAATTGAACATTTTTCAAAAAAAAAATTAGCAAAATGGTGTTAGCAATAAAGTGTTGGGAGACTGATTAGCGGAATTTAGCAGAATTTATGTAAAACCGCACTTGTAAAGCGCGGTTTTAAACTTGCCCAAAACCTAAATACAAATCCTAACTCGGCAGTAAGGGCTATACAAGTGCATTTTAAAACCGCACTTTTCAAGTACGGTTTCAAATATAATGCGTGGTTACGATCCAACATGTAACTCACCTACCAAAGTAATCACCGAAGGAAGAAGTGTGCTGGTAAGCCGCTACTGATCCGAGCGGTCAATCCTGCAAGAAACTGGGCATAACGGGGCTGAGTTGTCAACTCAGCGAATAAAAGTATATCGCAAAGTAGAATCGAAATGCATAACGATCTACCTAGGTCATAAAGTATAGTACTATCATATCATGTACTAATATATGTATAATGTACAAGTACTATAAGCGCATCAATATCGATCGCATAAACATGAAAATATGTCATCATATCATAAGTATATGTATATAGCATGCATCCATATAAGCCTATAAAGTAACCAAAATATATATATATATATATATATATATATATATATATATATATATATATATATATATATAACCCTTTCAAAATAGCCGTATGATACGTATATCACGACACAAGTAGCATACGTAATTTTATGAAGTATTATATGCGTTTTGTTTAAAGTATACGTCTTGCTTTTTAGAAATGAGTTTTAAGAGGGTTTCCATTTAAAAGTTTATTGTGTCGTCCCAGACACGTCAAAATAGTGAGACTATAGCTCATTTGGAAACCTCTTTAATGTACATCGATATGTGAAATAGTATTCAGGTGTTGTCCCATGGATCAGTCTTGTTCGGTTGCCATATAGCATAATCTATAATAGCGCATCTCGACGGATCATGCAAACATCAATATATGAGAGTTCAGCATCGACACTCAAAATCATCATCCACCGAGTGTTCATCACCGGCACTTAAAATCATCATAAATCCCGTGTCTATCATCGACACGTAAATCCAGATATCGTAGGCACCGTCTCGTCAGGCCGGTCCTCTCCCGATATCAATAGCCTCGGTCTGTATCTCTCAGATATCTGCTGCGCTATAATACTCTCTCCGGTATTGATCTGCCTCGCTAGGCTCTCCGCACCTCCCTACGAACATCCTGCCCCTCGGTGTCGTACCGAGTCCACCATGTACCCGTAATCGGCTAACCACTATCTCGATTCGGACATCTCATCATAAAAACCAAAACTCATGGTGGACGCTAAATCATCATATCACAAGAAAACCGCATTTAAAAATATTCACAAGTTTTATAAATACCACCGTGGCTTCTCAAATTCATGGAAAACAATAAATTCCGAAGAACACATTGTTTACCCCAATCAGAGCAAAGCTCTATTCAAATTCCAAGACGGGAGATGAAGCAACGCTTCATCTTCCCCCAATCAGAGCAAACCTTTGCTTTGAAAATTTAAACTTTAATAAATGAAGCAATGCTTCAGATTCTTTGCGCTGTGCGCAATGCGCCACGTGTCAGGCGCAGACGCATCAGCGCAGCGCCCAAAGCAGCGCACCCAATCAGAGCAAGGCTCTTTTAAAAAACAAAAAGTAAAAGAAGCAACGTTCAGGTGCGCAAGCGCTGCGCTGCGCGACACGTGTCTGCGCAGTTGCGCAAGCACAACTGCGCAAGCGCTGCGCTGCGCAACACGTGTCTGCGCAGTTGCGCACGCACAACTGCGCAAGCACAGCTGCGCAAGCGCTGCGCTGCGCGATACGTGTCACGCGCTGGGGGAGTTGCGCAAAACAGAATAAATCTTTTCTGTTCTTGTTAAAACAAGCAGATTTTCTTCTGTAAAGCAGGGGCCTTTGGATCAAAGATCCAACGGTGGGGAAAATTCCCCAAATCACTCAGAAAAAGATCTCTGTAACAAATTTAACTAATTTGTGGGCACTATAAAAAGGACCCCAGACCTCATTTCAAAAGGATCAACATTTTTCTCTCAAAAAAAAAGAGAAAGAGGACTCTGAAGAACTCCTCAAGAATAAAAAAGGTAAAAACCTTTGAAAGAAGAGAAAATTCTCTTATAAACAGATCAGTGATCTAAGAACAAGATCATTGATTTTCAATAAATAAATAAAATAAAAATAAAAATAGTGTCTTGCACTTGTTATGAACCTTTGGTTCTCTGAAACAAGGAAAGACTTGTTTAGATCAAGGGATCAAAAAGTGCTTTGCACTTCTGTTTTGAATCTAAAAAGATTCTTAGTGCTTTGCACAAACGCAGTGCATTACTTAAAGGGCCAGGCCCAAGTCAAAAAGACCTAACAGGCCTAAATAAATTGCAAGGCAATAAATGGGCAGAGCCCAAATAAATTGATGCTTTGCATCCTTTATACAAGGGCAGAGCCCAAATAAAATTGATGCCTTGCATCATTCCTAAAAGGACAGAGCCCAAAACAAATTGATGCTCTGCATCCTTTCTGGGCAAAGCCTAAATAAAAATAAAAAAAAGAAATGAAATGCAAAAGCAAATAAAATGTTGAACGTTTTCAACTGGACTTAGCCCAATTTTGGCCGTAAGTCCTTAAATTAAATTGACTAAGAAAGATTGCTCTCTTAAATCAATTTACTATCGGTTCGAGAGTACATCTCCGAACTCCTCTGACACCTGTCGTTGTAATCCTTCAACGACGTCAGAGAGGTGACGGGTCCCAACGACCACACGTATATGGACTGCGGGGTCCTTAAACTCGTGGACCGAAACGTCCTTAAACAAATATCGGACCGAAACGTCCTTAAACTAATATCGGACCGAAACGTCCTTAAACTAACGGTGGACCACTATGTCCTTAAACTGGTATTGGACCACCATGTCCCTAAACTGGCACAATAGAACCCAAATGCTCTTTTATCGGATCTAAACGATCCCGTTAAGTCGATCTTAGTCCCAAACTGGACTAACATATCCTTAACAACCATTTAAGTTGATCTTAGCCTCAAATATGGCTAACGCATCCTTAAACCTTCAAACAGACTTTAGTCCCAAATTGGACTATAAATTCCCCCAATCAACTTTGGCTCAAGGGTACATCTCTGAACTCCTCTGATATTTGTCGTTGTAATCCTTCAACGTCGTCAGAGAGATGACGGGTCCTGATAACCACACATTAATACGGACTGTGGGGTCCTTAAACTCATGGACTTATGCGTCCTTAAACCAATATCCGCCCCCCCCCCCAAATGGGAATGTTGGACCACTATGTCCCTAAACTGGAACAATAGAGCCAATTGCTCTTTTGTCGGATCTAAACGATCCTGTTAAGTTGATCTTAGTCTCAAATTAGACTAACGTATCCTTAACAAACGTTTGAGTTGATCTTAGCCTCAAACATGGCTAACGCATCCTCAAACCAAAACCTTAAACCCAAATCTAAGAAAACACGGATTTGGACTAATCCACGTCCTACGGGCGACGACATAAATTGGTCTCCGTATACAATCCACGGGCAATCACAAACAAAACAAACACCCACGACACGAAGTGAAATTCTGGAGAAGGAGAAAGTTGTTACCGCGATGCGGTAGCGTAATTAACTGCAGGGGCTTGCGCCTGCAGGGAAGAGTGTCCCCACAATCAAAAACCCCTTAAGCGAGGGGGAATCTGACGAAGTCTGCTACATCGGCCGCATCCGTCTAAACCTCCGACACACGGTGCCATAAATCAACTTGGCATCTTCGGAGAGGTGGACGAATAAAACCAAATAGCATCTGCCCCGAATCTCAGCGTCAGGACATCGCAGTCTTGTGCGCCGTCTTTCGGAGGGGAACAGATTCTGGCACGCCCGGTGGGACATCTTCCTCTTTCCACTCCACACTTCGTGTGTCGTCCTCGCGAACCAATCGCGGTTTGTTGTGGTTGCTTGTGGATTCAAAGTACTTAGATTTGGTGTCTTTCTCCATGCAGAAGAAAACAGAAGATCGATGGCTTCGAACTGCACCGCCTGCAGCTGCAACTCTCGCTCCGTCATTGCTGGAGGAGTGACTTATGGGCCTCGAGCGGCCTCCCTTTTCAAAATGTCGGTGGAGCAGGTGGCTCAAGCCACCACTGGACTATTTTTTGGGACCATGCTCCCACCAATAAGCTTCAACGCCCTAATGACATTGCAAGAAACTCCAAAGAAGTCGGTCTTCGATCGACTTACCACTGCCGCAACCCCTCTCAACAGGTCGCCCAACTCCACTGCTTCAGTTTTTAACGGACTAGGTCAGAGCTCCAACGGGCCCATGAAGAAGCCTGCCATACCAGAAGGCGTTATCCCGAAGCGGATAGCCATCCCAGTTCCCATTCTTGGCGAAGTCACCAAGGTTGCTTCCCCTGCTCGGAAGTCCGCTTCTGACAGGTTGGCCGTCCCCGTTCAACGGACGTCGGTTTTTAAAAGGCTGGTACCAGCAGATTCTGACCAACACAGGGGGCATGATGAGGTCACCCCTATAGCTGAAACAACTCCATCAGCACGACATGCTCGACGTCGCCACTGGCGCCGAGTGAGGAAGGCCGGGGGCAATTCCCCCTCTGGATTCACTCCTCCAACTCCAACGGTGGAGATCGATGCTGCTGTTCCAACCAGGAACAGCTTTGAATTGCTGAATACGGTGTGCAGAAACTCTCCTACTGCGATGTTGAAATGAACTCCTTCACCTGTGGAGAATACTCCAGAGAAGAAGCTAGAGCAGCCCCCTCAACGGCTGTTCTCTAAAATTTACAAAGTCTGGCGACAGGTCCAAGAGTCGGTGATCGATCAAGACTGCCTCCGACGACAGAAAAAGATGAAGGTTCGGCAGGGGAAGGATTACTCTGTCAAACCACAAAAAGCAAAAGCTACTTGGGTGCCCACTACAACGGCTCCCTTAACTCCAATCACTCAAAAAAGGAGGCCGCAAAAAGCCCCTGTGTCTTCGGCAAATCGCAAAGACACCGAACACAAATGCCCCAAGTCTGGGGGCATGGTGGTGCACACTGTTTATATGGCTTCTGGAAAGGAGGAAAGCCGCACTTCTACGGGCCACCGACCGCTCACCCGATCCGTGACGAAAGCCCAGGAGCAACAACAAAAGCTTCAGGAAATGATGACTACAATGGCCGCACTCACTGAGCCAAAAGAAAGCTCTGAAACGTCTTCAGATGAGCTTCAAGAACAAGAAACCGACGCTGGCTTTTTACGCAGAGTCCTCGAAAAGAGGGACAAAGAAGCTGCAGAGCAAGCGGCTAACATAAAACAGATGGCGCTCCTCTTCCAAGACATGGTAGGGATGATGTTACAGCCGGACCCTCCTGCTGAAGATCCTCCGATCATCCTTGAAGACGACAGGGGAGAAACGTCAAATCCTCCGCTGGCTCTATCAACAGCCAAGGAGGAGGCAATCTCCAAAGTTGACCTAGACGAATATATAGTTCAACAGATCCGGGTTCATCAGGCGAATGAAGCGGCTGGGCAAATTGTTAGAACCGGACGACCGTATCCGAGCTGGTATGACCAAATCAGTTACCCGCGAGGATATACGATCCCTAAATTCCACGTATATAAAGGGACAGGGAATCCGCATCAGCATGTCACTCAATTCAGGGCCTTATGCGGCAATACTGGAGGCGATGACAAATTGTTGCTACGTCAATTCGTCGGCAGCTTAGCAGAAACAGCCTTTGAATGGTATTCGGAGCTACCTAACGACTCTGTCAAAACATTTGCAGAGATGGAACTGCTGTTTACACAAAGATTCGCAAGTGCTAGTGAACGCACCCCGATTACAGCACTGATAAATGCCAGGATAAGGCCCGGCGAAACGTGGGTCCAATATGCAACACAATGGCGAAACCTATGGTCGAAATGCGAACAACGCATAGAAGAGGCACCTGCGGTAGGCATGTTTGTGGGCACTCTCGATCCGCAGGCGACCATCTCGCAATTCATGATGTTCTTCAGGCCGACCACCTTCCAGGCCTTGATCGACAAATTAGCCCAAATGGACCAGATGGGCCATAGACCGTCTCCTCCAAGACCCGATCCCCGAAATGAGAAAGGAAAAGCGATCATCGTCGCCAACGCTCAGCAACAGTCGAGCAACTCAAAGCCGGTCGTTCGCCAAAACAACGTGCGTCTACACCCATCCCTCGAAGAGAGGCTAGAACGTCATTACTCGTTTCCTCAGAATAAAATGAGAAGACTGTTCGAGCTGGCAGTGCGCAACAGACTCATTAATCTGCCGAATCCAAAACGTCCGTTGCAGCCAGGCGATGTCAGCGATCCCAATTATTGCCCTTACCACCAAACGGTAAGTCACCCGATTGAGGATTGTTTCGTCTTTAAGGGATGGATCGAGGATCAATACCTACAAGGCAAGTTCGCGCTGTCGGAAAACTGGAAGGTAAACCCACTACAGCCGCACTCTCCAAAGAAGACGGACACGCCGGAGGCAGCTTGTTCTTTAGTCAAGGATGAAAACGATGGAGAAAACTCATCAGATGAATCCGAAAACTACGTAGCGACTTGTCATGTGATTTCTCACTCACTGGCAGACGTTGAAGAGGCTCATTGCGCTGAGAAACTAATAGCGAATCCTGAGCCGAAGATCTTACAGCCATTAGACGAGTTGATCGATGCCTTCCTAAATGAAATTCGTCTGAAAGCAAAAGCCAATCAAGAGTATGAAATGGCCATACTAGAAAAAGCCAAAGCATTCCCGTCAAATCAAAACCCATCCACTGTGGATAAAAATAAATTCGAGACGAGGAAAAGGTTCGCCAAAGCTTTATCAGTAGGAATGAAGCTATCGTCCCCTGAAGAAAATACTCTCGCTGAGATAGAAATGCACCCTAACTTCTGTTTATATCATCAGAAGATCATACATTCTACCGAAGACTGCGAATCCTTCAACTGTTGGTGGCAAGGGTATGTCGCTCAAAAGCAACACTTCGACAGGGCCAGGTGTGAAGCTTGTGGACATCGGAAAAATGCAATATATGAGCGCAAAAGAGCCGACGACGACTGTCATATAGCCGACTTCAAGGGATCGCAAATTATCACCTTTAGAAGCGACTCTGATGAAGAAGCTATCCCCAACTCTTCCCTCGGGGAATCTATTTCAAAAATAAAGGAATTGAGAAGCTGCGGGAACGTTCAACCATGCAATCGCATGCTACTCGGAAAAAATCCCGGCCCCGCAAACAACGGAGCGAACAAAAAGGATAAAAGAAAAGGAAAAAAGGCCCTCGTCGCCAGCGCTCAAAAACAATCAGGTGACCCTAAACCGGTTGCTTGCCAAAGCAACAAGCGGCAACCCCTCCAGGAAAAGTTGAAACGTCCTTACTCGTTTCCGCAAGATAAAACAAGGGGACTGTTCGAGCTGGCAGTGTGCGACAGACTCATCAATCTGCCGGGTCCAAAACGTCCGTTGCGGCCAGGCGATGTTAATAATCCTAATTATTGCCCTTACCACCAAACAGTAGGTCACCTGATCGAGGACTGCTACGTCTTCAAAAACTGGATTGAAGACCAATACCAACAGGGCAAGTTTGCGCTGTCTGAGAACTGGAAGGTGAGTCCGCCACAACCGCACGCTCCGAAGAAGATGGATACGCCGGGGGCATCATGTTCATTCATGGAGAAGGATTCATAGACCGAAAAGTCAATAAACCAGATATTCGCCTCAAATACGGCGACAATGGACCGAAATGTCCTTAAACTAATAGCGGACCGAGGCGTCCTTAAACTAATAGCAGACCGAAACGTCTTTAAACTAATACCGCAGCATCCTTAGGCTGACGAGATAAAAAAAGAAAAGAAAAAAAAATATTAAAAAAAAAAGAAACAAAAAAAAAACGGTATGTCCATAAGTAAAAAGGGCACGGATGAAAACCCGAAAGGGCTCCGTGAGTAAAAATAGTAGGACTACCGGCGAGTGTTCGTGAAAACCCGAAAGGGCGCGACCTCGGAAAAGAAAAGAAAAAAAAGGGAGACGGTATATCCATAAGCGAAACGGGCACGGATGAAAACCCGAAAGGGCTCCGTGAGTAAAAACATCAGGGCTACCGGCGAGTGTTCGTGAAAACCCGAAAGGGCACAACCTCGTTAAAAGACACTTATAAGGTCCCCTCGACCTTGTAAGGAGAAACCACCCGCGTGAGATCCTTACGACTCACAGAGGGAGCAGCACACTTAGGGATCCCCACGATTCCTAAGGAGAAAATACACTTGCGAGATCCTCACGACTCGTAAGGAGAACTCTCTTATGGGACCCTCACGGCTCATAAGATTTGAAAGTCTTAAGTTACAGAGACCTAAACCTGTGCTTAAGCAACCCCCACAACTTTCGTTATGGCCCTACAAGTGGTCCAATACTGGCTCTTGTATACAATCCACGGGCGTGAATAAACATTTCCCTAACAAAGTCTCATCCGTGACTAGGGATATGCTCGTACAGCAAACAACACTTGTAAGTCCTCTCGATTTACAAGGAGAAAACCCTCTTGTAGGATCCTTACGACTTACCGAGGAACATACACTTAGGAATCCTCACGACTCCTAAGGAGAAAATACACCTACAAGATCCTCACGACTTGTAGGGAGAAATACCTTTGTGAAACCCTTACGGCTCATGAAGTCAAAAGCCTTAGTCGACAGGATTCTAACCCTGTTTGCTAAGCCACATTTGTTCAACATCTACAGAGGCAAATGATGATTCGCTCCTGGCAATATCCCAGTGGTAGCGATGCTGATGCCTAAAACGGTATCAAATTCCAAGTCCTTTTACGGCAAATGATGATTCGCTCCTGGCAATATTCCAGTCGCAGCGATGCTGATGCTAAGATTGGTATCAGATCCCAAATCCCCCACTCGCGAAAGAAAAATCTGCGAGCCACACATGCATACGAAATAGCCGAAATGATGGGGCAACTTGCAACAAAATCAGCAAGTAAAAATGTATGCATACAAAAATAGTCGAAATGATTGGGCAACTCGCAATAAAAAGCAGCGAGTAAAAAGAAAAATAGCCGAAATGATTGGGCGCCGCGAAAAATAGCCGAAATGATTGGGCAATCGCGATTTTTGCGATATAAAAAGCTGAAATGATAGAGCATCGCAGAAAGAATAAAAAATGATGAAAGAATGAAACTTTTTGCCCTACAGGTGAGATCACATCAATCCCTGTATACAATCCAGGGGCACAAACAAAGAGGGAACCATACATTCCCAACAGGCTCCATAAAAAAGCGAAGCCAAATCTCGACGGTTCATAGACAACCTAGAGACAACCTCGACATTTGTCGCAATATTGCAGACACAATGTCAGCAAATGAAGCAAAGGAAGATCCCTAGCTTCAGGGTCTCGACGTCAACATCGACGACTTAGAGATCAACACCGGCATGCTTTGTCCCTCCAACCTGATGCAGACATGACGTCAACAACCGACCTCAGAGTCGCAACGAAACGGAGCCATGGCAAAGGCCCTAGTTCCAAATCTCAATGGCCACATCTGCAGCCTGGAGACCAACAATGGTGTGCCTCCTCATTCCAGCAGGACACAGATGTTACACCATCAAACGGTGTGACGGCGAAATCCCAGCTCCACCTCAGCATTCGTCTCGTTACAACAGACGAGATGTCAACAGCAGCGTTCCTTCGCAGTCCAGCAGGACGCAGATGTAACGTCAACAAATGACCTCATGGTCGAAACAAAGCGGAGTGACGGCAAAATCCCAGCTCCACCTCAGCATTCGTCTCGTTACAGCAGACGAGATGTCAACGACGGTGTTCCTCCGCAGTCCAGCAGGATGCAGATGCAACATCGACGAAAGACCCCATGGTCAGCAAAGCGGAGTGACGGCAAAATCCTAGCTCCACCTCAGCATTCGTCTCGTTACAGCAGATGCAATGTCAACAGCAGCGTTCCTTCGCGGTCCAGCAGGATGCGGACGCAGCGTCAACAAAAGACCTTACGGTCAAAGCAGACGAAGCAAAAGCCAAATTTCTAGCTTCAGGGTCTTGACGGTAACTCATATAAAACCTGAAAGACTATCGAAGATCATCCCACATGGAGTGGTCATCACCTCGACGTTCGTCTCGATACCGCAGACGAGATGTCACTACAGTGTCCTTCCTCCAACAGGATCCGGACACATCATCAAACAAACGGAGCCACGGCAAAATCCCAGTTCCACCCCGACGTTCGTTTCGATACAGCAGACGAATTGTCACCCCAGCGTTCTTCCTCCTACAGGATTCGGACGTGACAAAGCAAACGAAGCGAAGGCCAAATTCCTAGCTTCAAGGTCTTAACGGTGAGTCATATAAAGCCAGAAAGACAACTGGAGATCGTCTCATGTCAGCATGAAATGGTCACCACCTCGACGTTCGTCTCGACACAGCAGACGCAACATCATCAAACAAGCGGAGATTCAGACGTGGCAAAGCAAACGAAGCGAAGGCCAAATTCCTAGCTTCAAGGTCTTAACGGCGAGTCATATAAAGCGTGAAAGACAACTGGAGATCATCTCACACCAGTGCGGAATGGTCACCACTTCGACGTTCGTCTCGACACAGCAGACGCAACAATCATCAAACAAATGGAGCCACGGTAAAATCCCTAGTTCCAAAACTCGACGGTTCATCAGCAACCTAGAGACAACCTCGACGTCCGTTTCGATACAGCAGACGATATGTCACCCTAACGTTCGTCTCGACACAGCAGACGCAACATCATCAAACAAATGGAGCCACGGCAAAATCCCTAGTTCCAAACCTCGACGGTTCACCAGCAACCTAGAGACAACTACGACGTTCGTCTCGATATAGCAGACAAGATGTCACCCTAGCGTTCTTCCTCCTACAGGATTCGGACGTGACAAAGCAAACGAAGCGAATGCCAAATTCCTAGCTTCAAGGTCTTAACGGCGAGTCATATAAAGCCTGAAAGACAACTGGAGATCATCTCACACCAGTGCGGAATGGTCACCACTTCGACGTTCGTCTCGACACAGCAGACGCAACAATCATCAAACAAATGGAGCCACGGCAAAATCCCAGCTCCACCCCAACGTTCGTCTCGACATAGCAGACGCAACATCATTAAACAAACGGAGCCACGGCAAAATCCCAGCTCCACCACGACATTCGTCTCGATACAGTAGACGCAATGCCAGCAAACGAAGCAAAGGCCAAATTCCTAGCTTCAGGGTCTTGACGGCAACTCACATAAAGCCCGAAAGACTATCGGAGATCATCCCCACACCAGCGCGGAGTGGTTATGACTCATCGGGGCTCGCCAAAATGAGCCTAACCTCAAGTAAAAAGCGGCATGACAAATTCCTAACGCTTGCTCTTCCGACGGTCAAACTGCCTAGGAAGATTACTTGAAGACGTCTTGTCCAGCCCCCGAAGGGATCAGAGACACGGCAGTTGCAGGGCTACTCGAACAGCACGATTGCCTATAGAGGACTATATCGGCTTATGCGACGGTACGATGGCCAAAACCCTAAGTACCACCAATCTTAACGGGCTTCTGTCGTAAAGAACAGAGGTTAAATGCGACGTTAAGATGTTCTTGCGAGAAACGCTCGATTCGTCTCAACTTGTGAAGAAATTGTTGAGGCGGCTCGACTCGTGAGATAAAGCCTTAGGCAGTAGGCATAAAAGAAGCCTGTTTCCTAAGCACTGGGACCCTACAAGTTGACCCAAAACAGTCTCTTGCATACCATCCACGGGTCTCACTCTCCAAGGTCGAGTTTCGACAAGGAGGGAAACAACCGCTTGCGAGTCCTCTCGACTCGTAAGCGGGAAAATTCTCTTATAGGATCCTTACGACTTATAAGAGAAAACCACACTTAGGAATCCTCACGATTCCTAAGGAGAAAAAACCACCTACGAGATCCTCTCGATCCGTAGGGAGAAAAGTCTCTATGAGACCCTCACGGCTCATGGAGTTGAAAAGTCTTAGGCAGCAGATCTGAACCTGCGGCCTAAGCCATCGCTATCTCTTGGAGAAGTCAAGTTATCTGCCGATTATGTTTATCCAGATAGCATGTTGATAATAAGGGAAAGAAGAGAGTAACAGAAAGAGTATCCGATTTACATTTGATCAAGCGTTCGAGACACATTCATTCATGCATAAGCAAAAGACTCAGAACAAAAGATAAGGCAGGCTAGGAAAAACAAAAATCTTCATTAATATTGCCAGAAGTTCTTACAATCATAAAAGCAATAAACGAAAAACATTATTACAAGGGAATAACCTCGGACCCAGGACATGGATTGAGGAATTCAAAATCGACCCTATCTATGACTTTCCAGGCCTCGCGGACCATCCTAGTATGCTTTCTTTCGCGAGCACAAGCGTCAGGGTCCCCCCTGATGTCTTCCACCCTCCGATAAGCAGCGAGTATGGAAGACTGTTGAAAGACCTCGTGTAAGAGATCGATAAGACTGTCTCGCCGTCTCTTCGAGATAAAGTTCAATAGATACACCGAGTGCACCTTGTCCTCAGTGGCATCCAACACCCTAAGCGGCAAGCCGGAAAAGAATAGGGGAAGCGCTTCCCAGATGGCTCCCACGATAAGCTTAAGGAGGGAGGAACGCCGGGGGAGCAGTGGACCATTGTATGCGTCGAAGCGGCTCATAATTTCAGCACACTCCGCGTTTGTGAACTCTCGATTCTGAGAGCGGCCAAGTCGGCGGATGTCCCCGTAAGAGATGATCTCGTTAAGAGCATACATATGGGCGTCCATTGTTCCTGTGAAAGAAGATCAACAGAATTAGCAGACCGACTGATTAAGCGAATTCTTGTTAAAAAACGAGCACAGACAGTTAAACTCCTCGAGAGCAATGCTCTACGAACAGGAGTGACTATCAAAATCCTAATAAGGGAAATTTAAAGAAGTCCCCCAAGATTCTGAGATCACTATTATTAAAAGATGATATAGTCCATTAAAATACAAAACTCCATTTTTAATTTTCATTATTCATATTCAAACTCTTAAAAGTTCATCATTTTTAGATCAAAGAGATCTATGTTTTGACAAAGATGCAAGGTTCTGTTCATGGGTCAAGAAACCTTGAAACAGATTCTTGAGAGCAAGGCTCTATTGGTGAAACCCCAGAAGGGTTTCTTTAGATCAAAGATCTATAAGAGCAAGGCTCTATTAATTAAAATTGATTTAATTCAAGACTAATTCTTACCAAAATAGTTCCTTTTAAAGAAAATCTAAGAGTTCTTAAAAACAAGAGCAGGGCTCTGAGGTTCTGAAAATAAAATTTTTGGAGATGATGATCATCTGTGAAGGACCAAAGGTCCTATTTATAGGCACCAAGTGCCCTTCCAACTTCCAAAAGCTGCCGCGATGGTTGGGATTCTGCCACCGTTGCGCTTGCGTTTGGAGGCCGCGTAAGCGCAACGGTGGGGGGGCATTTGTTTACCCCAATCAGAGCAAAGCTCTGTTCAAATTCCAAGGCGGGAGATGAAGCAACGCTTCATCTTCCCCCAATCAGAGCAAAACTTTGCTTTGAAAATTTAAACTTTAATAAATGAAGCAACGCTTCAGATTTTTTGCGCTGTGCGCAATGCGCCACGTGTCAGGCGCAGACGCATCAGCGCAGCGCCCAAAGCAGCGCACCCAATCAGAGCAAGGCTCCTTTAAAAAACAAAAAGTAAAAGAAGCAACGTTCAGGTGCGCAAGCGCTGCGCTGCGCGACACGTGTCTGCGCAGTTGCGCAAACACAACTGCGCAAGCACAGTTGCGCAAGCGCTGCGCGACACGTGTCTGCGCAGTTGCGCAAGCACAGCTGCGCAAGCGCTGCGCTGCGCGACACGTGTCACGCGCTGGGGGAGTTGCGCAAAACAGAATAAATCTTTTCTGTTCTTGTTAAAACAAGAAGATTTTCTTCTGTAAAGCAGGGGCCTTTGGATCAAAGATCCAACGGTGGGGAAAATTTCCCAAATCACTCAGAAAAAGATCTCTGTAACAAATTTAACTAATTTGTGAGTACTATAAAAAGGACCCCAGACCTCATTTCAAAAGGATCAACATTTTTCTCTAAAAAAAAAAAGAGAAAGAGGACTCTGAAGAACTTCTCAAGAATAAAAAAGGTAAAAACCTTTGAAAGAAGAGAAAATTCTCTTATGAACAGATTAGTGATCTAAGAACAAGATCATTGATCTTCAATAAATAAATAAATAAATAAAATAAAAATAAAAATAGTGCCTTGCACTTGTTATGAACCTTTGGTTCTCTAAAACAAGGAAAAACTTGTTTAGGTCAAGGGATCAAAAAGTGCTTTGCACTTCTGTTTTGAATCTAAAAAGATTCTTAGTGCTTTGCACAAACGCAGTGCATTACTTAAAGGGCCAGGCCCAAGTCAAAAAGACCTAACAGGCCTAAATAAATTGCAAGACAATAAATGAGCAGAGCCCAAATAAATTGATGTTTTGCATCCTTTATACAAGGGCAGAGCCCAAATAAAATTGATGCCTTACATCATTCCTAAAAGGACAGAGCCCAAAACAAATTGATGCTCTGCATCCTTTCTAGGCAAAGCCTAAATAAAAATATAAAAAAAGAAATGCAATGCAAATGCAAATAAAATGTTGAACATTTTCAACTGGACTTAGCCCAATTTTGGCCGTAAGTCCTTAAATTAAATTGACTAAGAAAGATTGCTCTCTTAAATCAATTTACTATCGGTTCGAGGGTACATCTCCGAACTCCTCTGACACCTGTCGTTGTAATCCTTCAACGACGTCAGAGAGGTGACGGGTCCCAACGACCACACGTATATGGACTGCGGGGTCCTTAAACTCGTGGACCGAAACGTCCTTAAACTAATATCGGACCGAAACATCCTTAAACTAATATCGGACCGAAACGTCCTTAAACTAACGGTGGACCACTATGTCCTTAAACTGGTATTGGACCACCATGTCCCTAAACTGGTACAATAGAGCCCAAATGCTCTTTTGTCGGATCTAAACGATCCCGTTAAGTCGATCTTAGTCCCAAACTGGACTAACGTATCCTTAACAACCGTTTAAGTTGATCTTAGCCTCAAATATGGCTAACGCATCCTTAAACCTTCAAACAGACTTTAGTCCCAAATTGGACTATAAATTCCCCCAATCAACTTTGGCTCAAGGGTACATCTCTGAACTCCTCTGATATTTGTCGTTGTAATCCTTCAACGTCGTCAGAGAGATGACGGGTCCTGATAACCATATATTAATACGGACTGTGGGGTCCTTAAACTCATGGACTTATGCGTCCTTAAACCAATATCCGCCCCCCCCCTCAAAATGGGAATGTTGGACCACTATGTCCCTAAACTGGAACAATAGAGCCAATTGCTCTTTTGTCGGATCTAAACGATCCTGTTAAGTTGATCTTAGTCTCAAATTAGACTAACGTATCCTTAACAAACGTTTGAGTTGATCTTAGCCTCAAACATGGCTAACGCATCCTCAAACCAAAACCCTAAACCCAAATCTAAGAAAACACGGATTTGGACTAATCCACGTCCTACGGGCGACGACATAAATTGGTCTCCGTATACAATCCACGGGCAATCACAAACAAAACAAACACCCACGACACGAAGTGAAATTCTGGAGAAGGAGAAAGTTGTTACCGCGATGCGGTAGCGTAATTAACTGCAGGGGCTTGCGCCTGCAGGGAAGAGTGTCCCCACAATCAAAAACCCCTTAAGCGAGGGAGAATCTGACGAAGTCTGCTACATCGGCCGCATCCGTCTAAACCTCCGATACACGGTGCCATAAATCAACTTGGCATCTTCGGAGAGGTGGACGGATAAAACCAAATAGCATCTGCCCCGAATCTCAGCGTCAGGACATCGCAGTCTTGTGCGCTGTCTTTCGGAGGGGAACACACATATATAATCTGTCTCTCGAGTTCATATAAACATAACGTATATATCATCTTTGCTGTATTGGCAACAATCATATATGAATATCCATAACGATGGTATTCATATAACAAAATCATTATAGGTATCATCACATCTATCATGGATATCTAGAACACAATGAAATATGGCAGTCCTGCTGTGTCATGGCAATACTAATGATATGTAGTGTAGAATATGCGTATGTACTTGTGTCACATGAAAATCATTAATATGCATGTGTTCTATCAAAGGTGTCTGTACATCACCATCACATGGATACGTTAATCATCATATTCATACAATAACATTAATGATAACAAGCGTGGAAATTTTACAGTGTCATGGCAGTACTAATAAAGTGTAGTGTAACATGCGCGTCTGTGATTTGTGCAACATAGCAATCATTGGTAGTTGTGCAGTGTTCTATCAGTGTGTTCGTATGAAACTAGCAACGCGACTAGCATATGTAATAGGTAAATGAATCGCAAGCGTATAAAAAGGTAATCTAATCGTAACGGAAATAATCGTTAAACATAGCTAACTATTATGAGCTATATCGTTACAATTGAAAATAGAACGAAACGTTGTTTTGCAAATAAGAAAGCTGCAGTATATTTAAAATAAATATCCGTTTAAAAGTAGCAACGCATCATTACCATTTATCATTTGAAAGAGGAAACGAATCTGTTCCCGCCAAAATTTTGGCTCACAACCTGCTCCCTTAAAAAAAATAATAATAATAATAAAAATAAAAAATGAAGGGAAAAACTCCACATGCAAAGAATGTAACAAATGCCTCAAAGCTAAGAGTTAAAATATTGTGAAGCAGCGCTTCAGATGCAGCGCCAAGTGCGCTGCGCCCTAAACAGTGCACCACGTGCAAAGCACGTGTGCGCTAGCGCTAGGTGCGCTGCGCTCCAAGCAGCGCACCACGTGTCAAACACGGGTGCGCTAGCACAATGTGCGCTGCCTTTTAAGCAGCGCACCACGTGCAAAGCACGGGTGCACTAGCGCTGGAACCTAAAAACTCCCCACCGTCAGATCAAAGATCTAATAATAATGATAAATCATTAATTAATCAGAAACTAAATTCTGTTAAGGAAAGGTTCCTCAAAATCTTTCCAAATAACAAGATTGTGCTCTGTAAATTAGAGCACCGTTGGATCAATGATCCAATGGTAAATAAAAATTACCAAAAGACAGAATAAGTTCTGTTATGGAAAGATTTTCTCAATCTTGTTAAAAACAAGAAGATTGCTTTCTGTAAAACAGAAGCCCTAGGATCAAAGATCCAACGATGGGGAAATATCCCCAAATCAATCAGAGAAAGATCTTTTTAACTGATTTAACAAATCAATTTGCCTTATATAAAGGCCCCAAGACTTCAAGTCTGATAATAGAGAAACCCCCCTACAAATTTTGAGAAAACTCAAAAAAAAAAGAGCAAGCTCTTGAAAGAAGATCATTTCTTCAAGGTAAAAAGAATGATTCTTGAATAAAGAAATGAAATCATCTCATTAAAACAGAAGAATTATCTTCTTAAAAGATCATAGATCTATAAAGACCAAGGTCTTTCATAAAAGAGATCAAAAGATCTCATCACATAATAAAGAAGAACATATTCTTCACACAGATCATTGATCTACAAAGGCAAAACCCCTTTCAAAAATAAGAACTGTTGTTTTTGAATCTTGAGGCAAAGCCTCCTTTAAAAAGAACATAAACTTGTTCTCTGATCATAAATTTGGTCAGATGCGCTTTGCGCTACTGAACAGTGCCTTGCACTCATGAACTGCGTTTTTGCGCTCCTTGGATCGGCGCTTAGCGTCAAAACATGCCACATGTCAAACACAGACACAGCTTGCGCTTTGCGCTTCTGAAATAGCGCACTGCGCCCATGGACAGGCGCTCAGCGCCAAGCGCGCCACGTGTCACTCACTGGTGCCCCCCTAAACCAGCGCAAAGCGCTCATAAATTGAAAGCGCAATGCGCTAATAAACTAGCGCTTAGCGCTAAGCGCGACACGTGTCATCTTTGTGTGCGCTACCTGACAGAAGCGCAATGCGCTCTTTAATTGGCGCAAAGCGCCTGACGCGCCACGTGGCGCGCTGTCAGAACACGCATAGTTCTGATGAATGCTATGCATTCAATACAAGACAAAAGAATGTGTCAGGATCTAATGCTCAGCATTATTAAAAGGGCCAAGCCCAAATAAAGGCTCAATAGCTCAGAACAATAAAATGTTAAACATTTTAATCTTATTGGAGTTAGCCTAATATTGGCCATAAGTCCTCAACTTATATTGAACTGAGCCCATCTGCTCATGAATATTTAATAGATCTCAGTCCCAAACTAGACTACAGATCCTTCAACCAACTCACACCGGTTCGAGGGTACATCTCTTTACTCCTCTGATATATGTCGTTGTAATCCTTCAACGTCTTCAGAGAGGTGACGGGTCCTGACAACCACACATTTCAACGGACTGTGGGGTCCTTAAACTAATGGACTACGATGTCCTTAAACCTTATAGACTACGATGTCTCTAAACCGGACTGTGGGGTTCTTAAACTCATGGACTACGACGTCCTTAAACCTTATAGACTACGATGTCTCTAAACCGGACTGTGGGGTCCTTAAACTCATGGACTACGATGTCCTTAAACCTTATAGACTACGATGTCTCTAAACCAGACTGTGGGGTCCTTAAACTCATGGACTACGATGTCCTTAAACCCTATAGACTACGATGTCTTTAAACCGGACTGTGGGGTCCTTAAACCCATGGACTATGATGTCCTTAACCTCGGACTGTGGGGTCCCTTTAAACCCACGGACTATGATGTCCTTAACCTCGGACTGTGGGGTCCCTTTAAACCCACGGACTATGATGTCCTTAACCTCGGACTGTGGGGTCCCTTTAAACCCACGGACTATGATGTCCTTAACCTCGGACTGTGGGGTCCTTAAGCCCACGGACTATGATGTCCTTAACCTCGGACTGTGGGGTCCTTAAGCCCACGGACTATGATGTCCTTAATCTCGGACTGTGGGGTCCCTTTAAACCCACGGACTATGATGTCCTTAACCTCGGATTGTGGGGTCCCTTTAAACCCACGGACTATGATGTCCTTAACCTCGGACTGTGGGGTCCCTTTAAACTCATGGACTATGATGTCCTTAACCTTGGACCAACATGTCCTTAAACTGGTAATCGACCGCAATGTCCCTAAACTAAACAACAGAGGCTAAATGCTGTCTTGTTGGATCTAAAAGATCCTGTTAAGTTGATCTTAGTCTAAAAATTAGACTAACGTATCCTTAACAAACGTTTAAGTTGATCTTAGTCCTAAATGAGGCTAACGTATTCTTAAACCCAAACCCCAAACCCAAATCTAAGAAGATACGGATTTGGACTAATCCACGCCCTACGGGCGACAACATAAATTAGTCTCCGTATACAATCCACGGGCAACCACAAACAAAACAAACACCCACGACACGAAGTGACCATCTGGAGAAGGAGAAAGTTATTACCGCGATGCGGTAGCGTAATTAACTGCAGGGGCTTGCGCCTGCAGGGAAAAGCGTCCCCACAATCAAAAAACCCTCAAACGAGGGGGAATCTGACGAAGTCTGCTATATCGGCCACATTCGTTTAAACCTTCGATACATGGTGCCATAAATCAACTTGGCATCTTCAGAGAGGTGGACGGATAACACCAATTAGCATCTGCCCCGAAATTCAGGCAAGACGTTTATCGCGTCTTCCCGCGTTTTCGGAGGGGAACAGAATCGTTGGTTTTTAAAAGAGTATAGCTCAAGAAATCGAATCGGAATGAACACCCAACTCCGCGAGTCCAAATGAATCTCGGTCATATTCGGCACACTATCCTCATCGTAATCAGTACGGAATTATCCCTCGGACAATATTTATCAAAGGTCCAATCAATATCGCACTGATTTAAAGTCGCATACGCATATAACAATGACTATATATAAAAATATATTAACACATATATAGAGCCTACTAGATACAAACTATATACTAACTTAGTTATAAACTAAGTTATCTAACATAACACTATAGTCTGGGTATACAGTATAAATATCCTAGTCAATTGGTTGCGGGGGTGCTATATGCCATCCACTCAACTTCCCCCGTAGATATAAATCTACTCACCAACATATCGAGCTAGTCGAAATCCACAACCGTCCCGTCCATCTTTGCCGTCTCGGAAATCCCCGCAATCGTACCTACAATCGTAATTAGGAAACAACGGCATAAATATCCAAATAAAAAACGATACAACGAGCGAAGCGCACATAGGTTAGAACCTATAGCTCACTTACTCAAAATACGACCAAATACCCCCGACGTCGACGTACGAACATCGAACAATCAAGTCGAGATACAGAAATACATAAAATTAGGTTTTAAATACCGGAAAATATCGTCAAAACCACAATAAAACACTCCCAGATTTCTCTACAAGAAACCTGGAACAAAAACCCCCAACACAGTGGCTTAATTACCACAAGATGAAGCTACAGAACAAAAATCAAGACCTAAATCAAAAAATTGGACCGCAAATTGCGGCCATAATGATTAAATATGCGGCCAGTTTAAGGAGTTAGGGGCTCAGGCTTTAGGGGTAGTTTTCTACTAGTCTCATCATATCACAGTACTCGCTAAAAGATTTTCAGAGAAGTCTACTAGCTCCAGATTTAATTTGAATACCACAAACTTCACAAAAATCCCACTTCTCTGATATTTAACAAGGAAATCTGAAATTTGACACTAGGAAACTTAAAAGGAATATAATATTTACCTATATGGATGCAGAACAAAGAGAATTCAGCTCTTGAAATGTATGCTTGAAACTTTTTGAGATTGTGGTGATTTTATCTTGATGATTTGAACAACTTTCATAAAAGAATCATCAATTTCCTTTTTGGTTTGGTGAAGAACCAGTAAACTATGGTGATGGAGCTTAAATGAAAGTGTTTTGTTCAGTTGTAGGATATGAGAATGAACCATTAGAAGTTTTGGTAAAGTGAAGAAGAAGGTGTAGAGAAAGGTGGAAGTGTAAAGGAAAAAGATGTAGAGAAAGGTGTAGAAAAAGGTGTATGTGAGAGTGTGGTGTTTATGAAGGTTAATATAACCTATCAATTACCAAAACACTCATTTGAATTTAAAACCCTATTACAAGTAAATACTTTTACATATAAATACCACCATCTTACACCAATGTCTCATATCATGTTAAAACAAAATACTTATTATTTTTAGGATATCACTTATTTTCATTTTTCCTAAAATAATTACATTTTTACCGATACCAATTCGGAAATCCAAAATCCATACATGATATTATTTTTGTAAACTCAGAATATCCATATTTAAATTATACATTAATATTTATAATTTTTTAAAATGTTACAGTGTCCTTCGTCTTCTTTTCTCTTCTTTCGCTCCTAGAGACTCGGGAAACGAGCTTGGATGCCGGTCTTCGTTGTCGAAAAACATCCACCCGAAAAAACCCTAACTAAGGCTATATCTTCATACTAAAAATCTAGTGAAGAAACGAGTGATCAAGACTTGCCAGGAGTTGGTCACTAGATAATGTAATGGAGGCTAATCTCTAAAGTTTTCTATCTTGATTTTTTTCCTTTCTCAAAATCAAAACTCAAAAGAGAGGAAGAGGATGATAACCATGGTGATAAACTTGTGAGGTTGGCAACTCAAGAAAAATCTTCTCACTTTTCATTTCTTTTTCTTCTTTTCTTTAATGTGATAGATGGGTGGCCTGGTGAGTCACAAGCCCACACCCTTTTCTCACATTCAAGAATAGATGAGAAGAAATGAGAGAGCCATCTCACATGCACACATAAAACATATGTATATGTAAATATATAAAAATACACTAATATAAGTATATACTACAAAATCCATACAATATACCCGTAATCGTATAAAATACGAATACCCGTATTTGTATCAAGACACAAATACCCATATTCATATAAATATCGTATTCTGTCAAAATATGAATACGAAAAGAGAGATACTAAAAATAGATATATAACCGGCTCACGTTTCATCTAAATGTGATAACCCGGTTATCTTTCAAACTTTCGAGTATTAATAAACTGTCCAATTAAAAGTACGTGTACAAAAACACGTATTTAATCGAACCCAAATACGTATCAATATACGTACACTATATCGTTTCGCTTAAACTGAGAAACTCTCTGTGTGGGACTCTAAAGACTCGATAATACGCCGGCAGTGAGTTTAACCATAAGCACTCCAGCGACACTAGCTGAACGTAACGGCTGCTTAGATATTGAACGAAAGGAAGGCCAACAAGCAAACTTGTCTGTATCCCTACAGAGTCTGAAAGCGACAATTTACGTACAGTCCGGTCTCTTCGTTTGAGAATATCGTATACTGAGTCTAGGGGGTGGAAAACGTTAGACCCCTAATAACCCAATAAGTCATGTCGATGGAGCCCAAAACCATGCAGAGAAACTACCGATCTCACAATCAGAAAATCTCAACTGCCTTGACCAAGATCTTATGGTGATGACCAATCCAACACAGCGCAACATCAACTCCCTATACCGGGAGAGACGAATCCTTTCTATCGCTCACTTCCCCTAAATGCTTCGGGACTGTACCTAATCAAAACTGTTTGCATGACTTTTTAAAGCCGTGGCAGGATAGTGATCTAAGTACAATGGGAACACACTTGAGACGAATGATGATATCAGGTCTAAAAACTAACATGTACCTATGTCACCAGAGAATTACTACAGACGATAGGTATATTACTATCCAGAAGTTCTCGGTGAGTCCGTCCAGTGTAACCCACAACCTAATGAGCATCTGTATACTATCTTTGGTGCCGTACACTAATGGCTGTAGGGCATGCCACCTTCCCTCACGGGAATAAGATACGTATACACTAGTTTACTCCGGATTATCAATGCCCTATCTCGAAACTCCAACGATTATTGACAATTTAAGGATGCACTTATAGACTACCTAGACCCCACGAGTATGATCGTCATCATAACTCTAGTAGTCAAGCAATGATCTTACGGGCTTTACCAACATGTAATCGAGATACATAATATAAAATAGAACATATACACATGTTTAGATAAGACAAACTAGATATTATACTATCATATCGAGTAAGATTGTCCTTTACATATATATCCCAAGTATCCATATGTAATATACAATCCCGTACTATACAATAATGGTCTCTAGGGCATATACATCCAACAATTCTATCTTAAGACTCTAATGGCCAGTTTGGTTGTCCGGAAGTAACGAAAGTGCCAGAAGCAATTTCGAAATAGCTTTCAAAAAAAATGTCATGGAAATAAACGTAAATCTTAATTCTATTGTTAGTTTGTATAATTTTTTGAAGATGGAAGTAAAAAATTAAACAATTTCCCATGTCTCTTTCACAAGCAAAATAAAAAAAACACTTTTTAATAGTAATAAATTATTGGGTTTTGGAAGCAAATTGAGAGAAAGCGAAGTATTAAATAATTAATACTTGAAATTGTGGAATCGAGTCAATATTATAGACAAAAATTGATCCGACCCGACCCGATCGAAGCTATAGTATGGTCCACTTTCTCTTGGTGGGGGGGCGGGGCGGGGGGGGGGTGTTGTAGGAGAAACTGAGAGCTGTTTGAAGAAGAATCATCCTGTCGTCATCACTGGATTAATGGATGATTGGAGAGCTTGCAGAGATTGGGTCAAAGATGATGATGGTGATGGGCAGCCAAATCTCCAATTTTTCTCGATCCAGTTTGGGGAATCAATTGTTCAGGTGATTTCTCATCCAAAGCTAACTCCTTTTTATGTTCTTGATTCAATTGTAATATCATTTTGTTTAAAAAAATAAATAAAATAAAATTGAGACTATTGGAGCTTTGTTAACAATTTAAATTTTCTCAATCTTCAATCGATACTGATTATCGGACTTTAAAAAAACTATATTTTTGGTGGTGATGAATAGAACCAATGTTATGCCGGAGTTCTGGGCAATCATTTTGAATAGAAACGAAATATCCGTAACATGATATGCTGCCGTATGGCCAATGCCAGAAGCTTTATCTGAGAGGGGGGAGGATTCCTGTTGGAGATGATTTATGCATATCTTTATAAATATGTGTTTTGCAACTCTCGTTTCATATTTTCAATGAAATGTTTTATAGGCAAAGGTCACTATTGATATTTTCCGTGTTTCTTAAAAAAAAAAGAAAGGAGAGAAAAGGAAAGAAAAGAAAAAAAAACAATATATTTTTCCAGAGTACAAACATTCAATAAGCATAGATCGTCAGTTTAACTGAACTCAATATCCATCTCAAATAAAGATAAACTAGAGAGTAATGATAAATCTCAACCTTGAAAAAGAAGAACAAAAAATATGGACTTACATTAGTTGCATATCAAATTAAAACATTATTTCAGATAACTAATTTTCATGGGTGTTGAGTGTTCTATTTTAACGAGATCTCTGCATCAAAAAATCCTGTAGTTCGGTAATTTTCTACTACAAGATGCTTACTTATTGTTTATGCAAGATTCGAAGTTGCTTCCTTGAATTGAGCATGAGTTATTCAGAATTTTCCACATTTTCCTCTTATTCTTTTTTAAAAAGCCGAGGGTCCTATGTTTATTATTTACTTATTTAATTAGTGGATCTAAGGTTGGCCTTTCCAAAGAACTGAGGCACATCACACTTGGACAATCTTCAACAATCCTATTTACTCTCCCCACCTCTTCAGAGTATTTGCTTAATATTCATGATTGGGAAAAAATGAATTCAAAAGGATACATTTGTCAAAATCCATAAAGCTTCCTAGCACTATAAGTTTTCTATAGCGATTCAATTTAATTATTATCAATACAAAAAAACTCTCAAACCTTATATCATTGTTGGGATTAAATACATAAATCCTACCAAATTTCAGTCCCTATGGACTCTATAATGTGTCCAGTGGAAAAACTTCATTGAGCTCTCAACGTTGGCCTTCATATTTTTTTTAATATTCATTGCATTTTTACTCCTTTTGGACCGAGAGAAGTGAGACATACTTACCCTTTTCATTAGAGATATTGAGGCACGAAAGGAAGTAACTATTGAATACATATCTAAGCATAAGATGTCAGATGATCCTTTTACAAAACCCATACGTAGATAAGTCTTCTTGCCATGTGTAGAATCTTTGGGTATTCGGCAAAATTCGATAGTTTGCTGTAAGAAGGATCATGCTATGTAATGTTTGGGCTCTTATTTGTTTATCTGGTTGAATCGTTTTTAATTACATTTCTCCATATTTTTTGGATATGCGTATACATATTAGAATGAACACACGTAAAGACGAAAATATGTCGTCAGGCTAAGATCGATTTACTCACACGAGCGATCACCTTGATTGCTAAGATAAAGAGCCAAGAACAAACTTTGTCATACTTTGATGACACTTGCACTTCTCAAAGTACAAATATGATAAGAAGAAGTCACTTTGACAAGAGTTAAAATGAGGCCCATATTTGGATCGACGATTGATTATCCCAAGTCAATCGAGCCTAAATATAAGCCAGATGTGATTGATTCGTTAGACACTTGACAATGGCGAACTAATTGAAAATTTGAGCTAGGAGCAAGTGGGAGGACCATTGCGACTAGGCTAAAGATCTGTAGGGTCAACATAACATGCATCATACTACATATGCTTAAGATTGACGCAAAAGGCTGTGAACAAACGAATCCCCGTTTTTTCACCGTGTGAGACCCTTGAGGCTAAGATCTCTTAGAACCTCACAGACGCCCTATGTGACTTTCGACTATGTTCTTAAAGGGATGGGGGTAATGATTGTTACTTTAGTATGTTTCCGACGGTGGTGAAATGGAGCATGTCTGGGAAATCATTTACTTTAAAACCGAAAGACATGAATGCGAACGACTGTTTTTAGTATTTGTATGTATTGATACTATGCACGGTTGACCATTATGCCACTTGTAGAAAGTTGTCACATGATTATCCATACATCAAATCATGTATAGAAGCATAACCTTGGAGGGATGATGTATGCCTGGTACAATAGAACTGTTGGGGCATAGCGAGACAACACTAATATTTTTTCTGATAGAAGCCGCTATGATCACTAACCGGTTCATAGTATTGATCTCCAAAGTGCAGGTTTACTCACAGGCCACACACCTTGTTTGCAGTAAAATCCTTAGAAGGGAGAAGTCTAAGAATTTAAAATCCGAGTTTCAATTGGATTACAAATTTACTACACCCATCATGTGTAAGTGGGAGACGTTGGAATATGACATATATGCCCTATGATAGACTATATGCATGAATGATAACCAAGGGCAAAATGGTAATTTTGCCCGTAAATGTAACGACTCTAATTTCACTATACGAAAATTTTTAAAAGTTAATGTACAGAATAGAGTTTGCTAACCTGAGCATAAGTTTTAAATTTAATTCGTTTAAGAACAGTAAGAAGGAACTTGTAGCTCACTGGTAAAACATTTACACTGCTGTGACGTAGCCACTGTGTTCGAATCCCATCAGCCATATATATTTTTTTGAATTTTTATTTTAAACTTTTTAGAAGCCCAAAAGTTCACACGTGCAATACACGTAAAAATGAAGTCACAGAAAATCAAACATGTACAGAATTGTATTAATACAGCCGAGGACACGAGGCCAAAATCCAAGCACCCAACGGCCCCATTAGACCAGCGAGATGCATCAAGGGGCCGCGATGCCGGCCATCCGTAGGGGATAATCCCCCGTGCTTTGCACACTAACCCCTTGGCCCACCCCCACTACTCCTTCCTTCAATTATCTAGAGAATTAAAAATAACCTTTAAATCCAAATTTTAATGCAATTTTAATTCTCTCTTCAATCCTTAAATCCCAATTCTATCCTATAAATACAACATCATACCCTAACCCTTTTCATTCTGAAATCTCTTGTCAAAAATTCTCAAAAATTTCTAAGTCAAAAAAGAGTACAAGGGGAGTTAGCCTAAGGTCACTTTCCGGCGAGAATTCGAGACACTTCCGTCGACCCCGTGACTCCAAGAAGACTACTATTCCCTTATTCTACCTCCTCCCCATCTTTTTAACAAGTAAGTTCCACTTCTTATTCTATTCTCCCACCTTAAAACGTTCTCTTTTTAAAACTTGTCGGAAGTGGAGTTATCCTGACATTCGATTCTAAAATCGTTAAAATCATAATTTATCTGAAGAATCACTCATCCATATCACTATATCTTGTTTAGTAATCATGAAACAAACATTGAGAACAACTTTCATCTTAAAATATCATGTTATGTACATTTAATTTGCGTATTTCGTTTAAATACCACAAACTTTATATATGACATCTTTTAAGTAATTAGCTTAGCATACCTTTAGAATATCTCACGAGGTAATGACCTACCTCTCACATACACACATCTTGACATAGCACGATTCTCTTGAAACCAATATCTTGTGGCAAAATATGACTTTTCAAATAAATACCTTAAACTGTTAAAAACCGGATTTCTTTAAATTGTGTTATTTCATTCTTTGTGATTGTGCCTCTACAATCCATTTTGGGGAACCCGATCGGGATGGTGCGGATTATCGCACATTCTCGGGACTAGTAGAGCGAGATGCAGACCTCCTCACGGAGCATACGATATCGATGGAATTTTTATATAATTTTTAAGAAAAACGAGGATTTCTATTTAATAATAAAAAGTTATTTTTAATAAATATATAAATATTATCAAACCACATATTTTTAAGATATTATTAAATTCCATGTTTTCTAAACAAAATAATAGAATTACAATTTCATGAAAATACCATCAAGAATCAATACAAATCAAACTTTACACTTTAATACCATGAACTATTTAAGCTAGGTATTTATTCACTAGAATACCCCACTCTTTAAAAGTTGCAACTATGAAAACCCTAAATACGATAAATAAATACTTTAGGTTTATTTTGAAAGTGTACTAAAAATATTTTTCATTAAATCCCCTCAAGTTATATAATATTACATTAAGGACCCCGGTAAATATAGGTTTAAGCGGGACCAATTCTCTTGAGCTTCAGGGAGCCGGAGAAAGTGGGTGCTTGCCTATTTAAGGTAGAAAACTAAAACGAAGTTATCAATGGTAATTATCTTGAAAAAAGACACAAATCCTGCCGTGCATGTGCAGCAATTACCGATAATTCCCAAACCTAATTCAGGATCCAATTCTGTTTAAAGTGTCCAACTCAATCTGAGTCTCAGTCTAATCTGAATACAATTCAAATATGAATCCAACTATAACTCCAATTCATCATGAATCCAATATACCAAACATGAATACCTGAACTTGAACATGAACACCATAACAATATCAACATGACTTGACTTGACTGAACCATAGATATATCTTGAACTTGACTACATGACTATCGTTTATATCCTGAATCAGTTTACATGAACAACTTATACAATGGTGTCGGTAAGTCTGGTAACTACAAATTAATACAATCAATACAATATACATTACGGGGTTTTAAAGGGGTAGACTGGTACGGAATGTGTTAAAAGTAGCACGATGACGGTCACTAAAAGACACCTACATGAATATCCTGTGCCGTTATCCCGTGGGTTTTGACGGGGCATTGTACTTACATGTTACCTTAGTCCACGGAGTAAGTTGGAGTCCTCTCGTATACACTGGCACATTCTGTATCAAGTTACAAACAACTACGTTAACATGACCAACATATAATTTATCTATTCTATGCTCTTTACCTGTCTATTTCTATTCTATCTCTTAGGACTTACCGAGCGATTGTTCACTGACGACATTCCTATCTCTTCTTTCTTTGGAATGTTGATAGGAGGACCCGACTCTCAGGAGATCGAGCCCAGCCAGGACGACTTGGAGCAGTTTACAGAGGAGCCAGAGTTCTAGTTCCTACTTGTACTTACTTTTCTTTCAGTTCATATGCCATTGTTTAAGCATCGCTTTCTTTCATTGTTCTTTATTTTTCAGTTGTATGTAAAGAATGATTATCAATAAAAAGTTGCCGTTTATTTATATCTATTGTCTTTTCTTGTGCATTTACTTATATAGCTTATTTATGCTTAACGTGTTTGCTTCTGAGTAAATACGTCGCGGGGCTCGCCATGTCTCCTTACCCATATTCTGGGAAGCGGGGCGTGACAGGTTTTGTTGGCGGCCCATGCAGATCGGTTCTGCATGAAAACCTACATATCCATACAGGGTCAGTTCTGCATGGAATCCTGAGCAATATATCACAAGAATTATAAGAATCAGCAATTATACATTCTTTACATTTCAATTCTTTAAATCTATCCTAACTCTACTTTTTCCTTTCAAGGTTTGGATTCCCCAAACAACACGAGCACCAACGTGAATGGAAACACTCCATCTCCTCTACCACCACCACCTACCGTAGCAGCTCCTATCAACGAGCAGACAGTATTACTTGAGACGATAAAGAGGCTCTTGGAGGGACAGTAGCAACAGACTGCTATCCTATTGCACCGCCCAGAAGTTGAAGCACCCGGAGTGAAACAATTTCAGGCATTGCACCCTAAGAAATTTTCTGGGAAAGAGAGCACCCTGAAAGCAGAAGAATGGGCTCAGTCCATCAAAGACGATCTAGCAGCAACATAAGTGCCAAAGATTTCTTGGGTAAGATTTGCGAAGCTGCAACTTACGGATAACGTCAGAGTATGGTGGAAGGCGGAAGAAAGCCGTCTTGCCCGGCCGATTGAATGGAGGACTTTTTGCGAGATGTTCGACGCGAAATATTTTCCTAAGACTGCCCGTTTTGACATGGAGTAGCAATTCATCCACCTGCAATAAGGTTCGATGTGGACCAAATCTGTGGATGATTATGACGCTGAGTTTATCATGCTCAGCAGGTTCGCTGCACATCTCATACCGACTGCTGAGATCAGAGCACGACGATTTCAGTAAGGGTTGGACCCGGAGATCCAAGCTGCATTAGCTACAGGGGATTTCGCAATCCACGATCTTGCTCTGAAGGTTGCCCGAAGATATGAGGCAGTTGTAAAGAAGAAGGGCAGACCTCAGTCTGTAGGTGTGAAGCGTCCTGCTACTCAGATAGCAGGAGGAGCTTCTTCCAGGCCACCGTTTGTACCCAGGAGACCGGGAGTACCATTTAACCGGCCCAGTCCAGACTTTTGCTTCTATTGCAAGAGGTATTGACATCTAGCGAAGGATTGCAGGCGTGCTAACCGCCTATGTTTAGTTTGTGGCGCATCTACTCATGCCATTAGAGATTGCCCACATCGTCTCATCCTAGCCCCCGCACCTCGACCAGCAATTACTTATCCGCAACGGCCAACTATTCAGGCTCCTACACCTCGTCTTGCTCTCCCAGCTCCACCTCCTCGTGGACCTCCTGCACAACCTACTCGTTAGTTTCATCAGGCACAAAGGAATATGCCTCAAGGACAGAGGAACGAATAAAAGAATGCTCCCCCAACAAGGAGGAATGTACCTAGGCGGCAGGCTTTCACAATGACTATTGAAGAAGCTGAAGTCACTGGACAAGTCATCACTGGTAACTTCCAGTCTTTCAAACCTTTTTAATACTTGGATACATCCCTATATTTTTATTCCTATACCTAAACATATCCCACACAACTTAGGTACAATCTTTGTAGCCTCCCTATCTGCTTTAGTACTCTTCGACACTGGAGCATCACATTGCTTTATGTCGCAACGGTTCGTCCGAACTCATGCGATTCCCGTTAAACCGCTCGTATCCAGCTGGAACGCCAGTTCACGGAACGACGTTTTAAAGGCAACGATGGGATACGACGTGTGTCCAGTGGTTGTCTGCAGCAGAGAATTTTATGCGGACTTCAAGATGCTGGACATACCGAACTTCGATATAGTCTTGGGTATGGATTGGCCAGGAACTTTCTTCACTACCATCGACTGTCGTCAAAGCAGGATAGTGTTCGAGATACCGGATCATCCGGTCTTTTATTTCAAAAGTGGAGACCGTACCCTGGAACCTAGCACCTACAAGGCTAAACCGAGGAAGGCAGCGATTGCAACAACACAAGCTGAAGAAGACAAGCCAGAAGTAGTTCGAGAGTTCGAAAACGTATTTCTTGAAGACATCTCAGGTTTGCCTCCCGATCGAGCTCTTGAATTCGGTATTGACTTAGTACCCGGTGCACAATCGGTGATCAAGGCACCATATCGCTTAAGTCCTGAAGGATTAAAGAAGATCCGTACTCAATTGGATGAACTTCTGAAGAAAGGATGGATCCGTCTCAGTACTTCAAGTTGGGGATCTCCAGTTTTGCTTGTGAAGAAGAAAGAAGGTTCATACAGAATGTGCATAGACTACCGAGCTCTGAACGAAGTCACGATAAAGAACAAGTATCCACTACCGCGCATCGACGACCTGTTCGATCAGCTAAGTGGGTCTTGCGTTTTCTCAAAATTAGATCTTCGTTCGGGTTATCATCAGGTAAAGGTCAAAGAGTCTGATATTCCGAAGACGGCATTCAGGACTCGCTATGGACATTATGAGTTTCTCATGATGCCATTTGGAGTGACCAATACACCAGCTATATTTATGAATCTGATGAACCAAGTTTTCCGAGAGTACCTAGACATGTTCGTTGTCATTTTCATCGACGACATCCTAGAGTATTCAAAGAGTTGGAAAGAACACGCTGAGCATTTACGAATTGTTCTGGAGACTTTGTGACAACATCAACTCTATGCCAAGTACAGCAAGTGTGAATTTTGGCTAGATCAAGTCAGATTTCTCGGATATATCGTTTCAGGTGAAGGAATCTCTGTGGATCCAGCTAAATTATCAGCAGTAAGCGAATATCCGACACCAAAGACAACGAAGGACATTCGAAGTTTCTTGGGATTAGCAGGATACTACTGAAAATTCATAGAAGGCTTTTCGAAGATTGCAACACCCTTGACCAAGCTCACACGTAAAGATGAAGTATTCGTATGGTCAGATGCATACGAACAAGATTTTGTAGAATTCAAGTCAAGATTGATATCAGCGCCTATTCTCGTAATACCAGACCAATCTGAAGGATTCGTTATGCATTGCGATGCATCCGGTAAGGGATTAGGATGCGTTCTACACCAGTATGGAAAAGTTGTAGCTTATGCATCAAGACAGCTGAAAGTTCATGAGCGCAATTATCCAATGCATGATCTGTAGTTGACAGACGTTATCTTTGCACTTAAGATTGGTGTTCATATCATAATATTGCATTTTATATTTCCCATTCTTATGCGTTTTATAAATAAACAGGTGCTTTTGACGCATGTCTGCTGCATATTACAGGATACAGGTTCTTGGAGCGAAAACAGTGAAAAAGACAAAATATGATACAAAAGAGGGACTTTTGACCAACAAGTAGAAGGATTCTAGTCAAGCCTAGACGAAGAACAATTCACAATTGTACAAGGCAACGCATGGTCCGAAATGTCAAAAGAAACAGTTAAAAGACCACTACAAGTTTCACTGAAAGATCTGGAGAAAACCCAGAAGCCAAATGGAGAAAAGAACTATAGAAATAGAAAGCCCAAAGCATCAGGAAGCAGCCCACAGAATTTGGTCATATGATATCACCAAGGGGCCCCTACCCCCATCAATGCCGCGGTTCCGCGGCCGTCCATTGCGCACGTCGGTGCAAAAATTTGGTGGCGGTGCGTCGGTGACTTTGTTGGGATTTTTCGGGGGTATATCTGTAATAGCACATGCGCGAGAAATTGTAACCCTAATTTTCCTATTTTCTATAAGTATGTATTCTAAAGATTGTATTGGGGATGCCTCTTTTCAATAAATAAAATTCAGATTCTTTGGAAGATTTAAGAGCATCATTCTTGTAAGTCATCTTTTAATTTCTGCCTTAGTTTATAATTAAATTCTTGCCTTAGATTAATTAATCTTTTGCCTTAGTTAAATCTAGTGTAGAATCTCTTAAACTGCAGTAGGAAATTAATCCAGTAGATTTAAAAATACATGTCACGCCCCGCTTCCCAGAGTACGCAAGATTGGGCACGTGACATAGCCAACCATGCTACCTGTGGGTAGGAAGCATCCATCCACAGTCACAATACGGCTGTAGAGATATCAAGAACAAGATAAAACTATCTAACACATGTCCACAATCCAGAATAACAAGAGTCAATGATAAATAAATGCGGAAGCAAATGATCCAATACAATAATAGAAAAGTATGTCCCATAATGCGGGCTCACATCTGGAAATAAAATGCAGGAAATAAAACTAACCACTACAGAACTCACAACTCAGCCTGCTGGCTGAAGTACTCCTGCTCGGATAGCGACAGTGGTAAAAAATCTGGGCCATGCAAAACCCAGACGTCAGCGCGTCACGTCAACCAATAATATAATATGAACGGTGTAATAGGCAATGCAGAAATAAATATGAATGAAGCAATAGTATGAAACAAGCAATGCAGGGTAGTGTGCAGTGGGTAACTAAACTGTTTTACGGGTTTTCTATTCTAAAGTCTTTGAAATCAAATCGAGTAATCCTCCATGTAACTCAAAGGATATGTCCCGTTACCCCCCGGGACCACGGATCAGGAAGATGGGAACCAATAGTGGTTCTGTCCCGTTGCCCCCCGGGACCACGGATCAGGAAAATGTAAGAGTCACGAATGGCTCTGTCCCGTTACCCCCCGGGACCACGGATCAAGTAATACCCTTTTAAGTTATACTTTAGATTACCCTTTTGATTTCCCCATACCCCCAAGTTATATGTGTCAGGTCAGGTATTCAGTAGTCAAGAACTAATGCCAACACAAGTTCAGGTAACAGTAGGTTTGTCTGGATAGACAACAAGATTGGTCCGGATAGACAACAAGATTGGTCCATGAGGACTCCATGTCAGGTTTGTTGGCATTAGGCATGAGATCAGGTGACAGGTCAGGTCATGGTACATCAGGTCAAGTCAATAGTAAAAGGTACCATGTTAGGTGCATCAGTATATATCATGTGTAGCAAAGTCAGGTCAAGATGTAACAATATCGTGGGTGTGCTCACAACGATATGAAATCGAACAGAGGATTAACAGCAGGAAATAAGCAATAAATTAAACAACAGTAAGCAGTTCATTCAATCACAATAGCGCATTAATATAGTGCAGCCGTTTTATCATATTAACAGGTTTTTGAGCACCCTTCGCGGTGCAATAGATTAACTGATGGTGCAATACCGTTACATCAATATCCGAATGTAATAGAACTACATGTGTAAAGGCTATCATCCTTTAAACAGTAAAATATGATTAACGGGTACACTTCGTTATTAGGGTTAAAGTGGCAAACTGAAATTTTTGGTTAACTGTAATATGATATATGTCATATTGCAACTAAATGAGAAAATAACTATACCGAGTTAAGTTTTGCAGGTTTAATGAGTCAAAACATATATAATTGTATAGTATAGTATGTAGCAAGTGATACTTGCCTCGACGGAACGACGAACACGAAAACGGAACGTAATGTCGGCGGGAAAACACGCGACGGACGCACGGTTCACGGATTGAACCCAAACAACGAACAATGGGACCACGCGGACCGGGGTACCCTGCTGGAATGTCGGATCACGTCGTCGGCATCGCCGGATTCCGGCCAAAAAGTGAACAGTAAACAACCACGACTTGCCACCAATGAGGAAAAAGGAAAATAGAGAAGGAGAGAGGGGGTCTGAGGAGAAGGAACCTTACGTGGGTCTGTAGAGGGGTCGCGAGGATCGACGGCGTCGAAGAACTCCGGCGGTGGCCTGCCCGACAGTGACAGAGATCTGCAGATCAAGAATTAAACTAGGAGAGAAGGAAAGAAGAAAGGAAGAGAGGAGAGAGGCTTACCGAGCGTTCAATGGTGGTTTGGTGATCGTCGGCGACGATCCGGGGCGGCGCCGACGCGTGCAGGGGGTGTTGCGGGTGGCCGCGGCGAAGATGCAGGGTGCACGGAAAGAAGGGAAACGAGGAAGGAGGGCTGTGGTTGAGACGAGGAGGATGAGGCGAAGGTGCTGGTGTTGTTAGTGCCGGCGTCGGGGCTGCGGCGGCAATGGTGACGAGGCGGCTAGGGTTAGGTTGTTGGGTTCTCGCGATGTGGTTCTGGAGAAATTATGAGGGGAGGAGGAACGTATATATATATATAGGGGAGAGAGAGGGAGTTAGAGAGAGTGAGAGAGAGTTACGTGAGAGATGGAGAGAGAAAGAGAGAGAAATTGGAGAGAGAGAGAGAGTTACGTGAGAGATGGAGAGAAAGAGAGAGAAATTGGAGGGGGCCCACGGGGTTAAAACCCTCGTGATTGGCTGGGGCGTGGAAAAAGGAAATTTTAAAAGATTTCTCAGATTTATACTAACAGTAGGATTTTATAATATATATAGTTTCGATTATATTATTAATTTGGGATTTTGGCGCTAAATGAAACATTTCCAAATCGCGCCCGGGTTGGGTCCAAAAATTCGAAATTCAAATAATAGGATTTTAAGCGGGTTCCAAATTTTAAAATGAAATATTTTATGAATAAAAAGCATGCCCCCAAGTCGGACATCTGCACGCGCGCGTAGTCGTCCAAACTCGCCCGTTTCACCGAACGGGATGAGAACTCGACGCACGGACGCTACCACGCGGCTAGGGGTAACGAGTAGGCCAAGATAGATATTTTTAATTTTGTTTTAGGTGCTAAAATTTGTTATATGCAGAAATGACTTAGCCAGTTAAAATTTTACAGTAAGACCCAAATAAGCAAGATAAATAAAATGGGTAATATCTAACACTCAACCAGTAACAGAAATAGTAGTATTGGGCTCGGGTGTTACATTATACCCAACTACAAAAGAATTTCGTCCTCGAAATTCTAAGAATACAAGATAGAAAACTACAGGAAAAGGTGAGGAAACTTCTGTCGGATCTCGTCTTCTCGCTCCCACGTGGATTCTCCATGCGATCGATTACCCCAAGAAACTAGCACAAGGGGGATAACCTTGTTCTTAAGAACCTTTTCCCTTCGATCCATGATTTCAACCGGTCGCTCCTCAAAAGTTAGGTCTTCCCGTACGGCTAACTCCGAATGATCCAAAACGTGTGTCTCATCTCGAACATACCTTCGTAGTTGAGATACATGAAACACATCGTGCACACCTGCCAAGGACTGCGGTAACGCCAAACGGTACGCTACCATTCCAACGCGCTCCAATATCTCGAAAGGTCCAACGAATCGAGGACTAGGCTTCCCTCGACTCCCAAAACGAATCACCCCTCTAGTCGGTGATATTTTCAAGAATACCAAATCACCCACGGCGAACTCTAGAGGTCTTCTTGACGTGTCAGCCCAACTTTTCTGTCTGTCTTGAGCTGCCTTCATATGCTTCCTGATTGTATTCACCTTCTCGACTGTCTGTACCACCAAATCTGGTCCCAGTAATCTTCGTTTACCAACATCATCCCAACAAACGGGTGAACGACACTTACGACCATACAAAGCTTCAAACGGAGCCATCTGGATAGTTGCTTGGAAACTATTGTTGTAAGAAAACTCCACCAAGTGTAGATGATCCTCCCATGAACCCTTGAAGTCCAACATGCACGCTCTCAACATATCTTCAAGAGTTTGGATCGTTCTCTCCGACTAGCCATCAGTTTGAGGATGATAAGCTGTGCTAAACTTCAATCGAGTCCCCAAACTTTCCTGTAAGCTCCTCCAGAAGTGTGATAAGAACCGAGTGTCCCGTTCGGACACGATGCTCATCGGTACGCCATGCAATCTTACAATCTCCTGCATGTACCGTTCTGCCAAGGTCTCCGTTGATTGACCAACCCGGAAAGGTATAAAGTGAGCTGCCTTGGTCAACCGATCGACAATCACCCATACCGCATTGTTGCCCTTTGGACTCCGCGGTAAAGCCGTCACGAAATCCATGGTTATATGTTCCCACTTCCACTGAGGAATCGGAAGTGGTTGCAACAAACCAGCAACCCTTTGGTGTTCAGCCTTGACTTGCTGACATACCAAGCACTTAGCCACGAAGCGAGCAACTCCCATTTCATGCCTTCCCACCAGAAATGCTGTCGAATATCACGGTACATCTTTGTACCTCCTGGATGTACAGAGTAAGCTGAACTGTGTGCCTCCCTCAAGAGCTCTTCATGAACATCTCCCTTTGGCACACACAAACGGCTACCATACCTTAATGAACCATCTTCGTGGACACGTAAATCTGTTCGTAGTCCGGCTTCAACCTGCTCTCGAAACTTCTTCAGTCTAGGATCCTGCGATTGTGCCGCTTTAATCTTCTCGACCAAGGACGACTGTACTTGCAAATGCATCAACTGTCCCATAGAATGTGGTAGCATAACCTCCAAGTCAAATCTTCGAAAATCCGCAATGATCTCCCTCTGCATAGTTAACACCTGAATCGCTGGTAACCGACTAAGCGCATCCGACACGACGTTAACTTTTCCCGGATGGTACTTAAGATCAAGGTCGTAGTCGGCCATCAGCTCCAACCATCTACGCTGCCTCATGTTCAACTCCTTCTGAGTGAACACATACTTCAAGCTCTTGTGATCTGTAAAAACTTCGACTCTCTCACCCAAAAGGTAGTGTCTCCAAATCTTCAACGCGAAGATCACAGCTGCAAGCTCCAAGTCATGAGTGGGATAATTCTTCTCATGGGTCTTTAATTGTCTCGATGCGTACGCTACAACTTTCCCATGCTGCATCAAAATACATCCCAATCCTTTTCCAGATGCGTCGCTGTGAATCACCAATCCTCCGGAATTGTCTGGCACGGTCAGAATAGGGGCGGTTATCAAATTTTTCTTCAACGTCTCGAAAGCTAACGCACACTTATCCGTCCATACAAAAGGTACCTCCTTGCGCGTAAGCTTGGTCAACGGTTCTGCCAGACGAACGAAGTTCTCCACAAATCTCCTGTAGTACTCGGCCAAACCAAGGAAACTTCTTATCTCAGCTACACTCCTTGGAATCGGCCAGTCTCGAACTGCTGCAATCTTTTCGGGATCGACGGCGATTCCATCGCCCGACACAACGTACCCCAGAAACTTCACTTCTTCGAGCCAAAATTCGCACTTACTCATCTTCGCAAACAATTTCTCCTGTCTCAAAGTCTGCAGTGCGGTCTTCAAATGCTCAGCATGCTCTTCAAAACTCTTCGAGTAAACCAGAATATCGTCAATGAATACCACAATAAATTGGTCCAAGAACGGTGAAAAGATTCGGTTCATCAAATCTATGAATATTGCCGGCGCATTCGTTACTCCGAAAGGCATTACTAAGTACTCGTAATGTCCATACCGAGTTCGAAACGCCGTCTTGCAAATATCTTCTGCTTTCACTCGGACCTGATGATATCCGGATCGCAAATCCAGCTTCGAGAATACCCTCGCGCCACTAAGCTGCTCAAAGAGTTCTCCAATGCGAGGGATCGGGTACTTGTTCTTGATAGTCACCCGGTTTAATTCTCGATAGTCGATGCACATCCTTCTCGTGCCATCCTTCTTCTTTACTAGAAGGACTGGAGCTCCCCAAGGCGAGTTACTGCTTCGAATCCAACCCTTCTCAAGCAATTCAGCAACTTGTTTCTTGACTCCTTCTAACTCTACTGGTGCCATCGGATAATACGCTTTAGATACTGGCGCTGCACCAGGAATAAGATCAATTGCGAACTCCACGTCTCGCTTCGGCGGTAAACCTGATATATCTTCAAACACATCCATAAAATCGTGAACAACCGCCGGCTCTTCACTACTATCAACTTCCATTGCTGCAAGAATAACATTTGTCGGCCTAGCCCTAAACTCGACTGGCCCGACAGAACTGCTTCCTCCAGTGAAGGTAAACTCAGGATGTCCGGGAATCTGGAAAATTACCTTCCTTGCCCTACATTCAATGTGAGCGTGGAAAGTGCCAAGAAAGTCCATTCCCAAGACGACCTCGTAGCTGCCCGTATCAATCGCCAAGAAATCAGCAAAAAGCTCCCGTCCGCACACCATAACTGTACAGTCTTTACATTCTCTACTAGAAACAATTTTCCCATTCCCAGTGTGTATGTCCCAAAAACTAGACAGGGTCGTGCAGGCAATCGAGTGGGTAGTTATAAACTTGGATGACATAAAACAATGGGATGCACCAGAATCAAATAATGCCACTGCGGGAAAACCATGAACGAGTAGAATATCTGAAACCACTTCTCCTGATGCCTTAGCTTCCTCAGCTGTCAAGGTAAAAGCTTGAGCCTGATTAGGTCCTTGAGTCAGCTGTTTCTGCCCTTGGAACGGTTTCTGCGGAGGCTTCTGAAAATCATCCTTCGTACAAAGCTTCGACGGACAGGCACCAACTGCGTGATCAGCTGCTCCACAAACCAAACAAAGTCCCAGCTTCCTTCGACAATCCTTCTGCATGTGCCCAGGTAAACGGCAGTAGTCACAAATCACGCTCTTTCTTCGATCAACGACCACAGGCTTCTTCATGGGTGCTACACCTCGACGGTCCACTGGAATACCTCTGCGACCATGAGCTCTGTTAGGTACAAATGCGGGCTTCCTTGCCGCAACTGCTGTCTGCTGCAAGCTCCCTTTCATCCCAGATAAACTCTGCTGTTCCTGAGCTGCCGTAAGAACCTGTGAGAAAGTGGTCAAACCCAGGGAGACAATCTGCCTCTGGATGTCCACATCCAAGCTGCGCATGAACCTCCGTGCCCTGTCTGCATCGTTGGCAACTAAAGGTCCAGCGAATCTGCTGAGTCTCGTCCATTCCGCTGCATGCACATCCACGGGTGCTCCATTCTGCCTCAGCCCAATAAACTTCTCTTCCATTTCCTCCCGTGCAGTTCGCGGGAAGAACTTCTCCAGGAAACTCTTAGAAAAATCCGCCCATTTGATCGGTTTGGGCAAGCGGGTCTCCTCCACAAGCCACCACTCTCGGGCGTAATCCACTAGCTGAATGCGCACCACATCAACTCTTTTGTCATCTGGAATCTGTGCCGCAATCAACAAATTCTCCGTGTCAACTAGCCACTGCTCGGCTGGCAACGGCTCCTCCAAACCAGTAAATGTAGACGGACCCAAACGTCTGAAATCTGCCACGGTCCCTACCCGGTCAACTGGTTTAGCTCCAGCGTTGTTTACAGACTGCCGAATGGCCTGCAAACCCTCCTGAAATGAATCTACTTGCTGCTGGATCAGCTCAGTATGCCTCTTCTGATTTTCCAGCATTTCTCGTATTACTCCCAACATGGCAGCTTCGTCCACGTGCCTCTGATACGTCTTGAAATTCTTATCTGCCATATTCCTGAAATCAAAACACCCAACATTAGCATGATGATAGATTCAATATATAAATCAAGGCTAGAACTCCAAGATACTTAAATAGAGTACCGCATTGTAACTATGCCGCGGTATCATAGCCACAATTACTTAACTCTACCCAAGTCGCCTAAGTCCTAGAGATAACAAGAAATCAGGTTTTCGAGTCGACATGCAAAGTAAGTTTGCACGTCGATATAATCAGGAAGAATGTGATTCAAGAATGGTAAAACGGTCAAGGTGGTAGGACATGTTTCCTAAGCACGGGTATTCTGATTCGTGTATTGGGTACAATACCCAACTACAAAAGAATCAACCCAACTAACCTATGGCTCTGATACCAAAAGAACCATGTCACGCCCTGCTTCCCAGAGTACGCAAGATTGGGCACGTGACATAGCCAACCATGCTACCTGTGGGTAGGAAGCATCCATCCACAGTCACATTACGGCTGTAGAGATATCAAGAACAAGATAAAACTATCTAACACATGTCCACAATCCAGAATAACAAGAGTCAATGATAAATAAATGCGGAAGCAAATGATCCAATACAATAATAGAAAAGTATGTCCCATAATGCGGGCTCACATCTGGAAATAAAATGCAGGAAATAAAACTAACCACTACAGAACTCACAACTCAGCCTGCTGGCTGAAGTACTCCTGCTCGGATAGCGACAGTGGTAAAGAATCTGGGCCATGCAAAACCCAGACGTCAGCGCGTCACGTCAACCAATAATATAATATGAACGGTGTAATAGGCAATGCAGAAATAAATATGAATGAAGCAATAGTATGAAACAAGCAGTGCAGGGTAGTGTGCAGTGGGTAACTAAACTGTTTTATCGGGTTTTCTATTCTAAAGTCTTTGAAATCAATTCGAGTAATCCTCCATGTAACTCAAAGGATATGTCCCGTTACCCCCCGGGACCACGGATCAGGAAGATGGGAACCAATAGTGGTTCTGTCCCGTTGCCCCCCGGGACCACGGATCAGGAAAATGTAAGAGTCACGAATGGCTCTGTCCCGTTACCCCCCGGGACCACGGATCAAGTAATACCCTTTTAAGTTACACTTTAGATTACCCTTTTGATTTCCCCATACCCCCAAGTTATATGTGTCAGGTCAGGTATTCAGTAGTCAAGAACTAATGCCAACACAAGTTCAGGTAACAGTAGGTTTGTCTGGATAGACAACAAGATTGGTCCATGATGACTCCATGTCAGGTTTGTTGGCATTAGGCATGAGATCAGGTGACAGGTCAGGTCATGGTACATCAGGTCAAGTCAATAGTAAAAGGTACCATGTCAGGTGCATCAGTATATATCATGTGTAGCAAAGTCAGGTCAAGATGTAACAATATCGTGGGTGTGCTCACAACAGATATGAAATCGAACAGAGGATTAACAGCAGGAAATAAGCAATAAATTAAACAACAGTAAGCAGTTCATTCAATCACAATAGCGCATTAATATAGTGCAGCCGTTTTATCATATTAACAGGTTTTTGAGCACCCTTCGCGGTGCAATAGATTAACTGATGGTGCAATACCGTTACATCAATATCCGAATGTAATAGAACTACATGTGTAAAGGCTATCATCCTTTAAACAGTAAAATGTGATTAACGGGTACACTTCGTTATTAGGGTTAAAGTGGAAAACTGAAATTTTTGGTTAACTGTAATATGATATATGTCATATTGCAACTAAATGAGAAAATAACTATACCGAGTTAAGTTTTGCAGGTTTAATGAGTCAAAACATATATAATTGTATAGTATAGCATGTAGCAAGTGATACTTGCCTCGACGGAACGACGAACACGAAAACAGAACGTAACGTCGGCGGGAAAACACGCGACGGACGCACGGTTCACGGATTGAACCCAAACAACGAACAATGGGACCACGCGGACCGGGGTACCCTGCTGGAACGTCGGATCACGTCGTCGGCATCGCCGGATTCCGGCCAAAAAGTGAACAGTAAATAACCACGACTTGCCACCAATGAGGAAAAAGGAAAATAGAGAAGGAGAGAGGGGATCTGAGGAGATGGAACCTTACGTGGGTCTGTAGAGGGGTCGCGAGGATCGACGGCGTCGAAGAACTCCGGCGGTGGCCTGCCCGACAGTGACAGAGATCTGCAGATCAAGAATTAAACTAGGAGAGAAGGAAAGAAGAAAGGAAGAGAGGAGAGAGGCTTACCGAGCGTTCAATGGTGGTTTGGTGATCGTCGGCGACGATCCGGGGCGGCGCCGATGCGTGCAGGGGGTGTTGCGGGTGGCCGCGGCGAAGACGCAGGGTGCACGGAAAGAAGGGAAACGAGGAAGGAGGGCTGTGGTTGAGACGAGGAGGATGAGGCGAAGGTGCTGGTGTCGTTGGTGCCGGCGTCGGGGCTGCGGCGGCAACGGTGACGAGGCGGCTAGGGTTAGGTTGTTGGGTTCTCGCGATGTGGTTCTGGAGAAATTATGAGGGGAGGAGGAACGTGTATATATATATATATATATATATATATATATATATGGGAGAGAGAGGGGGAGTTAGAGAGAGGGAGTTAGAGAGAGAGAGAGAGTTACGTGAGAGATGGAGAGAGAAAGAGAGAGAAATTGGAGAGAGAGAGAGAGTTACGTGAGAGATGGAGAGAGAAAGAGAGAGAAATTGGAGGGGGCCCACGGGGTTAAAACCTTCGTGATTGGCTGGGGCGTGGAAAAAGGAAATTTTAAAAGATTTCTCAGATTTATACTAACAGTAGGATTTTATAATATATATAGTTTCGATTATATTATTAATTTGGGATTTTGGCGCTAAATGAAACATTTTCAAATCGCGCCCGGGTTGGGTCCAAAAATTCGAAATTCAAATAATAGGATTTTAAGCGGGTTCCAAATTTTAAAATGAAATGTTTTATGATTAAAAAGCATGCCCCCAAGTCGGACATCTGCACGCGCGCGTAGTCGTCCAAACTCGCCCGTTTCACCGAACGGGATGAGAACTCGACGCACGGACGCTACCACGCGGCTAGGGGTAACGAGTAGGCCAAGATAGATATTTTTAATTTTGTTTTAGGTGCTAAAATTTGTTATATGCAGAAATGACTTAGCCAGTTAAAATTTTACAGTAAGACCCAAACAAGCAAGATAAATGAAATGGGTAATATCTAACACTCAACTAGTAACAGAAATAGTTGTATTGGGCTCGGGTGTTACAATACACAATCTTAAAATGATGTTTTTAATAGATCCCCTAATGAGCGAGTAATTTCCTCGCTTGTTAGGGTTAGGAATAAGGGAGGGATTGAGAGATGAAGATCTCTCATGTCTTTCGTGCCCAACTATTTTTAAGAACTAGAACTTCATACATGCATACAAGATCCGCTCCCTACGGCACCCTACCCACGAGGTAACGGTGAAACCGTAGTATAAAGGACCGGACATGCATGTCTTCCATGAAGGTTAGAGCAATTATTAGGAAAGGACGGACAAGGATCTAGAGCAAGAAACTTCGTTTCTTCCCAATTATCCTAATCCCCTTTACTAATAATTGTTATAACTTCTAAAAAGATTTAATTTAGGGCATTGAAAGAGATGTGACATTCAATCTTATCAAACTCCACCTTAAACCTAATCCTAGCAAGTTTCTAATCATCGTACAACTTAGTTTTTAGATTCAATTAAAAGACCAAACAACCATTGGAATTAGCTCGTAAGAACACTTAGGAAAATTACGCATCCCTGTAGACCGACCCGTACTCACCGGCTAGCTGCAAAGCGACGCTGTTTTTGATTGCGGTAAATTATTTTTGATCGTAAAAACCTACAATAATCAAATGGCGCCATTGCCGGGGATGGCGTAAAAATTTCTTTTTTGTAATTTCGGGTTGATATAAATTTTAAAAACCATAAAAATCTGAAAATATAAAAAGTACAAAAATTTTTATCATTTTTTTTATTGTTTGAAGGGTTATCGTTTGAATCTTGCAGGAACAGCGAAGAATCTCGGATCTGGAAATTTACAGAGTGAGAAACAGAAAAAGTCACATCAGAACAGAGGGAGACTGACACAATAAAGCCGTACCAATTTTCTGGAGACCCGATCGCTCACCAGAACCGCGGAACCGCGGCGGAAGAGGGCACCAAACAGCGGAACCGCGGTGGACACGTGGCATCGCTGCGCGAAATTTTGTAGGTTTGTTCCTCATTCTCCTCTCTGCCAACCTCCATATATCCTTTTGCGAAATTTTCTGCAGGATTTCTTTGCGCTAAAAAATCTTCTTTCCCCTTCTCAATAACAGATTTTCTGCAGGTTTCTTTGCGCCGCGCTTAAAAATAATTAATTGCAATTGAATTTACTGTTTTGCATAATTTAATCGGACTTTAAAGGGCTATTGACCAAACTCAGATTGGGTGGGGATTTCATCACCCTTCCCAGGACCCCAGAAATCACTTAAGGCATTTGCATTGACCACTATTAATTAAAAAATACTAGACTCAGCCCTAAGGACTTCGAGCTCAATAGGACAAAGGACTAGTCATAGGTATCGACCGTTTATCCTAACATGACTTTGCGGTGTCTAGGCAAGTGTGTCAAGGCAAGTGGTTACTTAATTAGGACCGCTACTTGTAGCGGGGAGCCTCCCACTTACCTGGCACTTACCTGGCCGCAATTGGCGGTGAAGAGGCGGTTTGAGGTCTTATTTCTAATCCTAGTTAGGAGCTGTCTAGCTGACCTAGGTGACCCTAGATCTAGGTCTGATTGTGCATGTGTGGTTGATCGCATTTGTGTCACAAGTCTCTTTTCAAAAATCTTTTGCAAAAATTTCACATAAAAGAAAAAAAGAAAAAAAAAATCTTTTCAAAACTTGCAACTTGTCGCTAAAGAAATCTTGAAACTCACTTACACCACTTCCTCTCATTGACGTTATCTTACCTCCACATTTTGTCTTTCATTTTTCTGACTACACTACCCCTTTAGTGTATGTCACTTTGGACTAGGGACACTAACGCCCGATTAGTTCGTGTTTCGTTGGTACCGACCGACGAACCTTTCGACATCGAAGTCGAAATTCCGTCCACTTTCTTACCTCCACCTTCAAATTCTTCTTCCGAAGGTATGTCGGGATACAATCCTAACAATACCTTACCGACGGGAATGATTCCACCTCCGTTAGGTGCGAATAACCCGAATCAACCGCCTGTTGAAGCGCCCACACGAGTCGCGCTCCAGGATCTTTTCTACCCTGTCCGCACTTCTTTACCTACCTGTCTTTCACCCCCACCGGCAAATGGGGACAATTTTGAAATAAAACCATATTTCATCAATATGCTGCCAAAATTTCACGGTTTGGAATCAGAAGATGCGTATATTTTTATCAATAAATTCCAAAACGTTTGCGCTATGATGAAAACAACCCAATTAAGTGATGACGCTATAAGGCTAAGGGTCATTCCTTTCACCTTATGTGACCTAGCCGAGAAGTGGCTATACAGCACAGCATCACATTCCATTAGAAATTGGGACGAGTTTGTGAAAGCCTTTCTTAAAAAGTTCTATCCTCATCACAAAACTGCTAGAATCCGTAATGAGATTATACAATTTTCACAGCTTCCTTCCGAACCATTTTGGAAGTGTTTTGAGAGATTTAAAGACCTACTCGTTCAATGCCCTCATCATGGGATCGAAAGTTGGCAACTTTGCCAAACATTATACAAGAGATTGAACTCGGCAACGAAGCAGTTGCTAGAAACCATCTGTCAAGGTCACTTTCTCTCCAAATCTAGTGAGGAAGCGTGGCAGTTTCTTGAGTATCTTAGTGAACAAACAATTCAGTGGGAGAGCACCAAGACCACATCATCTTCTTCTAGTGGTCAATCTAAGGCAGGCATACATCAAGTAGAGATGTCGATTGCTATGAAGGCCGAGATGACCGCTCTTACGAAAAAGCTAGAAGCAATTGAGACCAAAATCTCATCGCCTTCTCCTGCCCCTGTTATGCCTCCACGAACTGTTTGTGCTTGTTGTGCGGATCCATCACATCTCACCGAAGAGTGTCCTTACAATGCATCTACTCAAGAACATGATCAAGTCAATGCTGCCTACCAGCAACGACAGAGAAACGATCTATACTCTTCGACATACAATCCGGGGTGGAGGAGTCATCCAAATTTCTCTTGGAACCAAAATCAACAATTCCAAGGAAATAACAATTTTCAAAGGCCTCCTCCTCCTCCACAATAACAAGCACCTCCACAAACTCAATTTCAACAGCAACCTTTTCAACAGCAACCTTACCCCAATCAAGTGAACAATTTTGTGCCTAACAATTCTTACCCGCCAAACAATTTTGTTCAACCTAATAATGACAAGGTTAGCTCGCTCGAAAGAAGTCTAGATGCGTTCCTAAAGTAATCTACACAATCTACAGCAAGATTAGAGACTTCTATTCAATCTTTGGTGCAAAATAGTACCTCACACGATCAAAGCATCAAATCTATTGAGACACAAATTGCACAACTCAATGCAACATTGAGCGAGCGAGAAAAAGGAAAGCTCCCATCTCAACCACTGCCCAATCCCGGTCACGCACATGCTGCATATCAACAGCAAAATCATAACGTAAATGCTGTGACCACGTTGAGATCGGGAAAAATATTGCAAAACAATGTGGGTATTCACAATGACACCCCAGCCGGTGGTTCTTCTTCACCTTCTTCTTCTTCGTTAGAGCCTGTTCTCCATCATTCACAAGGCTCTACTCCTTCTAGCTCGAGCGGACCCACTTCTCACAACACGAACACATCTACACGGGGTTCCGTTCCAACTCAACAATCTGATCCGCAAAAATTGGACTCAACAACGTTTCAAAATGCTCCTTTTCCAAACCGGTTGAGATCCAATAAACCAACTCCATAGATGGAGAAGATTGTCGAGTTGTTCAAACAGGTTAGCATAAATATCCATCTTTTGGATGCAATCCAACAAGTTCTTTCATATGCAAAAATCTTAAAGGACTTATGCACCAAAAAGAGGAAGTCACAAGTACCAAAGAAAGTTTTCGTGGCTAGTGCTGTTGGTGATGCTATTGTAAATTCTTTACCCCCAAAGCAAAAGGACCCTGGTTGTCCTACTATTTCGATAACAATTGGGGACAAGAACATCAATAGAGCACTACTAGATCTTGGTGCTAGTGTCAATTTGCTACCTTATTCTGTGTACAAGCAATTAGGCATTGGAGAGCTTAAGCCCACTCACTGTACTCTCCAAATGGCTGATCGATCAATCACCCATCCAAGGGGTGAGCTAGAGGATGTGTTGATCAAAGTTGGGGAGTTCATATTCCCCGTTGATTTTATTGTTATGGACACACAACCTGTTGCTAACTCACGGAACCAAATTCCGATGATCCTCGGTCGACCATTTTTGGCCCTTCCAATGCCGTAATAAACTGTCGCAATGGCTCCATGACTCTATCCTTCGGGAAGACGTCTAGTGAGTTCAATATTTACAAGTTAGGAAGTCTGCCCCCCGTGCCTAATACTAGTACACGAGAAGTTTGCTCTATTCACGAAATCGTGCAGGAGGACTGCAAGTTTGAAAGATTTTTGTTTGGTGAGAACAGTGTTGACGCCACCAGTGCGTGCCTCCTTGAGCCTACAACAGTTGACACAACCGATATTGATTATGAATGTTTCACTTTTTCGGATGATGACGACTCACAGCCCGAATATGAGTCTTTTGAATTTTTGGATGAGTTAGTTGAACCATCCAAATCGGTTGTTTGCAGTGATTTCGAACCTGTGTTGGAGTCCTTTGAGTTCGAGGTAGATTCCCCAATTTTACCTATGATTCTTTCGCCTCCGAAACTCGAACTCATGCCCTTGCCGTCTCACCTTAAATATGCTTACATAGGTGAGAATGAGACCTTTCCCGTTATCATATCGGCCTCTCTAGCCTTCGAGCAAGAGAACACTCTTTTAATGGTCTTACAAGATAGGCGGCAAGTTTTCGGCTGGACTATGACGGACATCGAGGAGATTAGTTCCCTCATAATTGAATATCATTTGCATATGATGGATGATGCCAAGTCGATAAAGGATCCACAGAAATATCTTGGGGATAGTGTGGTTAGTCAACCTCCTCTTTTAGAAGTTGAACCACCCCCATTTCTTTTAATAAGCTACAAGAATGCCAATATTCCTCTGATTGCTGATCATTCCCATTCTCGTTTTGATTCATCACCACTTCTACACTTTCCATACCACCACTTCTATCTTCCCCAAGTCTTTTTGGGTCGGTATAACATATTCTTCCACCAACCGATACTCTTTACAGATAAATTTTTCGTCTGGTTGGTGTTGACGGTTGGTCTTTGCAAAGTTTGGCAATGACGTTTAACATTGTTTCAATGAAGTTTGGGGGGGGGGCTTTCTGTATATATATTTTTGTTTTTCTTTTACCTATAAAAAATAAATAATTTTTTTTTATAAAAACACTTTGTAAATATGTTAATAAGCAGGACATTGCCGACATTATCGACCCTCTTGGTGCAGCATGGCAGTGAGGACACTGTCCAGTTTAAGTTTGGGGGTATGCTCGGTACGTCTTCTTCCTTCGCATTCATATGTATATTTTTTGCATTTGCATATTTATTTGAAAACCCATAAAAATTGAAACTTCAAAAATTATAAAAATTATTGTATTCAATTTTGACCATATTTAACTTGAATTTGACAAATAGGTTAACTGGCTACGAACAACTAGATCTTAGACTTAATAAATTGAAAACCCTAAAAATAACCTTCTTTAAAGATTAACGGTAGAAAGTATATGTCTTTGTAGTTTATTTAGAACTAGGCAAATTTTGAGTTCACTTTTTGGGCTAAGTTGAAATAAAGGAAAAATATTGATATTCTTATTAGAGTATAAGTTTGAAAAATAATTCCTAGCTTAAGTCTAGATCCTGAAAATGTATACCCTACAACATTGCACAATCACGCACCTTGAAACTTGAAATAGTAGAAGAGACCTTGAAATGCTCTTGTCTAAAGTCCTTAGTACGAAGGAAATAAAAAAATGTGAATAAAGAAAAAAATGAACACTGGTCTTTGTGATTACTTAAAGCTGCAAAAATAGAAAAAAATATTTAGCGAGGGTGCTTCATCACCTAGTGCCTTAGACCAACTGGTTTGGGAGTCACTGCTAAAAACCTTGGGTGTTGCAAGACTAGGAATTACGCTTTAAAGTGCAAACATATCTTGTAATCGGTTGTTGGTACCTCGAGAAGTATTAACAGTCGCATGAAGAATGTGTAAGCAAAAATTCATTAAGAATTCACTAGTTAATTAGTGCTTTGGACAACGGACAAGAGTATGATTGCTTGATTTGAATTTCCAAGTGTAGGGGTGATTTATACACATACGTGGGGATATATGATTAGAGTTGGGGTAAGAGAAAGGAATGAAGAATAGAACTTGTATCTTTAGTAGAGTTGATAGAAAAATTCCTAAGTGGAGATGGAACCTTAGAAGGAAAACTTAAGAAATGCCGAAATCTGAGTGAGTCTATCGAACATATATAATCTTAAGTTAAATGATGAGGAAGTGTGAAGAATATGGATGGCTAATTTATGAGTCTATGATAATAGAATTCCTTGTTAGAAAACCTAACTGGAGAATTAAAGTCAGTGGGCCCAATTGATAGGATTTTGTAGGTAGTATCCGCTGAAAACCCTCAGGAGACAACACTCCTCCTACTAGGGACACCTAGAGGTTTAACGGCTTGTTGCACGAGCTCAGTGCAATCGCGTTTCCCTGCGAAAGTGCGGTTAGGTTTTATCGAGAATAAAATAATGAGTTTGCTCGAGGATGAGCAAAAGATAAGTTTGGGGGTATTTGTTCATATTATAATATTGCATTTTATATTCCCCATTCTTATGCGTTTTATAAATAAACAGGTGCTTTTGACGCATGTCTGCTGCATATTACAGGATACAGGTTCTTGGAGCGAAAACAGTGAAAAAGACAAAAGATGATAGAAAAGAGGGACTTTTGACTAACAAGTAGAAGGATTCTAGTCAAGCCTAGACGAAGAACAATTCATAATTGTACAAGGCAACGCATGGTCCGAAATGTCAAAGGAAACAGTTAAAAGACCACTACAAGTTGTAAGTCCACGTTGCCCACCCCGGTGCTTGCGGGGAGGCGGAAACGGTATAAAAATCGGATTTTTAACACACTAGGCAACATGGACTAGCAAAAGGAGGATCTTTGCTAAACATAAACTAACTACAAAGCTAAAAGGAGTTAACTACTCGGAAAAGAGGTTATACCTAGGGCTTCAAGTCCTTCTCTCCTTGCTCCTTGGAGTGAAAGAAAGTGATCTCCTTGTCGCCTTCTCTTGTCGAAGAAGGATCCACCCGAGAGCCTCAACCTTTGGCTTCAACTTCAAACTAGAAGTAACTAAGATGCTTGGAGTGCTAATCCTAGAACCTTAGAAAAGAGTAGAGAGTATTTTAGAAGGATTTATCTCAAGCTCAAGGGATTCTTAACTCATGAGAGGGGAGAGCTAGAGAGAGAGAGGAAGAGGAGGAGAGAGAATCTAAAAGATAGAATGAGAAGAAAATGAACCATTCTTCTCTCATATATGTGAATTATGGAAATTAGATAATTAGCTAAGATAATTGTCATGGTTAATCAAGAATTGACCATTATCATTTCACATTAAATGCCTTTTGCAAGGATCAAAGAGCATCTTTCATATGGAATGATGATGGTCAACATGTCACCCTAGGTCAACAAGTCAAGTATAGTCAAATGGTCAACAACCCTAACCATGCACAATTATAATTAACTAATATCAATTAATCATAATTCACAGATAAGCATTAGGGTTAAGAAAATGACAATGGTCATCAACCCTAATCAAAGTCCTCTGCCTCTATCTCAGTCAACTGTGCATACACACCCGTATCCGTGTTCCGAGGAACACGAATACAATGAGATAAAACCAATCCCAAATCATATACTAGGATCCGGCTTAAACCAAAGCCAGCTAGTATAAGCTGTCCGGACAGCAAACGTGCACAAGTGCGCGGATGTGAACGAACCCTGTCGCAAAACCATGCGACCTCTACTCATTTTGCCTAAAGGCGAATAACCCTCTGTGTGGGACTCTAAAGACTCGACACTACGCTGGCAGTGGGTTTAACCACAGACCGCAAGCGACACTAGCTGTATGTAACGGTCCCCAGATAGATACCGATAAGAAGACTGACGAGGTGAACCCATCTGAACTCCTACTGAGCCTGAATGTGACAGTCTCCGTACAATCCGGTCTGTTCGTCTGATACATCGCATGGCGAGCCTAGGGGGCGGTAAACGTCAGTCCCCTAATAGCGGTACAAGTCGTGCCGGAGTGTAGCCCAGAACACCCTGAGATAACACTGGAAACCTACCAGTATACTTCGCTTGCCCTGGCCAGGGACTACTTGTGTAATGGCTCTCCTGGACACAGCGCGATGTCAACCCCCAATACCGGGAGAGACGAATCATGTCTAACCGTCACTGCCTCCAAGTGCTTCGGGACTGCACCCAGCTACTACATGTTTGCACGACTCCTTTGAGCCGTAGTAGGGTAGTAATTAAAGTACAGTGGGAACACACTCGAGGAGAAGTGACAGTGTCAAGTCAGCGGACTAAGCTGTACTCATGTCACCTAGGAACTGATAACTGACAATAGGTATAATACCAACCAACAGTTCCCGACAAGTCCTGTCCAGTATACTCGTAACCTAACGAGCACCCGCATACTATCTCAAGTACGACGTACTGACGGCTGTGGGACAGGCCGTCTCCCGCGCTGGGATGAGAAGCGCATACGCTAGTCTACTCCGGAGTATCGATGCCCTGTCTCGATAATCCCACGACCAGGGACGTGTAAATAAGGATGTGCTTGTAGATTACCCAGCCCCCACGAGTGTGACTACCATCACAACGCTGGTAATCAAGCAAAGATCCTAAGGGCTCCACTAATGCGTATAGGTGATACAATAAAGAAACACATGTACACATTAAAGCAGAGACAAACTAAGTAGCATACTACCATTTCGAGCAAGATTGTCTATACAACTGTGAATATCCCAAGCTTCCATCAAGTAATATACATACTAGTATGATACAGTAATGACCTCTAGGGCATATACACTAACAATCTCCCACTTGCACTAAGGCCATGTACTGGCGTATCGAAGACCTATCATCTCGATCAGCCGCTCGAATTGAGTCTGAGGTAAGGCCTTCGTGAATGGATCCGCAGTGTTATCTTCTGAAGCAACCCTCCGAACCTCGATCTCCTGGCGATCCACAATCTCCCTGATCAGGTGATACCGCCTCAAGATGTGTCTGGATTTCTGATGGGACCTGGGTTCCTTCGCTAAAGCTATAGCCCCGTTGTTGTCGCAATACAGAGGTATTGGATCAACAATGGTCGGAACCACCTGAAGTTCTTTCAAGAACTTCCTCATCCAGACGGCTTCTTTTGAGGCATCAGATGCAGCGATATATTCCGCTTCCATAGTCGAGTCAGCAACGGTTTCCTGTTTGGAACTCTTCAAACACACCGCCCCTCCATTGAGGGTAAAGACAAAATCCGACATGGACTTGGAATCATCCTTGTCACTCTGGAAGCTGGAGTCAGCAAAGGCTTCAATCTGGAGGTCTTTTCCGCCATACACCAAGAATATCTCCTTAGTCCTTCTCAGGTACTTGAGAATGTTCTTTACCGCTATCCAGTGTTTCTCCCCAGGGTTTGACTGATACCTGCTTACCACACTCAGTGCATAAGCCACATCTGGTCTGGTACACAACATCGCATACATTATAGAGCCTACCGCAGAAGCGTAGGGTATAATAGACATGCGATCCCTCTCCAAATCAGTCTTGGGAGACATCTCTTTGGAGAGGGTGATCCCGTGACAAGCCGGTAGATTACCGCGCTTGGAATCTTCCATACTGAATCTTTTCAGTATGGTGTCGATGTACCTGGACTGTGAGAGTCCTAATATCCTCTTGGATCTGTCACGGTAGATCCGAATCCCCAGAATGTATGAGGCATCACCCAGGTCTTTCATGGAGAACCTGTGTGACAAGAACACTTTGACAGATTGTAGCATAGGAATGTCATTTCCTATCAAGAGAATGTCATCCACGTATAAAACGAGGAATACGACAGCTCTTGCTACAAATCTACTATAGATGCATGGTTCATCTGGATTTTTGATAAAGCCAAATTCTTTGACCGTCTCATCAAAACAGATGTTCCAACTCCGCGATGCCTGCTTTAGTCCATAAATGGACTTGAGCAACTTGCACACCTTTCCGCTGCTCCCACTCTGAATGAAACCCTCTGGCTGGTCCATATAGACACACTCCTCTAAATTTCCAATTAGAAAAGCGGTCTTTACGTCCATCTGCCAAATCTCATAATCGTAGAAGGCAGCAATGGCAAGAAGGATCCGAATGGATTTCAGCATAGCCACTGGAGAAAAGGTTTCGTCATAGTCCAACCAGGTCTTTGACGAAAACCCTTTGCAACAAGTCTAGCTTTATAGGTCTCGACCTGTCCATCTACACCAATCTTCCTTCTGAAGATCCACTTGCATCCTACGGGTTTTACCCCATCTGGAGCAATGTCCAACGTCCATACTTTGTTTGTGTACATGGACTCCATTTCGGTCCGCATTGCATCCAGCCATTTTACAGAGTCAATGCTCTGAATGGCTTGCTGGAAGCTAGTAGGCTCATCATTATCAATGATGCAATCTTCTCTATCCCCGTCTATGAGAAAACCGTAGTATCTCTCGGACGGATGAGACTGCCTACTACTCCTGCGGAGCGGCGTAGGAATGTCCCGATCTTTCGAACCCTCTGGTTCTACTAAGCTTTCAGTAATAGCTTGTGGTTCTGGAATTTCTTCCAGTTCTATTGCGCTCCCACTTATTTCCTTTTCTAAGAACTGATGTTCCAGAAAGTGGGCATTACGAGAAACAAGGACCTTTTGTTCCTCTGCGTAATAGAAAAGATACCCCCTGGAGTTCTTTGGGTATCCCACAAACTTGCACAGTACTGAGCGTGCCTCGAGTTTGTCTGCATGCTGCTTTTTGACAAAAGCTGGACATCCCCAAATCTTCAGGTATTGAAGATAGGGTTTCTTCCCACTCCATAACTCATATGGTGTGGTAGGCACAGTCTTAGTGGGAACTCGGTTCAAAAGGTATACGGCTGATTCTAGCGCATATCCCCAGAATGATCGCGGTAACTCAGCGTTACTCATCATGGACCGTACCATATCCAATAGGGTTCGGTTCCGTCTCTCCGATACACCGTTATGTTGCGGAGTGTATGGAGGAGTAAGCTGAGAGAGAATTCCATTCTCTTTTAGGTAATCCAGGAACTCAGCACTCAAGTATTCACCATCTCGATCAGATCTTAGTGTCTTGATACTTTTGCCTGTTTGTTTTTCTACTTCATTCTTGTATTCCTGGAACTTTTCAAAGGCTTCAGATTTATGCTTCATTAAGAAGACATGTCCGAACCTTAAAAAATCATCCGTAAAAGTAATGAAGTAAGAATAACCGCTTCGCGCATGTGTAGACATTGGACCGCACACGTCGCTGTATACGAGTCCCAAGAGCTCGCTCGCTCGCTCTTACTCCGTGTCCAGTGAACGGAGTTTTTGTCATCTTTCCTTTGAGACAGGATTGACAAGTTGCATATGATTGATATTCGAACGGATCCAAATATCCTTCTGTATGTAACTTCGTCAACCTTCTCTCATTTATGTGACTGAGTCTACAATGCCACAAGAAAGCCTGATTGATTTCTGGAGACTTTCTTTTGTGTGTATTCTGGACATTGAAAATTTGTGGTTGGTTTAATACGTATATACCATTGTTTAATGTACCTGACCCAATCAAAACTTGATTAAGGTGAATGTTCACAACATTACTTACAAATGCAAATTCATAAGCTTCTTTAGATAATAAAGATACAGAAATGATATTACAAGTTGCATTTGGTACAAAATAACAACTACGCAAAACCAAAAAGTGTCCATCTGACAATCCCAGGTGATAGTCCCCCACGGCCTCAGCATCCATGCTAGCTCCGTTTGCAACTCTGAGGGTCATATCACCTGCCTTCAAAACCCTACGTCTTCTCAATGCCTGCAAAGAATTACAGATATGAGATCCTGATTCGGTATCCAATACCCAAGAAGTAGAGTTTATTGATAGACAGTTTTCAATAACATACACACCTGAAGCTGAAGCCGCAACTCGCTTCAGATCCTGGGTTTTGGCCTTCCAAGCCTTGCAATCCTGTTTCCAGTGTCTACTCTTGTGACAATAAAAGCATTCTTCCTTTCCCACCAGCTTTCCCGCTACCTTTGTTGCCTTTCCCTTTCCCTTTGTATCCACTTTACTAACACCGTCCCTTGGTTTGGCGGGGGCTTTCTTCTTCTTTCCCTTGGCTTTCGCCCTGGACCTAGAAGAGGAAGATCCTCCTACAAACAAAGTGGACGTCTCCCTACCTTTCTGTAGGGTGCCCTCAGCACTCCTCAACATGTTCAGAAGTTCGGAAAGTTCAACCTCCTTTCCTTGCATGTTGAAGTTTAGGACAAATTGGGCGTAAGTGGAAGGAAGGGACTGGAGAATCAAGTCAGTGTAGAGTTCATTCTCCAACGTGGTCCCAAGGTCCGCGAGCTCCTCTATGTAGCCAATCATCTTAAGCACGTGTTCCGCTACCGATGATCCGACGGCCAATCTTGCCGAAAATAGCTTCTTCGACACTTCGTATCTGGCGATACGAGATTGCTCTTCATACAGTTCTTTTGTATGAAGAAATATGGACTCTAGGTCCATATTCTCGTGCCTCCTCTGATGTTCGTTGTCCATAGAGGCAAGCACGAGGCACTTGGCCTTCGCGCAATCGATCTCCCATGTCTTACGGATTTCTATATCCGCGACGCTGGAGGTGGGACCTAGGACAGGGGGAGCTTTAGTGGTAAGAAGATACCCCAACTTGTCATAAGTGATTGCCATTTTGATATTCCTGAGCTAATCTTTGTAGTTTGGCCCTGTCAGTATGTTTTTATCCAGTAACCAACAAGTAGAAGGATCCTAGTCAAGCCTAGACGAAGAACAATTCACAATTGTACAAGGCAACGCATGGTCCGAAATGTCAAAGGAAACAGTTAAAAGACCACTACAAGTTGTAAGTCCACGTTGCCCACCCCGGTGCTTGCGGGGAGGCAGAAACGGTATAAAAATCGGATTTTTAACACACTAGGCAACATGGACTAGCAAAAGGAGGATCTTTGCTAAACATAAACTAACTACAAAGCTAAAAGGAGTTAACTACTCGGAAAAGAGGTTATACCTAGGGCTTCAAGTCCTTCTCTCCTTGCTCCTTAGAGTGAAAGAAAGTGATCTCCTTGTCGCCTTCTCTTGTCGAAGAAGGATCCACCCGAGAGCCTCAACCTTTGGCTTCAACTTCAAACTAGAAGTAACTAAGATGCTTGGAGTGCTAATCCTAGAACCTTAGAAAAGAGTAGAGAGTATTTTAGAAGGATTTATCTCAAGCTCAAGGGATTCTCAACTCATGAGAGGGGAGAGCTAGAGAGAGAGGAAGAGGAGGAGAGATAATCTAAATGATAGAATGAGAAGAAAATGAACCATTCTTCTCTCATATATGTGAATTATGGAAATTAGATAATTAGCTAAGATAATTGTCATGGTTAATCAAGAATTGACCATTATCATTTCACATTAAATGCCTTTTTCAAGGATCAAAGAGCATCTTTCATATGGAATGATGATGATCAACATGTCAACCTAGGTCAACAAGTCAAGTATAGTCAAATGGTCAACAACCCTAACCATGCACAATTATAATTAACTAATATCAATTAATCATAATTCACACATAAGCATTAGGGTTAAGAAAATGACAATGGTCATCAACCCTAATCAAAGTCCTCTTTCTCTGTCTCAGTCAACTGTGCATACACACCCGTATCCGTGTTCCGAGGAACACGAATACAATGAGATAAAACCAATCCCAAATCATATACTAGGATCCGGCTTAAACCAATGCCCGCTAGTATAAGCTGTCCGGACAGCAAACGTGCACAAGTGCATGGATGTGAACGAACCCTGTCGCAAAACCATGCGACCTCTACTCATTTTGCCTAAAGGAGAATAACCCTCTGTGTGAGACTCTAAAGACTCGACACTACGCTGGCAGTGGGTTTAACCACAGACCGCAAGCGGCACTAGCTGTACGTAACGGTCCCCAGGTAGATACCGATAAGAAGGCTGACGAGGTGAACCCATCTGAACTCCTACTGAGCCTGAATGTGACAGTCTCCGTACAGTCCGGTCTGTTCGTTTGATACATCGCATGGCGGGCCTAGGGGGGCGGTAAACGTCAGTCCCCTAATAGCGGTACAAGTCGTGCCGGAGTGTAGCCCAGAACACCGTGAGATAACACTGGAAACCTACCAGTATACTTCGCTTGCCCTGGCCAGGGACTACTTGTGTAATGGCTCTCCCGGACACAGCGCGATGTCAACCCCCAATACCGGGAGAGACGAATCCTGTCTAACCGTCACTGCCTCCAAGTGCTTCGGGACTGCACCCAACTACTACCTGTTTGCATGACCCCTTTGAGCCGTGGTAGGGTAGTAATCAAAGTACAGTGGGAACACACTCGAGGCGAAGTGACAGTGTCAAGTCAGCGGACTAAGCTGTACTCATGTCATCTTGGAACTGATAACTGACGATAGGTATAATACCAACCAACAGTTCGCGACGAGTCCTGTCCAGTGTACTCGTAACCTAACGAGCAGCCGCATACTATCTCAAGTACGACGTACTGACGGCTGTGGGACAGGCCGTCTCCCGCGCTGGGATGAGAAGCGCATACGCTAGTCTACTCCGGAGTATCGATGCCCTGTCTCGATAATCCCATGACCAGGGACGTGTAAATAAGAATGTGCTTGTAGATTACCCAGCCCCCATGAGTGTGACTGCCATCACAACGCTGGTAATCAAGCAAAGATCCTAAGGGCTCCACTAATGCGTATAGGTGATACAATAAAGAAACACATGTACACATTAAAGCAGAGACAAACCAAGTAGCATACTACCATTTCGAGCAAGATTGTCTATACAACTGTGAATATCCCAAGCTTCCATCAAGTAATATACATACTAGTATGATACAGTAATGGCCTCTAGGGCATATACACTAACACAAGTTTCACTGAAAGATCTGGAGAAAACCCAGAAGCCAAATGGAGAAAAGAACTATAGAAATAGAAAGCCCAAAGCATCAGGAAGCAGCCCACAGAATTTGGTCATATGATATCACCAAAGGGCTGCGGAACCGCGGCCCTACCCCCATCAATGCCGCGGTTCCGCGGCCGTCCATTGCGCACGTCGGTGCAAAAATTTGGTGGCGGTGCGTCGGTGACTTTGTTGGGATTTTTCGGGGGTATATCTGTAATAGCACATGCGCGAGAAATTGTAACCCTAATTTTCCTATTTTCTATAAGTATGTATTCTAAAGATTGTATTGGGGATGCCTCTTTTCAATAAATAAAATTCAGATTCTTTGGAAGATTTAAGAGCATCATTCTTGTAAGTCATCTTTTAATTTCTGCCTTAGTTTATAATTAAATTCTTGCCTTAGATTAATTAATCTTTTGCCTTAATTAAATCTAGTGTAGAATCTCTTAAACTGCAGTAGGAAATTAAACTGCAGTAGGAAATTAATCCAGTAGATTTAAAAATACACAATCTTAAAATGATGTTTTTAATAGATCCCCTAATGAGCGAGTAATTTCCTCGCTTGTTAGGGTTAGGAATAAGGGAGGGATTGAGAGATGAAGATCTCTCATCTCTTTCGTGCCCAACTGTTTTTAATAACTAGAACTTCATGCATGCATGCAAGATCCGCTCCCTACGGCACCCTACCCACGAGGTAACGGTGAAACCGTAGTATAAAGGACCGGACATGCATGTCTTCCATGAAGGTTAGAGCAATTATTAGGAAAGGACGGACAAGGATCTAGAGGAAGAAACTTCGTTTCTTCCCAATCATCCTAATCCCCTTTACTAATAATTGCTATAACTTCTAAAAAGATTTAATTTAGGGCATTGAAAGAGGTGTGACATTCAATCTTATCAAACTCCACCTTAAACCTAATCCTAGCAAGTTTCTAATCATCGTACAACTTAGTTTGTAGATTCAATTAAAAGACCAAACAACCATTAGAATTAGCTCGTAAGAACACTTAGGAAAATTACACATCCCTGTGGACCGACCCGTACTCACCGGCTAGCTGCAAAGCGACGCCGTTCTTGATTGCGGTAAATTATTTTTGATCGTAAAAACCTACAATAATCAATTGGCGATGTTCCCCTCCGAAAGACGCGGCGGAGACGCGATGTACGTCTTGCCTGAAATTCGGGGCAGATGCTATTTGGTGCTATCCGTCCACCTCTCCGAAGATGCCAAGTTGATTTATGGCACCGTGTATCGAAGGTTTAAATGGATGCGGCCGATGTAGTAGAATTCGTCAGATTGCCCCTCGTTTGAGGGGTTTTTGATTGTGGGGACGCTCTTCCCTGTAGGCGCAAGCCCCGGCAGTTAATTACGTTACCGCATCGCGGTAACAACTTTCTCCTTCTCCAGATGGTCACTTCGTGTCGTGGATATTTGTTTTGTTTGTGGTTGCCCGTGGATTGTATACGGAGACTAATTTATGTTGTCGCCCGTAGAACGTGGATTAGTCCAAATCCGTATTTTCTTAGATTTGGGTTTGGGGTTTTGGTCTAAGGATACGTTAGCCATATTTGAGGCTAAGATCAACTTAAACGTTAGTTAAGGATACGTTAGTCTAATTTGAGACTAAGATCAACTTAACGGGATCGTTTAGATCCAACAAGAGAGCATTTGGACTCTATTGTTTAGTTTAGGGACATTTCGGTCGATTGCCAGTTTAAGGACACGGTGGTCCAACATTCCCATTTTGGGGACGAATATTAGTTTAAGGACATTTCGGTCCAACATTCCCATTTAAGGGACGAATATTAGTTTAAGGACATTTCGGTCCATGAGTTTAAGGACCCCACAGTCCGTAGTAATGTATGGTTGTCGGGACCCGTCACCTCTCTGACGACGTTGAAGGATTACAACGACAAATGTCAGAGGAGTTCAGAGATGTACCTTTGAACCGGGTGTAAATTGATTTGGGAGAGCAGTTGTGCTCAGTTCAATTTAATTTGAGAACTTATGGCCAGAATTGGGTTAAGTCCAGTCAGAAAAATGTATAACATTTTATTTATATTTGGCCTGCTAGGCCTTTACTTGGGCTTTGCCTTTTTAAACAATGCTATGGCTTTGCCCTTTTTAATAATGCATAGTATTTGTTTTGGTCTGTTAGACCTTTTAATTGGGCTCTGCCCCTTTTTAATAATGCAGAGCATTTAATGGTCTGACAGTGCGCCACGTGGCCTGTTAGGCGCTCTGCGCCAATTAAAGAGCGCAAGACACCAGCGCATGTGGAGGTGACACGTGTCACGATCTGGTGAGCGCAGTGCGCTGCGCCAATGCGCTGCGCTAGTGCACTGCTGACACGTGGCGCGCTCTGGTGCAGTACGCTAATCTAAGAGCGCATCGCTATGTTTTTAGGAGCGCAAGGCGTAGATTGACACGTGGCGCTCTCTGGTGACTTGCGTCAGTTCAAGGAGCGCAACAGCGCAAATTAAGAGTGCAGGGCACTGTTCAATAGCGCAGAGCGCATCTTGATCAAATTTAGATCAAAGAAAAGAATCTTTTCAGTTCTAAAGAGGTTCTACCTCAAGATTCAAGAACCAATGGTTCATCAAAAGGCTGTGCCTTTATATAAATCAAAAGATCTAGGGATGAAGTAAATTACTTCTTTAATTTTTTGTGATTGGATCTTTTTTTTTGATCTTTTTTCTTTTTTGTGATGAAGATCTTGATCTTGTTCTTAGATCTTTGATCTTTTTAGAAGAAATTCTTCTTTTTATGAGATGTTTTCATCTCTGTTCTTCCAAGATTTTTTTTTTACCTTGAAGAAGATGATCTTCTAAATTCTTTTAGAGTTCTCTCCTTTTTCTATTTCTCTCTGTATATCTTTTTTGAGACTTGGAGTCTAGGGGCCTTTATATAGGGCCAATTAGTTTGTTAGGTTAGTTACAGAGATCTTTCTCTGATTGATCTGGGGATATTTCCCAACCATTGGATCTTTGATCCTAAGGCCTCTGTTTTACAGAAAATAATCTTCTTATTTTAATAAGATTGGAAAGATCTTTCTAGAATTTTTAATTCTGATTAATTAAACACTTTATTATTTAAATTTTAGTACTGGTGCAGTTGGCGCAAGTGCACCTACGCTTGACACATGTCGCGCAGCGAACCGCGCTAGCGCAACCACGCTAGCGCAACCGCGCTGACACGTGTCGCGCAGCGCAACTACGCTGACACGTGTCGCGCAGCGCAGAGCGCAAGTTATCTGAAGCGTTGCTTCCTTTATTTTTTGAAATTTAAATTTTAAAACAGAGCCTTGCTCTGATTGGGGTGCGCTGCCTTGGGCGCAGCGCCTCTTGCGCTGGCGTGTCTGCTTTTGACACGTGGCGCTCTGCGCGCAGCGCAAGGGATCTGAAGCGTTGCTTCATCTTTTGAATTTGAAATTCAAACAGAGCTTTGCTCTGATTGGGGGAAACAAATGCCCCCCCACCGTTGCGCTCACGTGGCGCACACGTGAGTGCAGCGGTGGCAAGATCCAGACCGTTGGATCAACTCAGGAGTTGAAGGGGCGCTTAAGCGCATATAAATAGGACCCTTGGTCCTCAACAGATGATTATCATCTTCAAGGATTTTATTTTCTTCAGAGCTTTGCTCTCATTTTCAAGAACTTCAAAGCCTTGCTCTCATTTTCAGAGTTAGAACTACAGAAAATTTTAGGTAAAAATTAATTTTAATTAAATTAATCTTAATTAATAGAGCCTTGCTCTTATAGATCTTTTGATCTAAAGAAATCCCCTTTGGGGTTTCACAAACAGAGCTTTGCTCTTAAGAATTTATTTTAGGGTTTCTTAACCCATGAACAGAGTTTTGCTCACTGACAGAATATAGATCTTTTGATCTTCTGATGATGAACTCTTAAGAGTTCTTCATGGATCTTGGAGGTTAAAGATGACATTTTATTTTTTGATGAATTATATCGTCTTTGCTTAATCAGTCTGTCTGCTAATTTTGTTGATTTTCTTTTACAGGAGTAATGGACGCCCACATGTACGACCTCGACGAGATTATCTCTTACGGGGACATCCGCCGACTCGGCCGTTCTCAGAATCGAGAGTTCACTAACGCCGAGTGTGCTGAAATCATGAGTCGCTTCGATGCATACAATGGTCAACTGCTTTCCCGGCGTTTCTCTCTCTTGAAGCTTATCGTGGGAGCAATCTGGGAAGCGCTTCCCTTGTTCTGTACTGGTGTGCCACTTGGGGCATTGGACGTCGCCGAGGATAAGGTGCACTCGGTGTACCTGATGAACCTAATCTCGAAGAGACGGCGAGACAATCTTGTCGATCTCTTGCAGCAGGCCTTTCAACAGTCCGCCATTCTTGCTGCCTATCGGAGGGTGGAGGACATCAGTGGGGATCCCGACGCCCGTGCTCGCGAAAGGAAGCACACTAGGATGGTTCGCCAGGCTTGGAAAGTCTTGGACAAGGTCACTTTCGAGTTCCTCAATCCATGTACGGGATTTGAGGTTTTGCTGTTGTAATCATCTCGATAATGCTGTTTTTGTTTATTGTCTTTATTGATGTAAAAATTTTCCGAGTATGAATGACAAATCTTTTGCCTCTTTCCTTTTATTTTCTGCTTTGTTATTGGCATATTCCTTAAGTAAGCATAGCCTGTAGGTGATATAGAACATTCCGTCTTGAATACTTTGGGGAGTAGTGATGGCTTAGGAAGCAGGTTTTTAGATCTGCTACCTAAGGCTTTTCAACTTTATGAGCCGTGAGGGTCTCATAAAGACTTTTCTCCCTACGAGTCGAGAGGATCTCGTAGGTGTATTTTCTCCTTAGGGGTCGTGAGGACTCCTAAGTGTGTTTTCTTTTGAGAGTCGTAAGGATCTCACTAGAGAATTTTCCCTCTTAAAAGTCGAAAGGACTCGTAAGTGGTTGTTTCCCTCCTTGTCGAGATTCGACTTTGGAGAGTGTGGTCCGTGAATAGTATGCAAGAGTCCGTTTTGGACCGACTTGTAGGGCCCCAGTGCTTAGGAAACAGGTTTTTTAATCCCCTCTGCCTAAGGCTTTTCCTCACGAGTCGAGACGAATCGAGCATTTCTCGCAAGAATATCATAACGTCACAGTTAACCTCTGCTCTTTACGACAGAGGTCCATTAGGGTCTGTGGTACTAGGGTTTTGTCCATCGTACCGTCGCGTCGGCTGATGTATTTCTCGATAGGCAACCTTGCTGTTCGAGTAGCCTTGCGACTGTTGTGTCTCTGATCTCTTCGGGGGCTGGACAAGACGTCTTCGAGCAATCCTCCTAGGCAGTTTGACCGTCGGAAGAGCAAGCGTTAGGAATTTTGCCATGCCGCTTTTTACTCGAGGTTAGGCTCATTTTGGAGAGCCCCGATGAGTCATAACCACTCCGCACTGGTGTCGGATGATCCCCGATAGTCTTTCAGGTTTTATATGAGTTGCCGTCAAGACCCTGAAGCTAGGAATTTGGCCTTTGCTTCGGTGTGTCTGAATCCAGTTGGAGGAAGGACGCTGTGGTGACATTTCGTCTGCTGTATCGAGACGAACGTCGAGATGGTGACCACTCCGTGCTGGTGTGAGATGATCTCCGATGGTCTTTCAGGTTTTATATAAGTTGCCGTCAAGACACTGAAGCTAGGAATTTGGCCTTCGCTTCGTTTGCTTTGGCATGTCCGAATCCTGTTGGAGGAAGGACGCTGTGGTGACATTTCGTCTGCTGTATCGAGACGAATGTCGCAGTTGTCTCTAGGTTGCTGGTGAACCGTCGAGGTTTGGAACCAGGGATTTTGCCGTGGCTCCTTTTGGTGATGTTGCGTCTGCTATATCGAGGCAAATGCTGAGGTAGAGTTGGGATTTCGCCATCACTCTACTTTGTTTTGACGCTGCGTCTGCATCCTGCTGGATTGCGAAGGAACGTCGTTGTTGACATTGCGTCTGTTGTAACGAGACGAATGTTGAGATGGTCTCTAGGTTGTCTGTGAACCGTCGAGACTTGGCTCTCTTTCTGGTGGAGCCTGAGGAGGGAAGGTGTGATTCCTTCTTTGTTTGCGCCCCTGGATTGTATACAGTGATTGACATGATATCACCTGTAGGGCATGAATTTCATTTCATTCATTTTTTTTATTTCTTTCCGCGATACTCTATCATTTTAGCTTTTATATCGCGAAAGTTGCGATTGCCCAATCATTTCGGCTATTTTTCGCGGTGCCCAATCATTTCGGCTATTTATTTTATTTTTACTCGCTGCTTTTTATTGCGAGTTGCCCAATCATTTCGGCTATTTTGCATGCATAAATTTTTCTTGCTGATTTTGTTGCAAGTCGCCCCATCATTTCGGCTATTTCGTATGCATGTGTGGCTCGCTAGCTTTTTGCCGCAAGCTTGGGATTAGACACCGATTTCGGCATCACCACCGCTACGACTGGGATATTGCCAGGAGCGAATCATCATTTGCCTCTGTCGATGTCGAACAAAGGTGGCTCAGTAAACAGGGTTATGGTCCTGTCGACTAAGGCTTTTGATTTCATGAGCCGTAAGGTTCTCACAAAGGTATTTCTCCCTACAAGTCGTGAGGATCTCGTAGGTGTGTTTTCTCCTTAGGAATCATGAGGATTCCTAAGTGCATGTTCCCCTGTAAGTCGTAAGGATCTTACAAAAGGGTTTTCTCCTTATAAGTCGAGAGGACTTACAAGGGTTGTTCACAATATGGACATATCCCTAGTCACGGGTGGGACTTGATTAGGGAAATGTTTATTCGCGCCCGTGGATTGTATACAAGGGTCAGTATTGAGCCATTTGTAGGGCAATATCGAAGGTTGTGGGGGTTGCTTAAGAACAGGTTCAGGTCTCTGTAACTTACGACTTTCAAATCTTATAAGCCGTGAGGGTCCCATAAGAGAGTTCTCCTTACGAGTCGTGAGGATCCCGCAAGTGTAATTTCTCCTTAGGAATCGTGAGGATCCCTAAGTGTATTGTTCCCTTGTGAGTCGTAAGGATCTCACGCGGGTGGTTTCTCCTTACAAGATCGAAGGGACCCTGCAAGTGTCTTTTAACGAGGTTGCGCCCTTTCGGGTTTTCACAAACACTCGCCGGCAGCCCTGCTGTTTTTACTCACGGAGCCCTTTCGGGTTTTCATCCGTGCCCATTTTGCTTATGGACATACCGTTTTTTTTATTCTTTTTTTTATTCTTTTTATATAACGAGATCGCGCCCTTTCGGGTTTTCACAAGCACTCGCCGGTAGCCCTGCTGTTTCTACTCACGGAGCCCTTTCGGGTTTTCATCCGTGCCCATTTTGCTTACGGGCATACCGTTTTTTATTTTATTTTTTTTATTCTTCTTTTTTTTATATCTCGGCTTTGGGATGTTGCAATCCACCGTAGTTTATCGACATCTCGGTCAACAGCTAGTTTGAGGACGTAGTGGTCCGTCATTAGTTTAAGGACGTTTCGGTCCGTTGTTGAAGAAGTCCGGCTACTACTTATAGAGTTTGTGCTTAGGAAGATAGCGAGCGGACATAGTCGTCGTCATCTATCATTGACCTAGGCTGTGACTCATTAAGCGTAGTATTTCTTTAGGAAGCGACCGTTTATTGGCCTGAAAGGTCTTTCACCGTGCATATCCATGAGTAGATAGGCTCCACCCTGGTAGACCTTGTCTATGATGTACGGGCCTTCATAGTTCGGTTTGAATTTTCCCCGCTTGGTGCGATTGGGGATCATAGGTCTTTTGACCACTAGCACGAGTTCGCCTTGGCGGAATATCCTCGGCTTGGTCAATATTTTATATGAGCGAGTCATCTTTGCTTTATAAGCCTCCAGATTTTGTTGCGCTATGAGCCGGATTTCATCAAGGGCATCAAGCTCCTCAAGCCGAAGGTGAGCATTTTCTTCGTCCGTCAGCTCGTAGTGGACTGCCACTCATAGAGAGGGTAATTCTATTTCGAGGGGGAGTACTGCTTCTGTACCGAATACCAACGCGTACGGCGTTGTGTTCGTGGCCATCTTGAACGTAGTTCGATACGCCCAGAGAGCTTCTTGCAGTCTCTCGTGCCAGTCCTTCTTATTTCGGGACATCGTCTTCTTCACGATCTTCGTCAAGGTTTTGTTGTAAGCCTCAGCTAGACCGTTAGCTCGGGGATTATAAACCGAGGAATATCTCTAGTCTATGTTGTGTTGTTGCGCGAAGCGGCTGATCTTGTGGCTTCTATAGGCTGGCCCGTTATCGGAGATGATCCGTCGCGGAGTTCCAAACCGATAAATGACGTGCGTCTTGAAGAAATGGAGGATATTCTCCGTCTTCACTTCCCTCGGCGGTACTGCTTCTGCCCATTTGGAGAAGTAGTCAGTCGTCGCCAAAATGAATCGATGTCCCCTGGACGATACTGGTTCGATGGGGCCAGTTACGTCAGTCCCCCACATTTCGAACGGCCAGCTAGCTACTGTTGGATGCAGAGGATTTGGGTACTGATGGATAAAGTCCCCATGAATCTGGCATGAGTGGCATTGCTTCGCATATTCGAGACAGTCCTGAATCATCGTGGGCCAATAGTAGCCCATCCGTTTAATCTTCAACTTCATCTTCAGGCCTGCTTGGTGAGAACCGCAGAGTCCTTCGTGAACTTCCTGAACGAATCTTTTCGCCTCTTCAGGTCCCAGACATCTTAACCACAGAGAATCAAACGACCTCTTGTACAGAGTATCATTGACGAAGGCGAAAGACAGAGCTCGTTTCATAAGCTGATGTCTTGAGGACGCATCTTCAGGTGTTCGACGGGATTTGAAGTAGTCTATAAAGGCTTCTCTCCAATCCTCAGCCTTTTCCTGGTCTTTTATTTGCATAGCCATTTTCTCAGTCGCTCCCTTTTCTTCGGATGATTCCGGAGATATTTCTGCTGGGGCAAGCACCCGACGGCTTTGTACCATGATTCTTACGTCATCGAGGTTCTCGTCGGCCAGTTCTTTAGCGATCTTAGCTAGTGCATCTGCTTTGCTATTTTCCGCGCGCGGTATGCTTTCCAGCATGTAGGAGGGGATTTGAGTCAGCAATTGCTGTACTCTCTCACCATACTTTACCAGTTCGGGTTTGTACGTTTGGTAGTCGCCATTTACTTGACTGACGACCAGTTGAGAATCTCCATATATGAGGAGGTTTTCAATTCCCATGTCGATGGCGATCTCGAGGCCTGCTATCAAAGATTCGTATTCGGCTTCATTGTTCGTCCTCGGCTCTGTTAAAGAGAAAGCAAAGCGTATTATCCCTCCTTGTGGAGTTACGAAGATGAGGCCTACCCCCGATTTGATTATAGGGGTGCTTTGTTTGCGCTTCTTCAAGGAAGACGCTCCATCAAAATAGAGTTCCCATCGGGTATTACTACCGTCGATCGCATCAAACGCATGTTCGTCTGGCAGCTCGTAATTCAGAGAGGAATCGGCCGGTATCGGATGCTCAGCGAGGAAGTCGGCGATGGCCTGGCCTTTCACTGCCTTAAGAGGCTGATAGATTATCGAAAACTCCATTAAGAGCAAGGCCCATTTTGCGAGTCTCCCTGTCAATATGGCCTTCGACATTAAATATTTAAGAGGGTCTACCTTCGAAATGAGACGGACTTCATGCGCCAACGCATAGTGCCTGAGCTTTGTTATCGCGAAGATCAACGCCAGGCAGTGTTTTTCAATGGGGGAGTAGTTGCTTTCTGCCCCCAGTAGAACTCAGCTCAAATAGTAGAGGGCTCGTTCTTTCCCTTGGTCGTTCTCCTGTGCCTATAATGCGCCTAAAGAACTTTCGAGGGCTGTTGTATACAGAATGAGAGGCTTTCCCTTGACCGGAGCGGCCGGTACTGGCGGATTCTGCAGGTATTGCTTGATTTCGTCTAGCGCGCTTTGGCATTTGCGATCCCAGACGAAAGGGGTTTCCTTCTTCATCATGTGGCTGTAAGGACGGCATTTGCCTGAGAGATTGGCTATAAATCGCCGAATATACGCGAGCTTCCCTTGGAGAGACCGCAATTGCTTGAGAGTCCTTGGTGGGGGCATCTCCATGATCGCCTTGATCTTTGACGGATCTATCTCGATACCTCGGTGTTGGACGATGAATCCTAGGAATTTACCAGAGGACACCCCGAACGCGCATTTGAGAGGGTTCATCTTCAAGTTGTATTGCCGAAGGCATTGAAATACGATCTTCAGATGCTCGAGATGTTCCCCGTATGATTTGCTTTTCACCACGAGGTCGTCGATATAGCATTCGACGATTTCATGTATGAGGTCATCGAAGATCTTCGTCATGGCCCTCTGATAGGTGGCACTGGCGTTCTTTAGACCGAAAGGCATCACTTTATAGCAGAATATACCCAAAGGGGTCCGGAAAGCGGTATGCTTCTGGTCCTCGGGATGCATCTTTATCTGAATGTATCCTGATGATCCGTCCTTGAAGGAGAAGACTTCATGAGTGGACGTATTGTCTATCATCAGCTCGGTAACCGGTACTGGGAAGTCGTCCTTCGGGCAAGCTTTATTGAGATCCCGAAAGTCCACGCATATGCGCACTGTCCCATTTTTCTTCATTACCGGGACGATATTGGCGATCCAGTCAGGATATTGAACTTCCTGTATGAAGCCGGAGTCGATCAGCTTCTTGACCTCGGCGTTGATGCTCATCTCAAGCTCGAGCCGCATTCTTCTCGGAGCTTGTTTGATCGGCTTGATGTTCGGGGATATCGTCAGTTTGTGGACAACAATCTCTGGATCCAGTCCTGGCATTTCGGAATAATTCCATGCGAAGCAATCTCTATACTGCATAAGCACGTCTTTTAGTGCAGCCACCTTTTCTTCAGGCAGCAGCTCGCTGACGAATATCGGCCGTGGGTCGCTTGTCGTCCCCAGCTCAATTTTCTTGAGCTCATCTGCAGTGGTGTGTATTCCATCTTCCAGCTCTTTTGGCGCCGGTGGAAATTCTGAGATCACCTCGTCATCATTGTTTTCGAAGCACCAGGGGAGGTCATCCATATTCTTGGGTTCTTCTTTTGATATCATTATCATATGACAAATACGAGCTCGCTTCCAAGACCGATGTGTATCTGGGTCTATTCTCGTAGCTTTGGGTTTATGCTTCTGCGGCGGAGTTAACCTCCAACTGTCAGATAGAGCGAACTTGCCGAGCTGATACTGATCTTCGACCCAGTTCTTGAAGGTGAAGCAATGTAACACCTTAGAATGTGTTTTGTAGCTAATTATATTTTAATGTATGGTTTTTAATAAAAAGTTTACCAAATTAAGTTTTAAATATTTTATCCTATTTAATGAGTATTTTATTAGAATTTTGTTAGGCACACACACACTTGTGCATGATAACCAGGGTTGTTTTTGGGGTTAAACATGATTGGCAATCATGGTTAACTAACAAATTGTCTTAAGTTAGTTTTATGATTAGTTTAAGAGTTATGGTTGTATTTATTCATGTTGGTTTTAAAATGAAAATGAATTTGGAAAAGGTTTTAATATTTTGGTTGAATGTTGACTTTTGAGAGAGAGAAGGAGCATGGGCTACATGGTGAGCCATGCCTCTTTAGTGAAGTGAGAGAGAGTGAGAAGGGGGGTTGTTTGTTTCTCTCATTTCTCACTCTCACTCTCATTTTCCTCACACTCTCAAACACACACACACTCACCTGCATCAGCAGAAGAAGCTTCAGCAGCATCATCATCATCATCATCAACAACAGCATCATCATCATCATCAGCAGCAGGCAGCAGCAGCAGGCAGCAGCAGCATCAGCAGGAGCTCCAGCGACTTACAGCAACTCCTTCCACTTCTTCACCTGCCTTCTAGGGTTCATTAGGGTATATTTCTTGAACCCCATTTCGTGGTTTGCTTAAGTTGTGCATCGATTAGTTTCGATTAGTGTTAATTAGCTAGTTTAGTGCTAATTATGATGTTTTGTGTGGACTTTTGGATAATTGCCGATTGTGTTAGATAACCTTACCTATTTTAGTGTTAATAGGGTCACTTCAACTGAGAAATAGCCCAGATTACACTAAAATACCATAAGGTTTATAACTTGTGCAATTTGGCGTTTTTGAAGCGATATTTGTGACTTCTGAGATCTGCTTTTGACCCGGACCCTACAGGATAAAATTGAGAAGACTGGAGCATGTACACTAGGTCTAGATACCACCACCAGAACACGAGCCATCCATCCCAAAACTTGGCCGCAGATTTATTCAATCTGGCCGCAATTTGCGGCCAGGAAGAGGGGTTGGGTGTTGGGGTTTTGTGTAGGGCTCTCTTCTGTGTTGTCTAGGGCTTTGGCATATCTAGTTTTGTAATATTTTACCTGTAGGAAAATCTGGGACTATATATCGTATTTGATGTTCGTTGTGTTTGCGTGATACGCGCGATACGTGAGAGGGTTCTGTGATCCAGCGTATCACGGCGTGTCGCGATGGTTTTAGACGCGTACACACACGTTTCAGCGTATCGTGCACACGCGCGTTTAGTTCGCGACGCGAGTTTCTCGTTTTGGTTCGATATCGCGTTTTGCGAGATATTTGGCTTATATGTGATTTCCTTGTCTCATTTTTAGGTTTGCAGGCGGGGATTACTGACACTGCTACGGAGGGAGCAGATGGTAGGATTCACCTAGCGTGGAGTGTAGGTGAGTAGATTTAACATCTACAAGGGAATCGCCCGCATGGCGTTATGCGTCTGAGCTAGGATTCTAATACTTGTCGCATATTCTACGTCATTGTTAGAATTGCGCCTTTACCTATTTACTTAGATATAGTTGTACTGCGACTAGTAGCCGTAGGGCACTGCACACATTATTGACGGTTCATGTTGCACGAGCACGGATTGTATGCTACACACACACCGTCAATAATTGCCAAGTCACACACAAACCATTATAGACATTATATTGCTTGGTTAGGCACCTTGTGACATTGATTCGTACTGCTTATCACATATGACATTACCATACCTATATACCTATAGAGTATCGTACAATTAGTGATAGGTACATTTACCCTTTACGATACATCTACAGGTATATCTTACTCATATTCTTCTTATACCCAGGGGGGGTATACGACATCAGTTCCTATAGGTAGATACCTATACATTGCTACACCTGTATGTTACACACATATTCAGATGCAATCATATATTTACCTTTACTGATGTTACTTAGTTGTACCTTATCGATTTCGCATACATCTGGTTTCAGCTATATATTCTCATTTATATGCTCGCATTTCAGATATATCGCATATATTTATTCCTGGATTTGCGCATTGTTATTTGGATTTCACATGATGATTTCTGGATTTGGGAACCGCGGGAGTTCATGAAATTATGCATACATTGAAAAACCCGGTTTCCTTGATATGATATTTGCGCAGCCACCATGAGATTTATCGGTTCTGATTATATACTCCATACGAGGTGTGGTTGCCGTATGAGGGTACATGGTGGGGCCCGGTATGGTTCCCCTCGGCAAGAAGATCGATGGATGTTGCCGATTGAGCCTGGAGGCGGGCTAGTACCTACCGGTGACAGTACTAATGACTCGGCAGGGATCATGGAGACACCGTTGGGAGTCATGCACGTATGCATACGTTGAAAGGCGAGGGTCAGAGCTAGGCACTCGTGCTTTCGGGACAGCGTATGATACGTACCTATCAGGATTTCTGTGTCGATACTTGGCACATTGTTTTCATGATATTTCTTTTAATACCTTTGTATATATAACTGTTAGTTGTATGTATGCCCTAGAGGCCGGTATTGTACAGATGATGTATATTATATTGGATGCTTGGACATATATAGAGATGACTGTTCCCCCAATCAGAGCAAGGCTCTACTTGAATTTTGAAAATTCAAATTTTGAAGCAACGCTTCGGTTCCCGTGCGCAGCGCGCAATTTGCCACATGTCAGAAGTTGACTCGGCATCGCAACGCCCAAGGCAGTGCGTCCAATCAGAGCAAGGCTCTTTAAAAAACATAAGTAACACTTAACTGCGTAAGCGCACGGCTGCGCGACACGTGTCTGCGCAGTTGCGCAATCGCTGTTGCTCAAGCGCCTTACTGCGCGACACGTGTCACGCGCCGGTGAGTTGCGCAGCAACAGAATGAAAATTTAATGAAATCTTTTCTGTTCTTTCCAAAACCAGAAGATTTTCTTCTGCCTTTGGATCAAAGATCCAGCGGTGGGAAAATTCCCAAAATCACTCAGAAAAGATCTTGTTAACAAATTCAACAAATTTGTGAGCACTATAAATAGGACCCCAGACCTCATTCGATGGGCATAAACTTGGATAATCGACTTCTAGCAAAAAAAAAAAAGAAGAAAAGAGAACTCTTAGAGATTATTCAAGAACAAAAAAAAAAGAAAGGTAAAAACCCTTTTTTTAAGAGAAAAATCTCTGAAGAACAAAGGATTTAAAAAAAAAAGGGAAATAAATAAAAATAATAAAAATAGTGCCTTGCACTTGCTATGAACCTCTGGTTCTCAGATAAATAAATAAATAAAAATAATAAATAGTGCCTTGCACTTGCTATGAACCTCTGGTTCTCTGAAACAGAAAGAAAGAAAAGATTTCTTTCTTTTCTTTTCTTTGATCTAAATTTAGATCAAGAAATTAAAAAGTGCCCTGCACTTCTTTTCCTGAATCTAAAAGATTTTTGGTGCTTTGCACAAATGCAATGCATTATTTGAAGGGCTAGGCCCAAGTTAAAAAGACCTAGCAGGTCAGAATAAATTGCAAAGCAATAAAAGGGCTGGGCCCAAATAAAATTGATGCTCTGCATCCCTTTTGGGCAAAGCCCAAATAAAAGCAAAAGAAATGCAGGAGCAATGGACTTAGCCCAATCGTGGCCATAAGTCCTTAAATTAAATTGACTGAGCAAAATGGCTCTCCTAAATCAATCTACGATTGGTTCGAGGGTACATCTCCGAACTCCTTTGACATCTATCGTTGTAATTCCTCAACGACGTCAAAGAGGTGACGGGTCCCGACGACCACACACCCATATGGATTGCGGGGTCCTTAAACTCGTGGACCGAGACGTCCTTAAACTAATATCGGACCGAAACGTCCCTAAACTAATATTGGAACGAGACGTCCTTAAACTAACATCGGACCACCACGTCCCTAAACCGGCGGTGGACCACCACGTCCTTAAACTGGCGCAGTAGAGCCCGAACGCTCTTTTGCCGGATCTAAACGGTCCCATTTAAGTTGATCTTAACCCCAAATACGGTTAATGTATCCTTAAATATTCAAATGGATTATAAAACTCCCAATCAACTCTGGTTCGAGGGTACATCTCCGAACTCCTTTGATATCCATCGTTGTAATTCCTCAACGACGTCAAAGAGGTGACGAGTCCCGATGGCCATACATTAAATTAATCACTACGTTGAGTTGATCTTAGTCTAAAACAGGACTAACGTATCCTTGACGAAAGTTTAAGTTGATCTTAGCCGCAACGCGACTAATGCATCCTTAAACTGAAAACACCAAACCCAAATCTAAGTAAATACGGATTTGGACTAATCCACGTCCTACGGACGACGGCATTACTCAGTCTCCGTATACAATCCACGGGCAACCATAAACAAAACAAACACACACGACACGAAGTGAAATTCTGGAGAAGGAGAAAGTTGTTACCGCGATGCGGTAGCGTAATTAACTGCAGGGGCTTACGCCTGCAGGGAAGAGCGTCCCCACAATCAAGAACCCCTCAAGCGAGGGGGAATCTGACGAAGTCTGCTACATCGGCCGCATCCATCTAAACCTCTGATACACGGTGCCATAAATCAACTTGGCATCTTCGGAGAGGTAGACGGATAAAACCAAATAGCATCTGCCCCGAACCCCAGGCACGGACGCCCCAAAGTCCAGGCCGCCGTTCGGAGGGGAACAGATTCTGGCACGCCCGGTGGGACCTCTTCCTCTTTCCACTCCACACTTCATGTGTCGTCTTCGCGAACCAATCGCGGTTCGTTAAATGGTTGTCTTCGGATTTCAAGTTACTAAGATTTGGTCTTTTACCTGGCGCAGAATTCAAGATTCAATGGCCTCTAGCTGTACCAACTGCTCGAAATGCCGCTGCAACGGACGCTCCACTTCACCAGGAGGTGTGGCATATGGGCCCCAAGCGGCTTCCTTTCTTACTCTGCCGGTAGACCAGGTGACCCAGGCCACCACCGGCCTGTTTTTCGGGACCATGGTCCCACCTACAAGCTTCTCTATGCCGATATCCGCACCAGAAGCGAACAAGAAGTCGGTGTTCGACCGGCTCACTGCTACCACGACCCCTGTCAACGGGTCGCCCGCTACTAAGCCGACAGCCTCCGTTTTTACCAGGCTAGGTCAGAACTATAAAGTGGTCGTCCCAAAGAGGGCAACGGCCGCTGCTTTGGAAGTCGTTAAAGCGGCTTCTCCCATCAGAGAGTCGGTCTTCACAAGATTGACGGTTCCCACTCCTCCCCCAACTGGTCAAAAGGCATCAGTCTTCGATAGGCTGACATCGGCAGTTATCCCACACTCAAACAGGGGGCAACAAGAAACCATCTCGATTTCCGAGTCAGGCCCAACGGCTCTTCGTGCGCGACGTCGCCATTGGCGACGAGTGAGAAAAGCAGGGGGCAACTCTCCCTCAGGGCTAACCCCACCTGCTCCAGTGGTGGAGGTCAACGCTGCTGTTCCAACTGGGAACAGCTTTGAATTGCTGAGGAAGGTGAGAAAGAACTCTCCAATTGCTACGTTGAAAAGATCTTCTCCGCCTATGGAAAAAGCTCCGAAGACAAAGCAGGAACAGGCCCCTCAACGGCTGTCGTCAAAAATTTATAAAGTTTGGCGGAGGATTCAAGATTCCGTGATTGACCCAGACCACTTTCATCGCCAGAAAAAGGCAAAGGTGGAAAAGGACAAAAACCGCCCCATTAAACGGCAGGGGGCAACAAATGCTAGGATGCCCACTTCAACGGCTCCTTCAACCTCAATGGTCCACAAAAGAAAAAGGCCAGAGAAAGCTCCCGTAACACGGACAAAGTTTAAAAGCGGTGAACCTAAACGCCCCAAGTCAGGGGGTATAACAGTTCATACGGTTTATATGGCTTCTGGAAAGGAGGAAAGCCGCACTTCTACGGGTCACCGACCGCTTACCCGATCAGTGACCAAGGCTCAGGAGCAGCAACAAAAGCTCCAGGAGATGATGACTACAATGGCTGCACTCACGGAGCCAAAAGAGAACCCTGGGACGTCCTTAGATGAACGCCAAGAGGAAGAGACCGACGCCGAGTTCCTCCGCCGAGTACTGGAAAAGAGAGACAAAGAGGCTGCTGAACAAGCAGCCAATATACAGCATATGGGCCTCCTCTTCCAGGACATGATAGGGATGATGATACAACAAGATCCCCCGACTGAAGAACCCCCGATCGTCCTTGGAGATGATAGGGGAGAGACATCAAACCCTCAGCCCGTTCTATCAACAGCTAAAGAGGATACAATCTCTAAGACTGATCTGGACGAATACATAGCCCAGCAAATAAAGGTTCATCACGCGGCAGAAGTAGCCGGACACGTCGTGAAAACGGGGCGACCGTATCCAGGCTGGTATGACCAAATCAAGTACCCGCCGGGTTACACAATTCCCAAGTTTCATGTCTACAAAGGGACCGGCAATCCCCATCAACATGTTGCCCAGTTCAGGGCGCTTTGCGGTAACACCGGCGGCGACGACAAGCTTTTGCTTTGCCAGTTCGTTGGAAGCCTATCAGATACGGCGTTCAAATGGTATTCTGAGCTTCCCAACGACTCTATTAAAACCTTTGCGGAGATGGAGCTGCTCTTCACCCAACGTTTTGCAAGTGCCAGTGAGCGTACCCCGATGACGGCGCTGATTAACGCCAGGGTAAAACCCGGCGAGACATGGGTTCAGTACGCTATACGGTGGCGTAATCTATGGTCGAAGTGTGAACAGCGCATAGAAGAAGCCCCTGCGGTGGGAATGTTTGTTGGAACCCTCGATCCACAAGCAACCATTTCACAGTTTATGATGTTCTTCAAGCCGACTTCCTTCCAGGCTTTGATCGACAAATTAGCGCAGATGGACCAGATGGGCCATAAACCCCCTCTCCCGAAACCGGACTCCCGAAACGATAAAGGAAAGGGAAAAGCGATCATTGTCGCTAATGCCCAACAAAAACCGAGCGACTCGAAGCCGGTTGCTCGTCCAAACAATACACGCCCATACGTACCCCTTGAGGACAGGATGGGACGCCCTTACTCTTTCCCCCGTGATAAAACGAGGAGGCTATTCGAGCTGGCGCTGCGCAACAGACTCATAAATCTGCCAGATCCAAAACGTCCGTTGCAACCGAACGACGCCAACGAGCCCAATTACTGCCCTTATCATCGAGTGCTAGGCCATCCGATTGAGGATTGCTACATTTTCAAGAATTGGCTTGAGAACCAGTACCGTCAGGGCAAATTTGCGCTATCTGACAAATGGAAGGTGAATCCTCCGCAGCCCCACACCTCTAAGGGGACGAATACGCCGGGGGCAACATGCTCCGTTATTGAAGAAACTCCCTGGGAGGTTGTATTATCAGCCAAAACGAGGAGAATGCTAAATGATCTTCAGACCTGTCCAGCGGTCAAGTGGAAGAACCCCTTGGAACCGCAGGTTATTGAGGGGATGTTGAAGCCACGACTGACTCCGAAGACCGATGGTGGTAGTTGAAGCGCTCATAGTCAGCCGTCAAAATCTTCGAAAAAGAAGAAGAAGAAATCTAAGAAGCCCGTGAAGCCTGGCGACAAGCGCACGGACTTACAAAAGCAAATCGACGCACTGGATGAGTACAACCAAAAGGCGTGGACTCCCATTACGCTCCAAGATTTCCTTGATCACGTCTTCCAAAAAGAAGATGAGGGAGAAAGTTCATCGGATGAATCTGAGGAATATGTGGCGAGCTGTCATATGATCTCCCATTCGACCACGAACGATGAAGGGACTTCTGGCACTGAAATGCTGGGGGCAAATGCCGAATCAAGAGCCCCAGGGTTATCAGTTGAAATGATTAGCGCGTTTCTTAATGAAGCTCGGTTGAAAAGCAAAGCTGACCGAGAACGCGAGACGGCTATATTCGAAAGGGCCAAGCGCCAGCGACTTGAGGAAGGAGCTGAAATGATCCCGCTGGAGCAAAATGCCTCCACCGCTGACAAAAGCCAATTCAAGATAAAAAAGAAGTTTGCTAAGGCCATATCGATGGGCATGAATCTACCACCCTCTGAAGAAAAAGTTACTGGCATGGTGGAAATGCACCCCTCTTATTGCTTATATCATCAGAAGGTCTCGCATTCCACCCAAGATTGCAAAGCTTTCGATAAGTGGTGGCAAGGATACGTCGCTAATCGACAACGCTTTAAACGGGAAAAGCGTAAAATTCGTCGGGAGCAAAGAAACACGACCAAAGAGCTTGAAAGAACTGCCAACAATTGTCACATGATTAACACCGCCGGGTCACAAGTGCCTACATTTGGGAGCGATTCCGATGAGGAGCTAGAGCTTGGCCCCCTCTTCAAAGAATCCATTTCGGGAAAAGAAGAAGAACCGAAGGCTTGCGAAAATATACAGCTACGCAATCGGACGCTACCTGAAAAGAATCTCGGACCCTTAAACAAGAAAAACAAAGGGAAAGAGAAGGTCTCTGAAGACATCGCTTTGGATGACCAAGTCACGGAAGAGTTAACCGCCAAGAACCCGCCAAAGAGGAGTAAAGTGGATTACAATGTCTTGGCGCATCTGAGAAAGCTACCCTCACAACTCAGCATTCTCGATGCCCTATTACTATCAAAAGAGGCGAGGGATTCTTTGATTAAGGCCCTACAAGATCCGGACCAGTTCCAAGCCTTCCTAGCCGAACAAAAGATGAAGGATGAATTGGAAGAGGTGCACACAGCCGACGTTGCTTTTGGTGATGAAGACCTTCTCCTCGGGACGTGTGAACACAATCGCCCCCTTTATGTCTCAGGATACTGCCATGACATAAAGATAGGTAAAATCTTGGTCGATAACGGATCGTCTGTTAATTTACTCAATGTGCGAGTGTTAAAGGAGATTTGCATGAGTGTCCAACACCTCGCCCGAGACAAAATCACCATCTCCGGTTTCGACTCTCAATCCTCAAAGACTCTTGGATCTGTGATATTGACGCTACGCTTCGGGTTGCTCGTCACAGACATCAAATTCCATGTTATAGACGCCAAGACGTGCTACAATGCTCTGCTCGGCCGACCATGGCTACACGAGTACAATATCATCCCTTCTACACAGCATCAGTGCATGAAGTATTCTAGGGATGGCCTTGAGTACACTGTGGCGGGAGAGTTGAATCCGTTTTCCGTGAACGAAGTTCGCAAGTATGAAGATGCCAAGTACTTCTTACCGAGTTTCGAAGACACGGAAAGGTGTCACAAACCGGAGAACAAAACTAACGCTACCATCCCTGTCTTCGGCAGTGACACCGAGGAGGAGGAGGATATAAATTATTCAGGTTCATCCCAGTCCACTAGGCCAGGACCATCCATTCCTTTATTGATCTTCGGTAGTGATTCAGAGGATGAAGTTCATGCTGTATTCCCTGCTCGGCCTTCAATACGGGTTTCCGCTGATGAAGAGCGAAGTCTGCAGATAACCATGGTGCCGCTTGAACATTACAAAGAACTGGATGCACTCAACGCCAACAGCGTAGAAGAATTGCACACATTCTATATTCCTCCCGGACGAAAAGGCGAGAAGGCAATCCTATTCTACCGTTCTGAAGAAAACAAGGTGGAAAAAGAAATTTGGCTTGGCGCGGATCCCACGCTCGACAGGCTTCAGCCCATCCATCTTCCCAGATATTATACCAAAGGTTTGAAGAAACTGTTGAAGCGCCAGGCAATACCTTTCGAACAAACCGTTAGAAAGGCCAAATTCTATGACAAGGTCTGGAACGTTCCCGGGACTCAATGCAAACTGCCTAACGGGAGAATAGAAACAAAAGGGCTTGGGTACATCTGGTCAAAGAAACGGGAGCTAGTAAACAGCTGTTATGTCATGTATGATTTCGATGAAGAGGCGGACGCTCAATAGGAGGACGCTAATCCTGAGCCAGCAAAAGTTCCTGATACAAAACCGCCCAGTCCATCGTTTGAAGACCAGATGAGCAAACTTATAAGGGATGCGAGTCAAAAAGCCCGAAATGATCACGATCGTGAAATGGCAATCTATGAGAAAGCCAAGACACAGCGCCTCCTTCAACAGGCGGTGAGGGATGAAAATGCCGCTCCTTGTCAACCTGCTGCAAAAAAGGTTCGACGCGAAAGCAAAAACAAGTCGAAAGGCAAGAAAGGCGCTCGACAACCACAAAGCAGAGCTAAGAAGCCACGCATCAGAGAGTCGAGCGTTATTGACCTAGCCCTCATGAAGAAAATGGGTCGAGCATACTCATTTCCTCGGAACAAAACAAGGAAAATACTTGATCTTGCTCTAAAACATCAAATGCTTACACTGCCAGAGTCTAAACACCCTGAGCAAGCGGGCGAAGTCTCCAACCCAAATTATTACTCGTACCATCGAGTAGTAGGGCATCCGCTTGAAGATTGCTTCACCTTTAAGAATTGGGTTGAGGACCAATATCAGCTCGGCAAATTCGCGTTGTCTGACAACTGGAGGGTAGCGCCGCCGCAAAAGCACGAACCCGAAGACACAAGGATAGAACCAACTCCGCATTGGGATTGGCAGAAAATCCACACTTACCACGTGGTAACAATATTAAAAGAAGAGTCCGAGGACATGAACAGCCTTCCTTGGTGCTTTGAAAACAGCAGCGATGAGGTAATCTCAGAATTTCCCCCAGCGCCAAAAGAGCTGGAAGATGGAATCCATACTACTGCAGATAACCTCAAGAGAATCGAGTTGGGGACAATAAATGATCCGCGACCGACATTCGTCAGCGAGCTGCTGTCTGAAGAAAGGGTGGCTGCGTTAAAAGACGTCCTTGTGCAGCATAAAGATTGCTTCGCATGAAACTATTCCGAGATGCCGGGACTAGATCCAGAAGTTGCTGTACATAGACTAGCAATATCCCCAAACGTCAAACCAGTCAAACAGGCGCCGAGAAGAATGCGGCTCGAGCTTGAAATGAGCATCAACGCCGAAGTCAAAAAGCTGATAGACTCCGGCTTTATCCATGAAGTTCAATACCCTGAATGGATCGCTAACATCGTCCCGGTGATGAAGAAAAATGGGACGGTGCGCATATGCGTAGATTTTCGGGATCTTAATAAAGCCTGCCCAAAAGATGATTTCCCAGTGCCAGTCACCGAATTGATGATAGACAACACATCCACTCATGAAGTTTTCTCCTTCATGGACGGCTCATCGGGGTATAACCAGATAAAAATGCATCCTGAAGATCAGAAGCATACGGCCTTCAGGACCCCTCTAGGTATATTCTGTTATAAAGTGATGCCCTTCGGTTTAAAGAACGCCGGTGCTACTTATCAGAGGGCCATGACAAAGATCTTTGACGACCTTATACACGAAATCGTCGAATGCTATATCGACGATCTCGTGGTTAAAAGCAAATCATACGAAGAACACCTCGAGCATTTGAAGACCGTGTTTCAACGCCTTCGACAATACAACTTGAAGATGAACCCGCTCAAGTGTGCATTCGGAGTTTCCTCGGGCAAATTCCTGGGATTCATCGTCCGGCACCGAGGTATTGAGATAGACCCGTCTAAGATTAAAGCGATCATGGAAATGCCTCCGCCAAGGACTCTCAAACAGCTACGATCTCTCCAAGGGAAGCTCGCGTATATACGGCGATTTATAGCCAACCTTTCAGGAAAGTGCCGTCCTTACAGCTACCTGATGAAGAAGGGAACCCCATTCGTTTGGGATCACAAATGCTAAGGCGCATTGGATGAGATCAAGCAGTATCTGCAAAACCCTCCGGTGTTGGCTGCTCCAGTTAAGGGAAAGCCTCTCATTCTTTACACGACCGCCCTTGAGGGTTCTTTAGGCGCATTATGGGCACAAGAGAATGACCAGGGGAAAGAAAGAGCACTCTACTACTTAAGTCGGGTTCTGCTGGGGGCAGAAAGCAATTACTCCCCCATTGAAAAACACTGCCTGGCATTGATCTTCGCAATAACAAAGCTTAGACATTACGCATTAGCGCACGAAGTCCATCTCATTTCAAAAGTGGACCCTCTCAAATATTTAATGTCAAAGGCCATCTTGACAGGACGACTCGCTAAATGGGCTCTGCTCTTAATGGAGTTCTCGATAACATATCGACCCCTCAAGGCAGTGAAGGGTCAGGCCATAGCCGACTTCCTTGCTGAGCACCCGATACCTGCCGATTCTCCTCTGAATTGCGATTTGCCAGACAAACATGCGTTTGACGCAATCTACGGTGGTGATACCCGTTGGGAGCTTTATTTCGATGGGGCGTCTTCCATGAAAAAGCACAAACAAAGTACGCCAATGATCAAATCGGGGGTAGGACTCATCTTCGTGACTCCGCAAGGAGGAATAATGCGCTTCGCCTTCTCCTTAACAGAGCCGAGAACGAATAATGAAGCTGAATATGAAGCTTTGATAGCAGGCCTCGAGATCGCCATTGATATGGGAATTGAAAGCCTCCTCATATATGGGGACTCCCAACTGGTCGTCAGTCAAGTGAACGGCGATTACCAAACATGCAAACCGGAATTGGTAAAATACGGTGAAAAAGTGCAGCAACTGTTAACCCAAATTCCCTCCTACACTTTGGAAAGCATACCGCGAGCGGAAAACAGCAAAGCGGACGCACTGGCCAAACTTGCTAAAGAATTGGCTGATGAGAACCTCGATGACGTTAGAATCGTGGTACAAAGCCGTCGAGTACTCGCCCCGGCAGAAATACCTCCAGAATCATATAAAGAAAAGGGAGCGACTGAGCAGACGACCCTGCAAATAAAAGACCATGAGAAGGCCGAAGACTGGAGAGAAGTCTTCATAGATTACTTCAAGTTTCACCGAATGCCTGAAGAAGCGTCCATAAGACATCAGCTCGTGAAACGAGCTCTGTCCTTCGCCTTCGTCAACGATACTCTATACAAGAGGACATTCGATTCTCTGTGGCTGAGATGCCTAGGACCTGACGAAGCGAGAAGGGTCGTCCAAGAAGTTCACGACGGACTCTGCGGTTCCCACCAAGCAGGCCCTAAGATGAAGTTGAAGATAAAACGGATGGGCTACTACTGGCCCACAATGATACAGGATTGCCTGGAATACGTGAGGCAATGTCATTCATGCCAAATTCATGGGGACTTCATCCATCAGCATCCCAATCCACTGCATCCAACGGTGGCTAGTTGGCCATTCGAAATGTGGGGAACCGACATAGTCGGCCCCATCGAACCAGCATCGTCAAAGGGACATCGTTTCATCTTGGCGACGACTGATTACTTCTCCAAATGGGCAGAGACGGTACCGTTGAGGGAAGTGAAGACGGAGAACATCCTCCATTTCTTCAAAACGCATGTCATATACCGGTTCGGAACCCCAAGAAGGATCATCTCTGATAATGGGCCAGCCTACCGAAGTCATAAAATTAGCCGCTTCGCACAGCAGCACAATATAGACTGGAGATATTCCTCAGTCTATAATCCACGAGCTAACGGTCTCGCCGAGGCCTTCAACAAGACCTTGACGAAAATTATAAAGAAGACAGTGTCCCGAAATAAGAAAGACTGGCATGAGAGACTGCAAGAAGCTCTTTGGGCGTATCGAACCACGTTCAAGACAGCCACAAACACAACGCCATACGCGTTGGTGTTCGGCACGGAAGCAGTACTCCCTCTCGAGATAGAGTTACCCTCTCTACGAGTGGCAGTTCACCATGAGTTAACGGACGAGGAAAATGCTCACCTTCGGCTTGAGGAGCTTGACGCCCTTGATGAAACTAGGCTTTTAGCACAACAAAATCTGGAAGCTTATAAAGCAAAGATGACGCGCTCATACGAAAGATTGACCCGACCGAGGACATTTCGTCAAGGCGAACTCGTGCTAGTGGTCAAAAGGCCTATGATCCCCAATCGCGCCAAGCGGGGAAAGTTTGAGCCAAACTATGAGGGCCCATACATCATTGATAAGGTCTACCAGGGTGGGGCCTATCTACTCGTGGACATGCACGGTGAAAGGCCTTTTAGGCCAATAAACGGTCGTTTCCTAAAGAAATACTACGCTTAATGAGCTACGGCCTAGGTCAACGGTAGATGACGACAACTATGTCCGCTCGCTATCTTCTTAAGCCCAAACTCTATAAGCAGTAAATGGCCTTCCTTAATGATGGACCGAAATTTCTTTAAACTAATAGCAGACCGAAACGTCTTTAAACTACTACCGCAGCATCCTTAGGCTGACGAGATTAAAAAAAAAAAACGGTATGTCCATAAGCAAAAAAAGGGCACGGATGAAAACCCGAAAGGGCTCCGTGAGTAAAAACAGCAGGGTTACCGGCGAGTGTTCGTGAAAACCTGGAAGGGCGCGACCTCGTAAAAAAAAAGAAGAAAGATTTTCATGTATTATCAAACATGATACAATCAAGTGCACAAAAGTATGTGGAGTATGGGATTCGAACTCTGGTGGCTTGGTTCAGCAATGCAAGGTATTACCAATGAGTATGCTGCTAACACCATATGATATATGGAGTGTGATTTGGTAAAACCATATATACTTGTTATAAATATCGTAATTATTATTAATATGGGGAGTTGAAAAGTCAGGATCTCAATAACAAAGGGTGAAAGGATCTCAATAACAAAGGGTAAAAAAAAAAAAAAAAAACGGTATGTCCATAAGCAAAAAGGGCACGGATGAAAACCTGAAAGGGCTCCGTGAGTAAAAACAGCAGGGCTACCGGCGAGTGTTTGTGAAAACCCGAAAGGGCGCAACCTCGTTAAGAGACACTTATAGGGTCCTCTCGACCTTATAAGGAGAAACCACCTGCGTGAGATCCTTACGACTTACAAAGGAGCAACACACTTAGGGATCCCCACGATTCCTAAGGAGAAAACACACTTGCGAGATCCTCACGACTCGTAAGGAGAACTCTCTTATGGGACCCTCACGGCTCATAGGATTTGAAAGTCTTAAGTCACAGAGACCTAAACCTGTGCTTAAGCAAACCCCCACAAACTTCCAATATTGCCCTACAAGTGGTTCAATATTGACCCTTGTATACAATCTACGGGCGCGAATAAACATTTCCCTAGCCTAAGTCCCATCTGAAACTAGGGATACGTTTGCATGGTAAACAACCCTTGTAAATCCTCCCGACTTACAAGGAGAAAGCCCTCCTGTAGGATCCTTACGACTTACAGAGAAACAAACACTTAGGGATCCTCACGACTCCTAAGGAGAAAATACACCTACAAGATCCTCACGACTTGTAGGGAGAAATACCTTCACGAGACCCTTACGGCTCATGAAGTCAAAAGTCTTAGCCGACAGGACCCTAACCCTGGTCGCTAAGCCTCCTTTGTTCGACAACGACAGAGGCAAATGATGATTCGCTCCTGGTAATATCCCAGTTGTAGCGGTGCTGATGCCGAAATCGGTGTCCAATTTCAGGTTTACAGCGAAAAGCCAGTAGGCCGCACATGCATACGAAATAGCCGAAATGATGGGGCGACTTGCAATAAAAAAGCAGCAAGTAAAAATGTATACATGCAAAATAGCCGAAATGATTGGGCAACTCGTAATAAAAAGCAACGAGTAAAAATAAAAAATATATATAGCCGAAATGATTGGGCACCGCGAAAAATAGCCGAAATGATTGGGCAATCGCGACCTTCGCGATATAAAAGCTGAAATGATAGAGCATCGCGGAAATAAAATAAAATAAAAGAAGAAATGATAAAACTTTGGCCCTACAGTTAAGATCGCATCGATCCCTGTATACAATCCAAGGGCGTAAACGAAGAATGAACCATACTTTCCCAGCGGATTCCGTCAGACGACGAACCCCAAACCTCACCGGTTCATTTCAACCGAAGAAGCCAGTGACTTCAACAAAAAATTCCTCGACTCACGGATACAAACACTCCTTGACGAGAGCCTTCTGATCCGCGTCGACCCGCAGAGCCACCAGTGCCTCCGTAGGAACCCTCGACTCGTTTCAAACCCCAAGGAAACAAATAATCCTTGGCGCTTGGGAAACAAATAATCCCAGCAAACTCCTCAACTCACGGATACAAACACTACGAGAGCCTTCTGATCCGCGTCGACCCGCAGAGCCACCGGTGCCTCCGTAGGAACCCTCGACTCGTTTCAAACCCCAAGGAAATAAATAATCCTTGGCGCTTGGGAAACAAATAATCCCAGCAAACTCCTCAACTCACGGATACAAACACTCCTTGACGAGAGCCTTCTGATCCGCGTCGACCCGCAGAGCCACCAGTGCCTCCGTAGGAACCCTCGACTCGTTTCAAACCCCAAGGTAACAAATAATCCTTGGCGCTTGGGAAACAAATAATCCCAGCAAACTCCTCGACTCACGGATACAAACACTCCTTGACAAGAGCTTCCTGATCCGCGTCGACCCACAGAGCCACCGGTGCCTCCGTAGGAATCCTCGACTCGTTTCAAACCCCAAGGAAACAAATAATCCTTGGCGCTTGGGAAACAAATAATCCTCGGCAAATTCCTCGACTCACGGATACAAACACTCCTTGACGAGAGCCTCCTGATCCGCGTCGACCCACAGAGCCACCAGTGCCTCCGTAGGAATCCTCGACTCGTTTCAAACCCCAAGGAAACAAATAATCCTTGGCGCTTGGGAAACAAATAATCCCCGGCAAATTCCTCGACTCACGGATACAAACACTCCTTGATGAGAGCCTCCTGATCCGCGTCGACCCACAGAGCCACCAGTGCCTCCGTAGGAACCCTCGACTCGTTTTAAACCCCAAGGAAACAAATAATCCTTGGCGCTTGGGAAACAAATAATCCCAGCAAATTCCTCGACTCACGGATACAAACACTCCGTGATGAGAGCTTCTTAACTCATGTCAACTGTTCCGCTACAACTGCAGACAGATCCCCGATTCGTCTCAATTTGTAAGAAGAAGTCTCAGACAGCAAGGAAGTTTGCTTTTTGAGCAATGGGGCCCTGCAGGTCAATCCAAACTGGTCTCTTGCATACTATTCACGGGTCTCACTCTCCGAAGTCGAATTTCGACGAGGAGGGAAACAACCACTTACGAATCCTCTCGACTCGTAAGAGGGAAAATTCTCTTATAAGATCCTTACGACTTATTGTAAGTGCACGGCGGCGCCCCGGCCGTCAAACCGACGGCCAAAAGCGGAAGCGGTGATAAACTTTAAATTTTCTTGAACTGGCAAACCGCCGCGCACTACAGCCCGGATCGAACCACTAACTAGTCCTAGCTATCAACAAGAAAGGGAATAGAGATATACCGACGATCCAAGTCCTCCGGTCTTCTCGTCATGGTCCCGATCTCCTGCGGAAAAGTCCCGTCTCCTCCTCGTCACCGGAAGTGCACCACATCGCCTTCTTCGTTTACGGGCTCCCACCTCAATGCCGAGGCAACTCGGGCACGAAGCCGGCTACTCGACGTGCCCAAGGTTCGTTGTAGAATATGTAGTGAGCTTGTGTCTCTTTTGGGATTGTGGAGTTGCCTTTTGTGGAGGAAGAAGAACTTTTAGAGAGGTGAGGAAAAATGTATCATGCAAAAGGAATGAGAGTAACATTTTTCTCTTCACAAATGAAATGAACCCCTTGCCCATGGAATGGCCGCCCCCCCCTCCCCATTTTGGTGTGATTGGAGAGAGAGAGAGAGAATGGCTTGAACAATAATGCAAAGAAAATGATGGCTTGGAAAAACCAACACTCAACAACCATCTCCTCTCCCATCATCACAACCAAAGTCAAGAAATCATGAAAACAAAGTCAAGAAGTCAAGGTAAGGTGCAACCATGATGAAGTCAAGGTCAATGAGAGACTATCATGATACAACAATAAGCAAATACCCCCTCCACAAAAGCTTATTTGCAACAATGCAAATAAGCCCTCCTCCACCAATCTTCGGCCAATGAACGGAACAATGGAAATCGGCCGAAACGGAAAGCAAACTGGCAACTCCAGAAAACTGGTCCCGTAATAAATTACAGGAAAACCCCGATACTGTGCATACACACCCGCATCTGTATTTCGACCGAAATACAAATGCAATGAGACAAAATCTACACTGTACTATACTAGGATCCGGCTTATACCAAAATCGGCTAGTAATATCTGTTCGATCCTGATCCGTGCAATACCGCACGTATCTGATCGAACCCTGCCAAATAACCATACGGCCTATAGTACAGACTGTCCGATCCTGATCCGTGCAATACCGCACGTATCTGATCGGACCTTGCCATATCTCCATACGGCCTCTACAACCTTTCGCCCGAAAGCTGAGTAACTGAATGTGGGGGACTCTAAAGACTCGTCAACACCTTGGTTGTGGATTTAACCACTAGCACGTCAGAGGTATAAGCCAATACGTGACGGGCTACCAGGTACTGACTAAAAGGGACGTCTGTGAGCGAACTTAGCCCGACAACCCTACTGAGCCTGTCAGTGACAATATCCGTGCAGTCCGGTCCGTTCGTCTATGAGTATCGCATGGCGGGCCTAGGGGGTTGGTAAAAGTCAGACCCCCAAAAGCGGTACAAGTCGTGTCGGAGTGTAGCCCAGAACACCCTGAGATACTACTGGAATACCTACCAGTAAATCTCCTTGCCTTGGCCAAGGACTTTGTGTAATGGCTCTCCTAGACACAGCACGACCTCACCCCCAATACCGGGAGAGACGAACCCCTGAAGATACGCTCACTGCCTCCATGTGGCTCGGGACTGTACCCAACTAAAACCTGTTTGCACGACTCCTTTGAGCCGTGGTAGGGTAGTAATCAAAGTACAGTGGGAACTCACACGAGACAAATGACGATCCCCAGGTCGATGAACTAACCTGCACACATGTCACCATGGAACTGCCATCTGACGTCTGGTATATGACCAACTAGCATGTTCCCGGCGAGTCCTGTCCGGTGTACTCATAACCCAATGAGCACCTGTATACATCTTAGGTGATCCAACTGACACCAGTGGCTTGTGAGACCGGCCACCGCCCCTCGTCGGGGTCTCGACTGTATACACTAGTCTACTAATGGAGTATCGATGCCCAGTCTCGAAACTCCCACGACTAGGGACCTTTTAAGGATAAGCTTATAGACCCCCAGCTCCCACTTATATGATCGCCCTCATACTGCTGGTGGTCAAGCAAGAATCCTAGGGGCTCTATCAACGTGTAATAGCGACGTGTCAGGTCACCTAAAGCAGTACACGATGATAAAGGTAAACCAGATAGCATACTATCATCTCGAGTAAGACTGTCCTACCGGGATAGGTCCTCCCTCAATCATTACAATCACGTACCTGTGACCTAATAATTGACTCTGAGGGCACTATCTCCAACAATCTCCCACTTGCACTCAAGGCTAATTATTGCGATGTCGCATACTCACAGCCCGTGTGATACCGAACATCCAACTCCTCTACTAGTAGTCTCACAAAGCTCGTTTGCGAAACTATTGCGTTCGAGGAATAGCCTCAGTGAGTGGATCCGCTTAGTTGTTTCTTTCTATGTCTCTCTATATCTCAAGTTCGCGGAGAAAAGCCATCTCCCGAAAAGAGCAATACCTGTCTCAGAATATGTCTGGATGTCTGATGGGACCTAGCTCATAAATGAACTCCAAATCCAAACTTCTTAGACTGTATCGTCAACTGAACTTAATCAGTATCCTGCGCGCCATGCCTCCCTCAGTATTGCCTTGGACCACCTGTCCAAAATACTGCCCCTTATCAGAAGGAAAACTATAACTCTGACAACCTCCTTGTCGTCCATGTCACCTTGGAAGCCTGGAATGATAACTGTCTCCTGAATGAGGCTGTCGTTATCATCTCCCTAGAACATCCACTTATGTTCTAAAACTGCTTCCGACTGTTTCTCCAGGATTGGATTAATATCAACTTATTGCATCTAGTGCAAGAACAACATCTGGTGTGGTACTTGATATCTCACGATTGACTCAATTGCCTGAGCAAGTGATCTGCCAATCATGCCCGTCCCTCTCCCCTTTAGTCTGTAAGACACCTTTGGAGAGGGTGACTCCATTACCTGCAGGTACACTACCGTGCCAGGAGTCGTCCATCCTAAATACTCTTAGAATGCTGTCAAGTACCCTGATTGGGAAACCACCCAAATCTAGATCTGAAACCATAGATCTAGTAACCAGTATGTCTTATATAAAATCCATTTCCTTTGTGGAGAAACAACTGTGTGACGACCAAAGTATAACCGATCGTAGTGTAGGAGTTTTCTTTTCCTACTCTGTGTATATCATCCAAATACCAGGATATCACACCCTACTACCTTCTCAACAGATCCATCCCTATTCTGATGAAGTCAAACCCATGACTGTCACGTCAGAAACAGATGATCTATCTCCGCTACATCTGCTTTAGTCTATAAATAGACATAAGCTACCTGTCCACCAATGCTTCCGCTGCTCCCACTGACTACGACAACCCTCTGGCAGAGTCATATAGACGTACACTTCTAAAACTGGTTTAGAACGACGCTATACTCATCCTCCCGCCGGGTCTCGTAACCTGGAACAACAGCAATGGCAATTGTGGGTAAACAAGAACTTCCCTGTCACCGTCCTTGAGGCTACCGTAGTGCCTCTCGGGTGCCTGAAGTTACCCACCTTATCTGCGGAGTGGCCAATGGAATGTCAATCCAGATTGAATCTTTAGGTCCTTATCAAATCTTCAGTAATCGTTTGTGGTTCTGGAATCACTTCCAGTTCTACCATACTCCCACTACTGTTTTCTGGAAAAAAATCCATTTTTATTAAAACTGTGGCGAGTCTAGAACAATATTGCTATTGTTCATCCAGATGGTAGAAAATTAACCCGCGTCATAGCCTGGGTCAACCCACAAACAGCCATTAAAGAAACGTGCCTTGAGTTGTCCAGTGTCTGGTTTTAATCATATACCGGACAACTCCCCGTACCTTAACATCGTTAATATATGAACTGTTCTATATCCAATATAGAAACAGAGGCACTGATTTAATTGAACCAGATTCAAATCATGCAGCTGTCCCCAGCGCATGTCAACTAAATGGAAGGAGGCCGATCAACGTTACTCAATTTAGGAATGCTTCCAATTATGAGTAACCTGAAAGAGAAGCAATTTCTCTTAATCATTACTATCAACTGAACACCATACACAAGTATCTACATCTTCGATCACTTTGAAGAATCCCGATACTTGTGACACCTGGTTCTCCACTCTATTCAAATACCAATAACTTCTCCAAATTCGGACCCTGCGTTTCCACGAAACACCTGTCTAAAAACTAGAGAAGTCATAAGTAAACTGAATGTAGTACGAGGACCAACCCCTCTGTCCTGATGGACCCTGGACAACATACAATACTCTGTATAAGTCCCTTGAGTCTGATAACTCATTCACTGTGTGTCGTAGGTTGAAAACTGTACTTATGGTTAAGAAGAATTACACCGCTGTTTAATGCTCCTTACCTAACCATCCACTGATATAGGTAAATGTCGTAGACATAATTTCAGAAAGTTATATCTCACTCTATGAAAATAGATGTACAGATATATCAATTTGAAATTGGTGCATAACTGCGGATATTCAAAACCAAATATTTGCCGACCGGCAAACAGCCCAGGTGATTTCCTCAAATATCACTGATTACAACGAATCCCGATATAATGAGGATAATCACCCAATTCCCAATAACTTACTCCCACTCATCATCTGTAAAACCATACAGATGTGAGAATCGTACCTGGTAAATACATACCCTGGAGTAAGTATCTAATCGGGAAATCAGTTTTCCTTTAACATTACACAGTGAAACTGAAACATTGAAATGTTCCGATGGGGTATTCTGGTATTCCTAGTAATGCCTCTTCCAGATTCACGACTGTAACCGTAGAGTTCCCTGCCACCTCTCCAAATCCCTTCATATGTCTTTAGTCTTTACCTTCTGTACACCCCTTTAGGCCAAATGGTTTTCTTCATTCCCTACCGTTCGGCACCAGCCTATGGTTTGGAAGAAGACTATCCAATAAGCATAATGGGTGTAATGTCCCAATCCTAGGAACACTCGCAATGCGAGAGAAGGTGAAGATAAAAGACACCTGAATAAATCTTATTCCTATTTCTCCTGAACCAGAATCCATCCCCGAACTGGAACAAGTTCCTTTCGAGTTCGTATATAACCATACGATGGAGTATCCAAATAAACTGTGGATCTTCGTAGTGATACGGAGTGTCCTGGAGAAATACAAAGGTGATGTGGGAGTGGTAACGAAATATTTGGTTTGGTCGTGAATATCTGTTGCAATTTACTTTGCCCTCTTACTAATCCCTTGCTTTGTCTGAACTTAATACCTTCTGCACACCATCGTTATGCTAATTGGTTTTCTTCATTCCCTACCGGTCGGCACCAGCCTAAGGTTTGGAAGAAGACAATCCAATTTGCGTAATAGGTGTACTACCCCTAAACCAAGGAGTACCCGTAACCTGAGAGAGGGTAAAAGGAAAAGACAACTGAATAATCCTATCCGTTTTTCTCCAGAACCGGAAACCATCCTCGAATAAATTCTTTCGAGTTCGTATCTAACCATACGATGGTTTTGTCCAATGGAAGTGGACGTTCGTAGTAAAACGGGGTGTCCTGGAGAAAAGGGTAAAAGTAGGAGTGGCAATGAGGTTTGCAACTCTGACAATCCAAAAGCCAGTGTTTAAGAAGGTTCGGTCAACTTGGTCACTGAGTCATGGTCTTAGGGTCGGGTCAAATGGTCGCTGCCAGAGAGAGAGAGAAAAGAAACACTCAGCGTGCACTCTAACCTAGATCAGAATGGTTACCAATTTATCTAATCTGGAAACCTCCCACTGTACCTCAAATTCTCCTCCAAACCAGAAAGAAGAATTAGTCGGGATTACCCGAGGAGTAAACTAACTCATCAGTGGGAATCGGGATCCAACTATCATTGCATGATAACGTGACGGAATCCGCTTACGCTATCACACTCCAGAAGGTATGCGCATATCTGGCAAGTTTCAGTTCTTTTGAAACTCCCGATGTGTTTTCTGCCCCATGCTCTTATGACCTTGACTTTGGCCAACATATCATAAGTCACATGTCAAGTTCTACCCGTCATTCTCCAGGTTAATTTGAATCCACCCGTACATACCCTTGACTTTGGCCAACATGGCAGTACGACTGTTCCAAACCAACGCATCTATCTATGCTGCATATGAATAACCAATAGCTACCAAACACTGTGTCTTGACTTTGGCCAACATACACAGCTTGAATACTACTGACTATCCATATGAAACGACGTAGGGCTACGAATGGTTTCTGGCGAAAACCTTTAACGTAATGAACTTGATATCGTTGAAGGAACGGATAGCTTTTTAAAAATATAGTGACGAAAACCTTTGCTAAAGAGGTCACTCCGGTGAAGGGATCTCGGCTCTTTCCCCGTAGAATGGGGTGCAGGATATTCCAAATGAATACCGCGATGCAAAGCAAAAGTAATCGGCTATAGTGAAGTTAATGCCCTGACGCAAACTTCTGTCCAAGGGGTCACTCCCGGTGAAGGGATCTCGGCCCTTGCCTCGTCGACTGAGGAGCAGGATATTCCAATGAATACCACGATGCAAAACAAAAGTAAACGTCCTTGCAATAACAGCTTTTTGAAAAGTGTTCCAACAACATCAGATTAGGTTTGTTTTTAACTTGCATTGATCCGAATCAACGCAGTCCCATCAATTGATCACACCACAAAGAACGAAAATATACTGATGTACGTATATGCCATCCGCATTCGCCACTGGGTCCCGTCATTACCTGTTAGGGTTAGCTAACTAACGACAGAGCGGGGACTGGACTAGCGCGGATGCAAAACATATACAACATCTACTAATATATATACCAATATATTATATTCGCTCAAGGCGTGAATAGAATGCAACATCACAGAGAATGAACAGCATCACAGAAACAATACAGATATCTGGGATCCCCGGGTTTCACAGAGCCACTACTGAAACCCGACGTTCCCCTGGTCGTGTGGATAGACTGTGCAATGAAATCCTATACCCCCTACGAGTGCGGCGAATAGCCAGCCAATCCTGGAGTGAAGCCCCCTCCGTCCCAATGCCATGAGATGCGGGCTTGTTGCCTTCTAGAACCCGGCTATCCGTGCACCCCTCCGCGGGGTAATCCTAGTACAGAAAGTAAAATATACATACACCGGGTACATCGACCGCAACCTGGTCGTGCCCCAAAATAATAATACAAACAGGCAGTGACGGCAGTCCACATGTCGGACGCTCGCCCCGCAATATCAAATGTACATAATACAACAAAACACTGTACTAGCATTGCATCCAGGCTATCCCCCACGACCGATCCGCAACATCACAGCAAAAACACAGAACATCAACGTGAAAGTCACGTTCGCAAATCCGTCTAACCGGGCTATAGCAGTTAGACCGGATTTACCGATCGAGTGACATTCACGGTCGCAGATATAATGTAAATACTGTGAAAAATGTGTTTAAAATATTCGATCGATCAAAAATTAACAAGTGGGCCCCAAAACAATACTGTAGCAGTTACAGAAAATATGGGCCCAAAATTAATGTTCCAGAAACCCAAATTTAACCCCAGAGGCCCACTGGAAAATTTCCACACACTGTTCAATAACTACGGCGGCGGAAGAGCGGCAATAAGTGGGTACTTGCCGCGCTTCCGCGCTCCGATGGGAGAATCAGTGTCTCGAATTTCTCCACTGGTCTTAGATATTCGAGCACAGTACTTTTATGCAACCTGAAAAATTTTTGGAGACTGAAAAAATTCAACAGAAACTGTCGTGGGTGTATTTGGGTTTTCGGACATTTCGATCGATCGGAACTGAAAAACACATTACACCAAGCTAGACTAAGTTAATGGCGAGGCTCTGATACCACTGTAAGTGCACGGCGGCGCCCCGGCCGTCAATCCGACGCCGGAATGCGGAAGCGGTGAAAAACTTAAATTTTGCGGACTTAGCAAACCGGCACCACCGCGCACTAAACACCCGGATCGAAACCATTAACTAGTCTAAGCTAACTAAAAGATGGGAAAGAGATATACCGACGATCCAAGTCCTCCGGTCTTCTCGTCATGGTCCCGATCTCCTGCGGAAAAGTCCCGTCTCCTCCTCGTCGCCGGAAGTGCACCACATCGCCTTCTTCGTTTACGGGCTCCCACCTCAATGCCGAGGCAACTCGGGCACGAAGCCGGCTACTCGACGTGCCCAAGGTTCGTTGTAGAATATGTAGTGAGCTTGTGTCTCTTTTGGGATTGTGGAGTTGCCTTTTGTGGAGGAAGAAGAACTTTTAGAGAGGTGAGGAAAAATGTATCATGCAAAAGGAATGAGAGTAACATTTTTCTCTTCACAAATGAAATGAAGCCCTTGCCCATGGAATGGCCGCCCCCCCCCATTTTGGTGTGATTGGAGAGAGAGAGAGAGAATGGCTTGAACAATAATGCAAAGAAAATGATGGCTTGGAAAAACCAACACTCAACAACCATCTCCTCTCCCATCATCACAACCAAAGTCAAGAAATCATGAAAACAAAGTCAAGAAGTCAAGGTAAGGTGCAACCATGATGAAGTCAAGGTCAATGAGAGACTATCATGATACAACAATAAGCAAATACCCCCTCCACAAAAGCTTATTTGCAACAATGCAAATAAGCCCTCCTCCACCAATCTTCGGCCAATGAACGGAACAATGGAAATCGGCCGAAACGGAAAGCAAACTGGCAACTCCAGAAAACTGGTCCCGTAATAAATTACAGGAAAACCCCGATACTGTGCATACACACCCGCATCTGTATTTCGACCGAAATACAAATGCAATGAGACAAAATCTACACTGTACTATACTAGGATCCGGCTTATACCAAAATCGGCTAGTAATATCTGTTCGATCCTGATCCGTGCAATACCGCACGTATCTGATCGAACCCTGCCATATAACCATACGGCCTATAGTACAGACTGTCCGATCCTGATCCGTGCAATACCGCACGTATCTGATCGGACCTTGCCATATCTCCATACGGCCTCTACAACCTTTCGCCCGAAAGCTGAGTAACTGAATGTGGGGGACTCTAAAGACTCGTCAACACCTTGGTTGTGGATTTAACCACTAGCACGTCAGAGGTATAAGCCAATACGTGACGGGCTACCAGGTACTGACTAAAAGGGACGTCTGTGAGCGAACTTAGCCCGACAACCCTACTGAGCCTGTCAGTGACAATATCCGTGCAGTCCGGTCCGTTCGTCTATGAGTATCGCATGGCGGGCCTAGGGGGTTGGTAAAAGTCAGACCCCCAAAACCGGTACAAGTCGTGTCGGAGTGTAGCCCAGAACACCCTGAGATACTACTGGAATACCTACCAGTAAATCTCCTTGCCTTGGCCAAGGACTTTGTGTAATGGCTCTCCTAGACACAGCACGACCTCACCCCCAATACCGGGAGAGACGAACCCCTGAAGATACGCTCACTGCCTCCATGTGGCTCGGGACTGTACCCAACTAAAACCTGTTTGCACGACTCCTTTGAGCCGTGGTAGGGTAGTAATCAAAGTACAGTGGGAACTCACACGAGACAAATGACGATCCCCAGGTCGATGAACTAACCTGCACACATGTCACCATGGAACTGCCATCTGACGTCTGGTATATGACCAACTAGCATGTTCCCGGCGAGTCCTGTCCGGTGTACTCATAACCCAATGAGCACCTGTATACATCTTAGGTGATCCAACTGACACCAGTGGCTTGTGAGACCGGCCACCGCCCCTCGTCGGGGTCTCGACTGTATACACTAGTCTACTAATGGAGTATCGATGCCCAGTCTCGAAACTCCCAAGACTAGGGACCTTTTAAGGATAAGCTTATAGACCCCCAGCTCCCACTTATATGATCGCCCTCATACTGCTGGTGGTCAAGCAAGAATCCTAGGGGCTCTATCAACGTGTAATAGCGACGTGTCAGGTCACCTAAAGCAGTACACGATGATAAAGGTAAACCAGATAGCATACTATCATCTCGAGTAAGACTGTCCTACCGGGATAGGTCCTCCCTCAATCATTACAATCACGTACCTGTGACCTAATAATTGACTCTGAGGGCACTATCTCCAACACTTATAAGAGAAAACCACGCTTAGGAATCCTCACGATTCCTAAGGAGAAAATCCACCTGCGAGATCCTCTCGATCCGTAGGGAGAAAAGTCTCTATGAGACCCTCACGGCTTATAGAGTTGAAAAGTCTTAGACAGCAGATCTGAACCTGCGGCCTAAGCCATCGCTATCTCTTGAAAAAAAAAACTAAGTTATCTGCCAATTATGTTTATCAAAGACAACATGCTGATAATAAGAGAATGCAGAAAGAAAAAGTGCATACAAGACATTGCAAAAGAAAATGTGTATCTTTATTCATTGACTTCAATCAAATACAAGATGAATCGTACAAAAGAATAAAGAATAGATACATATTATTTTAAAGGAAAATTTTACAAATACATTGATACAAAGGCAGCTACTGGGAAGGAAGCGACTTAAGTAGCTTTATCAGTTGTTCGCACACTTCCTTCCAGGCCTTTTCCCGATCGGCTACCACCGCCAGCTCTGCCTCCACTTGGGCTCGTTGCTGCAAGACCGACGCAAGCTGCTCCCTCACGACTTGATAGGCAGCTTCCCGACTTGGAATATTGCGCTCAGCTACGTCGAGTTTCCGCTTCAAGTTTAGCCCATGGGAGATGCGCTCCAAGAGACCCTCAAAGATAGTCTTCACTTGGATAGCATTTGCCTCAACCTCAGCGCGCAGATGGGCCGTTTCGTTCGAGGTCTTTTGGCATTCCCTTAGTCTTAAAGCTGCTTCTTGCTCCAAGTGGCGGGAGTGCGAAGTGCTTTGCTCGAGCCAAGTTGTGCGTTGGGTGCTCAGGGCTAAAACTTCGGGAGAAGGGCGCGTCGACTCCAGCCGGTATAGACATGCCTCGATCTCCCTGCAGTGATTAACCCAAGATCTGACGACGCCTTCGTTATGAAAAGTTACGAGCGCCGCCAACATTGGATTAACATCCACAGCGAAATCTACGGCAGAAGGGAGAGCATCCATGTTGAGCTCTTCGATGTACCCGCTCAGCATGCCCAAACTCATCACAGCACCCTTTGAAGATGGGCGTCTCAAGAAAGGGCCTGCCGGTAGAAAGACGCGAGACTCAAAAGGGACCGGAGCCGGAACAATAGCTGCAAAACAAAACATGGTTAAACGATGGCTCAAGAGATATTTAAGGTTACCAAAAAAGGAATTTGCTATACCAGAAGCAACGGACGGCAGAGCCGGAAGGGCCGGTAGCGCGGCAGGTCTGGTATCCCCTCCTTCGATTTGTGGCACTGCAATAAAGAAAGGGAAAAGTCAGAAATCATTCAATTGCTAGAAAAAGGGGATGAACAAAGATATTGTATTGAACGTACACTCACCAGCGCCACTAGAAGGAGAAGCAAGTTCGGATGGGAAGGAGAAGTGTGGGAGCAACACTTGATATAGATGATCAAAGAGCACTCCTGAAAAGATGCGGTGGTATGGCGTTAGTCCATGAACTACACGTTTAAAAGATTAACTTATGAGTCGCAAATCCATACCTTCCAACATCCGCGATGGCACGAGGGAGGACGGGGAAGTGACCACCGCCAAAGCAGTAGTTGACGGTGCTCCTTCAAGCAATGGAGCGTCGGCACTGGCCGCACCTGCAAAGACAAGCTTGTTAGAAGAGATCGCAAGATATATAAAAAAGGGGGAAACGATAGTAACCTGAAACTTACCTAACAAACTGCCAGCCGAGACTGAGGCAATTCCTTCCTCCATTAACATCAGGCCACCACCCGTAGCCTCGTCACCCGACTCGATGGGAACCGTTGTTGTGCTTGCAAGCCCGGGAGACGGCAAGGAACCATACGCGGGGAGGGCTATGATTGGAGTATTGCCAGATTCCAGAGAAGGAGCGGCTGGCTCATCCTCAGGAATCGTGGCCACCTCACCCGCTACTCCTTCGGGTCCTGCGATCACAGTTGTCTCATCCATCGGCACCGTGACATCTCCAGCCTCAAGCGCCTCGACTTCTACTACCTTCGGCTCGACAATCATCTCATCTGCCGCCACTTCAGATGCGGCATCGATGACCCTCTCGGCAGCGGATCCTTCAACTTCTGTTTCAGGCGCCGTGGCCCCGATGACGTTGCTCACTGTCAGCTCGGGCTCGGCAAGTACCGCTTCCTCCGCTCCCCGGGGTTCGACGGTCTCCGCCTCCCCCTCAGTCGGACTTGGCCCTGCAAAAGGAATGCGTATGAGCCAACGGCTTGATAATTCTTACAACAAGGTTCTGAAAGAAATGTTACCTGAAGAGGACTTATCGTTTGCATCCCGAACCGTGCGCGCCACCTGTTAGTGTATATGCCCTAGAGGCCATTACTGTATCATACTAGTTTGTATATTACTTAATGGAAGCTTGGGATATTCACCTTGTATAAACAATCTTGCTCAATATAGTAGTATGGTACTTGGTTTGTTTCTACTTCAATGTGTACATGTGTTTATTTTGCGATATCACCTATACGCATTAGTGGAGCCCTTAGGATCTTTGCTTGATTACCAGCGTTGTGATGGCAGTCACACTAGTGGGGGCTGGGTAATCTACAAGCATATCCTTATACTGGTCCCTAGTCGCAGGACTATCGAGACAGGGCATCGATACTCCGGAGTAGACTAGCATATGCGCTTCTCATCCCAGTGTGGGAGATGGTCTGTCCCACAGCCATCAGTACGTCGTACTGGAGATAGTATACGGGTGCTCGTTAGGTTACGAGTACACTGGACAGGACTCGTCGGGAACTGACAGGTTGGTATTATACCTATCGTCAGTTATCAGTTCCCAGGTGACATGAGTACAGCTTAGTCCGCTGACTTGACACTGGCACTTCGCCTCGAGTGTGTTCCCACTGCACTTTGATCACTACCCTACCACGGCTCAAAGGAGTCGTGCAAACAGGTAGTGGTTGGGTGCAGTCCCGAAGCACTTGGAGGCAGTGACGGTTAGACAGGATTCGTCTCTCCCGGTATTGGGGGTTGACATCGCGCTGTGTCTAGGAGAGCCATTACACAAGTAGTCCCTGGCCAGGGCAAGCGAGATATACTGGTAGGCTTCCAGTGTTATCTCAGGGTGTTTTGGGCTTCACTCCGACACGACTTGTACCGCTATTGGGGGACTGACGTTTTACCGCCCCCTAGGCCCGACATGCGATGTATCAGACGAACAGACCGGACTGTACGGAGAATGTCACATTCAGACTCAGTAGGAGTTCAGATGGGGTTCACCTCGTCAGCCTTCTTGTCGGCATCTACCTGGGGACCGTTACGCGCAGCTAGTGCCGCTTGCGGTCTGTGGTTAAACCCACTGCCAGCGTAGTGTCGAGTCTTTAGAGTCCCACACAGAGGGTATTCGCCTCTGGGCAAAACAGAGTAGAGGTCGCATGGTTTTGCGGCAGGGTTCGTTCTCATCCGCGCACTTGTGCACGTTTGGAGTCCGGACGGATTATACTGGCGGGCTCTGGTTTGAGCCAGATACTGGTATATGTTTTGGGGTTGCTTTTATATCTTGGTATTCTTGTTCCTCGGAACGAGAATGCAGGTGTGTATGCACAGTTGCTTGAGGCGGAAGATGAGGTATTTCATTAGGGTTTCGGAACGGGTGCGTATGCGCAGTTGACAGTCGTCATTTTCCAAACCCTAATAGATTTATGAAATATCAATTAATAATAGTAATTAAATGAAATATTGTTATGGTTGATTTTGTGGACTTGTTGACCATGGTTGACTTGTTGACCATGGTTGAATGTTGACCACCATCATGCTTTGAAAGGATTCTCCTTGATTCATGCTTACACTCATTTAATGAAGCATGATAGTGGTCATTCCAAAACTACCATCAACTATTCTCATTTGAATTATTATTACTAATTAGATAATTCTTTTTCTTTTGATATGGTTGCAAAAAGGAAAAAGAGAGCTCATTCTTTTCATAACCATTCTCTCTCCTCACTTCATCTTCTTCTTCCTCTAGCAAAAGGAGAACCCTTCTCATGTGTTGAGAATCCCTCTCCTTAAAACAAAAGCACCCCTTAGACACTCTCTACTCACTCTAGGATCAAAGGATTAGCAAGCCGGAGATTCTAGTTCTCTCCAAGTTCGAGAAAGAGCCCGAAGGTTGAACCCTCAGGTGGATCCATCTTCGACGGAAGAAGGCGACGAGAAGAGAACCATCAACCTCTACAAGGTTTCAAGAAGAAGGAGTTCAAGTTTAGGTATAACCATCTTTCCGAGTAGCTAACTCTCTTTAGCAAGTTTGCTAGTTTAGTTTAGAAAAGATCCCGACTTTGTTTAGTCCATGTTGCCCCATGCGCCAAAATTTGATTTTTATACCGTTTCCGCCTCCCCGTAAGAACCGGGGGTCGCAACGTGGACTTACAGTGGTATCAGAGCCTAACTAAACTTAAACTAGCTTGGTAGTGAAGTGTAACGAAGTTCGGAACCGAAAAAAAATCCAAAATCCAACTTTTACAAAACCCTAGTTTCTGTTAAATTTTTTTCTGGTCAAAACAAGATTAGTTATACACCTAAAATCGGCTCAGGGTTTTGTGTGAACACCCAAGAAAAACGATCCCCTGATTCCTTCAAATAGCCGCGTTTCCGCGGCATGAGGTAGGTGTTTGCCGCGGAACCGCCGCAGTGTGGGGTCCTCTCGTGATCGGGTTTCGTGCAGTGTTCTTCTGGTAGGATTTTGGGATTTTTCAGATATATTATATGTGCCCAGATTTTCCAGAACAGAAATTTACTTTTGGGGTCCTATAATTCCGTATTTTTTTTCCGAACTTCACTGCACTTTGACTATGATGGTTATATCTGTGATGTTTGTATGTATTGAACGTCGGCTAATCGCTATAAGTCGATTAGTCGGGGTTATACATCTCTGTGATCTGTGTTTGATATTGGAATGTGTATATGAATGTGTTGGACTGTCGCGGGTGAATAGCCGGGGTGGATGTGAGATGAGCTTTTGTTTTTCTTTCATTCATTTGTAAATGTAAATTGATGTAATATTATTATTTGTATGGCCGCACAACCGGGTCGGGGTTGTAGCCGTCATTGTATAATTCTTTTTACTGTTTTTGCTCCTAGGATAGACCCATGGAGGGGTGCACAAACTGCCGAGTTCTTGGCGGGTAGTTTGCCGCACCCGTAGGGTTCTTGGGTGGGGTATTTGCTATTCACCGCGACCGTGTAATCCGCTTTTCGTTGCAGGCTCGAACGGATTGCGAATTGCTAGTATATCTAATGTATTCATCTGTGATCTGTAATGTCTATCATTGCTTTATATTTAGGCGTTGCTTATGTTTTACAGCCGCGCTAGCCCAGCCCCCGCTCTGTCGTTAGTTAAGTAACCTAACGAGTGATGACGGGACCCCGTGGCGAATGCGAATGGCATAAGCGTACGTCATATTTTGGTTGTTTTCTGCAATGGTAGGATTAAATGATGGGACGCATTAAAAGAACTAATGCAAGAATATCACGCATTAAAAGAACTAATGCAAGATAATAAACCAAGTTAAAGTCGTTGGAACACTTTCGAAAAACCACTCGGTTCTTTTCAAAACTAACTTTTAAATGCGGAGCTTGAGCCACTCCTTCTAAAAGCTATCTCGTTCCATCGATTATATCAAGTTCACTACGTTCACGGTTTTACCAAAACCATTCGTAGCCCTCCGTCGTTTCGCATGAATAGGCAATAGTATTCAAGCTGTGTATTTTGGCCAAAGTCAAGGCATAGTGATTGGTAGCTATTGGGTGTTCATGTGTAGCATAGATAGATGCGTTGGTTTGGGACAGTCGTGCTGCCATTTTGGCCAAAGTCAAGGGTATGTACGGATGGATCCAAATTAACCTGGAAAGTGACGGGTAGAACTTGACATGTGACTTATGATATTTTGGCCAAAGTCAAGGTCATAAGAGCATGGGGCAAAAATCCACATCGGGAGTTTCATAAGTACCGAAACTTGCTAGATTTGCATACCATTTGGAGTGTGATGATTATGGTAGGATTCCTTCATTTTCGTCACGCGATGATATTTGGATCCCGATCCTACTGTGAGTATATGCTACTCCTCGGGAAATTTCTCACTAAACGATCAATGCTATAAACCTAGTAGGTGCCTAGAAAGGTGTTAGCGGGGCTACGCCCCCAGGGAAAAAAGGTTCTTAAATTAAGGAACTTCGCGAAAGCGTTGGAAAACCTCCCTCGAAGTACCGACACTGGCCTGGCTGAACGATTAAGCAAGTATTGTACGGTGGGATTGATCCTGGCTAATTCTTCCTTTGTAGTTTGAGGAGGGATTCGAGAGACAGTGGGAGCCATCCTGTTTAGACAAATTAAAAACCATTCTAAACTTGCAAGAGCATCGTGCTAAGTGTTTCTTCTCTCCCCCTGCAGCGACCAAATCGAAATGACTGGACTTAAGTTACTTCTAGATAAAAACATACTGATAAGGCCAAACTACAAAGATTGGCTCAGGAATGTCAAATTGGCAATCACTTACGACAAGCTGGGGTATCTTCTTACCACCAAAGCTCCCCCCGTCCCAGGTCCCACCTCCAGCGTCGCGGATAAGGAAATCCGTAAGACTTGGGAGATTGATTGCGCGAAGGCCAGGTGCCTCGTGCTTGCCTCTATGGACAACGAACATCAGAGGAGGCATGAGAATATGGACCTCGAGTCCATATTTCTCCATACAAAAGAACTGTATGGAGAGCAGTCTCGTATCGCAAGATACGAAGTGTCGAAGAAGTTATTTTCGACAAAGTTGGCCGTCGGATCATCGGTAGCGGACCACGTGCTTAAGATGATTGGCTACACTGAGGAGCTCGCGGAACTTGGGACCACGTTGGACAGTGAACTTTATACGGATTTAATTCTCCAGTCCCTTCCATCCACTTACGCCCAGTTCATACTGAATTTCAACTTGCAAGAAAAGGAAGTTGAACTTTCAGAACTCCTCAACATGCTGAGGAGCGCAGAGGGCACCCTACAGAAGGGTAGGGAAACACTCGCTTTGTTTGTAGGAGGATCTTCTTCCTCTAGGTCCAAGGCGAAAGCCAAGGGAAAGAGGAAGAAAGCCCCCGCCAAACCAAGAGGCGGTGTTAGTAAAGTGGGTACGAAGGGAAAGGAAAAGGCAACAAAGATTGCGGGGAAGCTTGTTGGTAAAGAGGAATGCTTCTATTGTCACAAGAGTGGACACTGGAAAAAGGATTGCAGGGCTTGGAAGGCCAGGACACAGGAACTGAAGCAGGTTGCGGCTTCAGCTTTAGGTGTGTATGTTATTGAGAACTGTCTTTCTATAAACTCTACTTCCTGGGTATTGGATACCGGATCAGGATCTCATATCTGTAATTCTTTGCAGGCGTTGAGAAACCGTAGGTTTTTGAAGGCAGGTGACATGACCCTCAGAGTTGCGAACGGAGCTAGCATGGATGCTAAAGCCGTGGGGGACTATCACCTGGGAATGTCAGATGGGCATGTTTTGGTTTTGCGTAATTGCTTTTTTGTACCCAACGCAACTTGTAATATCATTTCTGTATCTTTGGTTTCTAAAGAAGGTTATGAATTTGCGTTTGTAAGTAATGTTGTAAACATTCACCTTAATCAAGTTCTGATTGGGTCAGGTACACTGAGCAATGGTATATACGTATTAAACCAACCACAGATTTTCAATATCCAGAATACACACAAAAGAAAGTCTCCAGATATCAATCAGACTTTCTTATGGCATTGTAGACTGGGTCACATCAATGAGAGAAGGTTGACTAAGTTACATACAGAAGGATATTTGGATCCGTTCGAATATCAATCATATGCCACTTGTCAATCCTGTCTCAAAGGAAAGATGACAAAGACTCCGTTCACTGGACACGGAGTAAGAGCGAGCGAGCTCTTGGGACTCGTACACAGCGATGTGTGCGGTCCAATGTCTACACATGCGAGAAGTGGTTATTCTTATTTCATTACTTTTACGGATGATTTTTCAAGATACGGTTATGTCTTCTTAATGAAACATAAGTCCGAAGCTTTTGAAAAGTTCCAGGAATATAAGAATGAAGTGGAAAAACAGACCGGCAAAAGTATCAAGATTCTAAGATCGGATCGAGGTGGAGAATACTTAAGTGCCGAATTCCTGAATTACTTAAAAGAGAATGGAATTCTCTCTCAGCTTACTCCTCCATACACTCCGCAACACAACAGTGTATCGGAGAGACGGAACCGAACCCTATTGGATATGGTACGGTCCATGATGAGTAACGCTGAGTTACCGCGATCATTCTGGGGGTATGCGCTAGAATCAGCTGCGTACCTTTTGAACCGAGTTCCTACTAAGACTGTGCCTACTACACCATATGAGATGTGGTGTGGGAAGAGACCCCATCTCAGTCACATTAAGACTTGGGGAAGTCCAGCTTTTGTTAAAAAGCAGCATGCAGAAAAGCTCGAGGCACGCTCAGTACTGTGTAAGTTTGTGGGATATCCAAAGAATTCCAAGGGATATCTCTTCTACTATGAAGAGGAACAAAAAGTTCTTGTTTCTCGTCATGCCCACTTTCTAGAACACCAGTTCTTAGAAAAAGAATCAAGTGGGAGCGCAGTAGAACTGGAAGAAATTCCAGAACCACAGACTATTACTGAAAGCTTAGAAGAACCAGAGGGTTCAAATGAACAGGACATTCCTACGCCGCTCCGCAGGAGTAGTAGGCAGTCTCATCCGCCCGAGAGATACTACGGTTTTCTCATAGACGGGGATAGAGAGGATTGCATCATAGATTATGATGAGCCTACTAGCTTCCAGCAGGCCGTTCAGAGCGTTGACTCGGTAAAATGGCTGGATGCAATGCGGACCGAAATGGAGTCCATGTACACCAACAAAGTATGGACGTTGGACATTGCTCCAGACGGGGTAAAACCCGTAGGATGCAAGTGGATCTTCAAAAGGAAGATTGGTGTAGATGGACAGGTTGAGACCTATAAAGCTAGACTTGTAGCAAAGGGTTTCCGTCAAAGACCTGGCTTGGACTATGACGAAACCTTTTCTCCAGTGGTTATGCTGAAATCCATTCGGATCCTTCTTGCCATTGCTGCCTTCCACGATTATGAGATTTGGCAGATGGACGTAAAAACCGCTTTTCTAAATGGAAATTTAGAGGAGTGTGTCTATATGGATCAGCTAGAGGGTTTCATTCAGAGTGGGAGCAGCGGAAAGGTGTGCAAGTTGCTTAAGTCCATCTATGGACTAAAGCAGGCATCGCGGAGTTGGAACATCTGTTTTGATGAGACGGTCAAGGAATTTGGCTTTATCAAAAATCCAGATGAACCATGCATCTATAGTAGATTTGTAGCGAGAACTGTAGTATTCCTCGTTTTATACGTGGATGACATTCTCTTAATAGGAAATGACATTCCTATGCTACAATCTGTCAAGGGGTTCTTGTCACAAAGCTTCTCCATGAAAGACCTGGGTCATGCTTCGTACATCCTGGGGATCCGGATCCATCGTGATAGATCCAAGAGGATATTAGGACTTTCACAGTCCAGGTACATCGACACCGTACTGAAAAGATTCAGTATGGAAGATTCCAAGCGCGGTAACCTACCGGCTTGTCACGGGATCACCCTCTCTAAAGAGATGTCTCCCAAGACTGATTTGGAGAGGGATCGCATGTCTATTATACCCTACGCTTCTGCGGTAGGCTATATAATGTATGCGATGTTGTGTACCAGACCGGATGTAGCTTATGCACTGAGTGTAGTAAGCCGGTATCAGTCAAACCCTGGGGAGAAACACTGGATAGCAGTAAAGAACATTCTCAAGTACCTGAGAAGGACTAAGGAGATGTTCTTGGTGTATGGCGAAAAAGACCTCCAGATCGAGGCCTTTGCTGACTCCAGCTTCCAGAGTGACAAGGATGATTCCAAATCCATGTCGGGTTTTGTCTTTACCCTCAATGGAGGGGCGGTGTGTTGGAAGAGTTCCAAACAGGAAACCGTTGCAGACTCGACGATGGAAGCGGAATACATTGCTGCATCTGATGCCGCAAAAGAAGCTGTCTGGATAAGGAAGTTCTTGAAAGAACTTCAGGTGGTTCCGTCCATTGTTGACCCAATACCTCTGTATTGCGACAACAACGGGGCTATAGCTTTAGCGAAGGAACCCAGGTCCCATCAGAGATCCAGGCACATCTTGAGGCGGTATCACCTGATCAGGGAGATCGTGGATCGCAAGGAGATCGAGGTTCGGAGGGTTGCTTCAGAAGAAAACACTGCAGATCCATTCACCAAGGCCCTACCCCAGACTCAGTTCGAGCGGCTGATCGAGATGATAGGTCTTCGATACGCCAGTACATGGCCTTAGTGCAAGTGGGAGATTGTTAGTGTATATGCCCTAGAGGCCATTACTGTATCATACTAGTTTGTATATTACTTAATGGAAGCTTGGGATATTCACCTTGTATAAACAATCTTGCTCAATATAGTAGTATGCTACTTGGTTTGTTTCTACTTCAATGTGTACATGTGTTTATTTTGCGATATCACCTATACGCATTAGTGGAGCCCTTAGGATCTTTGCTTGATTACCAGCGTTGTGATGGCAGTCACACTAGTGGGGGCTGGGTAATCTACAAGCACATCCTTATACTGGTCCCTAGTCACAGGACTATCGAGACAGGGCATCGATACTCCGGAGTAGACTAGCGTATGCGCTTCTCATCCCAGTGTGGGAGATAGTCTGTCCTACAGCCATCAGTACGTCGTACTGGAGATAGTATACGGGTGCTCGTTAGGTTACGAGTACACTGGACAGGACTCGTCGGGAACTGACAGGTTGGTATTATACCTATCGTCAGTTATCAGTTCCCAGGTGACATGAGTACAGCTTAGTCCGCTGACTTGACACTGGCACTTCGCCTCGAGTGTGTTCCCACTGCACTTTGATCACTACCCTACCACGGCTCAAAGGAGTCGTGCAAACAGGTAGTGGTTGGGTGCAGTCCCGAAGCACTTGGAGGCAGTGACGGTTAGACAGGATTCGTCTCTCCCGGTATTGGGGGTTGACATCGCGCTGTGTCTAGGAGAGCCATTACACAAGTAGTCCCTGGCCAGGGCAAGCGAGATATACTGGTAGGCTTCCAGTGTTATCTCAGGGTGTTTTGGGCTTCACTCCGACACGACTTGTACCGCTATTGGGGGACTGACGTTTTACCGCCCCTAGGCCCGACATGCGATGTATCAGACAAACAGACCGGACTGTACGGAGAATGTCACATTCAGACTCAGTAGGAGTTCAGATGGGGTTCACCTCGTCAGCCTTCTTGTCGGCATCTACCTGGGGACCGTTACGCACAGCTAGTGCCGCTTGCGGTCTGTGGTTAAACCCACTGCCAGCGTAGTGTCGAGTCTTTAGAGTCCCACACAGAGGGTATTCGCCTCTGGGCAAAACAGAGTAGAGGTCGCATGGTTTTGCGGCAGGGTTCGTTCTCATCCGCGCACTTGTGCACGTTTGGAGTCCGGACGGATTATACTGGCGGGCTCTGGTTTGAGCCAGATACTGGTATATGTTTTGGGGTTGCTTTTATATCTTGGTATTCTTGTTCCTCGGAACGAGAATGCAGGTGTGTATGCACAGTTGCTTGAGGCGGAAGATGAGGTATTTCATTAGGGTTTCGGAACGGGTGCGTATGCACAGTTGACAGTCGTCATTTTCCAAACCCTAATAGATTTATGAAATATCAATTAATAATAGTAATTAAATGAAATATTGTTATGGTTGATTTTGTGGACTTGTTGACCATGGTTGACTTGTTGACCATGGTTGAATGTTGACCACCATCATGCTTTGAAAGGATTCTCCTTGATTCATGCTTACACTCATTTAATGAAGCATGATAGTGGTCATTCCAAAACTACCATCAACTATTCTCATTTGAATTATTATTACTAATTAGATAATTCTTTTTCTTTTGATATGGTTGCAAAAAGGAAAAAGAGAGCTCATTCTTTTCATAACCATTCTCTCTCCTCACTTCATCTTCTTCTTCCTCTAGCAAAAGGAGAACCCTTCTCATGTGTTGAGAATCCCTCTCCTTAAAACAAAAGCACCCCTTAGACACTCTCTACTCACTCTAGGATCAAAGGATTAGCAAGCCGGAGATTCTAGTTCTCTCCAAGTTCGAGAAAGAGCCCGAAGGTTGAACCCTCAGGTGGATCCATCTTCGACGGAAGAAGGCGACGAGAAGAGAACCATCAACCTCTACAAGGTTTCAAGAAGAAGGAGTTCAAGTTTAGGTATAACCATCTTTCCGAGTAGCTAACTCTCTTTAGCAAGTTTGCTAGTTTAGTTTAGAAAAGATCCCGACTTTGTTTAGTCCATGTTGCCCCATGCGCCAAAATTTGATTTTTATACCGTTTCCGCCTCCCCGTAAGAACCGGGGGTCGCAACGTGGACTTACACCACCTGCCTATGAGCGGTAGACAGAGCGGCAGGGGCCTCTTCAGAAGGAGTGTCGGCACAAGGAATAGTGCTAGGGCCCGCTCCCGTGGCCAAAGCAACTCAGCCCACCTTTGCTCCGGAAGGAGTGTCGGCACGAGGAATAGTGCTAGGGCCCGCTCCTGCGGCCAAAGCAGCTCTGCGTGCCTTTGCTTCGCGTCTCAACCACTTCCGCTCCTCTCGAGCCGTTGAGACGGATGCCACCAGAGCTTCCTTGAGTGAGGCTTCTTCGTCCGTATATAGGGATGCCTCCAGATTCTTCAAGGCATCCCTCGTCGTTTTGTCAAGCCGAGCCTCTTGTGGCAACTTCGACGAAGCCGGGACTTCGATGACGGGCTTGGGAAGGATCCTTGCGTCGATTAATATAACCCCTGCAATGAAACAAAAGAAGGTCAGGTTGACTATCATAAAAAGACAACAAACTTTCCTTATAAAAGAGAAAGGGATAAAACATACCGACGCTTGCTAGGGCACGCTTCTCCTCCTCCTCTTGGAAGGTTTTCAGGGAGGCAGCGATAGCCTCTTCAGTAGAGACGCCTGTTGAAAATGGAGCAAATGTTAGTTAAATATAATAATACAAAGTGCAATGAAATAACAAATAAAGCGTCTGATGATTACCGAACTCAGCGAGCTTGCTTAACATCGCTTCAAGCCTCGCCGATCGCTCTGAAGCTGCAATGGCGGCAGCCAGATTGGTGTCCTCAGGGTCCACCACGAAGCCCTCATTGCTGCCATACTCACATATAGCCCCGGCGGGAGAAGCCTCAGGCTTCGAGCTGAGGATCGCATCGAGGGAAAGGGCGGACTTCTTCTTTTTCTGCTGTCCGCCAGCTTTAGATCCACCCGGAGTGGATTTGCGCTTGGCAGCCACTTTAGGGCGGCGAGTCCCGATCTCTGCCCCTCTGCCAGATCCTGGCGATACCACATCAACCGTCTTCGTGGGAGCATGGGGCGCCGGCGGTGCATCCACCGTAGTGGGCAATGGCAATCCACGCGGGGGGCTCAACACGCGCGGTCGGTCGACTCTGGCATCTTTTATCGGGGGAATGACCTGGATCCTTGGCTGCAAGGGAGCCTTGCGATCACCGCCAGGAGGCGCAGCCCTACGGTCGACCAGCAGGCGTTTCTCCATTAAGATGATTGGGCCCATAGCATGCGCATACCAGGCTACATAAGGATGAATTATTTTAGGGACGCAGCTAGGCTCACTGATAAAAAAATAGGAGCCTGTATTGAGCCGGGTGAAATGATGCATCGCATTCCTTATCCCCTCTGGGCCGACCGCGGGTGTTTCCAGAAAGGCCTCTATCGGGATCCCTTGATTGTAACCCAATTGTCGGGCAAATCGATGTGGGTTATACCTCATAAAGAGAGCCGTCTTATTCTGCCTAAATACTAGGTAGCCCGGCCGAATAGAGTAAAGGTGAAGGATTTCCCGAGCCTTCAGTACAGAAACCCCGCCCTTAAAGTCATCACGCAGCGACACCACTGATTTAGCGGTCTCGGAGCCCATGGTGATGACCTTATCCACAAAAGAGGTCTTCGCTCCGACTAGATGTGAACGCAGGAGCAGTCCCCTAGACTCCCGCGGAGGTGCAACCACGATTGAAGCCCCGACCAACCGCATGATTCTTGGGAGTTTGAATTTCTCAAAGAACGGAGGAGTTTTATGGGCACCAAACACCCCTCGCACATGCAGCTCCATCCAAGAAGTGAAGTAGTGCATCGGAAATTTAGCAGGCTGTACCCCAGGCTCGTTAGCGTCCGCCGCTATGCTAAGTCCATTATAAAGGTAAGCCAGCCCGGCAATCCCTACCGATAGCTGCAAACCAGCCGCCATTTAATGCGCCGGGTAAAAGACGGAAGACCGCATGAGGCGTGGATGCATGGGGAGCGCAAAGCTGCATAGCCATAGACCCAAGAACCCTATAAAAAAAGTCTCCTCGTCCATGCCGGGAACGGCGATCTCTGAAAAAGGGACGCTGGCAGTGCCAGGGAGATAAAAATCCCGTTGGTCATCTTCCGATAAAGGTTGGCGGTCCAAGCCGAAACCAAAGGGATCAGCAAGCTGAGCGAACTTCTCGCCCTGCTCTGATAAGAACTCCGGGCGGATAAAACGAGCAATGAAATCCGCGAAACTGACGCCCCGGTCGCCTGATTCCAAATGGAGTTCCTCATAAATCTCCAACACCTTCACTAAGCCCGGGTGCTGATGCTGAATGGCATTTGCCGGAGTTAAGTCAAATACCAGCTGCTTGGTGGCGAAGACATACTCGTCAGGAGGAAGCAGCTCCTCGTAGTGTTCTCCCCTCATTGGCAAACCCGAAATCTCAGCAAATTCCTCTAAAGAGATGGAGACTTCCCTATCCGCTGTCAGGAAGGTATGGGTGGGGATATTCCATTGTTCGATGAAGGCCTTTATCCACCACGTCGGAGGAGAGGGATACTCGAAAAGCGAGACGTAGACGGCGGAGTATAAACCAATCTTCGTCAGGTGAGCCCTCTTCGTCGCCAGAATGTAACGGGCCCATTGCAAATATCCGGCAAGCGGCCGCGGGGTCAATCCAATATTATAAGCCTGTCCCCAAGGGCGTGCTTCACCCTGACAGATTCGCCTCCCCAAGATGTCTATAGCCGGCGGCGGCTGCACCGGAATGGCACCGATTGCAGGCTGAAGGAGGTCGTCGGAATTCCAATTTTTAACCTCCACGGCATACTCCACCGGGGGCTTGTCCGCATAAGGGATCGTAACTATGGGCTCGGAGGGCGAGGTGGAGCTAAAGCTGCGACGGCCTTGGATAATCTGGCTGTACCATCTTCCCCATAAGTGAAGTCTCTTGCACTCAGGATCGCGATCTTTGATCAGAGCAAACACCACCCGGTCCACTGGTGCATGTGGGAACCCTCCTTCGGAGCGAACAAAAGGGAAAGACAAATCTTCAGACATGTTTCCTGTAAAAAAAAAAAAAGCATAACCGTTAGTGTTCCAATGCTTCACATTTCAAAGGCTTACATCACACTACAATGCAGTGGGTAGGGGACCAAAGGGGGACCCACAAAATCAAGATGACGGCGCATCATTTGATAAGACAGTCCCATCATTGGATGAGACTGTCAATCAATAAAAAAGGCCCCCAAGAGAATATCCTCATTGGGGGGGATCCCTAGAGACAAAGAGAAAATCTTCTCTTTTTAGAGCAAAGCTCTGTCACAGAGTGACACATTTTTCAAACTCTGGTCTCAAAGGAATAAAACTTCTTAAAAAAGAGCCTAGCTCTGTAGTAGTAATAAAATTTTTTTAACTCCTAAGAATTAAAATTTTTGGGATCTTAAAGATCCATGAAAACTTTTAAAAGTTTTCTAGTTGATCTATGAGCAGGGCTCTGTTCATGGGTTAAAACCCACGAACAAGAGCTCTGTAAATTTTTGAGAGAAAAGCTCTGTGGATGAAACCCCAAAGGGGTTTTCCTTAGATCAAAAATCTATGAGAGCAAGGCTCTGTTGAAGAAACCCCAAAGGGGTTTTCTTTAGATCAAAGATCTATAAGAGCAAGGCTCTGTTAATTAAATTTAATTTAAATCAATTTAATTTTACCTAGAGAGATTCTAAGACTAGAACTTGGAAGTTCTTGGGGAAATCACAAGAGCAAGGCTCTGGAAGTTCTTAAGCAAGAGCAAGGCTCTGAAATTCGAATTCTTGAAAATGGTAAAGAATTACCAAGGACCAAGGGTCCTATTTATAGGCGCCTGCGCCTTTTCACCTGACCCTTTGATCCGACGGTCAGGATCTCGCCACCGCTGCACTCACGTGCGCGCCACGTGAGCGCAACGGTGGGGGGGCATTTGTTCCCCCAATCAGAGCAAGGCTCTACTTGAATTTTGAAAATTCAAATTTTGAAGCAACGCTTCGGTTCCCGTGCGCAGCGCGCAATTTGCCACATGTCAGAAGTTGACTCGACATCGCAACGCCCAAGGCAGTGCGTCCAATCAGAGCAAGGCTCTTTAAAAAACATAAGTAACACTTAACTGCTCAAGCGCACGGCAGCGCGACACGTGTCTGCGCAGGTGCGCAAGCGCAGCTGCGCAAGCGCACCGCGGCGCGACACGTGTCTGCGCAGTTGCGCAAGCGCAGCTGCGCAAGCGCACGGCGGCGCGACACGTGTCTGCGCAGTTGCGCAATTGCTGCTGCGCAAGCGCCTTACTGCGCGACACGTGTCACGCGCCGGTGAGTTGCGCAGCAACAGAATGAAAATTTAATGAAATCTTTTCTGTTCTTTCCAAAACCAGAAGATTTTCTTCTGCCTTTGGATCAAAGATCCAGCGGTGGGAAAATTCCCAAAATCACTCAGAAAAGATCTTGTTAACAAATTCAACAAATTTGTGAGCACTATAAATAGGACCCCAGACCTCATTCGATGGGCATAAACTTGGATAATCGACTTCTAGCAAAAAAAAAAGAAGAAAAGAGAACTCTTGGAGATTATTCAAGAACAAAAAAAAAAAGAAAGGTAAAAACCCTTTTTTTAAGAGAAAAATCTCTGAAGAACAAAGGATTTTAAAAAAAAAAGGGGAAATAAATAAAAATAATAAAAATAGTGCCTTGCACTTGCTATGAACCTCTGGTTCTCAGATAAATAAATAAATAAAAATAATAAATAGTGCCTTGCACTTGCTATGAACCTCTGGTTCTCTGAAACAGAAAGAAAGAAAAGATTTCTTTCTTTTCTTTTCTTTGATCTAAATTTAGATCAAGAAATTAAAAAGTGCCCTGCACTTCTTTTCCTGAATCTAAAAGATTTTTGGTGCTTTGCACAAATGCAATGCATTATTTGAAGGGATAGGCCCAAGTTAAAAAGACCTAGCAGGTCAGAATAAATTGCAAAGCAATAAAAGGGCTGGGCCCAAATAAAATTGATGCTCTGCATCCCTTTTGGGCAAAGCCCAAATAAAAGCAAAAGAAATGCAAGAGCAATGGACTTAGCCCAATCGTGGCCATAAGTCCTTAAATTAAATTGATTGAGCAAAATGGCTCTCCTAAATCAATCTACGATTGGTTCGAGGGTACATCTCCGAACTCCTTTGACATCTATCGTTGTAATTCCTCAACGACGTCAAAGAGGTGACGGGTCCCGATGACCACACACCCATATGGACTGCGGGGTCCTTAAACTCGTGGACCGAGACGTCCTTAAACTAATATCGGACCGAAACGTCCCTAAACTAACATCGGACCACCACGTCCTTAAACTAACATCGGACCACCACGTCCCTAAACCGGCGGTGGACCACCACGTCCTTAAACTGGCGCAGTAGAGCCCGAACGCTCTTTTGCCGGATCTAAACGGTCCCATTTAAGTTGATCTTAACCCCAAATACGGTTAATGTATCCTTAAATATTCAAATGGATTATAAAACTCCCAATCAACTCTGGTTCGAGGGTACATCTCCGAACTCCTTTGATATCCATCGTTGTAATTCCTCAACGACGTCAAAGAGGTGACGAGTCCCGATGGCCATACATTAAATTAATCACTACGTTGAGTTGATCTTAGTCTAAAACAGGACTAACGTATCCTTGACGAAAGTTTAAGTTGATCTTAGCCGCAACGCGACTAATGCATCCTTAAACTGAAAACACCAAACCCAAATCTAAGTAAATACGGATTTGGACTAATCCACGTCCTACGGACGACGGCATTACTCAGTCTCCGTATACAATCCACGGGCAACCACAAACAAAACAAACACACACGACACGAAGTGAAATTCTGGAGAAGGAGAAAGTTGTTACCGCGATGCGGTAGCGTAATTAACTGAAGGGGCTTGCGCCTGCAGGGAAGAGCGTCCCCACAATCAAAAACCCCTCAAGCGAGGGGGAATCTGACGAAGTCTGCTACATCGGCCGCATCCGTCTAAACCTCCGATACACGGTGCCATAAATCAACTTGGCATCTTCGGAGAGGTAGACGGATAAAACCAAATAACATCTGCCCCGAACCCCAGGCACGGACGCCCCAAAGTCCAGGCCGCCGTTCGGAGGGGAACAGATTCTGGCACGCCCGGTGGGACCTCTTCCTCTTTCCACTCCACACTTCGTGTGTCGTCTTCGCGAACCAATCGCGGTTCGTTAAATGGTTGTCTTCGGATTTCAAGTTACTAAGATTTGGTCTTTTACCTGGCGCAGAATTCAAGATTCAATGGCCTCTAGCTGTACCAACTGCTCGAAATGCCGCTGCAACGGACGCTCCACTTCACCAGGAGGTGTGGCATATGGGCCCCAAGCGGCTTCCTTCCTTACTCTGCCGGTAGACCAGGTGACCCAGGCCACCACCGGCCTGTTTTTCGGGACCATGGTCCCACCTACAAGCTTCTCTATGCCGATATCCGCACCATAAGCGAACAAGAAGTCGGTGTTCGACCGGCTCACTGCTACCACGACCCCTGTCAACGGGTCGCCCGCTACTAAGCCGACAGCCTCCGTTTTTACCAGGCTAGGTCAGAACTATAAAGTGGTCGTCCCAAAGAGGGCAACGGCCGCTGCTTTGGAAGTCGTTAAAGCGGCTTCTCCAATCAGAGAGTCGGTCTTCACAAGATTGACGGTTCCCACTCCTCCCCCAACTGGTCAAAAGGCATCAGTCTTCGATAGGCTGACATCGGCAGTTACCCCACACTCAAACAGGGGGCAACAAAAAACCATCTCGATTTCCGAGTCAGGCCCAACGGCTCGTCGTGCGCGACGTCGCCATTGGCGACGAGTGAGAAAAGCAGGGGGCAACTCTCCCTCAGGGCTAACCCCACCTGCTCCAGTGGTGGAGGTCAACGCTGCTGTTCCAACTGGGAACAGCTTTGAATTGCTGAGGAAGGTGAGAAAGAACTCTCCAATTGCTACGTTGAAAAGATCTCCTCCGCCTATGGAAAAAGCTCCGGAGACAAAGCAGGAACAGGCCCCTCAACGGCTGTCGTCAAAAATTTATAAAGTTTGGCGGAGGGTTCAAGATTCCGTGATTGACCCAGACCACTTTCATCGCCAGAAAAAGGCAAAGGTGGAAAAGGACAAAAACCGCCCCATTAAACGGCAGGGGGCAACAAATGCTAGGATGCCCACTTCAACGGCTCCTTCAACCTCAATGGTCCACAAAAGAAAAAGGCCAGAGAAAGCTCCCGTAACACTGACAAAGTTTAAAAGCGGTGAACCTAAACGCCCCAAGTCAGGGGGCATAACAGTTCATACGGTTTATATGGCTTCTGGAAAGGAGGAAAGCCGCACTTCTACGGGTCACCGACCGCTTACCCGATCAGTGACCAAGGCTCAGGAGCAGCAACAAAAGCTCCAGGAGATGATGACTACAATGGCTGCACTCACGGAGCCAAAAGAGAACCCTGGGACGTCCTTAGATGAACGCCAAGAGGAAGAGACCGACGCCGAGTTCCTCCGCCGAGTACTGGAAAAGAGAGACAAAGAGGCTGCTGAACAAGTGGGAGATTGTTAGTTGTATGTATGCCCTAGAGGCCAGTATTGTACAGATGATGTATATTATATTGGATGCTTGGACATATATAGAGATGACTTTCTTGCTCGATATGATAGTATGCTATCTGGTTACTCTTTATCTTAACATTTACACTAGTCTCTTTAAACTGTCTTATGGTTACATGTTGGTAAAGCCCTTAGGATGTGTACTTGACTACCTGGACTATGATGCAGATCATACTAGTGGGGACATGGTAGTCCATAAGTACATCCTTCAAGGTCCCTAGTCGTGGGTGTATCGAGACGGGGCATCGATATACCAGAGTAGACTAGCGTATACGCTTCTCGACCCATGAGATGGGCGATGGATGATCCCATATCCATTGGTGTTTGACATCAGAGATGGTGTACGGGTGCTCAGTGGAGACTGGGTACACTGGACGGACTCGCCGAGAACTCCCAGATGGTATTATACCTCACGTCAGATGGCAGTTCTCAGGTGACACTTGTGCAGGTTAGTCTGTAGACCCGAGATCGTCATAGAGTCTTGTGTGATTCCCACTGTGCTTTGATCTCCACCTTACCACATCCACGAGGGCGTGCAAAACGGTGGTCTTTGGGTACAGTCCCGAGTCACATGGAGGCAATGAGCGATAGGAGGGGTTTCGTCTTTCCCGATATTGGGGGTTGATGTTGCGCTGTGCTCGATTGGCCGTAACAGGGAAGTCCCTGGCCAGGGCTGATAAGAGATTTGCTGGTAAGTGTTACCAGTAGTTTCTCGACCCGTTATGAGCCTCATATCGGCACGACTTATCGGTTATTGGGGTCTGACGTTTACCACCCCTAGACTTGATATGCGACGTATCATACGAACAGACCGTACTGTACGGTAAGTGTTACTGGTTGGATTCACAGGAGTATGAGCGGGCTAGCTCGTCGATCTTCTGATCGCTCAATACCCGGATGGCCGTTACGTTTAGCAGACCGCTTGCGGCTTGTGGGTGCTTGATATGATCATCATCTGCTACCGGCGTATTGACGAGTCTTTAGAGTCCTACACAGTGGTTTCCTGGCTCAAGCGAAACGAAATAGGAGCGCATATGAGATATGTGCGGGACCGAGAATAATGCGCGTATGTGACACCGCATTTCATTCTCGCGATAAATGTTTCGATTGGTTATATTCGATATGACCTAGTTATCGAATCATTGATTCGATAAGCCGATACATTGAATACTAGTCGGTCATGTGCGACATGACCGGATCATTGAATCAAGTGTTGATTTAATGATTTAATGTATAATTATATATTTGATATATTACTTTACATTAACTAGTATTGGTTCACTTTAAACGGATTTTTCTCACTTGATGCACATTGTATATGTGATATGCTTTTGTGCGCATTGTTGTATCATGTTTGATGATACTTGATCATTTGGTTAAGTATATAGAATTAAACCATGGTTAATTTGATAATTAGGGTTTTGCATATTCATTTATTTATTTATTTGTTCATTTATTTATTTGGAAAAGAATGAGATAAGAATGGTGGAGAAGTTTGTCTTTAGTTGAAGCTTCATGAAGCTTTGACTTCTTAACCATTCTTGTCTTCATGCTTAACCCTAACCCATCCACTTACCATGGTTTATTCTCTACACTTAACCCTAGTTGGATTATGATAAGTATGCATTTTTCTTTTCTTTTTAAAATAACTTATCATAAACTAGCTTCTTCTTCTTCTTCATCTTCAAGATAGAAACCTTGATGCCATTAATGGCAACTTGAATTCTAGTGAGAGAAATCCAATTCCAAAGTGAACCCACCTCCTATTTCTTCACCCTCTACCTCTTGCCAAGTTGTTTTGGGTGTTTTCTTCACAAGTTTCACAAGTTTGTGAAGTCGGAGCTTGAACTTGCGATGCCTCGAGGTAGATCGTCTTTGACACAAAGCCGACGACCTAGCTTGCCCGTTTCTCCGATGAAGCCAACGTTCGAGTTTGGGAATCGAGATGGACAGCGAGAGGATGCCTTCGTGGAGCCAAGGAAGAGGGTAACCGGATCTACAAAGGTTGTAGCATCTAACCTTTAGTTAATATGTTAACTAGTTTAGTTTTTCGCCTTGAATTCTAGTCTAAGATCCGTGTTAGGGTTTCTCGGCACCATAATTTTTGTAAAATGGCATGTTCGATGCCTTGTGAGACCTCTATAGGGTGCCTAGGAACCTTTCAGTGGTATCAGAGCCTAGCTAGAGCCTTAGGCGAAGTCCCGATGACGTTTGAAATCCGAACGGATCGAAACCCTAATACCAAACTTGCTCTCTGGACTTTTTCTAAAAAGTGGGATTTTTCAAGATTAAAAATGCCTAAAAAATTCAGCAGGAATATCTAAGAATTATGGTGAAACACGAGATCATGAAGCGTTTAAACAGCCGCGGAAACGCGGCAGAAGCATGGCTTCTGCCGCGGTTCCGCCGCCTACTGTTCACAATGCACAATTTGTGTTGCACAGTAATTCATCATTTCTGTAGCTGAGTTTTATGGGTATTTTTAATAATTATTCAAGAGTTGAATTTTCTGGGGTTTTTTAGAGCTTCGATGTTTCGATCGGATTATCAAATTTCGTCTTTGTGTTTTTCCGGATAATTTTTTTAGAATATGTTAAAAAGTTCGACCGGATATAAATACCCAATTTTTCCCCTGTCGGGAAATTTCCAAGTGTTGGATTTTTCCGTAGTTTAACGACGTTCTAAGTAGTGCAAGTAACGCGATGGACCCTCTAGAAGACAACAAACCTTAACTCGATTATGTGACCGTCTTGAACTGCCCTTTGAACCTTCGGGTTTGGGGCAGTACGGCGTGCCACATGTGAGGCGTTGGCTTGACCCTTCTACGGCTGGACCGTTGGTACTGAGGCACGAACTGAATGTTGTTAGACTTATTTCATGTGTTGAGGTGTATCGGGAAAACTTGGGTATTCGACTGTTCGATCGGAAAGTTTAACATTTTCTGTTTATCTGGAATGTGATACAATAATTGGAATTCACAGACAGTTATGAGATAACTGAATGAATGTTATAAATTTAGCAGTTTAGTCCCATATGATATTGAAAAGAGTTTTCGATAATGAGACTAAAATGCGGGATTTATATCTGTTAGGCATGTGATGTCTAAGTATTTCATTTGATTAGGCATGCGATGTCTAAAGTAGTTGCGGATTCCAATTGTTGTAGTTTTACACTTTCTTTTCTGTGACCGTAAGTGTAGTATGTTCATATCGCCGGTTTCGTTGCTATACGTCAACGACAATTGGGGTATGCATACTTACTTACGTTGATGACATGTGATGTTATGTGTTGCTGGATATGTTATATTGGATCGTCGTGTTCGAATAGCCGGGGGGGGGTTTATGTGAGATGAGTGTTTTACATTTTCATTCATGTAAAAACTTGTATGTAATATTCTTTTATTTGGGGCACTTCCAGGTAGCGGAAGTTGTCACCCTTTGTATATTGTTTACTTTTCCGCATTAGGATAGACCCAAGGAGGGGAGCACAAGTAACCGGGTTCTGGGGTCCAGTGGGAGACCAACTCGAGGAGTCGAGTCCGGGTCTCCTAACCCTAGAATTGGCAGGGTTGCTTGCCGCTCTCGTAGGGGTCTAAGGGTGTGGGATTGGCTATTCATCACGACCGTGGAATCCGTGTTTTATACTGGCTCGTATTGAAAACACGGACGTCCTAGTGTATCCAATATTTCATATGTTTATTCTGCTGCGATATCTGTGATGGATATAGTATATAGTATATATGATATATTATATAGACGTTACTTATGTTTTACACCCGCGCTAGCCCTGCCCTGCTCTGTCGTTAGTTACCTAACCTAACGGTGCACGAGGGAACATCGAGGCAAATGCGGATGGCATAAGTATACGTCATATCTATCTGTGATGTTTAGGAATTTAAATGATGGGACTTTATTAATGTGATTAATGAAAGATAAGAAACCTAAGATGTTGTAGAATCAAATTTTAAAACAAAACAGGTAGCTACAGTTCTTGCTTTGCACAGTGATATATATGATATATCCCGCACCTTATTCGATGAGGAAAGGACCGAGATCCCTTCACCGGGAGTGACTCCTTTAGCAATAACTGGCAGATGCTACACACTCGGTTTGCTTTTGACTGCTTTTGGGTTTTTGCTTTGCACAGCGATATATATGATATATCCCGCACCTCATTCGACGAGGAAAGGGCCGACGATCCCTTCACCGGGAGTGACCCCTTTAGCAAAACTAGAAAAGCCTCAAAATCACTCCATTTCAAAACTTCATTCGATTCTACAACGATATCAAGTTCATTACGCTCATGGTTTTTTTTATGAAAGAACCCGCGTAGCCCTCCGTCATTTCAGATAGATATTATTTAGTATTCGTGCTATGTTTGTTGACTTAGTCAAGGCATAGTGTATGGTAGCTAAATTATGTTTATCTGTAACAACATGAGATGTGATTGGATTAGAGCATTCGCACGGCCTTGTTGACTCAGTCAAGGGTCGTACGGGTGGGTTTAATTCAATCGGGAAATGTACGGGTTGAACTTGACTTGCGATCTATGGTTTGTTGACTTAGTCAAGGTCATAGATCGCTAGGGGCAAAAGCATTATCGGGAATTTCAAGTGTTGAAATTTGCAATGAGATTGCATACCTTCTATGAGATAGTTGGATCCCGATACCCACTGCGAGTAAGAGTTACTCCTGGGAGAGTTTTACACATTACAATTAGCCGATCAAGTAGGTGTCTAAAAAGGTGTTAATGAGGTTACGCCTCTGGGAAAACGAGGTTTACATTAATTAGGTTCGTGCGAAAGCACGGGGGACCTCCCTCAAAGTACCGACACTGGCCTGGCTGAAAGATTGACGAACCTGTAGTGTGTAATTAATCCCGGCTAGTCTTTCCTTTTAGGGTTTGAAGAAAGATTTAATAAAAAGCAGTGGGAGCCATCCTGATTAGATAAGATAATAACCAATCTGATCTTGCACGAGCTTACGCTAAAGTGTTTTCTTCTCTCTCTCTCCAGGTAGCGACCATTTCATGCCCTAATGAAGATAATAATATGGATGTATTGACCGAACCCGCATGTTATACTGTGCAGGGGAACGTTGGACCCGTTCTATCTTATAAATGTTATAAGACTGAACAGGAAACAGGAGAATATCTGGATTCTCACATCGCCCAAACGGAGAACATGCATGTTGATGCATCATCTTCGGGTGTGTTTGTCATTGAGAACTGTTTCTCAGTTCACCCTACGTCCTGGGTATTAGATACCGGGTCAGGATCCCACATATGTAAGATGTTACATGGGCTGCGAAAAGGTAGAGAACTGAGAAAAGGTGATCATTCCGTTCATGTAGGGAATGGGGCAAATGTTGCAGCCAAAGCAGTTGGCATATATCACCTGGTATTACCAAATGGTGATACACTAGTCCTGAATGAGTGCTATTATATACCGAACATGATGTGCAACATTATATCAGTTTCTTTATTAAGTAAAGAAGGATATAATTTTGTAGTAAAGGATAATGTTATGAACATATTCCTGGATCAAAAGTTGATTGCATCAGGCTCGCTACATAATGGCATATTCATTCTCAATCAAAATACATTCTTCAATATACAAAACACACACAAAAGGAAAAGCTCAGAAATGAACGAATCCTTCTTGTGGCACTGTAGACTTGGCCATATCAATGAGACACGACTAGCTAAGTTGCATAAGAATGGATATTTGAATTTATTCGAATTATCATCTTATGACACTTGCCATTCATGTCTCAAAGGAAAAATGACCAAAACTCCGTTTACGGGACACGGAGAAAGAGTTACTGAACTCTTGGGACTGGTGCATAGTGATGTATGCGGTCCAATGTCTACACACGCCAGAAATGGTTCTTCGTACTTCATTACATTCACTAACGATCTCTCTAGATACGGGCATGTGTTCCTGTTGAAACACAAGTCTGAAACTTTTGAGAAATTCAAAGAATATAAGCACGAGGTAGAGAACCAAACGGGCAAAAGTATTAAGGTTCTTCGATCTGATCGAGGAGGTGAATACTTAAGCAGTGAATTCCTGGATTATCTAAAAGAGAATGGGATTCTCTCTCAGTTTACTCCTCCTTATACATCACAGCACAACGGTGTATCGGAACGAAGGAATCGCACCCTATTAGATATGGCGCGTTCAATGATGAGTAATGCTGAGTTACCTATTTCCTTTTGGGGGTATGCGCTTGAGACAGCCATATACCTATTGAATCTGGTTCCGTCTAAATCTGTACCTACCACACCATATGAGATATGGAGTGGGAAGAGACCATATTTTAAACGAATAAAGATATGAGGTTGTCCGGCCTATGTCAAAAAACAAAATCCAGACAAACTCGAGGCACGATCAGTCCTTTGCAAGTTTGTGGGATATCCTAAGAATTCTCAAGGATATTTTTTCTACCAACCTGAGGAACAAAGAGTGTTTGTTGCTCAACATGCCACCTTTTTGGAAAGGGAATTTCTTGCAAAAGAAATTAATGGCAAAGAGGTAGAGCTGGAAGAGGTTCCCGCACCACAAACTGCAACTAACGATTTGGTAGAACCAGAGGATTCAGTAGTACCCGACGAACCTCAGCCTCTTCGCCGATCTAGTAGGGTTCCTCGCCAACCTGAGAGATACTATGGTTTTCTCATTGATGGTGGCAGTGAGGATTGCATCATGGAGGATGATGACCCAACTAGCTTCGAGCAGGCCATCACGAGTGGGGACTCAGTGAAATGGCTGGATGCTATGCGGTCTGAGATGGAATCCATGTACACCAACAAAGTATGGACTTTGGACGTTGCTCCTGAAGGGGTCAAACCCATTGGGAGCAAGTGGATCTTCAAGAAAGAAACTTGGTGTAGATGGGAAAGTGGAGACTTTCAAAGCTAGACTTGTAGCAAAGGGTTTTCGTCAAAGACCAGGTGTGGACTATGACGAAACCTTTTCTCCAGTGGCTATGCTTAAATCCATCCGGATCATGCTTGCCATCGCTGCATATCATGATTACAAAATCTGGCAAATGGATGTTAAGACCGCCTTTCTAAACGGTGATTTAGAAGAGTGCGTGTACATGACTCAGCCAGAGGGCTTCGTAGACAGTGGGAGCAGCGGAAAGGTGTGCAAGCTGCTTAAATCCATTTATGGATTAAAGCAAGCATCGCGGAGTTGGAACATCTGCTTTGACGTCGTTATCAAAGAGTTTGATTTCGTCAAAAATCCAGATGAACCTTGTATCTACAAGAAGGTGGTAGAGAGTAAGGTTGTCTTCCTCGTATTATACGTGGACGACATACTCTTGATAGGAAATGATATTTCTATGCTGCAATCGGTCAAGCTCTTCTTATCACAAAGATTCTCAATGAAAGATCTTGGTGATGCCTCCTGCATATTGGGAATTAGGATCTATAGAGATAGATCCAAACGGATTTTGGGATTGTCCCAATCCAGGTACATTGACACCATACTAAAGAGGTTTAGTATGGAAGAGTCCAAACGTGGGAACTTGCCCACGATCTCTGGAGTCACTCTCTCCAAAGAGATGTCTCCCAAGACTGATTTGGAGAAAGCTCGCATGCAAGGGATACCCTATGCTTCGGCAGTAGGCTCTATCATGTATGCGATGCTATGTACCAGACCCGATGTAGCATACTCACTAAGTATAGTGAGCAGGTATCAAGCTGATCCTGGAGAGAATCACTGGACAGCTGTGAAGAGCATTCTCAAGTACTTACGAAGGACTAGAGATATGTTCTTGGTGTATGGTAACGGAGAGCTCCAAGTGGAGTCCTTTACCGATTCGAGCTTCCAGAGTGATAAGGACGACTCTAAGTCGCAGTTGGGCTTTGTCTTTACCCTTTACGGAGGGGCGGTTAGCTGGAAGAGTTCCAAGCAGGAAACCGTGGCAGACTCGACGATGGAGGCTGAATACATCGCTGCCAACGATGCTGCCAAAGAGGCTGTCTGGATCAAGAAGTTCATTACTGAACTTGGAGTGGTTCCATCCATTGAGCATCCAATACCTTTGTATTGCGATAACAATGGAGCGGTGGCTTTGGCCAAGGAACCCAGGTCCCATCAGCGATCCAGGCATATTCTGAGGCGGTATCACCTGATCCGGGAGATAGTTGATCGCCGGGAGATCGAGGTCAGGAGGGTTGACACGAAGAACAACACGTCGGATCCACTCACGAAGGCCATTCCCCAGACACAGTTTGAGAGACTCTTCGGGATGCTCGGTATGCGATACTATAGCAGCTGGCCCTAGTGCAAGTGGGAGATTGTTAGTTGTATGTATGCCCTAGAGGCCAGTATTGTACAGATGATGTATATTATATTGGATGCTTGAACATATATAGAGATGACTTTCTTGCTCGATATGATAGTATGCTATCTGGTTACTCTTTATCTTAACATGTACACTAGTCTCTTTAAACTGTCTTATGGTTACATGTTGGTAAAGCCCTTAGGATGTGTACTTGACTACCTGGACTATGATGCAGATCATACTAGTGGGGACATGGTAGTCCATAAGTACATCCTTCAAGGTCCCTAGTCGTGGGTGTATCGAGACGGGGCATCGATATACCAGAGTAGACTAGCGTATACGCTTCTCGACCCATGAGATGGGCGATGGATGATCCCATATCCATTGGTGTTTGACATCAGAGATGGTGTACGGATGCTCAGTGGAGACTGGGTACACTGGACGGACTCGCCGAGAACTCCCAGATGGTATTATACCTCACGTCAGATGGCAGTTCTCAGGTGACACTTGTGCAGGTTAGTCTGTAGACCCGAGATCGTCATAGAGTCTTGTGTGATTCCCACTGTGCTTTGATCTCCACCTTACCACGTCCACGAGGGCGTGCAAAACGGTGGTCTTTGGGTACAGTCCCGAGTCACATGGAGGCAATGAGCGATAGGAGGGGTTTCGTCTCTCCTGGTATTGGGGGTTGATGTTGCGCTGTGCTCGATTGGCCGTAACAGGGAAGTCCCTGGCCAGGGATGATCAGAGATTTGCTGGTAAGTGTTACCAGTAGTTTCTCGACCCGTTATGAGCCTCATATCGGCACGACTTATCGGTTATTGGGGTCTGACGTTTACCACCCCTAGACTTGATATGCGACGTATCAGACGAACATACCGGACTGTATGGTAAGTGTTACTGGTTGGATTCACAGGAGTATGAGCGGGCTAGCTCATCGATCTTCTGATCGCTCAATACCCGAATGGCCGTTACGTTTAGCAGACCGCTTGCGACTTGTGGGTGCTTGATATGATCATCATCTGCTACCGGCGTATTGACGAGTCTTTAGAGTCCTACACAGAGGTTTCCTGGCTCAAGCGAAACGAAATAGGAGCGCATATGAGATATGTTCGGGACCGAGAATAATGCGCGTATGTGATACCGCATTTCATTCTCGCGATAAATGTTTCGATTGGTTATATTCGATATGACCTAGTTATCGAATCATTGATTCGATAAGCCGATACATTGAATACTAGTCGGTCATGTGCGACATGACCGGATCATTGAATCAAGTGTTGATTTAATGATTTAATGTATAATTATATATTTGATATATTACTTTACATTAACTAGTATTGGTTCACTTTAAACGGATTTTTCTCACTTGATGCACATTGTATATGTGATATGCTTTTGTGCGCATTGTTGTATCATGTTTGATGATACTTGATCATTTGGTTAAGTATATAGAATTAAACCATGGTTAATTTGATAATTAGGGTTTTGCATATTCATTTATTTATTTATTTGTTCATTTATTTATTTGGAAAAGAATGAGATAAGAATGGTGGAGAAGTTTGTCTTTAGTTGAAGCTTCATGAAGCTTTGACTTCTTAACCATTCTTGTCTTCATGCTTAACCCTAACCCATCCACTTACCATGGTTTATTCTCTACACTTAACCCTAGTTGGATTATGATAAGTATGCATTTTTCTTTTCTTTTTAAAATAACTTATCATAAACTAGCTTCTTCTTCTTCTTCTTCATCTTCAAGATAGAAACCTTGATGCCATTAATGGCAACTTGAATTCTAGTGAGAGAAATCCAATCCCAAAGTGAACCCACCTCCTATTTCTTCACCCTCTACCTCTTGCCAAGTTGTTTTGGGTGTTTTCTTCACAAGTTTCACAAGTTTGTGAAGTCGGAGCTTGAACTTGCGATGCCTCGAGGTAGATCGTCTTCGACACAAAGCCGACGACCTAGCTTGCCCGTTTCTCCGATGAAGCCAACGTTCGAGTTTGGGAATCGAGATGGACAGCGAGAGGATGCCTTCGTGGAGCCAAGGAAGAGGGTAACCGGATCTACAAAGGTTGTAGCATCCAACCTTTAGTTAATATGTTAACTAGTTTAGTTTTTCGCCTTGAATTCTAGTCTAAGATCCGTGTTAGGGTTTCTCGGCACCATAATTTTTGTAAAATGGCATGTTCGATGCCTTGTGAGACCTCTATAGGGTGCCTAGGAACCTTTCAATAACAGGGGACTAGCCGTTGTTATATATACCCTTACACCAATATTAGTGGAATGGGACGCTAATATATGTGTATTGCCCCCATCATATTTATTTCTGCAAATATATATATATATCTTTGGATGTTAGAAACTTACTTGAGATTCGGCTTGGGATATATGTGATTCATTGAGATTGGATATTGGATATGAAAGAGAGTGTTGATTTGTACATTCGAGATATAGGAGATTACTCGATATTGTACATTGAGGTGATGTGAGACTTATATGATGTGAGAGCCCAATTTGGGGGCTGATTTGAGGATTTGGGATTTGAGTGTCTTGATGGATTGTGATCCTACCACGATATCAGGTTTCCGTGGAAATGACATATTCCACCCTATACCTCACACTTATTTATTTTATGCACAGATTCATATATTGGTAGTACCTTTTAGTGTACCCTTATGATAGTTGTATATTTACATTCTCATATCCCTATGGCATGGTCATTGCATATTATTATTATGTTACTGTTGATTCATATATTGGTAGTACCTGTTAGTGTACCCTTATGATAGTTGCATATTTACATTCTCATATCCCTATGGCATGGTCATTGCATATTATTGTTATGTTACTGTTGATTCATATATTGGTAGTACCTGTTAATGTACCCTTATGATAGTTGCATATTTACATTCTCATATCCCTATTGCATGGACATTGCATATTATTGTTATGTTACTGTTGCTTCACATAGTGATTGCACCTGCTAGTGTACTTACCTTTATTCAGCATTTGCATGACATGTTATTACTGTAATCGCATATCTTAGATTCATGTTGTACGTGCATTCCTGCGATTACCTGCATATGTTACCTACTATTCACGAGTTGGCAACTCATCCCCGTTGTGCCACAGGTGTTTCAGGTTGTTCCCCAGAGTAGTCGAGGCAGGCTATTCAGCTTTCCAGCTATCATCTTTTGGTACAGATACCGCATCAGCTCACAGTACTATTTTGCTTAGGTGGGTTTTGGTGGTTATCTGTATTTTGTATTGTACATTCGTTGTATCTTGTACTCTCCATCTACTATTATGTTGTTGACTTAGAGACTTGGTGAGGACGTTACTGTATATTATTTGTGGGTTTGTTGTCTTTTATATACAGCTTTCTCTCTATTGTCTTTATTTCTTCGCTATAGCTTCATATTTTTGTGTTGTATTCATCTTGGGTTAGTTTTTACAAAAAGGGGTGTTGCTAAAACTTTAAAGAAATAAAGTAGGACTTTTAAAGAATTTGGGTTGCGATTTCAAATGTTTCAAAATCTTATATTATCTTTTCCGTATTTTTATGGTTTAGATTTCTGGGTTTTGGCTTTCTTTTACTACGTTACGTCTTAGGGCGTTGCGTAGTACTAGGGCCGTCACGGGCCAATTTCGGGTCGTGACAAAGTTGGTATCAGAGCGCTAGGTTTTACCTTTCGGAGTGTAGGATGACCTTAGTATGATGGAGTAGGTAGCTTAAGCAGAGTAACGTAGTGTGTGTATGTCTGCAGCATACCCACGGTGCGGTACCTTGCATTAAGTGACCTAAGTACAATTTGCTTGAAATTCCTTCCTTGATGATTCATATCCTTGAGATTCGATTCCTTATTCTCATCGAATCTTATATCTATTTTGCTTAGCCTTGCCGCCGATGACTATGGGGACTCAGAGTGATGCAGCGAGGGCCGAGGTCAGAGTTGGCTCGGGTGAGACGAGTACTGACCAGGATGGCACTCCAGTTGCACAGGTGCAGACGGATCAGCCTACTACTTATACCATTGATAGACTTTTGGCAGAGATGCAGGACTTCCGCCAGACTATGAGTTCATTGGTCGATGTCGTTCGGGAGCTACGACAGGAAGTTGTTACCTCTGTTACTCAGTTGTCACTTGCGATCAGCATGCAGCAGTCCGTCACCTACATAGCACCAGTGGTTGCAGCTCTAGTTGATGAGGCGCATATTCCAGAGGCTCAGAGAGTTCCAGGACAGTGGAGGACTCGTACCAGTGTACCAGCCCAGAGACAGAGGTTTGGTCGTCGGGACAGATTTCGTGGCCGTCGCGGGAGTAGCAGAGGCTTAGGGCGAGGACAGTCGTTCAGCTCTCATCCCCACGATGGTCAGCAGTCAGCGCGTGGATGTTTTCGATGCGGAAGCCTTCAGCACTTCGTCAGGGATTGTTCCTTAGCACGGCGTCAGGATCGTACTCAGAGAGGCCGTGGACGTAGAAGGTTCGCTCAGAGGGCTCAGTCTACCAGAGGAGTTCATCCAGCTGCGAGTAGAGGGCAGACACAGGAGTTTGTTTCTACTCATCGGGACGCGCAGACGTCCAATGTGGAGTTTTCAGGTACCCTTGATTTATATGTTCTTTTCTTGTACTCGTTTGTTTTCATGCTTGTACCGTGGTTGGGTAGATTAGTAGTAGTTGTGTTAACCTCTGTCAGCGATTCTTTTGTTGCGCGGCACGTATTTCAGTTCTGTGCCAATCGGATAGGAGATAGAGATTCGTCCGTCATTTTGATCCTTCTAGAGAGGTTGGAGTTGATGTTCTCCTGGGCACGGACTGTTTAATTACGTGCTAGGCTTCTGTGGACTACCGTGAGGAAACAGTTAGGTTTTGTTTTCCCCGGCAAGTCAGTTCTCGTTGTGCAGGTGGATAGTTGTGCCGCCTCTCACAGCTTGAATTCAGCCTTTTCGCTAATCGGCTACTGAGGAGATGTCGTGGATTCTTGGCGTTCATTCGTGATACCGGAGTCACAGTGGGATTGTTGGACCGAGTTCCTTTCGTGCGAGAGTTTTTCCGACGTTGTTCCGGATGAGCCGGCGAAGCTTGGGAGCTAAGGGATCAGCTACAGAGTTGTGGTTTGGGGAGTTTTGTGCGTCTGAGTGTTTCGCTTTTGGAAGCTCCTATTCCTGTTCGTCAAGGGAAAGACGACAGTTTAGGATGGTGTATCGACGGATCGTTAATTGAACCGGCTTATGGTGCGGACAGGTATCCTTCACCTCGCATTGACGATTTCTTCGATCAGCTCCAGAGGGCGAGACATTTTTTAAGTTTGCTTGGGATCAGGTCATCATTATTGCGGATTCGGGATGATGGCATTCCGAAGACTGCCTTATGCGTGCTACGGGCTTTGTGTGTTTTGGTGAGTCATTGGATTCACTGATGCCCTGGCAGCATTTGTAAATGTGATGAACCAGATTTCTTCAGGCCGTTCCTCGACCAGTTTGTTGTGTTATTTACGACATTCTGGTCTATCTAATGTACCTTGAGGGACAGTAGTAGCACTTGAGGATTTGTTATGCAGATACTGGAGAGAGCACCAGCAGTTTGCTAAATTCTCGGAGTGTTTCTTCAGGCTTGTTTTGTGTTGACTCCTAGGTCTTATAGTCGAGAGAGACGGTTTTGTATGGTTCCGAGAGAGATCGTGGCCGTACAGCTTAGGCCCAGACTTGTGTGCAGGACAGAGGTCCGCAGATTTTTGGGCTTCGCAGGTTTTTACCGCCGTTTCGTGCAGGATTCCTAGAGCAGGGCTGCACCGTCGACTGAATTGACCAGAAGGGAGGTTTCTTTTCTTGGGACTGAGGCATGTGTGCAGAATTTTCGGCAGTTGAAGATTCGGTTAACAACTGCATTAGTCCTTTCTTTGCTTTCGGTTCGGGCGACTTTGTTGTTTAACTGTAATGTTTCTTGAGTGGGCTCGATTGTGTACTGAGGTGACACTATAGATTTATCATTTTTGCTTCCCTACATCTGGAGGAAGTACGAGAAGGATATTCCACTCATGATCTGGAGATGGCCGCGGTGGTTTTGCGTTGGAGATTTGGAGACACTACTTGTTCGAGAGTCATGTCAGATTTTCACGGACTACCAGAGCTTAAGGTACATCTTCCTGCAGCGGATTCGATTATTGTGATAGTCTTCTGCAGATTTACAGTCCTTGTGTGATCGTTGAGTACAGCTTTAGTTCGTCTCTACGGAGGGGACAGCTTGCTCATGTCCGTGCCCGATCACTTTCCTTAAATCGTTTTCGTGAGACACTGCCCGCCGATACTCGTTCGTCAGTGATACTTGAGCATATTCGGCTGGGTAATGATTCGGAGACCTTGAATTGTGACAATGGTGTGCTAGGTTAGGGACGCGTTTGTGTACCTGATATCATCGGGTAGAGACGTGTAATCCTAGAACATGCACATCTATCAACTCTCTATATGAATTCAAGTTCCACCAATATTTAACGTGACTTGTGAGATAGTTACGGGTGGACAGAGATGTAGAGAGAAGTTTCAGGTTTCATTTCAAGGTGTCAGTCTTGTGGTGTGCTTGAGTCGAGCATCTGAGGCCGGCTGGAGAGTTGCAACCTTTCACCGTTCCGAAGTAGGAGTGGGGGCAGATCTCCACGAATTTCGTTATGGTTTCTACCCAAGTTTAGTCAGGGTGTGACTCCATTCGGATTCTTGTCGTCCGGTTATACTCAGTTTGCTCAGTTGTTCTTTGTTAAGTTGTGTGTTTGTGTTGTTTGTTGTCAGCGGTTGGGGATCGTCACTCGCCATCGTTCGGGTTCTCCTTCGATAGCCGTTATCAGGAGATACTCCAATTGGCCACCTTTAGGCTTAGGGGTTAGGTCGTGTCGATCACCAGTCTGTTGTTTTGCTGACTCTGTATAAGTAGGACCTTGGACCCCAGCTAGTATAGAGACTTCGGAGATGATCCAATTGATTCAGGTCAGGATGGGAATTGTCCATTGCGAACTGAGGTCTTATGCCAACTGCCTTGGTCATAGACTCGAGTTCGCTGGGACAGATCATGTATTCCTACGGACTTTCCGATGAATGACGTGTTGGATTTCGGGAAGCTTGTCCCAGGATTTAGGTCTTTCTGAGATCCTATAAGCGAGTTAATTTCGTTGCCTTTAAATTGGCACTTCCGCCCAGATTATTGGATTTTCACCCCGTATTCCTTGTGATGATACTCTACAATTACCTTCTTGACCTTTCTCACATGATTTTAGCACCAGACCATTTAGCTTAGACGCGATCTTTCGTTCACCAGCAGCCAATTGTGTTAACGGCTCAGCAGGTGGAGGAACATCGGTCAAGCGTCTTGCTATCTGTGGAGGGTTTTCCTTGGACGTAGCCGTATAGTGAGATAGTCACTTGGGAGGCTGCGAGCAAGATTTGAGGATTTTAATCTTCTCTTTGAAGGTACGCGTATCGGTATATTTTTAAATTCGGGGACGAATTTCTTTTAGGGGGGAGATTGTAACACCTTAGAATGTGTTTTGTAGCTAATTATATTTTAATGTATGATTTTTAATAAAAAGTTTACCAAATTAAGTTTTAAATATTTTATCCTATTTAATGAGTATTTTATTAGAATTTTGTTAGGCACACACACACTTGTGCATGATAACTAGGGTTGTTTTTGGGGTTAAACATGATTGGCAATCATGGTTAACTAACAAATTGTCTTAAGTTAGTTTTATGATTAGTTTAAGAGTTATGGTTGTATTTATTCATGTTGGTTTTAAAATGAAAATGAATTTGGAAAAGGTTTTAATATTTTGGTTGAATGTTGACTTTTGAGAGAGAGAAGGAGCATGGGTTACATGGTGAGCCATGCCTCTTTAGTGAAGTGAGAGAGAGTGAGAAGGGGGGTTGTTTGTTTCTCTCATTTCTCACTCTCACTCTCATTTTCCTCACACTCTCAAACACGCACACACTCACCTGCATCAGCAGAAGAAGCTTCAGCAGCAGCATCATCATCATCAACAGCAGCAGCATCATCATCATCAGCAGCAGGCAGCAGCAGCAGGCAGCAACAGCAGCAGCAGGAGCTCCAGCGACTTACAGCAACTCCTTCCACTTCTTCACCTGCCTTCTAGGGTTCATTAGGGTATATTTCTTGAACCCCATTTCGTGGTTTGCTTAAGTTGTGCATCGATTAGTTTCGATTAGTGTTAATTAGCTAGTTTAGTGCTAATTATGATGTTTTGTGTGGACTTTTGGATAATTGCCGATTGTGTTAGATAACCTTACCTATTTTAGTGTTAATAGGGTCACTTCAACTGAGAAATAGCCCAGATTACACTAAAATACCATAAGGTTTATAACTTGTGCAATTTGGCGTTTTTGAAGCGATATTTGTGACTTCTGAGATCTGCTTTTGACCCGGACCCTACAGAATAAAATTGAGAAGACTGGAGCATGTACACTAGGTCTAGATACCACCACCAGAACACGAGCCATCCATCCCAAAACTTGGCCGCAGATTTATTCAATCTGGCCGCAATTTGCGGCCAGGAAGAGGGGTTGGGTGTTGGGGTTTTGTGTAGGGCTCTCTTCTATGTTGTCTAGGGCTTTGGCATGTCTAGTTTTGTAATATTTTACCTGTAGGAAAATCTGGGACTATGTATCGTATTTGATGTTCGTTGTGTTTGCACGATACGCGCGATACGTGAGAGGGTTCTGTGATCCAGCGTATTGCGGCATGTCACGATGGTTTTAGACGCGTACACACACGTTTCAGCGTATCGTGCACACGCGCGTTTAGTTCGCGACGCGAGTTTCTCGTTTTGGTTCGATATCGCGTTTTGCGAGATATTTGGCTTATATGTGATTTCCTTGTCTCATTTTTAGGTTTGCAGGCGGGGACTACTGACACTGCTACGGAGGGAGCAGATGGTAGGATTCACCTAGCGTGGAGTGTAGGTGAGTAGATTTAACATCTACAGGGGAATCGCCCGCATGGCGTTATGCGTCTGGGCTAGGATTCTAATACTTGTCGCATATTCTACGTCATTGTTAGAATTGCGCCTTTACCTATTTACTTAGATATAGTTGTACTGCGACTAGTAGCCGTAGGGCACTGCACACATTATTGACGGTTCATGTTGCACGAGCACGGATTGTATGCCACACACACACCGTCAATAATTGCCAAGTCACACACAAACCATTATAGACATTATATTGCTTGGTTAGACACCTTGTGACATTGATTCGTACTGCTTATCACATATGACATTACCATACCTATATACCTATAGAGTATCGTACAATTAGTGATAGGTACACTTACCCTTTACGATACATCTACAGGTATAACTTACACATATTCTTCTTATACCCAGGGGGGTATACGACATCAGTTCCTATAGGTAGATACCTATACATTGCTACACCTGTATGTTACACACATATTCAGATGCAATCATATATTTACCTTTACTGATGTTACTTAGTTGTACCTTATCGATTTCGCATACATCTGGTTTCAGCTACATATTCTCATTTATATGCTCGCATTTCAGATATATCGCATATATTTATTCCTGGATTTGCGCATTGTTATTTGGATTTCACATGATGATTTCTGGATTTGGGAACCGCGGGAGTTCATGAAATTATGCATACATTGAAAAACCCGGTTTCCTTGATATGATATTTGCGCAGCCACCATGAGATTTATCGGTTCTGATTATATACTCCATACGAGGTGTGGTTGCCGTATGAGGGTACATGGTGGAGCCCGGTATGGTTCCCCTCGGCAAGAAGATCGATGGATGTTGCCGATTGAGCCTGGAGGCGGGCTAGTACCTACCGGTGACAGTACTAATGACTCGGCGGGGGTCATGGAGACACCGTTGGGAGTCATGCACGTATGCATACGTCGAAAGGCGAGGGTCAGAGCTAGGCACTCGTGCTTTCGGGACAGCGTATGATACGTACCTATCAGGATTTCTGTGTCGATACTTGGCACATTGTTTTCATGATATTTCTTTTAATACCTTTGTATATATAACATGGGACTAGCCGTTGTTATATATACCCTTACACCAATATTAGTGGAATGGGATGCTAATATATGTGTATTGTCCCCATCATATTTATTTCTGCAAATATATATATATCTTAGGATGTTAGAAACTTACTTGAGATTCGACTTGGGATATATGTGATTCATTGAGATTGGATATTGGATATGAAAGAGATGGTTGATTTGTACATTCGAGATATAGGAGATTACTCGATATTGTACATTGAGGTGATGTGAGACTTATATGATGTGAGAGCCCAATTTGGGGGCTGATTTGAGAATTTGGGATTTGAGTGTCTTGATGGATTGTGATCCTACCACGATGTCAGGTTTCCGTGGAATTGACATATTCCACCCTATACCTCACACTTATTTATTTTATGCACAGATTCATATATTGGTAGTACCTGTTAGTGTACCCTTATGATAGTTGTATATTTACATTCTCATATCCCTATGGCATGGTCATTGCATATTATTATTATGTTACTGTTGATTCATATATTGGTAGTACCTGTTAGTGTACCCTTATGATAGTTGCATATTTACATTCTCATATCCCTATGGCATGGTCATTGCATATTATTGTTATGTTACTGTTGATTCATATATTGGTAGTACCTGTTAGTGTACCCTTATGATAGTTGCATATTTACATTCTCATATCCCTATTGCATGGTCATTGCATATTATTGTTATGTTACTGTTGCTTCACATAGTGATTGCACCTGCTAGTGTACTTACCTTTATTCAGCATTTGCATGACATGTTATTACTGTAATCGCATATCTTAGATTCATGCTGTACGTGCATTCCTGCGATTACCTGCATATGTTACCTACTATTCACGAGTTGGCAAATCACCCTCGTTGTGCCACAGGTGTTTCAGGTTGTTCCCCAGAGTAGTCGAGGCAGGCTATTCAGCTTTCCAGCTATCATCTTTTGCTACAAATACCGCATCAGCTCACAGTACTATTTTGCTTAGGTGGGTTTTGATGGTTATCTGTATTTTGTATTGTACATTCGTTGTATCTTGTACTCTCCATCTACTATTATGTTGTTGACTTAGAGACTTGGTGATGACGTTACTGTATATTATTTGTGGGTTTGTTGTCTTTTATATACAGCTTTCTCTTTATTGTCTTTATTTCTTCGCTATAGCTTCATATTTTTGTGTTGTATTCATCTTGGGTTAGTTTTTATAAAAAGGGGTGTTGCTAAAACTTTAAAGAAATAAAGTAGGACTTTTAAAGAATTTGGGTTGCGATTTCAAATGTTTCAAAATCTTATATTATCTTTTCCGTATTTTTGTGGTTTAGATTTCTGGGTTTTGGCTTTCTTTTACTACGTTACGTCTTAGGGCGTTGCGTAGTACTAGGGCCGTCACGGGCCAATTTCGGGTCGTGACAAGCAATCTTCGAGAGGATGTCCTATTGCTCGGTGATAAGAGCAATAATCTGGGTGAGAGACCTCGCCTGCTTGCTCGGGGTGTTTAGACTCCGGCAGAGTAATCATTTGGCGTTTTATAGCTAGGTCAAGTATCTTCTTTGTCTTGTCTTGAGGAAAAGAGTATGCTCGACTCATCTTCTTCATAAAGGACAAATCCGGACTGCTCGATTCCCGACTGCGTGGCTTCTTGTTCCCGCTTTGTCGTTGTTGAATGCCTTTTCGCTTTTTTACTTGTTTCTGCCTCTGCGTCGGGTCTTTTTTACAACAGGTTGACAGGGAGCGGCATTTTCATCTTTTGCAGCCTGTTGAAGAAGGCGTTGCGTCCTGGCTTTCTCATAGATAGCCATTTCGCGATTGTGGTCGTGTCGGACTTTTTGACCAGCTTCCCTTATAAGCTTGTCCATTTGTTCTTCGAACGATGGACCGGGCATTTTTACGTCGGGGACTTTTTCTGGTTCAGGATTAGCACTCTCCCATTGAGCATCTTCTTCTTCATCAAAGTCATGTACGTCATAGCAGTCGCGGAGCAGCTCCCGTTTCTTGGATCGAATGTATCCAAGCCCGATCGTTTCTATTCTCCCATTGGGCAACTTGCGCTGAGTTCCGGGAACGTTCCAGATCCTGTCATAGAACTTAGCTTTTCAAGCGGTCTGTTTGAAGGGTATCCCTAGGCGCTTCAATAGCCTTTTCAAGCCTTCCGTATAATATCTAGGCAGGCGGATGGGCTGGAGCCTGTCAAGTGTAGGATCTGCACCGTGCCAGATTTCTTTCTTCACTTTAGTTTTCCCGGAGCGGTAGAATAGGATCGCCTTTTCACCTTCTCGCCTGTGAGGGATATAGAACGTCTGCGGCTCTTCCACACTATAGGTATCAAGCGCGTCCAGTTCTTTATGATGTTTGGGCGGAACCATAGCAATTTGCAAACTTTGCTCTTCATCAGCGAGTGTTCGTATTGAAGGCCGAGCAGAGAATATATCATGGACCTCATCTTCCGAGTCGCTGCCAAAGATCAACATGGGAGCGGACGGTCCCGGCTTGTTGTATTGGGGTGAACCCGAATAAACCATCTCTTCCTCTTCCTCAGTATCACTCTCGAAGACAGGGATGGTGGCGATAGCTTTGTTCTCCGGCTTGTAACACCTCTCTGTGTCTTCAAAATCTGGCAAGAAGTATTTTGCATCTTCATATTTACGGACTTCGTTCACGGAGAATAGGTTCAGCTCTCCTGTTACGGTATACTCGAGACCATCCTTAAAATATTTCATACACTAATGCTGTGTAGAAGGGATGATGTTGTACTCGTGTAACCAGGGTCGGCCGAGCAAAGCATTATAGCATGTCTTGGCGTCTATGACGTGGAATTTAATGTCCGTGATGAGCAGCCCGAAACGCAGCGTTAGTATCACAGATATGAGAGTCCGTGATGACTGGGAATCTAAACCAGAGATGGTGATTTTATCACGAGCGAGATGCTGGACGCTCATGCAGATTTCCTTCAACACTCGCACGTTGAGAAGATTGACGGAAGACCCATTGTCGACCAGGATTTTGCCAATCTTTATATCGTGGCAGTATCCTGAGATATATAGGGGACGGTTGTGCTCGCACGTCCCAAGGAGGAGGTCTTTGTCGCCAAAGGTAATATCGGCTGTGTGTACTTCCTCCATCTCGTCCTTCATCTTTTCTTCGGCCAGGAAGACTTGGAATTGCTCTGGTTCTTGTAGCGCTTTGATTAATGAATCTCTTGCTTCTTTTGATGGTAAGATGGCATCGAGAATACTGAGCTGCGAGGGTAACTTTCTCAAGTGCGCCAGAACGTTATAGTCCACCTTACTCTTCTTTGGCGGGTCCTTGGCGGTTAGCTCTTCCATGACTTGGTCATCTAGGGCGATATCCTCAGAGACCTTTTCTTTTTCCTTATCTTTTTTATTTGAGGGTCCGAGATTCTTTTTGGGTAGCGTACGATTACGCAGCCGAATATTTTCGCAGGCCTTCAGCTCTTCCTCTTTTCCCGAGGTGGACTCTTTAAAGAGAGGGCTAAGAGCCATTTCCTCGTCAGAGTCGCTCCCGAATGTGAGAATTTGCGCTTCCCCGGCGTTAACCATGCGACAATCGCCGGTAGTTCCTCTAAGCTCCTCGGTCGTACTTTTCCGCTCCTGACGAGTTTCACGCTTCTCCCGCTTAAAATGTTGTCGGTGAACAACATACCCCTGCCACCATCTATTGAAAGCTTTGCACTCTTCGGTGGGGTGCGAAATCTTTCGATGATATAAGTAGTAGTAAGGGTGCATTTCTGCTTTGCCGGCAATGTTTCCTTCAGAGGGTGGTAGCTTCATCCCCATTGATATGGCTTTAGCAAACCTTTTCCTCGTCTTGAACTTGCTTTTATTTGCAGTGGATGTACTTTGATCTGGCGGGAGTGTCTCAACTCTTTTGTCTAGTCGCCGACGTTCGGCTTTTTCAAATATGGCCATCTCACGCTCCTGATTGGCTTTACTTTCCAGACGAATCTCATTCAGGAAGGCGTCGATCATTTCATCTGACGACCATAGCAGTTCCGGTTCGGGACCTGCCCCCGGTCTCTCTATGCAAGGAGCTTCTTCATTATCTAGCGATGAATGAGAGATCACATGGCAGCCTGCTACGTAATCCTCAGATCCATCCGACGAGCTTTCTTCATCATCTTCATCCTCAAGGACGTGGCTGAGAAACTCTTGGAGCGTGATTGGGGTTCGCGCTTTCTGGTTGTATTCTTCCAGCGCGTCAATCTGTTTCTGTAGGTCCGTGCGCTTGTTGCCAGGCTTCACGGGCTTTTTGGATTTCTTCTTCTTTTTCGAAGATTTTGACGGCTGGATGTGAACACTTTGGCTATCCCCACCAATCTTTGGAGTTGGGCGCGGTTTCAGCATCCCTTCGATGATCTGGGGTTCCAGCGGGTTTTTCCACCTGATCGTCGGGCATGTTTAGAGATCATTCAGCATCCTTTTAGTTTTGGCTGAAAGAACGACCTCCCATGGGGCTTCTTTAATAAGGGAGCACGTTGCCTCCGGCATATTCACCTTTTTAGGGGTATGAGGTTGCGGCGGGTTCACCTTCCATCTTTCGGATAACGCGAACTTGCCTTGTTGGTATTGGTCTTCAATCCAGTTCTTGAAGACGTAGCAATCTTTGATCGGATGACCCAATACTCGGTGGTAGGGGTAGTAATTGGGATCATTGACGTCGTTTGGCTGCAACGGCCGTTTTGAATCTGGCAGATTGATGAGTCTGTTGCGCACTGCCAGCTCGAACAGTCTTCTCGTTTTATCTTGAGGAAACGAGTAAGGACGTCCTAGCCTCTCCTCGAGGGATAGACGTAGACGCATATTGTTTTGACGGACAACCGGCTTCAAGTTGCTCGGCTGTTGTTGAGCATTGGCGACGACGATCGCTTTTCCTTTCCCCTTCTCATTTCGAGAGTCCGGCTTTGGAGGAGACGGTCTATGGTCCATCTGGTCTATTTGGGCTAATTTGTCAATCAAGGCCTGGAACGTGGTTGGTTTAAAGAACATCATGAACCGTGAAATAGTTGCATGAGGATCTAGGGTGCCCACGAACATGCCCACCGCTGGCGCTTCTTCGATGCGTTGTTCGCATTTTGACTATAAGTTCCGCCATAAGATTGCATATTGAACCCAAGTTTCGCCCGGCTTTACTCTTGCATTGATCAAAGCTGTTATTGGAGTACGCTCGCTGGCGCTTGCGAAACGCTGGGTAAACAACAACTCCATTTCAGCGAAAGTTTTGACGGAGTCGTTCGGAAGCTCGGAGTACCATTCAAACGCCGTCTCCGATAAGCTGCCGATGAATTGGCGAAGCAGGAGCTTATCATCGCCGCCGGTGTTGCCACAAAGAGCCCTGAACTGGGCAACATGTTGATGGGGATTTCCTGTTCCCTTGTTGACATGGAATTTTGGGATCGTGTAGCCCGGCGGGTATTTGATCTGATCATACCAGCTCGGATATGGTCGCCCCGTTTTGACAACTTGATCGGCTGCCTCAGTTGCCTGGTGAACTCGTATTTGTTGAGCAATATAGTCATCCAGGGCAGCTTTAGAAATTGTCTCCTCCTTGGCTGTTGAAAGAGCCGGCGGTGGATATGACGTTTCTCCTCTGTCATCTTCAAGGATAATCGGAGGATCTTCTGCTGGGGGATCTGGCTGGATCATTATCTCGACCATGTCTTGAAATAGGAGAGCCATCTGCTTTATATTGGCCGCTTGCTCTGCAGCCTCCTTGTCCTTCTTTTCAAGCATTTTACGAAAGAATTCAGTATCGGTTTCGTGTTCGCGACGCTGCTCCGATGACGCCTCCGGGCTTTCTTTTGGTCCGGTGAGCGCGGCCATTGCGGTCAGCATCTCCTGAAGCTTCTGCTGCTGCTGCTACTGGGCTCTTGTGATGGATCGGGTGAGTGGTCGGTGGCCCGTTGAAGCGCGGCTATCCTCCTTCGCAGATGCCATGTAAACGGTATGGACGACCATGCCCCCAGACTTAGGGCGTTTGGGTTCAGTGTTTTTGGCTTTTGTCACCGGCACAGGGATCTTCTTCGGCCTTCTTTTCTCAGGAGCGCTCAAAGTTGAGGGAGCCGTCGAGGTGGGCACCCAGACATCTTTTCGTGGCTTAGCAGGATGGCTGACTTCCTGTTGGACTTTCAGCTTCTTGTGCTGGCGGGAGAAATTTGGATCGATCACTGAGTCTCGGGCCTGCCGCCAGACTTTATAGATACTGGAGGACATCCGTTGAGGGGATTGGGGCTGTTCTGGCTTTGCTTCTACAGCCTTTTCCAGCGGAGGGGGAGACCTCTTCAGTATAGCGGTAGGAGAATTCCTACGCACTTTATTTAGCAGTTCAAAACTGTTCCCAGTCGGAGCAGCAGCATTAACTTCCGCCGTCGGGGCTGGTGGAGTTAGCCCAGAAGGGGAGCTTCCTCCTGACTTCCTCACTCGGCGCCAGTGGCGACGTCGAGCATGTCGAGCTGTGGGAATTGGCTCGGTGACGGTGATGGCCTTGTCTTGCCCCTTATTCAGGTGAGGGGCTGCTGCCGGTGTCAGCCTATTAAAGACTGATGTCTTTTGAGTAGCCGGAGCGGGAGTAGGAGTTGGGACGGTCAGTCTTGTGAAGACCGACCTCTTAGCAGGAGAAGCCGCCTTGACGACTACAGGAGCAGATTTGGTTACTCTCTTTTGAACAACCTTCTTTGGGACTGCAAGCTTTACCGTGGGCCCGCAGGAGTTTTGGCTTAGTCTGGAGAAGACCGAAGTATTGGTGTTGAGCGACCCGTTGAGAAGGGCCGCAGCAGCTGTAAGTCGATCGAAGACCGACTTCTTAGGAGCTTCTGGTACGGGCACTGGGGCAGTGAAGCTTACTGGCGGGAGCATGGTCCCGAAAAATAGTCTAGTAGTAGCCTGGGTGATTTGTTCCACCGGCATCGTGAACAGTGATGCCGCTTGAGGTCCATAGGCTACACCTCCAGGTGAAGCGGAGCGTCGGTTGCAGTTACAGTTGGAGCAGTTCGAGCAGTTGAACGCCATTGCTGTTTGCTTTCTGCGCCAAGCAAGAGACCAAATCTTAGTAACTTGAAACCCAAGGGCAACCATTAACAAACCGCGATTCGTTCGCGAATACGACACACGAAGTATGGAGTGGAAAGAGGAAAAGGTCCCACCGGGCGTGCCAGAATCTGTTCCCCTCCGAAAGACGCGGCGGAGACGCGATGTACGTTGGTGCTATCCGTCCACCTCGGCATGCCTGAAATTCGGGGCGTGCCTGAAATTCGGGGCAGATGCTATTTGGTGCTATCCGTCCACCTCTCCGAAGATGCCAAGTTGATTTATGGCACCGTGTATCGAAGGTTTAAACGGATGCGGCCGATGTAGCAGACTTCGTCAGATTCCCCTCGTTTGAGGGGTTTTTGATTGTGGGGACGCTCTTCCCTGCAAGCGCAAGCCCCTGCAGTTAATTACATTACCGCATCGCGGTAACAACTTTCTCCTTCTCCAGATGGTCACTTCGTGTCATGGATATTTGTTTTGTTTGTGGTTGCCCGTGGATTGTATACGGAGACTAATTTATGTTGTCGCCCGTAGGACGTGGATTAGTCTAAATCCGTATTTTTTTAGATTTGGGTTTGGAGTTTTGGTTTAAGGATACGTTAGCCATATTTAAGGCTAAGATCAACTTAAACGTTAGTTAAGGATACGTTAGTCTAATTTGAGACTAAGATCAACTTAACGTGATTGTTTAGATCCAACAAGAGAGCATTTGGACTCTATTGTTTAGTTTAGGGACATTTCGGTCGATTGCCAGTTTAAGGACACGGTGGTCCAACATTCCCATTTTGGGGACGAATATTAGTTTAAGGACACGGTGGTCCAACATTCCCATTTTGGGGACGAATATTAGTTTAAGGACATTTCGGTCCAACATTCCCATTTTAGGGACGAATAATAGTTTAAGGACATTTCGGTCCATGAGTTTAAGGACCCCACAGTCCGTAGCAATGTATGGTTGTCGGGACCCGTCACCTCTCTGACGACGTTGAAGGATTACAACGACAAATGTCAGAGGAGTTCAGAGATGTACCCTTGAACCGGGTGTAAATTGATTTGGGAGAGCAGTTGTGCTCAGCTCAATTTAATTTAAGGACTTATGGCCAGAATTGGGTTAAGTCCAGTCAGAAAAATGTCTATTTGGCCTGCTAGGCCTTTGCTTGGGCTCTGCCTTTTTAAACAATGCATAGCATTGGACTTTTTTAATTAAATGCGCAGCATTCAGATTAGGCCTGTTAGGCCTTTTAATTGGGCTCTGCCCTTTTTAATAATGCATAGCATTTGTTTTGGTCTGTTAGACCTTTTAATTGGGCTCTGCCCCTTTTTAATAATGCAGAGCATTTAATGGTCTGACAGTGCGCCACGTGGCCTGTCAGGCGCTCTGTGCCAATTAAAGAGCGCAAGACACCAGCGCATGTGGAGGTGACACGTGTCACGATCTGGTGAGCGCAAGTCTGTTAGCGCAGTGCACTGCACCAATGCGCTGCGCTAGTGCGCTGCTAACACGTGGCGCGCTCTGGTGCAGTGCGCCAATCTAAGAGCGCAGTGCTCTGTTTTTGGGAGCGCAAGGCGCAGATTGACACGTGGTGCTCTCTGGTGACTTGCGCCAGTCTAAGGAGCGCAACAGCGCAAATTAAGAGTGCAGGGCACTGTTCAATAGCGCAGAGCGCATCTTGATCAAATTTAGATCAAAGAAAAGAATCTTTTCAGTTCTAAAGAGGTTCTACCTCAAGATTCAAGAACCAATGGTTCATCAAAAGGCTGTGCCTTTATATAGATTAAAAGATCTAGGGATGAAGTAAATTACTTCTTTAATTTTTTGTGATTGGATCTTTTTATTTGATCTTTTTTCTTTTTTGTGATGAAGATCTTGATCTTGTTCTTAGATCTTTGATCTTTTTAGAAGAAATTCTTCTTTTTATGAGATGTTTTCATCTCTGTTCTTCCAAGAAATTTTCTTTTACCTTGAAGAAGATGATCTTCTAAATTCTTTCAGAGTTCTCTCCTTTTTCTATTTCTCTCTGTATATCTTTTTTGAGACTTGGAGTCTAGGGGCCTTTATATAGGGCCAATTAGTTTGTTAGGTTAGTTACAGAGATCTTTCTCTGATTGATCTGGGGATATTTCCCAACGTTGGATCTTTGATCCTAAGGTCTCTGTTTTACAGAAGATAATCTTCTTATTTTAATAAGATTGGAAAGATCCTTCTAGAATTTTTAATTTTGATTAATTAAACACTTTATTATTTAAATTTTAGTGCTGGCGCAGTTGGTGCAAGCGCACCTGCGCTTGACACGTGTCGCGCAGCGCAACTGCGCTAGTGCAACTGTGCTGACACGTGTCGCGCAGCACAGCGCGCAAGTTATCTGAAGCGTTGCTTTCTTTATTTTTTATAATTTAAAATTTAAAACAGAGCCTTGCTCTGATTGGGGTGCGCTGCCTTGGGCGCAGCGCCTCATGCGCTGACGTGTCTGCTTTTGACACGTGGCGCTCTGTGCGCAGCGCAAGGGATCTGAAGCGTAGCTTCACCTTTTGAATTTGAAATTCAAACAGAGCTTTGCTCTGATTGAGGGAAACAGACGCCATTATCTTCTTGGAGAACGGGTAGATATATACACAGACCACAATAGTCTGAAGTATGTGTTTACTCAGAAAGAAATGAACATGCGACAGAGAAGATGGCTAGAACTTAGCGGACATCGACATCAACCTACAATATCATCCAGGGAAGATGAATGTAGTTCCTGATGCACTTAGTCTCCAGTCTCTATCAATGAATCTCACCGCTCAGTGTAAGCTTCAACAGGAATTGCACAGGATGGAGATAGATATGGTTATGCCAAGTAATACTTCAAAGTTGATGAACTTACAAGTTCAGTCTATTATTGTCAACCAGATCAAAGCAACTCAAGCAAGTGATGTTAAGTTGCAAAAAATCCGAGAACAAGTAGAAAGTGGACTTCGAACAGACTTCATCATCCATGAAGACGGATCTTTAAGATAAGGAAACAGATTGTGTGTACCACAAGGTCCTGTTCGCAAAGAGTTGATGAAAGAAGCTCACAACTCTCCTTACTCAGTACACTCTAGTGGTACAAAGATGTACAAAGATCTACGACAACGTTACTGGTGGCGTGGAATGAAGCGTGAAGTAGCCAGAAGCGTAGCCAAATGCTTGGTATGTCAGCAAGTAAAAGCTGAATATCACAGGACTGCTGGTTCACTTCAGCCATTACCTATTCTAGAATGGAAGTAGAACACATGGACTTCGTGACTGCACTTCCTCGCAGCACGAAAGGTAACAATGCGGTATGGGTTATCGTGGACTGACTCACAAAGTCAGCTCACTTCATCCCTTTTCGAGTTGGCTAATCTACCGAGACACCAGTAAAGAAGTACATGGAAGTAAGTCTGAACTTAAGTAAGATTTAACTCTTCATAGTGTACTATTTCTGATACCCATGAACTCATGCAGGAGATCATGAGATTACATGGTGTACCAATTTTCGTTATCTCCGATCGTGACACCAGATTCCGATCGCAGTTTTGGCAGATTCTGCAAGCTAGCTTGGGAACGAGTCTGAACTTCAGCACAACTTATCATCCACAAACAGATGGACAGTCTAAGCGAACGATTCAGATTCTTGAAGATATGCTAAGAGTGTGTATGTTAGATTTCGGAAGATCGTGGGAAGATCACCTACATCTTGTGGAGTTTTCATACAGCAATAGCTACCAGGAGAGTATTGGTATGGCACCGTTTGCAGCTCTATATGGAAGGAAGTGTCGATCACCATTAAGTTGGTAGCAACTGTGTACGTAGTTCTCACGATCAGGGAAAGAATGCGCATAGCCCAAGACAGACAGAAGCACTGGGCTAATGCAAAGCGTCGACACCTGGAGTTCCAGCCGGGAGATCATGTATTCTTTGTTGGAGATAGTGCCCTCAGAGTCAATTATTGGATCACAGGCACGTGATTGCAATGATTGAGGGAGGACCTATCCCGGTACGACAGTCTTACTCGAGATGATAGTATGCTATCTGGTTTACCTTTATCATCGTGTACTGCTTTAGGTGACCTGACAGGTCGCTATTACACGTTGATAGAGCCCCTAGGATTCTTGCTTGACGACCAGCAGTATGAGGGCGATCATATACGTGAGAGCTGGGGTCTATAAGCACATCCTTAAAAGGTCCCTAGTCGTGGGAGTTTCGAGACAGGGCATCGATTCTCCAGAGTAGACTAGTGTATACAGTCGAGACCCCGACGAGGGGCGGTGGCCGGTCTCACAAACCACTGGTGTCAGTTGGATCACCTAAGATGTATACAGGTGCTCATTGGGTTATGAGTACACCGGACAGGACTCGCCGGGAACATGCTAGTTGGTCTTATACCTGACGTCAGATAGCAGTTCCCAGGTGACATGTATACAGGTTAGTTCATCGACCTGGGGATCGTCATTTGTCTCGTGTGAGTTCCCACAGTGCTTTGATTACTATCCTACCACGGCTCAAAGGAGTCGTGCAAACAGGTTTTAGTTGGGTACAGTCCCGAGCCACATGGAGGCAGTGAGCGGATCTTCGGGGGTTTCGTCTCTCCCGGTATTGGGGGTGAGGTCGCGCTGTGTCTAGGAGAGCCATTACACGAAGTCCTTGGCCAAGGCAGGAGATTTACTGGTAGGTATTCCAGTAGTATCTCAGGGTGTTCTGGGCTACACTCCGACACGACTTGTACCGCTTTTGGGGGTCTGACTTTTACCAACCCCCTAGGCCCGCCATGCGATGCTCGTAGACGAACGGACCGGACTGTACGGATATTGTCACTGACAGGCTCTGTAGGGTGTCAGGATGAGTTCGCTCATCGACGTCCCTTTTAGTCAATAGCTGGTGGCCCGTTACGTATTGGCTTATACCTCTGACGTGCTAGTGGTTAAATCCACAGCCATAGTATTGACGAGTCTTTAGAGTCCACCACACTTTCAGTTACTCAGCTTTCGGGCGAAACGCTGTAGAGGCCGTATGGAGATATGGCAGGGTCCGATCAGATACGTGCGGTATTGCACGGATCAGGATCGGACGGTTTGTACTAGAGGCCGTATAGATATATGGCAGGGTTCGATCAGATACGTGCGGTATTGCACGGATCAGGATCGGACGGATATTACTAGCCGGCTTTGGTTTAAGCCGGATCCTAGTATAGTACAGTGTAGATTTTGTCTCTTTGCATTTGTATCCGGACGGAATACAGATGCGGGTGTGTATGCACAGTATCGGGGTTTTCCTGTAATTTATTACGGGACCAGTTTTCTGGAGTTGCCAGTTTGCATTCCGTTCCGGCCGGTTTTCCTTTGTTCTTTCCCGGCCGGACTTTTCCGATGGAGGGGGTTATTTGCAATTGTGCAAATAACATTTGTGGAGGGGGTTTCTTGCAAAAGGTTTTATTATGATAGCTTCATTTCTTTTGCTCCATGCTTTTGCATTAATGGTGATTTGAGAGGGTATGGTTTGCATGTAAGATTGTGATGATTATGTTTATGGATGTGGTCACCTCTTGATTTCTCCTACCCTCACCTCCCTTCATGATTTATTCTTTCCCTCCACCATTTCCATGAGGAGTGGCCGGCCAAATTTTTGAGAGAGAGAGAGTGGTTCATTTTGTGAGGAGATATATTTGTTCATATCATTTTTGCATGCAAAATTGATAGCTTCATTTCCCTCCAAAGCTCAATCTTCATTCCTCCATCCAAAGGCAACAAACCCCAATGAGACATACACTCTACACCGTTCTACAGCTAATCTTGGGCGCGTCGGTTAGCCAACTTCGCGCCCGAGTTGCCTCGGTATTGAGGTGGGAGCCCGTAAAAGTACCCGGCTTCGTGGTACCCTTTCAGGCAAGGAGGCGACGACCGGAGGATCCGCGGGAGATCGGGACGACGACGAGAAGACCGGAGGACTCGGATCACTCGGTATCTCTCTAACCTTTCTCTTGTTAGCTAGATCTAGTTTAATGGCCCGATCCGGGGTTTAGTGCGCGGTGGTGCCGGTTTGCTAAGTCCGTAAAATTAAAGTTTATCACCGTTTCCGCATTTGGCCGTCGGATTGACGGCCGGGGCGCCGCCGTGCACTTATAGTGGTATCAGAGCCTTGCCATTAACATAGTCTAGCTTTGTGTAATGTGTTTTTCAGTTCCTATCGATCGAAATGTCCAAAAACCCGTATTTTGTCACGACAGTTTTCTGTTGAATTTTTTTTGTCTCTAAAATTTTTTCAGGTTGTATAAAAGTACTTTACTAGAAGAATTAAGGCCACTGGAAAAATACGATACACTGTTCCCTTCATCGAAGCGCGGAACCGCGGCATAACCCTACAGGGAGCCGCGGTTCCGCGGCCGATTGAAGGGATCAGTGGGCTGGTTTTTTCCATTGGGCTTCTGTTGTGAAAAATAGGGTTTTTGGAACATTATAATTGGGCTCATAATTTCTGTAACTGCTACAGTATTGCTTTGGGGCCCACTTGTTATAATTTGATCGATCGGATATTTTAAACACATTTTTCACAGTATTTATATTATATCTGCGACCGTGAATGTCACTCGATCGGTAAATCCAGTCTAACTGCTATAGCCCGGTTAGACGGATTTGCGAACGTGACTTTCACGTTGATGTTCTGTGTTTTGCTGTGATGTTGCGGATCGGTCGTGGGGATAGCCTGGATGCAATGGTAGTACAGTTTCTGTTGTATTATGTACATTTGATATTGCAGGGCGAGCGTCCGACATGTGGACTGCCGTCACTGCCTATTTGTATTATTCTTTTGGGGCACGACCTGGTTGCGGTCGATGTACCCGTTGTATGTATATTTTACTTTCTGTACTAGGATTACCCCGAGGAGGGGTGCACGGATAGCCGGGTTCTAGAGGGCAACAAGCCCGCATCTCATGGCATTGAGACGGAGGGGGCTTCAGTCTGGAATTGGCGGGCTATTCGCCGCACTCGTAGGGGGTACAGGTTGACCCAGGAGGGGTGCCCAAGTTACCGGATTCCGTGAAGTGCTGGGTGGTCCATTCACGGCACTGAAGGGGGCTGCGTCGCTTCAGGTTTTGGCGGGTGACTTACCGCGCCCGTAGGGGTCTAGGTTTTCATTGCACAGGCTATCCACACGACCAGGGGAACGTCGGGTTTCAGTAGTGGCTCTGTGAAACCCGGGGATCCCAGATATCTGTATTGTTCTGTGATGCTGTACATTTCTGTGATGTTGCATTTCTTATCACGCCTTGAGCGAAATACTATATATTGGTATATATATTAGTATATGTTGTATATGTTTTTCATCCGCGCTAGTCCAGTCCCCGCTCTGCCGTTAGTTAGCTAACCTAACGGGTGATGACGGGACCCAGTGGCGAATGCGGATGGCATATACGTACGTCAGTATATTTTCGTTCTTTGTGGTGTGATCAATTGATGGGACTGCGTTGATTCGGATCAATGCAAGTTAAAACAAACCTATTCTGATGTTGTTGGAACACTTTTCAAAAAGCTGTTATTGCAAGGACGTTCACTTTTGTTTTGCATCGTGGTATTCATTTGGAATATCCTGCTCCTCAGTCGACGAGGCAAGGGCCGAGATCCCTTCACCGGGAGTGACCCCTTGGACAGAAGTTTGCGTCAGGGCATTAACTTCACTATAGCCGATTACTTTTGCTTTGCATCGTGGTATTCAGTTGGAATATCCTGCACCCCATTCTACGGGGAAAGAGCCGAGATCCCTTCACCGGGAGTGACCTCTTTAGTAAAGGTTTTCGTCACTATATTTTCTAAAAAGCTATCCGTTCCTTCAGCGATATCAAGTTCATTACGTTAAAGGTTTTCGCCAGAAACCATTCGTAGCCCTCCGTCGTTTCATATGGGTAGTCAATAGTATTCAAGCTGTGTTTGTTGGCCAAAGTCAAGGCACAGTGTTTGGTAGCTGTTGGTTATTCATATGCAGCATAGATAGATGCGTTGGTTTGGGGCAGTCGTATAGCTTTGTTGGCCAAAGTCAAGGGCTTGTACGGATGGGCTCAAATTAACCTGGAGAATGACGGGCAGAACTTGACATGTGACTTATGATTTGTTGGCCAAAGTCAAGGTCATAAGAGCATGGGGCAGAAATCACATCGGGGGTTTCAAAAGAACTGAAACTTGCCAGATATGCGCATACCTTCTGGAGTGTGATAGCGTGAGCGGATTCCGTCACGTTATCATGCGATGAGAGTTGGATCCTGATTCCCACTGATGAGTTGGTTTACTCCTCGGGTGACCCCGACTGATTCTTCTTTCAGGTTTGGAGGAGAATTTGAGGTACAGTGGGAGGTTTCCAGATTAGATAAATTGGTAACCATTCTGATCTTGGTTAGAGTGCACGCTGAGTGTTTCTTTTCTCTCTCTCTCTGGCAGCGACCATTGACCCGACCCTAAGACTATGACTCAGTAACCATGTTGACCGAACCTTCTTAACACTGGATTTTGGATTGTCAGAGTTGCAGACCTCATTGCCACTCCTACTTTTACCCTTTTCTCCAGGACACCCCGTATTACTGCGAACGTCCACTTCCATTGGACAAAGCCATCGTATGGTTAGATACGAACTCGAAGGAATTCGAGGATGGTTTCCGGTTCTGGAGAAAACGGATAAGGTTTATTCAGTTGTCTTTTCCTTTTTGCCTTCTCTCAAGTTACGAGTACTCCTTGGTTTAGGAGATAGTACACCTATTACGCAAATTGGATAGTCTTCTTCCAAACTTTAGGCTGGTGCCGAACAGTGTGGAATGAAGAAGACCAATTAACCTAAACGGTGTGCAGAAGGTATTAAGATTAAGACAAAGCAAGGGATTAGTAAGATGGCAAAGTAAATTGCGACTGATATTCACGACCAAACCAAGTATTTCATTACCACTCCCACATCACCTTTGTATTTCTCCAGGACACTCCGTATCACTACGAAGATCCACAGTTTATTGGATACTCCATCGTATGGTTATATACGAACTCGAAAGGAACTTGTTCCAGTTCGGGGATGGATTCTGGTCCAGGAGAAATAGGAATAAGGTTTATTCGGTTGTCTTTTATCTTCACCTTCTCTCGCATTGCGAGTGCTCCTAGGATTAGGACAGTACACCCATTATGCTTATTGGATAGTCTTCTTCCAAACCATAGGCTGGTGCCGAACGGTAGGGAAGGAAGAAAACCATTTGGCCTAAGGGGTGTGCAGAAGGTAACGACTAAAGACAAATAAAGGGATTTGGAGAGGTGGCAAAGAATTATGCGGTTATAGTTGTGAATCTGGATAATGGTAGAGGCATTACTAGGAATACCAGGATACCCCATTGAAACATTTCAATGTTTCAGTTTCACTGTGTACTGTTAAAAGAAAACTGATTTCCCGATTAGACACTTGCTCCAGGGTATGTATTTACCAGGTATGATTCTCACATCTGTATGGCTTTACAGATGATGAGTGGGAGTAAGTTATTAGGAATTGGGTGATCATCCTCATTATATCGGGATTCGTTGTAATCGGTGATATTTGAGGAGATCACCTGGGCTGTTTGCCGGTCGGCAAATATTTGGTTTTGAATATCTGCTGTTGTGCACCAATTTCAAATTGATGTATCTGTACGTCTATTTTAATAGAGTGAGATATACCTTTTGATATTATGTCGATGACATTTACCTATATCAGTGGATGGTTAGGTAAGGAGCATTAAACAGCGGTGTAATTCTTCTTAACCATAAGTACAGTTTTCAACCTACAACACACAGTGAAAGAGTTGTTAGACTCGGCGGACTTATACAGAGTATTGTATGTTGTCCAGTGTCCATTAGGACAGAGGGGTTGGTCCTCATACTATATTCTGTTTACTTTTAACTTCTCTAGTTCTTAGACATATGTTTCGTAGAAACACAGGGTCTAAATTTTGAGGAGTTATAGGTATTTGAATAGAGTAGAGAACCAGGTGTAGCAAGTATCGGGATTCTTCAAGGTGATCGAAGATGTAGATACTTGTGTATGGTATTCAGTTGATAGTAATGATAAAGAAAAATTGCTTCTCTTTCAGGTTACTCATAATTGGAAGCATTCCTAAGTTGAGTAATGCTGATCGGCCTCTCTCCATTTTGTTGACATGCACTGGAGACAGCTGCATGATTTGAATCTGGTTCAATTAAATCAGTGCCTCTGATTCTATATTGGATATAGAACAGTTCATATCTTAACGTTGTTAAGGTACGGGGAGTTGTCCGGCTTATGATTAAAACCAGACTCTGGACAGCTCAAGGCGCGTTTCTGTAATGGCTGTTTGTGGGTTGACCCAGGCTATGACGAGGGTTGACTTTCTACCATCTGAAAGATCAATAGTGATATTGTTCTTAACTCGCCACATTTTAAAAGAAATGGTTATTTTTCAAAAACAGTAGTGGGAGTATGGTAGAACTGGAAGTGATTCCAGAACCGCAAACGATTACTGAAGATTTGATAAGGAACCTAAAGATTCAATCTGATTTGACATTCCATTGGCCACTCCGCAGATAAGGTGGGTAACTTCAGGCACCCGAGAGGTACTCCGGTAGCCTCAAGGATGGTGACAGGGAAGTTCTTGTTTACCCACACTTGCCATTGTTGTTGTTCCAGGCAGCGAGACCCGGCAGGAGGATGAATATAGCGTCGTTCTAAACTAGCTTTAGAAGTGCACGTCTATATGACTCTGCCATAGGGTTGACGTAGTCAGTGGGAGCAGCGGAAGCATTGGTGGACATCAGGCTTATGTCTATTTATAGACTAAAGCGGATATAGCGGAGATAGATCATCTATTTCTGATGTGACAGTCATAGGTTTGACGTCATCAGAATAGGGGATGGATCTGTTGAGAAGGTAGTAGGGTGTGATGTCATGGTATTTGGATGACATACACAAGGTAGGAAGTGACATTCCTATACTACGATCGGTTATACTTTGGTCGTCACACAGTGGTTTCTCCACAAAGGACTTGGACATAATATCAGACATACTGGTTACTAGATCTATGGTTTTAGATCTGGATTTGGGTGGTTTCCCAATCAGGGTACTTTGACAGCATTCTAAGAGTATTTAGAATGGACGACTCCTAGCACGGTAGTGTACCTGCAGGTGATGGAGCCACCCTCTCTAAAAGTGTCTTACAGACTAAAGTAGAGAGGGATGTGCATGATTGGCAGATCACTTGCTTAGGCAATTGAGTCAATCATGAGATGTCAAGTACCACACCAGATGTTGTTCTTGCACTAGATGCAATAAGTTGACATTGATCCAATCCTGGAGAAACAGTCGGAAGCAGTTTTAGAACATAAGTGGATGTTCTAGGGATATGATAACGACAGCCTCATTTAGGAGACAGTTATCATTCCAGGCTTCCAAGGTGACATGGACGACAAGGAGGTTGTCAGAGTTATAGTTTTCCTTCTGACGAGGGGCAGTATTTTGGACAGGCGGTCCAGGTGGATACTGAGGGAATGGCGTGGCGCAGGATACTGATTAAGTTCAGTTGACGATACAGTCTAAGAAGTTTGGATTTGGAGTTCATTTATGAGCTCGGTCCCATCAGACATCCAGACATTCTAAGACAGGTATTGCTCATTTCGGGAGATGGCTTTCTCCGCGAACTTGAGATATAGAGAGACATAGAAAGATACATCAGAGCGGATCCACTCGCTGAGGCTATTCCTCGAACGCAATAGTCTCGCAAACCAGCTTTGTGAGACTGACTTGTAGAGGAGTTGGGTGTTCGGTATCACACGGGCTGTGAGTATGCAACATCGCAATAATTAGCCTTGAGTGCAAGTGGGAGATTGTTGGAGATAGTGCCCTCAGAGTCAATTATTGGATCACAGGCACGTGATTGCAATGATTGAGGGAGGACCTATCCCGGTACGACAGTCTTACTCGAGATGATAGTATGCTATCTGGTTTACCTTTATCATCGTGTACTGCTTTAGGTGACCTGACAGGTCGCTATTACACGTTGATAGAGCCCCTAGGATTCTTGCTTGACGACCAGCAGTATGAGGGCGATCATATACGTGAGAGCTGGGGTCTACAAGCACATCCTTAAAAGGTCCCTAGTCGTGGGAGTTTCGAGACAGGGCATCGATTCTCCAGAGTAGACTAGTGTATACAGTCGAGACCCCGACGAGGGGCGGTGGCCGGTCTCACAAACCACTGGTGTCAGTTGGATCACCTAAGATGTATACAGGTGCTCATTGGGTTATGAGTACACCGGACAGGACTCGCCGGGAACATGCTAGTTGGTCTTATACCTGACGTCAGATAGCAGTTCCCAGGTGACATGTGTACAGGTTAGTTCATCGACCTGGGGATCGTCATTTGTCTCGTGTGAGTTCCCACTGTGCTTTGATTACTACCCTACCACGGCTCAAAGGAGTCGTGCAAACAGGTTTTAGTTGGGTACAGTCCCGAGCCACATGGAGGCAGTGAGCGGATCTTCGGGGGTTTCGTCTCTCCCGGTATTGGGGGTGAGGTCGCGCTGTGTCTAGGAGAGCCATTACACGAAGTCCTTGGCCAAGGCAGGAGATTTACTGGTAGGTATTCCAGTAGTATCTCAGGGTGTTCTGGGCTACACTCCGACACGACTTGTACCGTTTTTGGGGGTCTGACTTTTACCAACCCCCTAGGCCCGCCATGCGATGCTCGTAGACGAACGGACCGGACTGTACGGATATTGTCACTGACAGGCTCTGTAGGGTGTCAGGATGAGTTCGCTCATCGACGTCCCTTTTAGTCAATAGCTGGTGGCCGTTACGTATTGGCTTATACCTCTGACGTGCTAGTGGTTAAATCCACAGCCATAGTATTGACGAGTCTTTAGAGTCCACCACACTTTCAGTTACTCAGCTTTCGGGCGAAACGCTGTAGAGGCCGTATGGAGATATGGCAGGGTCCGATCAGATACGTGCGGTATTGCACGGATCAGGATCGGACGGTTTGTACTAGAGGCCGTATAGATATATGGCAGGGTTCGATCAGATACGTGCGGTATTGCACGGATCAGGATCGGACGGATATTACTAGCCGGCTTTGGTTTAAGCCGGATCCTAGTATAGTACAGTGTAGATTTTGTCTCTTTGCATTTGTATCCGGACGGAATACAGATGCGGGTGTGTATGCACAGTATCGGGGTTTTCCTGTAATTTATTACGGGACCAGTTTTCTGGAGTTTCCAGTTTGCATTCCGTTCCGGCCGGTTTTCCTTTGTTCTTTCCCGGCCGGACTTTTCCGATGGAGGGGGTTATTTGCAATTGTGCAAATAACATTTGTGGAGGGGGTTTCTTGCAAAAGGTTTTATTATGATAGCTTCATTTCTTTTGCTCCATGCTTTTGCATTAATGGTGATTTGAGAGGGTATGGTTTGCATGTAAGATTGTGATGATTATGTTTATGGATGTGGTCACCTCTTGATTTCTCCTACCCTCACCTCCCTTCATGATTTATTCTTTCCCTCCACCATTTCCATGAGGAGTGGCCGGCCAAATTTTTGAGAGAGAGAGAGTGGTTCATTTTGTGAGGAGATATATTTGTTCATATCATTTTTGCATGCAAAATTGATAGCTTCATTTCCCTCCAAAGCTCAATCTTCATTCCTCCATCCAAAGGCAACAAACCCCAATGAGACATACACTCTACACCGTTCTACAGCTAATCTTGGGCGCGTCGGTTAGCCAACTTCACGCCCGAGTTGCCTCGGTATTGAGGTGGGAGCCCGTAAAAGTACCCGGCTTCGTGGTACCCTTTCAGGCAAGGAGGCGACGACCGGAGGATCCGCGGGAGATCGGGACGACGACGAGAAGACCGGAGGACTCGGATCACTCGGTATCTCTCTAACCTTTCTCTTGTTAGCTAGATCTAGTTTAATGGCCCGATCCGGGGTTTAGTGCGCGGTGGTGCCGGTTTGCTAAGTCCGCAAAATTAAAGTTTATCACCGTTTCCGCATTTGGCCGTCGGATTGACGGCCGGGGCGCCGCCGTGCACTTACATTCTTAAAGATCACTCCAAACCGTGGAGTAATTCGCTTTGGCAAGAGGGGTAAGCTCAATCCGAGATACATTGGCCCGTTCAACATTCTCGAACGGGTTGGAGAAGTGGCATATCGTTTAGTGCTGCCATCCTCATTGGAAGGAGTGCACAATGTGTTCCACATATCCAAACTTTGAAGATATGTGAGCGACCCCAACCACATCCTTGATCACTCCGAGCTCATTGTACAGACAGATCTATCTTGTGAGCAACAACCCGTTGAAATCCTAGACAGAAAAGTAAAGTCACTTCGGAACAAGGAAGTAAACTTGGTCCGAGTTATGTGGAGAAAAGATTCATCAGGAGAATCAACGTGGGAACGTGAGGACGACATGCGTGCAAGATACCCTTTCTTATTTTTAAATTAGTCCATATATAATTGTAAATTTCGAGTATGAAACTTTTGTAAGGTGGGTAGAATGTAACGGCTCTAATTTCACTGTACGAAATTTTTTAAAAGTTAACGTACAGAATGAAGTTTGCTAACCTGAGCACAAGTTATAAATTTAATTTGTTTAAGAACAGCAAGAAGGAACTTGTAGCTCACCGGTAAAACCTCTACACTGCTGTGACGTAGCCCCTGTGTTAGAATCCCTTCAGCCACATATATTTTTCTGAATTTTTATTTTAAACTTTTTGGAAACCCAAAAGTTTACACGTAGAATACACGTAAAAATGAAAAGTCACAGAAAATCAAATATGTGCAAATTGTATTAATGCAGCCGAGGTCACGTGGCCAAAATCCAAGCACCCAACGCCCCCATTGGACCGGCGAGATGCGCCAAGGGGCCGGCGACGTCGGCCGTCTGTAGGGGATAATCTCCCGTGCGTTGCCCACTAACCCCTTGGCCTACCCCCACTACTCCTATTCTGTTTTTTCCCCTGCAATTATCCAGAGAATTAAAAATAATCTTTAAATCCAAGTTTTAATTCTCTCTTCAATCCTTAAACGCTAATTCTATCCTATAAATACAATATCATACCCTAGCCCTTTTCATTCTGAAATCTCTTGTAAAAAATTCTCAAAAAATTTTAAGTCAAAAAAGCGTACAAGTGGAGTTAGCCCAAGGTCACTTTCCGGCGAGGATTCGAGACACTTCCGGCGACCCCGCGACTCTACGAAGACTATTAGTCCCTTATTTACCTATCCCCTATCTTTTTAACAAGCAAGTTCCACTTCATATTCTATTCTCTCATCTTAAAACGTTCTCTTTTCAAAACTTGTCGGAAGTGGAGTTATCCCGACATTTGATTCTAAAATCGTTAAAATCACAATTTATTTGAAGAATCACTCATCCATATCACTATATCTTGTTTAGTAATCATGAAACAAATATTGAGAACAACTTTCATCTTAAAATATAATGTTATGTACCTTTAATTTGCGTATTTTGTTTAAATACCACAAACTTTATATATGACATCTTTTAAGTAATTAGCTTAGCATACCTTTAGAATATCTCACGAGGTAATGACTTACCTCTCACATACACACATCTTGACATAGCACGATTCGCTTAAACCAATATCTTATGGCAAAATACGACTTTTCAAATAAATATCTTAAACTATTAAAAACCGGATTTCTTTAAATTGTGTTATTTCATTCCTTGCGATTGCGCCTCTACAACCCATTTTGGGGAACCCGATCAGGATGGTGCGGATTATCGCACATCCTCGGGACTAGTAGAGCGAGATGCAGACTTTCTCATGGAGCATACGATCTCGATGGAATTTTTATACAATTTTTAAGAAAAACGAGGATTTCTATTTAATAATAAAAAGTTATTTTTAATAAATATATAAATATTATCAAACCACATATTTTTAAGATATTATTAAATTCCATGTTTTCTAAAAAAAATAAAAGAATTACAATTTCATGAAAATGCCATCAAGAATCAATACAAGTGAAACTTTACACTTTAATACCATAAACTATTTAAGCTAGGCATTTATTCACTAAAATACCTCACTCTTTAAAAGTTACATCTATGAAAACCCTAAATACAATAAATAAATACTTGAGGTTTATTTTGAAAGTTTACTAAAAATATTTTTCATACAACCCCCTCAAGTTATATAATATTACATTAAGGACCCTAGTAAATATAGGTTTAAGCGGGACCAATTCTCTTGAGCCTCAGGGAGCCGGAGAAAGTGGGTGTTTGCCTATTAAGGTAGAAAACTAAAACGGAGTTATCAATGGTAATTGTCTTGGAAAAAGACATAAATCCTGCCGTCCATATGCAGCAGTTACCGATAACTCCTAAACCTAATTCAGTATCCGATTCTGTTTAAAGTGTCTGACTCAATCTAAGTCTCAGTCTAATCTGAATACAATCCAAATATGGATCCAACTATAACTCCAATTCATCATGAATCCAATATACTAAACATAAATACCTGAACTTGAACATGAACACCAGAACAATATCAATATGACTTGACTTGACCGAACCATGGATATATCTTGAACTTGACTACATGACTACCGTCTATATCCTGAATCAGTTTACATGAACAACTTATACCATGTCTCTATAAGTCTGGTAACTACAAGTCAATACAATCAATACAATATACATTACAGGGTTTTAAAGGGATAGACTGGTACGGAATGTGTTAAAAGTGACATGATGATGGTCACTAAAAGACACATACATGAACATCCTGTACCGTTGTCCCATGGATTTTGACGGGACCTTGTACTTACATGTTACCTTAGTCTACGGAGCAAGTTGGACATCTCTCATATACACTGGCACATTCTGTATCAAGCTACAAACAAATACGTTAACATGACCAACACATAATTTATCTATTCTATGCTCTTTACCTGTCCATTTCTATTCTATCTCTTGGGACTTACCGAGCGATTGTTCGCTGAAGACATTCATATCTCTTTTTTCTTTGGAATGTTGTTAGGAGGACCCAACTCTCAGGAGATCGAGCCCAACCAGGACGACTTGGAGCAGTTTACAGAGGAGTCAGAGTTTTAGTTCCTACTTGTACTTATTTTTCTTTCAGTTCACATGCCATTGTTTAGGCATCGCTTTCTTTCATTGTACTTTACTTTTCAGTTGTATGTAAAGAATGGTTATCAATAAAAAGTTGTTTATTTATATCTATTGTCTTTTCTTGTGCTTTTACTTATATTGCTTATTTACGCTTAACGTGTTTACTTTTGAGTAAATATATCATGGGTCTCGCCACGTCTCTTACTCGTATTCTGGGAAGCGGGGCGTGACAGTAGCGGTTATCATTCCTCTTATATAACTAGATTATAATGAGAATAGAATGAAGAACACACACTTGACTCTTATTCATTTTAATTCTCATCTTCCAAAGAGAATCAATTCTAAATTTAAGTTTCTCTCGGGAGGAAAAATAAGGAGTGGAAGCAACGCTCTTTCATATTGATTCAGCGTGGACTCGCTGGAGTTCTCGGTTAAGTGAAGAGCAAGAGAATGAGAAAACCATCAAAGGTATATAATACAATCCGACCACACATTTCGCTTGTGTTCTTTATTAAGGAGCTTAATCCTTCCTTATATAAAAAACAGTACTTGCAATGTTCTAAAGAACAGATTCAGGGTTTTTTCGGTTGGCTGGCGAATATAAAATATCCAGTTTATTCGATGAATATTCGATTATTCGGATTATGCGGCCATTAATTTTTTCATATAAATATTACATATAAAAAGTTTTAAAAAATAAAGATGTAAAGAACTAATTCATATGATCTAATGGGAAAGCGTCCAAACTAATAAGGATATAAAAATGAGGAGAGTGAAATAATAGGTGTGGGTCTCGCTTATTTTTTAATTAAGGTGTGGATCCCATACTTATTATTTAGTTGTGTGTTTTTTTGTTTTGGGTCTAATGGGCCAATTCGGTCGAATATTCGGTTTGTGCGGCGAATATTTAGTTTGACTGCATATTTGACTGAATACTGCAGTTTTCGTTCGTTTTGTCACCAAATCAAATAACGGCCGAATATTCCTTTTTTCAACATCAAGTGCCCATAAGAAGGAATGCCATCTAAAGGCACTCTAAAAGAACGACAATATATGAATTTAGTATTAGCCATCACGTCTAGTAGCGCTTCTCAAGTTATAACAACAAGCTAGTCTTATTGCTCCACCATGGACCGCAACAACATGGTTTTGACAGTGCATACTATACATGAGGATGCATTCCGATTATTTTGGTGGTTCATCAAAAAAATTTAATTTGCGACTTACTGTGGATATATTGGGAAAATATTACTTAATGCATTGTTCATTTTTCTTTCGAATATAATGTAGGGTTCTTAGGCACGCTAATGAAGTCTCACAAGTGATCAAACATGCACAAATCAAAAAATTCCTTGTGCCTACAAACCCTAATACGGATCGTTAACTAGATATATAGGCGAAGCAAGCATGTAATCGAATTAAATGCTAAGGGAAAGTGACTACAACCTTTGTAGATCCGGTCCACCACTTCCTAAGCTCCGTGATGATCTCCCTCCGCTGTCCAAATCGAACCCTTGACTCTAGCATTGGCATCATCGAAGAATGGGCGGGCTTGATCGTCGGTTCGATGCCGAAGATGATCTACGTCGAGGCATCACAAGAACAAGCTCCAACTTCACCAAGCCTTGAAAACTTGTGAAGGAAACACCCTATACAACTTGGTAAGAGGTAGAGGATGAAGAAATAGGAAGTGGGTAGACTTTAGATTTGGATTTCTCACTCATTTTGGCTAGTTGCCATTGATGGTGCAAGCTTTCTTCAAGTTGAAGATGAAGAAGAAGATGATAAAGAATTATGATAAGTGTTATTTAAAAATAAAAACAATATGATACTTATCATGTCAACAACCATGGTTTAGTGTAGAGAATCAACTAAGGTTAGTAGAATGGTTAGGTTTAGGAGATGAAGACAAAATGGTCATAAGGTCAAAGATGCTTGAAGCATCCAAAAGAAACCATTTTGTTTTCTTTACCTTTTAAAAAAATAAATAGATAAATGAATAAGTAAATAAAAGAAACCCTAACCATTCATATAACCATGGTCAACTCTTTACACAAACCCAAGCTTGCATGTATCATCAAACATGATACAATCTTGTACACAAAAGTATATCTCATATACAACTTGTGCAAATCAAGTGAGTAAATCCATTTAAAGTGAACCAATACTAGTTAATGCAAAGTAATATATCAAATATATAATTATACATTAAATCATTAAATCAACACTTGATTCAATGATCCGGTCATATCGCATATGACCGGCTAGTATCCAATGTATCGGCTTATCGAATCAATCCTTGATTCGATAACTAGGTTATATCGCATACAACCATTCGACACATTCATCGTGAGAATGAAATACGGTATCACATACACGCATTATTCTCGGTCCCGCACATATCTCATATGCGCTCCTATTTCGTTTCGCTTGAGCCAGGAAACCTCTGTGTAGGACTCTAAAGACTCGTCAATACGCCGGCAGCAGATGATGATCATATCAAACACCCACAAGCCGCAAGCGGTCTGCTAAACGTAACGGCCACCCGGGTATTGAGCGATCAGAAGATCGACGAGCAAGCCCGCTCACACTCCTGTGAATCCAACCAGTAACACTTACCGTACAGTCCGGTCTGTTCGTCTGATATGCCGCATATCTCGCTTAGGGGTGGTAAACGTCAGACCCCAGTAGCTCAATAAGTCATGCCGACGTAGGGTCCATAACATTCGTGAAACTACTGATAACTCTTACCAGTATATCACTGCAACCCTGGCCAGGGATTTCCTGTTATGGCCAGTCGAGCATAGCGCAACATCAACCCCCAATACCGGGAGAGACGAATCCCCTCCTATCGCTCATTGCCTCCATGTGAATCGGGACTGTACCCAAAAACCACCTGTTTGCACAACTCAGTAGAGCCGTGGTAGGGTGGAAATCAAGGCACAGTGGGAGACACACAAGACTCTATGACGATCTCGGGTCAACAGACTAAGCTGTACCAGTGTCACCAGAGAACTGCCATCTGACGTGAGGTATAATACCATCTGGGAGTTCTCGGCGAGTCCGTTCAGTGTACCCAGTCTCCACTGAGCACCCGCATACCATCTTCGATGTCAAACACCAATGGATATGGGATCATCCATCGCCCATCGCATGGGTCGAGAAGATATGCGCTAGTCTACTCTGGAATATCGATGCCCCGTCTCGATATTCCCACGACTAGGAACAATGAAGGATGTACTCATTGACTACCCAGGCCCCACTAGTATGATCTGCATCATAGTCCTGGAAGTCGAGTACACATCCTAAGGGCTTTATCAACATGTAATCAGAGAGACAGAAAGTATACATGTTAAGATAAAGAGCAACCAGATAGCATACTATCATGTCGAGCAAGAAAGTCCTACCTATATATGTCCCAGCATCCACTACAATATACATCCAATGTACAGTAATGGCCTCTAGGGCATACATATAACTAACAATCTCCCACTTGCACTAGGGCCATCTGTAGCAGTGGTCGCAGTATCTAATACTCAACCATCCCATATGAGTCTCTCTCTGGGAAAAGGCCTTCGTGAGTGGATCCGCCGTGTTGTCCTCTGAGTCTTCTCTCCTAACCTCGATCACCCTGGAGATCAACTATCTCCATGATCAGGTGATGCTGCCTCAGAATTTGTCTGGGTCACTGATGGGACCAGGGTTCCAGGGCCGAAGCCACACTTCCATTGTCATACAATGGCAGGAACCTAGTTCATCTTATGAACCAATATACACCCAAACTGCCTCTTTGGCAGTATCTTTAATAGCGATGTTACCAGCCTTTATCGTCTAGTTTGCCACGGTATCGAGCTTGGAACTCTTCCAACATACCGTCCCTTTACTGAGGGTAAAGACAGTGCCTGTGACTGACATTCAGTCGTCTTTATCACCCTGGAACACTTCCAGTGATTCTCCCCAGGATCGATTGATACAATCTCACTATACCTAGTGAGAACCCCAATATCCCTTTAGATCTATCTCATAGGTCCAAATCTCAGGATTTAGGAGGTATCATCTTTATTCTATTTGGAGAATCCTTGTGATAATAGGAGATTGACCGATCGTAGTATAGGAAACTCTTTTCCTATCAAGAGTATGTTGTCTACGTACAATACGAAGATGACCACCTTACTCTCTACTACCCTTTTGTATATACAAGGTTTGTCTACCTTTTGATGAAGTCAAACACTTTGACTATCACATCAAAACAGACGTTCCAACTCCGCGATGCCTGCTTTATCTTATAAAGCATCTTACACACGTTTCCGCTGCTCCCACTGTCTACGAGGCCCTCTGGCTGTGTTCTTATAGACGTTCTCTTCTAAATCAATGTTTAGAAAAGTAGTCATGGCACCCAACCACCAGATATCGTATTCATGGTATGTAGCCGTGGCAAGTAGGATCTGGATGGACTCAAGCATAGTCCCTAGAAAAGGTTTCATCATTATCCACACCTGGTTGATGACTAAAACCTTTAACAAGTTTAGCTTTAAAAGTCTCAACTTTTCCATGTACACCAAGTAATCTTCTCAAGATATACTTGCTCCTGATGGGGATTTAACCCTTCAGATATAACAACCAAAGTCCATACTTTGTTGGTGTATAAGGATTCCATCTCAGATTACTAAGCATCCAGCCATTCTTACAGAGTCCCTACTCTCGATGGCCTGCTCGAAACTGGTTGGGTCATCATCTCATGATGCAATCCTCGCTCCCACTGTCATCGAGAGACCAAGGTATCTCTCAGGCGGATGAGGAACCCTACTAGATCGGCGGAGAGGCTGAGGTTCGTCGGAAACTATAGAATCTTATGGTTCTGTCAAATCATCAACTGCAGTTTTGTATAGCTGGAACCTTTCCAGTTCTACAGAACTGATCCTGCCTCGATCTTGTCCGGATTTTGCTTTAAACATAGGCCGGACAACCCCAAATCTTAACTCGCTTAAGAGATGGGTTCTTCCCATACCATATCTCATATGGAGTGGTAGGCACTGATTTGATTCAAACCTAATTCAATAGGTATGCAGCTTCTCAAGTGCATAACCCCAAAAGGAAATAGGTAACTCAGTAATACTCATCATAGAGCACACCATATCTAATATTGTGCAATTGCTCCGCCCTGATACACCGTTGTGCTGTGGTGTATTCAGAGGAGTAACACTGAGAGAAAATTTCATTCTCCTTTAGAATAGTCCAGGAATTCTATGCACAAGTATTCTCCTCCCTGATCTTATCATAGGACATAATACTTATACCCGTATTTTGGTTCTCTACTTCTAACTTATATTCTGTGAATATCTCAAAAGGTTCGGACTTATGTTTCAACAGGAACATATGATTGAATCTTGAGAGATTATCAGAGAATATAATGAAGTATGAAGAACCAGTCCTGGCATGTGTAGACAGGAGACTTTACATACATCATCATGTATCAGTCCCAAGAGTTTACTAACTCTTTCTCTGTTTCTAATAAACAGAGCTATGGTCATCTAATCTTTGTGACATGACTGGCAAGTTTCACAAGATGTAAATTCAAACTGATTTAAATATGCATCTAAAATGTAACTTCAGCCAGTCGGGTCGCATTGATGTGACCTAGTCTACAATGCCTCAAGAAGGATTCGTTCATTTCTGAAATCTTCCTCTTGTGTGTGTTCTGTATACTAGGAACTGCAGTTTGATTTAGAACGTCAATACTTTTAGATAACGTGCCTGAACCGATCAACTTTTGATATAGGAAATGTTCAAAACATTATCCAACAATACAAAATTATATCCTTCTTTACTAATAAAGAGACTGATATGATTTTGTATATCAGGTTCGGTATCTAATAGCATTTGTTCAGAATCAATGTACTGGTAATACAGGGTGACAGTGACCAACAGACTTGGCTGCAACACTTGCCCCGGTTTCTGTCTCATGAAACTTATCACCCGTTCTCAGTTTTTCTACCTTTTTGTAGCCCTATGTAACAGCTTACATATCTGGGATCCTGATCCGGTATCATATACCCAGGATTCAGAGGATACTGAGAAATAGTTCTTTGTAATGAACATACCCGAAGGAGATGCATCATATGCACTTTCTTCGTTTGGGCGGCATAGGAAATCTGGTATTCCCCTATTTCCTGCTCGGTCTTATAACAATTATAAGTCGGAGCGGGACCAACGTTCCCCAGCTCAGTATAACAAGCGGGTTCGGTCAATACATCCATATTATTATCTTGATTAAGGCGTGATATGGTCGCTACCTGGAGAGAGAGAGAAGAAAACACTCAGCGTGCGCTCTTGCAAGATCAGATTGGTTATATATTTTATCTAATCAGGATGACTCCCACTGTTTTTATCAAATCTTCCTTCTAACCCTAAAAGGAAAGACTAGCCGGGATTAATTACACTCTACAAGTTTGCCAATCTTTCAGCCGGGCCAGTGTCGGTACTTTGAGAGAGGTTCCCCGTGCTTTCGCACGGACCTAATTACTGTAAACCTCGTTTTCCCAGAGGCGTAACCCCGTTGACACCTTTCTAGACACCTACTTGATCGGCTAATTGCAAAGTGCAAAACTCTCCCAGGAGTAACAATTACTCGCAGTGGGTATCGGGATCCAACTATCATATAGAAGGTATGCAATCTCATTGCAAATTTCAACACTTGAAACTCCCGATAAAGGTTTTTACCCCTAGCACCTATGACCTTAACTATGGTCAACAAATCATAAGTACTAGTCAAGTTCTACCCGTCATTTCATGATTAATTAGACCCACCCACATGACCCTTAACTAAGGTCAACAAAGTCACGCGACTGTCCTAACTAATCGCATCATATGCGGTGTAGGAAGACATCACTTAGCTACCGTACACTGTGCCTTAACTAAAGTCAACAAACACAGCACGAATACTAAGTACTCTACTTCCTAAAATGACGGAGGGTTGCGGCTGGTTTTTATGAAAACCTTTAATGCTTTGAACTTGATCTCGTTGCAGAATCAAATGGTTTTTAAATGGAATGTTTTTTAGGCTTTTCTAGTTTTGCTAAAGGGGTCACTCCCGGTGAAGGGATCGTCGGCCCTTTCCTCGTCGAATGAGGTGCGTGATATATCATATATATCACTGTGCAAAGCAGAAACTATAGAAGCTATCAAAAGACAAACCGAGTGATGTAGCATCTGCCAGTTATTGCTAAAGGAGTCACTCCCGGTGAAGGGATCTCGGTCCTTTCCCTATCGAATAAGGTGCAGGATGTTCTACAAGGAACACCGCGATGCAAAGAAAGAACTGTAGCTACCTGTTTTATTTTTGAAATTCGATTCCACAACATCTATTAGGTTTATTTTCTTTCATTAATCTCATTAATGAATATCCCATCATTTAAATCCACCTAAACATCACAGATAAATATAACGTATGCTTATGCCATCCGCATTCGCCTCGATGTCCCGTCTGCACCGTTAGGTTAGGTAACTAACGGCAGAGCGGGGCAGGGCTAGCGCGGGTGTAAAACATAAGCAACGTTTATATAATATATCATATATACTATATACAATATCTGTCACAGAACATCACATGATCACAGATAAATCACAGCAGAAGAAACATATGAAATATTGGATATACTAGGACGTCCGTGTTTTCAATACGAGCCAGTATAAAACACGGATTCCACGGTCATGATGAATAGCCTATCCCACACCCCTAGACCCCTACGAGAGCGGCAAGCAACCCTACCAATTCTAGGGTTAGGAGACCCGGACTCGACTCCTCGAGATGGTCTCCCACTGGACCCTAGAACCCGGTTACTTGTGCACCCCTCATTGGGTCTATCCTAATGCGGAAAAGTAAATAATATACATCAACGGTGACAACTTCCGCAACCTGGAAGTGCCCCAAGAAAAGAATATTACATACAAGTTTTTACATGAATGAAAATGAAAAACACTCATCTCACATAAAAAAAACCCGGCTATTCAAACACGACGATCCAATATAACATATCCAGCAACACATAACATCACATGTCATCAACGTAAGTAAATATGCGCATCCCAATTGTCGTTGACATATAGCAACGAAACCGGCGATATCATATATTACACTTACGGTCACAGAAAAGAAAGTGTAAAACTACAACAGTTGGAATCCGCAACCACCTCAGACATCGCAAGCCTGACCAAATGAATTCTTTAGACATCGCATGCCTAACAATTATAAACCCCACATTTTAGTCTCATTATCGAAAACACTTTTCAATATCAAGTCGGGCAATTCAACAAGATTCCTGAAAAACTGATCGAATGCTCGTCACAAACTTTAGTAGGCGGCCGCACCCCTGATACCATCGACGAAGTGCACCAAGGCGGAACATCGCTGCCGCGAGCACCCGGACGGATGCTTTCGGCGACGGGGTTCTCCTACAGTCACTTGGTCGGGGCTATGGGGTGAGGCTGTCTATTAAGTTTACCCGGCGAGTATCCGTGTACGCTACGTGATTGCGACGGACTTTTGATCACATCAAAACTTCGTGGAAAACGATCAAGTGAGACTAAACTGCTACGTTTATAATATTCATTCCGTTATCTCATAACAATTTGTGAATTCCAATTATTGTATCACATTCCGGATAAATAGAAAATGCTAAACTTTTCGATCGAACAATCAAACACCCAAGTTTTCCCGATACAGCTCAACACATGAAATAAGTCTAACAACATTCAGTTCATGCCTCAGTACCAACGGTCCAGCCGTAGAAGGGTCAAGCCAACGCCTCACATGTGGCACGCCGTACTGCCCCAAACCCGAAGGTTCAAAGGGCAGTTCAAGACGGTCACATAATCGAGTTAAGCTTTGTTGTCTTCTAGAGGGTCCATCGCGTTACTTGCACTACTTAGAACGTCGTTAAACTACGGAAAAATCCAACAATTGGAAATTTCCCGGCAGGGAAAAAATTGGGTATTTATATCCGGTCGAACTTTTTAACATATTCTAAAAATACCCGGAAAACCACACCGACAAAATTAGACAGTCCGATCGAATACACCGAGTCCCCAATACAACTCAGAAAATACAACTCTGGAATAAATATTAAAAGCATCCAGAACACACAAGAAACACCAACAGAAACAACTGAAGAAAACTCACAGCCTGATCATCACAGACGGCCGCGGAACCGCCGCAAAAGGGGGGTCAACGCCGCGGTTCCGCGGTCGTACTGTAGAATTAGGCTGTCGTTTTCTGCAGTTTTTCTTAGAATTTCCTGCACATTTCTCTGCATATTTTTAATTCTAAAAAATCCACAAATTCAGAAAAAGTCCAGAGAGCAATATTAGGGTTTGGGTTTTGATTCGATCGGAGTTCTAATTCCGTCTAGACTTCGCCTAAGGCTCTAGCTAGGCTCTGATACCACTGTAGGGTTCCTAGGCACGCTAATGAAGTCTCACAAGTGATCAAACATGCACAAATCAAAAAATTCCTTGTGCCTACAAACCCTAATACGGATCGTTAACTAGATATATAGGCGAAGCAAGCATGTAATCGAATTAAATGCTAAGGGAAAGTGACTACAACCTTTGTAGATCCGGTCCACCACTTCCTAAGCTCCGCGATGATCTCCCTCCGCTGTCCAAATCGAACCCTTGACTCTAGCATTGGCATCATCGAAGAATGGGCGGGCTTGATCGTCGGTTCGATGCCGAAGATGATCTACGTCAAGGCATCACAAGAACAAGCTCCAACTTCACCAAGCCTTGAAAACTTGTGAAGGAAACACCCTATACAACTTGGTAAGAGGTAGAGGATGAAGAAATAGGAAGTGGGTAGACTTTAGATTTGGATTTCTCACTCATTTTGGCTAGTTGCCATTGATGGTGCAAGTTTTCTTCAAGTTGAAGATGAAGAAGAAGATGATAAAGAATTTTGATAAGTGTTATTTAAAAATAAAAACAATATGATACTTATCATGTCAACAACCATGGTTTAGTGTAGAGAATCAACTAAGGTTAGTAGAATGGTTAGGTTTAGGAGATGAAGACAAAATGGTCATAAGGTCAAAGATGCTTGAAGCATCCAAAAGAAACCATTTTGTTTTCTTTACCTTTTAAAAAAATAAATAGATAAATGAATATGTAAATAAAAGAAACCCTAACCATTCATATAACCATGGTCAACTCTTTACACAAACCCAAGCTTGCATGTATCATCAAACATGATACAATCTTGTGCACAAAAGTATATCTCATATACAACTTGTGCAAATCAAGTGAGTAAATCCATTTAAAGTGAACCAATACTAGTTAATGCAAAGTAATATATCAAATATATAATTATACATTAAATCATTAAATCAACACTTGATTCAATGATCCGGTCATATCGCATATGACCGGCTAGTATCCAATGTATCGGCTTATCGAATCAATCCTTGATTCGATAACTAGGTTATATCGCATACAACCATTTGACACATTCATCGCGAGAATGAAATACGGTATCACATACACGCATTATTCTCGGTCCCGCACATATCTCATATGCGCTCCTATTTCGTTTCGCTTGAGCCAGGAAACCTCTGTGTAGGACTCTAAAGACTCGTCAATACGCCGGCAGCAGATGATGATCATATCAAACACCCACAAGCCGCAAGCGGTCTGCTAAACGTAACGGCCACCCGGGTATTGAGCGATCAGAAGATCGACGAGCAAGCCCGCTCACACTCCTGTGAATCCAACCAGTAACACTTACCGTACAGTCCGGTCTGTTCGTCTGATATGCCGCATATCTCGCCTATGGGTGGTAAACGTCAGACCCCAGTATCTCGATAAGTCATGCCGACGTAGGGTCCATAACATTCGTGAAACTACTGATAACTCTTACCAGTATATCACTGCAACCCTGGCCAGGGATTTCCTGTTATGGCCAGTCGAGCATAGCGCAACATCAACCCCCAATACCGGGAGAGACGAATCCCCTCCTATCGCTCATTGCCTCCATGTGAATCGGGACTTTACCCAAAAACCACCTGTTTGCACAACTCAGTAGAGCCGTGGTAGGGTGGAAATCAAGGCACAGTGGGAGACACACAAGACTTTATGACGATCTCGGGTCAACAGACTAAGCTGTACCAGTGTCACCAGAGAACTGCCATCTGACGTAAGGTATAATACCATCTGGGAGTTCTCGGTGAGTCCGTTCAGTGTACCCAGTCTCCACTGAGCACCCGCATACCATCTTCGATGTCAAACACTAATGGATATGGGATCATCCATCGCCCATCGCATGGGTCGAGAAGATATGCGCTAGTCTACTCTGGAATATCGATGCCCCGTCTCGATATTCCCACGACTAGGAACAATGAAGGATGTACTCATTGACTACCCAGGCCCCACTAGTATGATCTGCATCATAGTCCTGGAAGTCGAGTACACATCCTAAGGGCTTTATCAACATGTAATCAGAGAGACAGAAAGTATACACGTTAAGATAAAGAGCAACCAGATAGCGTACTATCATGTCGAGCAAGAAAGTCCTACCTATATATGTCCCAGCATCCACTACAATATACATCCAATGTACAGTAATGGCCTCTAGGGCATACATATAACTAACATATAAAAATGAAAACTTTGTGTGCATAGGTGATCCTGCTAGTTTGCCTGTCTATCTATCTATCTAAAAGCCAGCTTGCAATTTTTGAGCGCAAATTTGTCATTTTCCATCTTCGAGACAGAATGAAATTTTCCGGCGAAGGTTTTGAGGGCGCGAAGATAAATTTCCACCGAAATATCTGGCCCATTCGAGAGCGAGAAAGGCTTAGAACGCAGGAAAAAAAGAGGAAGAGTGAAAAGAGGGATGGGATGTTAGAGCAAATGCATAAAATAAAGGAAACTCCAAACTTCTCATGGTGGGTATTTAGTCCCACATTGCCCACACCAAGGAATGTGAAGGTGTTTAGATAACACTTCTATCCTTTATTGCATTGAGTTCAATGAAAGAGGATACAGTGGAACCATACACATGCCGCTACCGAGCGAGCTAGCCAGCTGCGTGTGCCTGCACCTACGAACACGAATGCCGTTTACAAAGTCTCTAGTATTCCTTTTACAGAAAATTACTTTAATATAGTTTTGTAAAATATTTCAACTATATTTTTTGAAACGTTTTTCATGAATGGTTTTTAGGATGGGTGCGACTGTTGGAAAATGACCGTTGCAAGTGAACGGTTATGAGCGTTGGAAAATGACCGTTGCAAGTTGAACGGTAGAGATCTGACGGTTACCAGTAGTTGCATATCGAACGGCTATGATTGTTGCGGTTGCCAGCGGTTGCGGATCGAGCGATTGCGATCGAAAGTTTGCGAACAAACGGCTATAAACTGTTTTGGGAGGCTATAAAAAGCCATTCCCTAATGGTTTTGAAGCATTCCTAGAAAACCAAAAACCAGAGCATACAAAATTCTTTCTCTTCTTCTTCTTCTTCACTGCATTCATAACATCCGAGCATCTAACTACGAAACAGAAAAGGGTACTAACACTACTCCGGCGACTTGTGCAAGCCAAACTATTAGAAGGGTTGGGAGAGTTGTATCTTGGGATTGAATCACCGCTGTAAACCTGCAAAGAGGGAGGTGGTATCTTTCTTAAGTCAGTGCACTCAAGTGCATGCCTTTTCCCATAAACTTCATTTTTCAAATTTGTGATCTACAAAGGTAGAATTTTGTTTATTCAATTATTCAATTTTTTCAGATATAAAACATATTAAACAACAAAACTTTTCCAACAATCTAAGAAAGATATCCATCTGTTTAATACGTTTTAGTTTGATTCTAAACTGTTTAATCTATTCTGTAATCTGTTTAGTATTAATTTACTTTATTAATTGCTATTGTGTGTGTGTGTATTGTAACTGCACCAGTATATCGATTGGTCTACTTTATTGGGCTTATTCCTGTTAGTTATATGTATGCTCTAGAGGCCATTACTATACATACGATGTATATTGTAGTGGATCTTGGACATATATAGGGAGGACTATCTGGTTACTCTTTATCTTAACATGTACTCTGATTGTCTCTATATTACATGTTGATAAAGCCCTTAGGATGAGTACTTGACTACCAGGACTATGATGCGGATCATACTAGTGGGGACAGTGTAGTCGCCAAGTACATCCTTCAAATGTTCCTAGTCGTGGGAGTACCGAGACAGGGCATCGATACTCCAGAGTAGACTAGCGTATACGCATCTTGACCCATATGATGGGCGATGGATGATCCCATATCCATCGGTGTTTGACATCAAGGATGGTGTACGGGTGCTCAGTAGAGACTGGGTATACTGGACGGACTCGCCGAGAACTTCCAGATGGTATTATACCTCACGTCAGATGGCAGTTCTCTGGTGACACTGGTACAGGTTAGTCTGTAGATCCAAGATCGTCATAAAGTCTTGTGTGATTCCCACTGTGCTTTGATTTCCTTCATACCACGTCCAAGAGGGCGTGCAAAACGGTGGCTTTTGGGTACAGTCCCGAATCACATGGAGGCAATGAGCGATAGGAGGGGATTCATCTCTCCCAGTATAGGGAGTTGATGTTGTGCTGTGTTCGATTGTCTATAACTGGAAATCCCTGGCCAGGGTTGCTGAGATTTACTGGTAAGTGTTATCAGTAGTTTCTCGAACTGTTATAGACCTCATATCGACACGACTTATCAAGCTACTGGGGTCTGACGTTTACCACCCCTAGGCGAGATATGCAACATATCAGACGATGAGACCGGACTGTACGGGAGTGTTACTGACTGGATTCACAGGAGAATGTACATGCCTGCTTGTTGATCTTCTGAGCGCTCAATACCTGGGTGGCTGTTACTTTTAGCTGACCGCTTGCAGCTTGTGGGTGTTTGATATGATCATAACCTACTGTCGGCGTATTGACGATTCTTTAGAGTCCTATACAGAGGTTTCTTGGCTCAGGCAAAACGGAGTAGGAGCACATATGTGATATGTGCGGGACCGAGAACAATACGTGTATGTGATACCGTATTAGATTCTCATGATATAAGATATCGGCCGGGTATATGAGATATAGCAGGGTCATCGGATCAAGTGTTGATTCGATGAATTGATACAGATTATATTAGTCGGTTATTTGTGAAATAGCCGGATTATCGGATCAAGTGTTGATTTGATAATTTAATGTATAATTATATATTTGATATATTAAATTACATTAACTAATATTTGCTCACTTATTGATTCATTTTCTCACTCGGGTAATACATTGATATATATGCGATATATTTTAACTGTATTATTTTCTTTTGTTACAAAATATATTATATATGTGATATATAATATTGTAACATGTTATAATTACTAATGCAACATGATTAGTGGAGATTAAACAAGGTTAGGGTTTGATTTGGGTTAGCTCATTCTTGAAGCTTCTAGAAGCTTTTCTTTTTGTCATGAGCTAAGACATTTTGTTGATATTTTGTAACCCAAACCACACCCTCAACCCTAGTTAACTCTCTACAAAGGTTAGATCATTTAATATTAGCAACCATGGTTGCATAAGCAATTATCATAACATTTCATTATTCATCACAAAAGGATTATTCATTGTTCATCTTCTTCTTCCTTCTTGCAAAGCTTTCTAGCTTTGATTCTTGTGATGAAAATGGGTGAGATTATGAAAACAAATGAGAGATAAAATCCTACTTCATCATCCTAATCTATCCTAGCCATTTAGATTAGGGTGTTCACTTCATTTAGTGAGTGAGAGCTTGTGTTAATGAAACTTCAAGGTAGATCATCTTTGTTATCGAAGATCGGAAGCAAGCTTGCATCTTTCTCTTCGTGGAGCCTCTCGAGAGTCCGGAACTTGATGATTGCAGTGAAGGGACCACAACACGGAGCTTATGAAGTGAAGGACCGGACTACAAAGGTTGTAATCTCTAACTCTTAGATGTTAAAGTGTTTAACATGCTTTGTTTCGCCTAATCTCTAGTCTAAGATCTTGGTTTAGGGTTGTTCTGCACGGCTAAATTTCAAATCGGGCATTGTTGATGCCTTATAGACCCTTGTACGTGTGCCTAGTAACCCTACAGTGGTATCAGAGCTAAGCTAGAGCTTTAGGCGAAGTCCTGGCGAAGTTTAAAGTCCGATCGAACTCCGAATACCCGGTTTATACCCTTTTCTGGAAATTTTTCAAAAATGTTGATTTTTTCATATTAAAAATATTCAAAAAAATCAGCACGGAAATACAAGAATTACTGTGCAGCACGTGCTTCCAATTCTATTAATGCGCCGCGGAACCGCGGCCGTACCATGGCTTGCACGGCGGTTCCGCGGCCAAACTGTAGCAACAGGGTAAGTGCTTTGCACAGTAATAACCGTATGTACTTCCTGATTCTTCTGGGAATTTTTAATTATACTCAAGTGTTGAGTTTTCTGGGATTTATTGGGGACTTGATGATTCAATCGGATAATTTAACTTCGTTTATTTTTTCCGGGTAATTTATAGAACGTGTTAAAAAGTTCGAACGGATATCAATAACTCACTTTTTCCCTTGTCGGAAATTTTTTCAAAAGTTAGATTTTTTTTCGAGTTTGAAACTTCCGGAAAATCATGCAAGTAACGCGGTGGACCCTATAGAAGAACACAAACCTTAACTCGATTATGTGACCGTATGAACCGCCTATGAACCTTAGGGTTTGGGGCAGTACGGCGTTGCCACATATGAGGCATTGGTTTGACCCTTCTAAGGCTGGACCATCGGTACTGTGGCTTGTGATGGATACTTTTTGAACTCCGCTCAAGTGTTGAGCTATTTGGGAAATCTTGGGTGTTTGTTTATTCGATCGGAAAGTTTAACACTGTCTATTTATCTGGAATATGATACAATATTTAGAATCCACAAGTAGTTATGAGATAACTAATTTGAATGTTGTAAATCTAGTGGTTTAGTCTCAGATGATCGGTTGCCACGGGATTTTGATGCGATCAAAAGTCCATCGCAATCACGTAGCGTACGCAGATACGCGCCGGGTAAACTTAGTAGACAGCCATGCCCCAAAGCCCCGACTAAGTGACTGTAGGAGAACCCCGTCGCCAAAAGCATTCATTCGGGTGCTCGCGGCAGCGGTGTTCCGCCTTAGTGCACTTCATCGACGGCATCCGGGGGTGCGGCCGTCTACTAAAGTTTACGACGAGCATTCGATCAGGATGTCGGGAATCTTGTTGAATTACCCGACTTGATATTGAAAAGAGTTTTCGATAATGAGACTAAAATACGGGGTTTATAATTGTTAGGCATGCAATGTCTAAGGAATTCATTTGGTTAGGCATGCGATATCTAAGGAGGTTGCGGATTCCAACTGTTGTAGTTTTACACTTTCTTTTCTGTGACCGTAAGCGTAGTATGTGGTGTATCGCCGGCTTCGTTGCTATACATCAACGACAATCGGGATACACATACTTGCTTACGTTGATGATATGAGATATTATGTGTTGCTGTGATATGTTATATTGGATCGTCGCGTTTTGAATAGCCGGGGATTTTATGTGAGATGAGAGTTTTTCTTTTTCATTCATGTAAAATTCATTTGTATGTAATATTCTTTTATTGGGGCACTTCTGGGCTGAGGATGATGTCACTATTGTATATTATTTACTTTTCCGCATTAGGTAGACCCAAGGCGGGGAGCATAAGTAACCGGGTTCTAGGGTCTAGTGGGAGACCATCTCGAGGAGTCGAGACCGGGTCTCCTAACCCTAGAATTGGCAGTATTGCTTGCCGCTCTTGTAGGGGTCTAGGGATGTGGTTTTGGCTATTTATCGCGACCGTGGAATCCGTGTTTTATATAGGCTCGTATTAAAACACGGACGTCATAGTATATCCAATATTTCATATATGTTCTTCTGCTGCAATGTTCTGTGATAAGATCATACTACTGCCTGAGACGAATGTTTATATTATATATATAAGATATATGTTATATTGCTGATTTCGTTTCAAAAATGATGCTTGTGAAGCATAACAAAATGGGACTTCATTAATGAGATTAATGGAACTAAAAGAAACCTAAAGATGTTGTAGAAACTTGTTTAAAAACAAGTAGCTCTAGTTCTTGCTTTGCATAGCGGTGTTCCTTGTAGAACATCCATCACCTTATTCGATAAGGAAAGAGCCGAGATCCCTTCACCGGGAGTGACCTCTTTAGCGAAACTAGTAGATGCTACATACTCGGTTTGTCTTTTGATTGCTTTTATAGTTTTTGCTTTGCATAGTGATATTTATGAAATATCCTGCACCTTATTCGATGAGGAAAGAGCCGACGATCCTTTCACCGGGAGTGACCTCTTTAGAAAAACTAGAAAAGGCCTCAAAAACATTTCCATTCAAAATCACTCGATTTTACAACGATATCAAGTTCGTTACGCAAAAGGTTTTCTTAAAAACCTGTCGTAACCCTCCGTCATTTTAGGAAGTAGGGTACTTAGTATTCGTGCTGTGTTTGTTGACCTTAGTTAAGGCACAGTGTACGGTAGCTAAGTGATGTCTTCCTATATAGCATATGATGCGATTAGTTAGGACAGTCATTGACTTCGTTGACCTTAGTTAAGGGTCATGTGGGTGGGTCTATTTAATCAAGAAATGACGGGTAGAACTTGACTAGTGCTTATGATTTGTTGACCATAGTTAAGGTCATAAGTCACTAGGGGTAAAATATTATTGGGAATTTCAAGTGTTGAAATTTGCAATGAGATTGCATACCTTCTATGAGATAGTTGGATCCCGATACCCACTGCGAGTAAAAGTTACTCCTGGGAGAGTTTTACACATTACAATTAGCCGATCAAGTAGGTGTCTAGAAAGGTGTCAACGGGGTTACGCCCCTGGAAAAACGAGGTTTATTTTAATTAGGTCCGTGCGAAAGCACGGGGAACCTCCCTCAAAGTACCGGCACTGGCCTGGCTGAAAGATTGGCGAACTTGTAGAGTGTAATTAATCCCGGCTAGTCTTTCCTTTTAGGGTTTGAAGGAAGATTTGACTAAAACAGTGGGAGACATCCTGATTAGATAAATTGATAACCAATCTAATCTTGTAAAAGCGCACGCTGAGTGTTTTCTTCTCTCTCTCTCCAGGTAGCGACCATGTCACGCCTTAATTAAGATAATGATACGGATGTATTGACCGAACCCACTTGTTATACTGCGCTAAGGAACGTTGGTTCCGCTCCAACTTATAATTGTTATAAGATACGGATGTATTGACCGAACCCGCTTGTTATACTGCGCTAAGGAACGTTGGTTCCGCTCCAACTTATAATTGTTATAAGACAGAGCAGGAAATAGAGGATTACCAGAATTCCCGTGCCGCCCAAACGAAGAAAGTGCATGCTGATGCATTATCTTCGAGTGTGTTCATTACCGAGAACTGTTTCTTAGTATCCTTTACGTCCAGGGTATGAGGTACCGGATCAGGATCCCGCAAATGTAATTTGTTACATGGGCTACAGATAGGTAGAGAACTGAGAACGGGTGATAAGTTTCATGAGATAGAAACGGTGCAAGTGTTGCAGCCAAGTCTGTTGGCAGTTATCACCCTGTATTACCAGAATACATTGATTCTGAACGAATGTTATTAGATACCGAACCTGATATACAACATCATATCAGTCTCTTTATTAGTAAAGAAAGGATATAATTTTATATTGTTGGATAATGTTTTGAACATTTCCTATATCAAGAGTTGATCGGTTCAGGCATGTTTTCTAAAGCATAGACGTTCTAAATCAAACCACAGTTCTTAGTATACAAAACGCACACAAGAGGAAGAGTTCAGAAATGAACAAATCCTTCTTGAGGTATTGTAGACTAGGTCATATCAATGCGACCCGACTAGCTGAAGTTACATTTAGATGCATATTTAAATTAGTTTGAATTTGCATCTTGTGAAACTTGCCGGTCATGTCACAAAGATAAGATGACCACAGCTTTGTTTATTGGAAACAGAGAAAGAGTTAGTAAACTCTTGGGATTGATACATGTTGATGTATGAAGGTCCCCTGTCTACACATGCCAAGACCGGTTCTTTGTACTTCATTACATTCACTGATTATCTCTCAAGATCCGGACATATGTTCCCGTTGAAACACAAGTCTGGAAATTTTGAGAAATTCAATGAATATAAGTCAGAAGTAGAGAACCAAAAACGGATATAAGTATTATGTCCTTTGATGAGATCAAGGAGGAGAATACTTGAGCACGATAATCTTAGACTATTCTAAAGGAGAATAAGATTCTCTCTTAGCATTACTCCTCCGTATACACCACAGCACCTCGGTGTATCGGGGCGGAGCAATCACACCCTATATGATATGGTGCGTTCTATGATGAGTACTACTGAGTTTCCTATTTCCTTTTAGGAGTTATGCACTTGAGAAGCTGCATACCTATTGAATAGGGTTCAAATCAAATCATTTGCCTACCACTTCATATGTGATATGGAATGGGAAGTGTAAGTCTGCGGCAGCGCCCCGGCCGTCTAACAGACGCCAATATGCGGAACAAAACTTTTACGACTGGCGCTATCGCGTACTATAACCCGGATCTACCATTAAAGCTAAACTAACAAATTGTAAAGAGGGTAGAATTGTTATACCGAATGATCCGAGTCCTTCAGTCTTTAACCATCATCCCACGCTTTGTTGCGGCGGCTTCGATCTTCTGAAACTCCAGTCTCGTCGTCCAGGTGGCACCACGTCGACGGATCTTTAAACGGGCTCCCGCCTCTGAACCGAGGCAACTCGGTCGTCAAGTTTGCTAAAAGAGACGACCAAGATGAAGTAGAGAATGAGTAGAACACTTTGTCTCGTTACGTCCAAGGCTATGGACGAACGGTTAATAGAAGTTGCCAATTGGAGTCGGATAAATGGAAATTGAACTATATGAGATTTCCATACCCTAAACTATTATAATCGTTTCTCTCATGCAAATGAAAAACCATACCAACCTCACAAGAGGGGCCGGCCACTTATAGAAGAGGGAGGGTGAGTGTAGGAGAGGGGAGGGTGAGTGTAAGCAAAAGATCAAAGAAAAATATCTAGTGTGAACACAAAGTGTGAACACAATAAATGCACCATTAAAGCACCATTAATGAACAAGTGAGTTACAAGCCTAATCACCTCTTCTAGAACCTTCTAGAAGCATCCACACTAATCCAAAGAAAAGATAAATCCGTCTTTAACCGAATGTTAAAGGACGGCTGATAGAAAACTGGAAACTGGCAACTTCCAAAAGTGATTCTGAAACGAATTTCAGGATAACCCCGTAATGGTATAAACATACCCGCATTTATATTACGACCGAATATAAATGCAACTGAGACAAAGATATTATATCTACACAGTATAATACTGGGATCCGGCTTTAACCAAAGCCTACCAGTATTATCTGCCCGAAAAATGACACGTGCAAAAACGCACGTGCTTTTTCCGAACCCTGCCATAAACCCATACGGCATCTACAACGTTTCGCCCGAACTTGGGAAAGTGTCTGTAGGGGACTCTAATGACTCATCAATACACTGGCACTGGGTATAACCACTAGCACGTCAGAGGTACAAGCTGTACGTAACGGTTTGCCTATGTATTGATTGGAAGGGAAGCTGACGAGCTAACTCATCTATAAACCATACTGAGCCTGACAGTGACAATATTCGTACAGTCCGGAACATTCGTCTTTGAGTATCGCATATTAGGCCTAGGGGATCGGTAAACGTCAGACCCCCAATAGCTGCATAAGTCGTGTCAGAGAGCAGCCCAGAACACCCTGAGATACTAATGGTATACTTACCAGTATATCTCGATTACCCTGGCCAGGGATTTCGTGTAATGGCTCTTCTAAACACAGCGCGATCTCGCCCCCCAATACCGGGAGAGACGAATCCCCGACGATCCGCTCACTTGCCTCCAATGTGGCTCGGGACTGTACCCAACTAAAACCTGTTTGCACAACTCCTTTGAGTGTGGTAGGGTAGTAATCTAAGCACAGTGGGAACTCACACGAGACAAATGACGACCTCAGGTCGATGAACTAACCTGTACACATGTCACCAGGGAACTACTATCTGACGATATGTATAATACCAACTAGCATGTTCCCGGCGAGTCCTGTCCGGTGTACTCATAACCCAATGAGCACCTGTATACATCTTAGGTGATCCAACTGACACCAGTGGCTTGTGAGACTGGCCACCGCCCCTCGTCGGGGTCTCGACTGTATACACTAGTCTACTCTGGAGTATCGATGCCCTGTCTCGAAACTCCCATGACTAGGGACTCTTTTAAGGATGTGCTTATAGACCCCAGCTCCCACATATATGATCGCCATCATACTGCTGGTAGTCAAGCAAGAATCCTATGGGCTCTATCAACATCTATATGATGATAAAGACAGACCAGATAGCATACTATCATCTCGAGTAAGACTGTTTATCGGTATAGGTCCTCCCTCAATCATTGCAATCACGTACCTGCGATCCAATAATTGACTTAGAGGGCACTATATCCAACAATCTCCCACTTGCACTTAAGGCTAATTATTGCGATGTCGTGTACTCACAGCTCGTGTGATACCGAGCATCCAACTTCTCTACTAATCAGTTTCACAAAGCTCGTTTGCAAAACAATTGTGTTCGAGAAATAGCCTCAGTGAGTGGATCCGCTTCGGTGTTTCTTTCTGTATCTCTCTATATCTCAACCTCGCGGAGAAAACTATCTCCCGAATTGAGTAATACATGTCTTAGAATATATTTAGATATCTGATGGGACCTAGTTCATAAATTAACTCCAAATCCAAACTTCTTAGACTGTATCAATCACTGAAACTAATCAGTGCCCAGCACCATGCCTCCCACAGTATCCCCTTGGACCACCTGTCTATAATACTGTCCCTCGTCTGAGGGAAAACTATAACTCTGACAATCGCTCTGTCATCCAGGTCACCGGTGAAGCCTGGAATAATAACCGTCTCCCGAAGGAGGCTGCCGTCATCAAATCCGTAGAACATTCACTTATGTTCTAAAACTGCTTCCGTATGTTTCTTCAGGATTGGATTAATATAAACTTGTCGCATCTAGTGCAAAAACAACATCTGGTGAGGTACTTGACATCTCATGATTGACTCAATTGCCCAAGCAAGTAATCTGTCAATCATGTACGTCCCTCTCCCCTTTAGTCTGTAAGACACCTTTAGAGAGGGTGACTCCATCACCTGCAGGTCCACCACCATGCCAGGAGTCATCTATTCTAAAATACTATTAGAATACTGTCAAAGTACCCACATTGGGAAACTACCCAAATCTAGATCTAAAACCATAGATCTAGTAACCAGAATGTCAGATATTATATCCATATCCTTTGTGGAGAAACAACTGTGTGACGACCACAGTACAATCGATCGTAGTATAGGAATTTAACTTCCTACTCTGTGTATGTCATCCAAATACCAAGACATCACACCCTAATACCTTCTTAACAGATCCATCCCCTATTCTGATGAAGTCAAAACCATGACTGTCACATAAAAAATTAGATGATCTTATCTTTGCTATATGTGCTTAAGTCTATAAATAGACATAATCTACTTGCCCACTATACTTCCGCTGCTCCCACTGACTACGACAACCCTCTGGCAGAATAATATATATGTACACTTCTAAAACTAGTTTAGAACGACGCTATACATATCCTCCTGCCGGGTCTCATAGTCTGGAACAACAGTAGTATCAAGTCTGGGTAAACAAGAACCTCCCTGTCACCGTCCTTGAGGCTACCGGAGTACCTCTCGGGTGTCTGAGGTTATCCACCATATCTGCGGAGTGGCTATTGAAATGCCAAACCTGATTGAATATATAGGTCCTATTAAATTTTCTGTAATCGTTTGCGGTTCTGGAATCACTTCCAGTTCTATCATACTCCCACTTTGTGTTTTCTGAAAAAATCCATTTTATTAAAACTGTGGCGAGTCAAGAACAATATCACTATTGATCTTCCAGATGGTAGAAAATCAACTCTCGTCGAAGCTAGGGTCAACCCACAAACTGCCATTACAGAAACGTGCCATGAGTTATCCAGTGTCTGTTTTTAAGCATAAGCTGGACAACTCCCCTTACCTTAACATCGTTAAGATATGATCCATTCTATATCCAATATAGAAACTTTGGCACTTATTTAATTGGAACCAGATTCAAATCATGCATCTGTCTCCAGTGCATATCAACTTAATGGAGGGAGGCTAATCAGCATTACTTAACTTAGGAATGCATCCAATTATGAGTAACCTGAGAGAGAAACAAGTTTCTCAAAACCATTACTATCAACTGAATACCAATCACAAGAATCTACATCTTCGATTTCTTTGAAGAATCCCAATACTTGCGATACATGGTTCTCTACTTTATTCCTATACCCACAACTTCTCAAAACTTAGACATTGTATTTCTACGAAATACTTGTCTAAAAACTAGAGAAGTCACAAGTAAATAGAATATAGTACGAGGACCTACCCCTTTGTCCTGATGGACATTGGACAACATACAATACTCTGTATAAGTCCGCTGAGTTAAATAACTCAAAACCTGTGCATCGTAGGTTGAAAAAACTGTACTCAGGCGATTTCCTCAAATATCACCAATTACAACGAATTCCAATATAATGAGGATGATCACCCAATTCCCAATAACTCACTCCTACTCAACATCTGTAAAACCATACAGACGTGAGAATCATTCCTGGTAAATACATACCCTGGAGTAAGTATCCAATCGGGAAATCAGTTTTCTATTAACAATGCACAGTGAACGTAAGTGCACGGCGGCGCCCCGGCCGTCGATCCGACGCCGCCCCGGCCGTCGATCCGACGCCGGAAACGCGGAAACGAAAAACTTTGCAAACTAGCAAACCACCACCGCGCACTTTTATCCCGGATCGGGCCATTAACCTAGCTACTAGCAAACTAAAATACGGGTAGAGAGTTATACTAAGCGATCCGTGTCCTTCGATCTTCGTCTCCGCTCCGATCTCCCGCGGAATCTCCGTTCGTCACCTCCTCGTCGGAAAGGGCACCACGTAGCCGGATTCTTTTACGGGCTCCCACCTCTTGACCGAGGCAACTCGGGCGCGAAGTTGGCTAGCCGACGTGTCCAAGGTTTGCTGTAGGCTAGTGTAGAAACCATGTCTCTTTGGGGTTTAGTGTAGTTGCCTTTGATGTGGAGGTGAAGAGAATAATGAACTTTGGAGAGATGAGCAATGTAATTTTAGCAAGCATAAATGAGAACCACACCAAATCAAATTTCCTCTCATCTCTCCTCCTCTAAGTGGCCGGCCTCAATGTGATAATGGTGGAGGGAATGATATCTCAAGAATAAAGCAAGAGGAGAATGTAAATTAAAGGAGAAAAAGTCACACCAAGGTCAAAACCATTTCTAATCTCATTCTAATCTCATAAATGCAAAGGATTGATTCAAAAGGAATCTCATCATGAGATAACAATCATGAAGCCACAAATATGCAAGAAAACCCTCCACAAAATGTTATTTGCAAACTGTAAATAACACCCTCCAACGATAAAGTCCGGCCGTGAAGGAACAAAGGAAAACCGGCCGGAACGGAATGCAAACTGGCAACTTCAGAAAACTGATCCCGTAATAAATTATAGGAAAACCCCGCTACTGCATATACATGCCTGCATTTGTATTCCCACTGAACACAAATGCAAAGAGACAAAATCTACACTATCTAATACTAGGATCCGGCTTAAGCCAAAACCGGCTAGTAAAAACCGTCCGATCAAGATCCGTGCAATACCGTACGTATCTGATCGAACCCTGCCATATCTCCATATGGCCTCTACAGCGTTTCGCCCGAAACCTGAGTAACTGTGTGTGGTGGACTGTAAAGACTCGTCAATACTTTGGCTGTGGATTTAACCACTAGCACGTCAGAGGTATCAGCCAATACGTAATGGGCTACCGGGTACTGACCAAAAGGGACGTCGATGAGCGAACTCATCCAGACACCCTACTGAGCCTGTCAGTGACAATATCCGTACAGTCCGGTCCGTTCGTCTATGAGCATCGCATGGCGGGCCTAGAAGGTTGGTAAAAGTCAGACCCCCAAAAGCGGTACAAGTTGTGTCGGAGTGTAGCCCAGAACACCTTGAGATACTACTGGAATACCTACCAGCAAATCTCCTGCCTTGGCCAAGGACCTTTCATGTACTGGCTCTCCTAGACACAGCGTGACCTCACCCCCAATACCGGGAGAGACGAACCCCTGCAGATCCGCTCACAGCCTCCATGTGGCTCGGGACTATACCCAACTAAAACCTGTTTGCACGACTCCTTTGAGCCGTGGTAGGGTAGTAATCAAAGCACAGTGGGAACTCACACGAGACAAATGGCGATCTTAGGTCGATGAACTAACCTGTACACATGTCACCAGGGAACTGCTATCTGACGATATGTATAATACCAACTAGCATGTTCCCGGCGAGTCCTGTCCGGTGTACTCATAACCCAATGAGCACCTGTATACATCTTAGGTGAACCAACTGACACCAGTGGCTTGTGAGACTGGCCACCGTCCCTCGTCGGGGTCTCGACTGTATACACTAGTCTACTCTGGAGTATCGATGCCCTGTCTCGAAACTCCCACGACTAGGGACCTTTTAAGGATGTGCTTATAGACCCCAGCTCCCACATATATGATCGCCCTCATACTGCTGGTAGTCAAACAAGAATCCTAGGGGCTCTATCAACGTGCAATAGCGACTCATAAGGTCACCTAAAGCCGTACACGATGATAAAAATAAACCAGATAGCATACTATCATCTTGAGTAAGACTGTCCAACCGGGATAGGTCCTCCTTCAATCATCGCAATCGCGTGCCTGTGATCCAATAATTGACTCTGAGGGCACTATCTCCAACAATCTCTCACTTGCACTCAAGGCTAATTATTGCGATGTTGCATACTCACAGCCCGTGTGATACCGAACACCCAACTCCTCTACTAGTCAGTCTCACAAAGCTCGTTTGCGAAACTATTGCGTTCGAGGAATAGCCTCAGTGAGTGGATCCGCTCTGATGTTTCTTTCTATGTCTCTCTTTATCTCAAGTTCGTGGAGAAAGCCATCTCCCGAAATGAGCAATACCTGTCTTAGAATGTGTCTGGATATCTGATGGGACTTAGCTCATAAGTGAACTCCAAATCCAAACTTCTTAGACTGTATCGTCAACTGAACTTAATCAGTATCCTGCGCCATGCCTTCCCTCAGTATCCACCTGGACCACCTGTCCAAAATACTGCCCCTCGTCAGAGGGAAAACTATAACTCTGACAGCCACTCTGCCATCCAGGTCACCTTGGAAGCCTGGAATGATAACTGTTTCTCGAAGGAGAATGCTGTTATCATATCCCTAGAACATCAACTTATGTTCTAAAACTACTTCCGACTGTTTCTCCAGGATTGGATCAATATCAACTTATTGCATCTATTGCAAAAACAACATCTGGTGTGGTACTTGACATCTCATGATCAATTTAATTGCCTAAGCAAGTGATCAGCCAATCATGCGTATCCCTCTCCCCTTTAGTCTGTAAGACACCTTTAGAGAGGGTGACTCCATCACCTGCATATATCCTACCATGCCAGGAGTCGTCCATTCTAAATACTCTTAGAATGCTGTCTAAGTGCCCTGATTGGGAAACCACCCAAATCTAGATCTAAAACCATAGATCTAGTAACCAGAATGTACGATATAAGATCCAATTCCTATGTGGAGAAACTATTGTGTGACAACCAAAGTATAACCGATCGTAGTATAGGAATATCACTTCCTACTTTGTGTATGTCATCAAATACCAGGACATCACACCCTACTACCTTCTTAACAGATCCATCCCCTATTCTGATGAAGTCAAACCTATGACTGTCACATCAGAAATAGATGATCTATCTCCGCTATATCTGCTTTAGTCTATAAATAGACATAAGCCACTTGTCCACCATGCTTCCGCCGCTCCCACTGACTACGACAACCCTCTGGCAGAGTCATATACACGTGCACTTCTAAAGCCAATTTAGAATGACGCTATACTCATCCTCCTGCCGGGTCTCACAGTCTGGAACAACAGCAATGGAAAGTCTGGGTAAACAAGAACCTCCCTGCCACCGTCCTTGAGCATACCGAAGTACCTCTCGGGTGCCTGAGGTTGCCCACTTTATCTGCGGAGTGGCCAATGGAATGTCAAATCAGATTGAATCTTTAGGTTCTTATCAAATCTTCAGTAATCGTTTGCGGTTCTGGAATTACTTCCAGTTCTACCATACTCCCACTACTATTTTCTGAAAAATCCATTTTTATTAAAACTGTGGCGAGTCAAGAACAATATCGCTATTGATATTCCAGATGGTAGAAAGTCAACCCTCGTCATAGCCCGGGTCAACCCACAAACAACCATTACAGAAACGTGCCTTGAGTTGTCCAGTGTCTGGTTTTAAGCATAAGCCGGACAACTCCCCGTACCTTAACATCGTTAAGATATGAACTGTTCTATATCCAATATAGAAATAGAGGCACTGATTTAATTGAACCAGATTCAAATCATGCAGCTGTCTCCAGTATATGTCATCTAAATGGAAGGAGGCCGATCAGCGTTACTCAACTTAGGAGTGCTTCCAATTATGAGTAACCTGAAAGAGAAGCAAGTTCTCTTAATCATTACTATCAACTGAATACCATCCACAAGTATCTACTTTTTCGATCACCTTGAAGAATCCCGATACTTGCAATACCTGGTTCTCTACTTTACTCTTATACCTATAACTTCTCAAAACTTGGACCCTGTGTTTCTACGAAACACCTGTCTAAGAACCAGAGAAGTCATAAGTAAACAGAATATAGTACGAGGACCAACCCCTCTGTCCTAATGGATAGTGGACAACATACAATACTCTGTATAAGTCCCCTGAGTCTAATAACTCATTCACTGTATGTAGTAGGTTGAAAACTGTACTTATGGTTAAGAAGAATTACACCGCTGTTCAATGCTCCTTACCTAACCATCCACTGGTATAGGTAAATGTCATAGACATAATTTCAAAAAGGTATATCTCACTCTATAAAAATAGACGTACAGATATATCAATTTGAAATTGGTGCATAACAACGGATATTCAAAACTAAATATTTGCCGTCCGGCAAACAACCCAGGTGACTTCCTCAAATATCACCAATTACAACGAATCCCGATATAATGAGGATGATCACCTAATTCCCAATAACTTACTCCCACTCATCATCTGTAAAACCATACAGATGTGAGAATCATACCTGGTAAATACATACCCTGGAGCAAGTGTCTAATTGGGAAATCAGTTTTCTTTTAACAGTACACAGTGAAACTGAAACATTGAAATGTTTCGATGGGGTATCCTGGTATTCCTAGTAATGCCTTTTCCATTATCCATATTCACAACTGTAACCGTATAATTCTTTGCCATCTCTCCAAATCCCTTTATATGTCTTTAGTCATTACCTTCTGTACACCCCTTTGGGCCAAATGGTTTTCTTCCTTCCTTACCGTTCGGCACCAGCCTATGGTTTGGAAGAAGACTATCCAATAAGCATAATGGGTGTAATGTCCTAATTCTAGGAGCACTCGCAATGCGAGAGAAGGTGAAAATAAAAGACAACCGAATGAACCTTATTCCTATTTCTCCTGAACCAGGATCCATCCCCGAACTGGAACAAGTTCCTTTCGAGTTCGTATATAACCATACGATGGATTATCCAAAAAACTTGGGATCTTCGTAGTGATACGGAGTGTCCTAGAGAAATACAAAGGTGATTTAGGATTGGCGAAGAAATACTTGGTTTGGTCGTGAATAGCAGTCGCAATTTACTTTGCCCTCTTACTAATCCCTTTCTTTGTCTTTACATAATACCTTCTGTACACCACCGTTAGGCTAATTGGTTTTCTTCATTCCCTACCGGTCGGCACCTGCCTATGGTTTGGAAGAAGACTATCCAATTTGCGTAATAGGTGTACTATCTCCTAAACCAAGGAGTACTCGCAACCTGAGAGAAGGTAAAAGGAAAAGACAACTGAATAGTCCTATTCGTTTTCTCCAGAACCGGAAACCATCCTCGAATTCCTTCGAGTTCGTATATAACCATACGATGGTTTTGTCCAATGGAAGTGGACGTTCGTAGTAATACGGGGTGTCCTGGAGAAAAGGGTAAAAATAGGAGTGGCAAAAGAGGTTTGCAACTCTGACAATCCAAAAGCCAGTGTTAAGAAGGTTCGGTCAACTTGGTCACTGAGTCATAGTCTAGGGTCGGGTCAATGGTCGCTGCCAAAGAAAGAGAGAAAAGAAACACTCAGCGTGCACTCTAACCTAGATCAGAATGGTTATCACTTTATCTAATCTGGAAACCTCCCACTGTAACGTCAAATTCTTCCCCAAACCTGAAAGAAGAATTAGCCGGGATCACCTGAGGAGTAAACCAACTCATCAGTGGGAATCGGGATCCAACTATCATCGCATGATAACGTGATGGAATCCCCTCACGTTATCACACTCCAGAAGGTATGCGCATATCTGGCAATTTCAGTTTCTTTAGAAACTCCCGATGTGGATTTTTACCCCATGCTCTTATGACCTTGATTTTGGCCAACATATCATAAGTCACATGTCAAGTTCTACCCGTCATTATCCAGGTTAATTTGAACCCACCCGTACAAGCCCTTGACTTTGGCCAACAAGGCTATACGACTATCCCAAACCAATGCATATATCTATGCTGCATATGAATACCCAACAGCTACCAAACACTGTGCCTTGACTTTGGCCAACATACACAGCTTGAATACTATTGACTATCCATATGAAACGACGGAGGGCTACGAATGGTTTCTGGCGAAAACCTTTAACGTAATGAATTTGATATCGTTGAAGGAACCGGATAGCTTTTATAAAAATATAGTGACGAAAACATTTGCTAAAGAGGTCACTTCCGGTGAAGGGATCTCGGCTCTTTCCCCGTAGAATGAGGTGCAGGATATTCCAACTGAATACCACGATGCAAAGCAAAAGTAAACGGCTATAGTGAAGTTATTGCCCTGACGCAAACTTCTGTCCAAGGGGTCACTCCCGGTGAAGGGATCTCGGCCCTTGCCTCGTCGACTGAGGAGCAGGATATTCCAACTGAATACCACTGTGCAAAACAAAAGTGAACGTCCTTGCAATAACAGCTTTTTGAAAAGTGTTCCAACAATATCAGAATAGGTTTGTTTAGCTTGCATTGATCCGAATCAACGCAGTCCCATCAATAGATCACACCAAAAAGAACGAAAATAATGATGTACGTATATGCCATCCGCATTCGCCACTGGGTCCCGTCATCACCCGTTAGGTTACTTAACTAACGACAGAGTGGGGACTGGACTAGCGCGGATGAAAAACATATACAACATCTACTAGTATATATATCAATATATAATATTCGCTCAAGGCGTGATAAAATGCAACATCACAGAAATGTACAGCATCACAGAACAATACAGATATCTGGGATCCCCGGGTTTCATAGAGCCGCTACTGAAACCCGACGTTCCCCTGGTCGTGTGGATAGCCTGTGCAATGAAATCCTAGATCCCTACCGGCGCGGCAAGTTACCCGCCAAAACCTGAAGCGAGGCAGCCCCCTTCAGCAACGTGAATGGACCACCCAGCACTTCACGGAATCCGGTAACTTGGGCACCCCTCCTGGGTCAACCTATACCCCCTACGAGTGCGGCGAATAGCCCGCCAATTCTAGAGTGAAGCCCCCTCCGTCTCAATGCCATGAGATGCGGGCTCGTTGCCCTCTAGAACCCGGCTATCCGTGCACCCCTCCGCGGGGTAATCCTAGTACAGAAAGTAAAATATACATACAACGGGTACATCGACCTCGACCCGGTCGTGCCCCAAAAGAATAATACAAACAGGCAGTGACGGCAGTCCACATGTCGGACGCTCGCCCCGCAATATCAAATGTACATATAAAACAAAACTGTACTACCATTGCATCCAGGCTATCCCCCACGACCGATCCGCAACATCACAGCAATACACAGAACATCAACGTGAATGTCACGTTCGCAAATCCGTCTAACCGGGCTATAGCAGTTAGACAGGATTTACCGATCGAGTGATATTCACGGTCGCAGATATAATGTAAATACTGTGAACTAGCATGTTTAAACTTTTCGATCGATCAAAATTACCTAAGTAGGCCCCAAGCAGTACTGTAGCACTCACAGAAAATCTGGGCCCAAAAGGAATATCCCAAAACCCCCATTTCCTAACCAGAAGCCTACTGGAAAATTTTGGTGCAATGAGGACACTTTCCCACCGTGGAACCGCGGCCAAACCAGGGGTTTGGCCGCGTTTCCGCGGTTGTACTAAATGATCACTGCATCAAATTTTCCTAGTATTCTTAGAATTTCTTGCATGTCTTTCTGCAATGATCTGAAAAAAAATTTTGGAGCTGAAAAAAATTCGACAGAAAACACATGCACTAAAAATACGGTTTTTGGGATTTTGTTCGATCGAGTCTTTTAAACATACTAGAGCAAGCTAGGTAGGTTAATGGCGTGGCTCTGATACCATTGTAAGTGCACGGCGGCGCCCCGGCCGTCGATCCGACGCCGGAAACGCGGAAACGAAAAACTTTGCAAACTAGCAAACCGGCACCACCGCGCACTTTTATCCCGGATCGGGCCATTAACCTAGCTACTAGCAAACTAAAATACGGGTAGAGAGTTATACCAAGCGATCCGTGTCCTTCGGTCTTCGTCTCCACTCCGATCTCCCGCGGAATCTCCGTCCGTCACCTCCTCGTCGGAAAGGGCACCACGTAGCCGGATTCTTTTACGGGCTTCCACCTCTTGACCGAGGCAACTCGGGCGCGAAGTTGTCTAGCCGACGCGTCCAAGGTTTGCTGTAGGCTAGTGTAGAAACCATGTCTCTTTGGGGTTTAGTGTAGTTGCCTTTGATGTGGAGGTGAAGAGAATAATGAACTTTGGAGAGATGAGCAATGTAATTTTAGCAAGCATAAATGAGAACCACACCAAATCAAATTTCCTCTCATCTCTCCTCCTCTAAGTGGCCGGCCTCAATGTGATAATGGTGGAGGGAATGATATCTCAAGAATAAAGCAAGAGGAGAATGTAAATTAAAGGAGAAAAAGTCTCACCAAGGTCAAAACCATTTCTAATCTCATTCTAATCTCATAAATGCAAAGGATTGATTCAAAAGGAATCTCATCATGAGATAATAATCATGAAGCCACAATTATGCAAGAAAACCCTCCACAAAATGTTATTTGCAAACTGTAAATAACACCCTCCAACGATAAAGTCCGGCCGTGAAGGAACAAAGGAAAACCGGCCGGAACGGAATGCAAACTGGCAACTTCAGAAAACTGATCCCGTAATAAATTACAGAAAAACCCCGCTACTGCATATACATGCCTGCATTTGTATTCCCACTGAACACAAATGCAAAGAGACAAAATCTACACTATCTAATACTAGGATCCGGCTTAAGCCAAAGCCGGCTAGTAAAAACCGTCCGATTAAGATCCGTGCAATACCGCACATATCTGATCGAACCCTGCCATATCTCCATACGGCCTCTACAGCGTTTCGCCCGAAACCTGAGTAACTGTGTCCGGTAGACTCTAAAGACTCGTCAATACTTTGGCTGTGGATTTAACCACTAGCACGTCAGAGGTATCAGCCAATACGTAACGGGCTACCAGGTACTGACCAAAAGGGACGTCGATGAGCGAACTCATCCTGACACCCTACTGAGCCTGTCAGTGACAATATCCGTACAGTCTGGTCCGTTCGTCTATGAGCATCGCATGGCCGGCCTAGGGGGTTGGTAAAAGTCAGACCCCCAAAAGTGGTACAAGTCGTGTCGGAGTGTAGCCCAGAACACCCTGAGATACTACTGGAATACCTACCAGCAAATCTCCTGCCTTGGCCAAGGACCTTTCATGTACTGGCTCTCCTAGACACAGCGCGACCTCACCCCCAATACCGGGAGAGACGAACCCCTGCAGATCCACTCACAGCCTCCATGTGGCTCGGGACTGTACCCAACTAAAACCTGTTTGCACGACTCCTTTGAGCCGTGGTAGGGTAGTAATCAAAGCACAGTGGGAACTTACACGAGACAAATGACGATCTCAGGTCGATGAACTAACCTGTACACATGTCACCAGGGAACTGCTATCTGACGTCAGGTATAATACCAACTAGCAGATTCCCGGCGAGTCCTGTCCGGTGTACTCATAACCCAATGAGCACCTGTATACATCTTAGGTGAACCAACTGACACCAGTGGCTTGTGAGACCGGCCACCGCCCCTCGTCGGGGTCTCGACTGTATACACTAGTCTACTCTGGAGTATCGATGCCCTGTCTCGAAACTCCTACGACTAGGGACCTTTTAAGGATGTGCTTATAGACCCCAGCTCCCACGTATATGATCGCCCTCATACTGCTGGTAGTTAAGCAAGAATCCTAGGGGCTCTATCAACGTGCAATAGTGACTCGTAAGGTCACCTAAAGCAGTACACGTTGATAAAGATAAACCAGATAGTATACTATCATCTTGAGTAAGACTGTCCTACCGGGATAGGTCCTCCCTCAATCATTGCAATCACGTGCATGTGATCCAATAATTGACTCTGAGGGCACTATCTCCAACAGTGTATATGAAACACAAATATGTTTCGTAGGGGTATCCTGGTATTCTTAGTAATGCCTCTTCCATAATCCAATTCATGACTTTAACCGTATGTTTCTTTGCCACCTTTCCAAATCCCTTTATTTGTCTTTAGTCGTTACCTTCTGTACACCATCATTAGGCTAAATGGTTTTCTTTCTTCCCTACCGTTCGGCACCAGCCTATGGTTTGGAAGAAGAATATCCAGTAAGCATAATAGGTGTACTCTCATAATCCTAGGAGTACTCGCAACTTGAGAGAAGGTGATGATAAAAGATATCTGAATAAACCTTATTCTTATTTCTCCTGAACCGGAATCCATCCTCGAAAAAATATCCTTCGAGTTCGTATATAACCATACGATGGATTTATCTAATGAAATTGGATGTTCATAGTGATACGGGTTGTTCTGGAGAAATCAAAGGTGACGTAGGAGTGGCGATGAAATACTTGGTTTGGTCGTGAATATGAATAGTCGCAATTTACTTTTCCCTCTTTCTAATTCCTTTATCTTGTCTTTACATATTACCTTCTGCACACCCTACTTAGGCTAATTGGTTTTCTTCATTCCCTACCTTTCGGCACCTGCCTATGGTTTGGAATAAGACTATCCAATAAGCGTAATAGGGTGTACTCTCCTAAACCAAGGAGCCCTCGCAACCTGAGAGAAGGCGATAATAAAAGACAACTGAATAAACCAATTCTATTTCTCCTGAACCTGGATCCATCCTCGAAGAAGTCCCTTCGAGTTCGCATATAACCATACGATGGATCTATCCAATGAAAGTGGATGTCCGTAGTAATACGGGTTGTTCTGAGAAATACAAAGGGTAAAAGAAGGAGCGGCAATAACTTATGCAACTATAGACAATCCAAAAGCCAGTAAATTAAGAAGGTTCGGTCAACTTTGGTCACTGAGTTATAGTCTAGGGTCGGTCAAAGGTCGCTTCCAAAGAGAGAGAGAGAAGAAAAACACTCTGCGTGCACTCTAACCTAAATCAGAATGGTTATCACTTTATCTAATTAGAAAACCTCCCACTGTAATCTCAAATTCTCCTCCAAACCTGAAAGAAGAATTAGTCGGGGTTACCCGAAGAGTAAACTAACTCATCAGTGGGAATCGGGATCCAACTCTCATCGCATGATAACGTGAAGGAAGCCACTCAAGTTATCACACTCTAGAAGGTATGCGCATGCCTGGAAAGTTTCCTGTATGTTTGAAACTCCCGATGTAACTTTTTATCCCATGCTCTTATGACCTTGACGTAGGCCAACAAATCATAAGCCACATGTCAAGTTCTACCCGTCGTTGTCCTGATTAATTTAGTACATCGTACAAGCCCTTGATGTAGGCCAACAAGGCTGTACGTCTGTCCTAAAGTTAATGCATCTATCTATGCAACAAACGAATGCTCAGCAGCTACCAAACACTATGCCTTGACGTAGGCCAACAAACATAGCTTGAATACTACTGATCATTCATAAAAAACGACGGAGGTTTACGGCTGGTTTTTGGCGAAAAACCTTTAACGTAATGAACTTGATCTCGTTGAAGGAAACTGATAGCTTTTTATAAAAATATAGTAGCGAAAACTTTTTGCTAAAGAAGTTACTCCCGGTGAAGGGATCTTGTCTCTTTCCTCGTGGAATGAGGTGCAGGATATTCTAACTGAATACCGCGATGCAAAGCAACTTGTGATCGACTATATTTAATTTATTACCCTGACGCTAATTTCTGCCCAAGGGGTCACTCCCGGTGAAGGGATCTCGGCCCTTGCCTCGTCGAATGAGGTGTTGGATATTCTAACTGAATACCTCTATGCAAAACAAAAGGAAACGTCTTTGTAATAACTCATTTTAAAATTTGTTCCAACAACATCAAATATAGGTTTGTTTTATCTTGCATTGATAAGAATCAACGCAGTCCCATCAATCAATCACACCAGAAAAGAACGAAAATATAATGTACGTATATGCCATCCGCATTCGCCACTGGGTCCCGTCATCACCCGTTAGGTTACTTAACTAACGACAGAGCGGGGGCTGGACTAGCACGGGTGTAAAACATATACAACATCTAATAGTATATAGACTAATATACAATAATCGCTTCAGGCGTGATAATATGCAACATTACAGAAAAGTAATAAGCATCACAGAACAATACAGATAATCTGGGATCCCCGGCTTTCACAGAGCCGCTGCTGAACCCGACGTTCCCCTCGTCGTGTGGATAGCCTGTGCAATGAAACCTAGACCCCTACGGGTGCGGCAAGTTTACCCGCCAAAACCTGAAGCGAGGTGGTCCCCACAACATAGTGAATGGAACACCCGGCACTTCATGGAATCCGGTAAATTGAGCACCCCTCCTTGGGTCAACCTGTACCCCCTACGAGTGCGGCGAATAGTCTGCAAATTCTTGAGTGAGGCCCCTTTGCCTCTCAAAGCCATGAGATACGGACCCGTTGCCTTCCAGAACCCGGCTATCCGTGCACTCCTTCGCGGGATAAACCTAGTACAGAAATAAAAATATATACAACGGGTACATAAACCTCGACCCGGTCGTGCCCTAAAAGAATATTATACAACAGGCAGTGATGGCAGTCCACAAGTCGGACGCTCGCCCCGTAATATCAAAAGCACAAATAAATCCAAACTGCACTATCATTGCACCCTGCTATCCACCACGACAAATCCGCAACATCACAGCACAACACAGAACATCAACGCGAATGTCACGTTCGCAAACCCGTCTAAAAGAACTATAGCAATCAGACACGGTTTACCGATCAAATGACATTCCCGGTCGGAGATATAATGTAAATACTGAAAACTAACAAGTTTAAAAATTCGATCGACTAAATTTCCCGAAGTGGGCCCCACAAGCATCTGCTGTACAGTAACCAAAACTGGGCCCAAAAGAAATATACTAGAAACCACAATTCCCTGCAAAGAATCTCCTGTACAAATTTGGAGCATTGTTCCCACTAAACGGCCGCGGAAGCGCGGTCAAACCCTAGGTTTGACCGCTGTTCCGCGGTCGTTCTATGGGATCATGTGACCAATTTTGTAGGGAATGCTTAAAAAAGCCTGCTTGTTTTTCTGTGACATGCAAAATAATTTTTAGAACAGTTTAAAAATCAACAGAAATCTTTTGTACAGAAAAATGTAGTTTCGGAAATTCCGTTCGATCGATCTTTTAAACGCGTTAGCACAAGTTAGTATAGCTTAATGGTGAGGCTCTGATACCACTGTAAGTCTGCGGCAGCGCCCCGGCCGTCTAACAGACGCCAATATGCGGAACAAAACTTTTACGACTGGCGCTATCGCGTACTATAACCCGGATCTGCCATTAAAGCTAAACTAACAAATTGTAAAGAGGGTAGAATTGTTATACCGAACGATCCGAGTCCTTCGGTCTTTAACCATCATCCCACGCTTTGTTGCGGCGGCTTCGATCTTCTGAAACTCCAGTCTCGTCGTCCAGGTGGCACCACGTCGACGGAGCTTTAAACGGGCTCCCGCCTCTGAACCGAGGCAACTCGGTCTTCAAGTTTGCTAAAAGAGACGACCAAGATAAAGTAGAGAATGAGTAGAATACTTTGTCTCGTTACGTCCAAGACTATGGACGAACGGTTAATAGAAGTTGCCAATTGGAGTCGGGTAAATGGAAATTGAACTATATGAGATTTCCATACCCTAAACTATCATAATCTTTTCTCTCATGCAAATGAAAAACCATACCAACCTCACAAGAGGGGCCGGCCACTTATAGAAGAGGGAGGGTGAGTGTAGGAGAGGGGAGGGTGAGTGTAAGCAAAAGATCAAAGAAAAATATCTAGTGTGAACACAAAGTGTGAACACAATAAATGCACCATTAAAGCACCATTAATGAACAAGTGAGTCACAAGCCTAATCACCTCTTCTAGAACCTTCTAGAAGCATCCACACTAATCCAAAGAAAAGATAAATCCATCTTTAAACGAATGTTAAAGGACGGCTGATAGAAAACTGGAAACTGGCAACTTCCAAAAGTGATCCTGAAACGAATTTCAGGATAACCCCGTAATAGTATAAACATACCCGCATTTATATTACGACCGAATATAAATGCAACTGAGACAAAGATATTATATCTACACAGTATAATACTGGGATCCGGCTTTAACCAAAGCCTACCAGTATTATCTGCCCGAAAAATGACACGTGCGAAAACGCACGTGCTTTTTCCGAACCCTGCCATAAACCCATACGGCATCTACAACGTTTCGCCCGAACTTGGGAAAGTGTCTGTGGGGGACTCTAATGACTCATCAATACACTGGCACTGGGTATAACCACTAGCACATCAGAGGTACAAGCTGTACGTAACGGTTTGCCTATATATTGATTGGAAGGGAAGCTGACGAGCGAACTCATCTATTAACCCTACTGAGCCTGGCAGTGACAATATTCATACAGTCCGGAACATTCGTCTTTGAGTATCGCATATTAGGCCTAGGGGGTCGGTAAACGTCAGACCCCCAATAGCTGCATAAGTCGTGTCAGAGAGCAGCCCAGAACACCCTGAGATACTACTGGTATACCTACCAGTATATCTCGATTACCCTGGCCAGGGATTTCGTGTAATGGCTCTCCTAAACACAGCGCGATCTCACCCCCCCAATACCGGGAGAGACGAATCCCCGACGATCCGCTCACTTGCCTCCAATGTGGCTCGGGACTGTACCCAACTAAAACATGTTTGCACAACTCCTTTGAGTGTGGTAGGGTAGTAATCTAAGCAAAGCGGGAACTCACACGAGACAAATGACGACCTCAGGTTGATGAACTAACCTGTACACATGTCACCAGGGAACTGCTATCTGACGATATGTATAATACCAACTAGCATGTTCCCGGCGAGTCCTGTCCGGTGTACTCATAACCCAATGAGCACCTGTATACATCTTAGGTGATCCAACTGACACCAGTGGCTTGTGAGACCGGCCACCGCCCCTCGTCGGGGTCTCGACTGTATACACTAGTCTACTCTGGAGTATCGATGCCCTGTCTCGAAACTCCCACGACTAAGGACTCTTTTAAGGATGTGCTTATAGACCCCAGCTCCTACATATATGATCGCCATCATACTGCTGGTAGTCAAGCGAGAATCCTATGGGCTCTATCAACATCTATATGATGATAAAGACAGACCAGATAGCATACTATCATCTCGAGTAAGACTGTTTATCGGTATAGGTCCTTCCTCAATCATTGCAATCACGTACCTGCGATCCAATAATTGACTTAGAGGGCACTATATCTAACAGGAAGAGCCCATATCTTAAGTAAATTAAGATTTGGGGTTGTACAACCTATGTCTAAAAGCATAATCCAGACAAGCTCGAGGCGAAGTCAGTTCTGTAGAAATTTGTTGGATATCCCAAGCATAAGCAAGGGAATATCTTCAACCTAACCGAGGAACAAAAGATATTTTGTTTCTCAACATGCCACCTTTGTGAAAGGAAATTTCTTGTGAAGAAATTAGTGGTCATGAGGTAGAACTGGAAAGAGTTCCAGCTATACAAACTGCAACTGATGATTTGGTGGAACCAAAGGATACAATAGTTTCCAACGAATCTCAGCCTCTCCGCCGATCTAGTAGGGTTCCTTACCCACCTGAGAGATACTTCGGTTTCTCTATGACAGTGGGAGCGAGGATTGCATCATGAGATGATGACCCAACTTATTTCGAGCAGGCCATCAGGAGTGGGACTCTGTAAGAATGGCTGGATGCTTAGCGATCTGAGATGGAATCCTTATACACCAACAAAGTATGGACTTTGGTTGCTTTATCTGAAGGGTTAAATCCCCATTAGGAGCAAGTAAATCTTGAGAAGATTACTTGGTGTACATGGAAAAGTTGAGACTTTCAAAGCTATGGTTAAAGTCCATCCAGATCCTACTTGCCACGGCTACATACCATGACTACGATATCTGGCGGTTGGGTGCCATGACTGCTTTTCTAAATGTTGATTTGGAAGAGAGCTTCTATAAGTACACAGCCAGAGGGCTTCGTAGATAGTGGGAGCAACGGAAACGTGTGCAAGATGTTTTATGTGATAAAGCAGGCATCGCGGAGTTGGAACGTCTGTTTTGATGTGGTAGTCAAGGAGTTTGGCTTCATCAAAACGGTAGATGAACCTTATATATACAAAAAGTTAGTAGGGAGTATGGTGATGATCCTCGTAGAGTACGTGGATGACATACTCTTGATAGGGAAGGAGTTTCCTATGCTACGCTCGGTCAATCTCCGCTTATCACAAGGATTCTCCATATAGGATCAAGGTGATACCTCCTAAATCCTGAGTTATGGATCTATGAGATAGATCTAATTGGATGTTAGGATACTCACTAGTTATAGTGAGATGGTGTCAATCGATCCTGGGGATAATCACTGGAAAGGTTCCAGGGTGATAAGGACGACTGAATGTCAGTCGCAGGCATTGTCTTTACCCTCAGTGGAGGGACGGTATGTTGGAAGAGTTCCAAGCTAGATACCGTGACTTACTAGACGATTAAAGGCAAGATACGTCGTTACCAAGGATGCTACCAAAGAGGCAGTCTGGATAAATATAAGTTCATGAGATGAACTTCGTTCCTACCATTGTGTGGCAATGGAGTTGTGGCTTATGCCAAGGAACCCCCGTCCCATCAGTCAATCCAGATATAATTCTTAAGCAGTATCACCTGATCATGGAGATGGTTGATCTCCAGGGAGATTGAGGTTTGGAGAGTAGACACAGAGGACAACAGCGCAGATCCACTCACAAAGGCCTATTTCCCAGTAAATACTATTATGGGATAGTTGAGTATGAGATACTTCAACCACAGCTGATTGTTGGGTATGCGATACCACAACAGATGGCCCTAGTGCAAGTGGGAGATTATTAGTTATATGTATGCCCTAGAGGCCATTACTGTACATACGATGTATATTGTAGTGGATGATTGGACATATATAGGGAGTACTTTCTTGCTCGACATGATAGTACGCTATCTGGTTGCTCTTTATATTAACATGTACTCTGATTGTCTCTATGTTACATGTTGATAAAGCCCTTAGGATGAGTACTTGACTACCAGGACTATGATGCGGATCATACTAGTGGGGACAGTGTAGTCGCTAAGTACATCCTTCAAATGTTCCTAGTCGTGGGAGTACCGAGACAGGGCATCGATACTCCAGAGTAGACTAGCGTATACGCATCTTGACCCATATGATGGGCGATGGATGATCCCATATCCATCGGTGTTTGACATCAAGGATGGTGTATGGGTGCTCAGTAGAGACTGGGTACACTGGACGGACTCACCGAGAACTCCCAGATGGTATTATACCTCACGTCAGATGACAGTTCTCTGGTGACACTGGTACAGGTTAGTCTGTAGACTCGAGATAGTCATAAAGTCTTGTGTGATTCCCACTGTGCTTTGATTTCCATCATACCACGTCCAAGAGGGCGTGCAAAACGGTGGCTTTTGGGTACAGTCCCGAATCACATGGAGGCAATGAGCGATAGGAGGGGATTCGTCTCTCCCGGTATAGGGAGTTGATGTTGTGCTGTGTTCGATTGGCTATAACCGGAAATCCCTGGCCAGGGTTGCTGAGATCAAGGATGGTGTATCGGGACTGTACCCAAAAACCACCTGTTTGCACAACTCAGTAGAGCCGTGGTAGGGTGGAAATCAAGGCACAGTGGGAGACACACAAGACTCTATGACGATCTCGGGTCAACAGACTAAGCTGTACCGGTGTCACCAGAGAACTGCCATCTGACGTGAGGTATAATACCATCTGGGAGTTCTCGGCGAGTCCGTTCAGTGTACCCAGTCTCCACTGAGCACCCGCATACCATCTTCGATGTCAAACACCAATGGATATGGGATCATCCATCGCCCATCGCATGGGTCGAGAAGATATGCGCTAGTCTACTCTGGAATATCGATGCCCCGTCTCGATATTCCCACGACTAGGAACAATGAAGGATGTACTCATTGACTACCCAGGCCCCACTAGTATGATCTGCATCATAGTCCTGGAAGTCGAGTACACATCCTAAGGGCTTTATCAACATGTAATCAGAGAGACAGAAAGTATACATATTAAGATAAAGAGCAACCAGATAGCGTACTATCATGTCGAGCAAGAAAGTCCTACCTATATATGTCCCAGCATCCACTACAATATACATCCAATGTACAGTAATGGCCTCTAGGGCATACATATAACTAACATATAAAAATGAAAACTTTGTGTGCATAGGTGATCCTGCTAGTTTGCCTGTCTATCTATCTATCTAAAAGCCGGCTTGCAATTTTTGAGCGCAAATTTGTCATTTTCCATCTTCGAGACAGAATGAAATTTTCCGGCGAAGGTTTTGAGGGCGCGAAGATAAATTTCCACCGAAATATCTGGCCCATTCGAGAGCGAGAAAGGCTTAGAACGCAGGAAAAAAAGGGGAAGAGTGAAAAGAGGGATGGGATGTTGGAGCAAATGCATAAAATAAAGGAAACTCCAAACTTCTCATGGTGGGTATTTAGTCCCACATTGCCCACACCAAGGAATTTGAAGGTGTTTATATAACACTTCTATCCTTTATTGCATTGAGTTCAATGAAAGAGGATACAGTGGAACCATACACGTGCCGCCACCGAGCGAGCTAGCGAGCCGCGTGTGCCTGCACCTACGAACACGAATGCCGTTTACAAAGTCTCTAGTATTCCTTTTACAGAAAATTACTTTAATATAGTTTTGTAAAATATTTCAACTATATTTTTTGAAACGTTTTTCATGAATGGTTTTTAGGATGGGTGCGACTGTTGGAAAATGACCGTTGCAAGTGAACGGTTACGAGCGTTGGAAAATGACCGTTGCAAGTTGAACGGTAGAGATCTGACGGTTACCAGTAGTTGCATATCGAACGGCTATGATTGTTGCGGTTGCCAGCGGTTGCGGATCGAGCGATTGCGATCGAAAGTTTGCGAACAAACGGCTACAAACTGTTTTGGGAGGCTATAAAAAGCCATTCCCTAATGGTTTTGAAGCATTCCCAGAAAACCAAAAACCAGAGCATACAAAATTCTTTCTCTTCTTCTTCTTCTTCACTGCATTCACAACATCCGAGCATCTAACTACGAAATAGAAAAGGGTACTAACACTACTCCGGCGACTTGTGCAAGCCAAACTATTAGAAGGATTGGGAGAGTTTTATCTTGGGATTGAATCACCGCTGTAAACCTGCAAAGAGGGAGGTTGTATCTTTCTTAAGTCAGTGCACTCAAGTGCATGCCTTTTCCCATAAACTTCATTTTTCAAATTTGTGATCTACAAAGGTAGAATTTTGTTTATTCAATTATTCAATTTTTTCAGATATAAAACATATTAAACAACAAAACTTTTCCAACAATCTAAGAAAGATATCCATCTGTTTAATACGTTTTAGTTTGATTCTAAACTGTTTAATCTATTCTGTAATCTGTTTAGTATTAATTTACTTAATTAATTGCTATTGTGTGTGTGTGTATTGTAACTGCACCAGTATATCGATTGGTCTACTTTGTTGGGCTTATTCCTGTTAGTTATATGTATGCTCTAGAGGCCATTACTATACATACGATGTATATTGTAGTGGATCTTGGACATATATAGGGAGGACTATCTGGTTGCTCTTTATCTTAACATGTACTCTGATTGTCTCTATATTACATGTTGATAAAGCCCTTAGGATGAGTACTTGACTACCAGGACTATGATGCGGATCATACTAGTAGGGACAGTGTAGTCGCCAAGTACATCCTTCAAATGTTCCTAGTCGTGGGAGTACCGAGACAGGGCATCGATACTCCAGAGTAGACTAGCGTATACGCATCTTGACCCATATGATGGGCGATGGATGATCCCATATCCATCGGTGTTTGACATCAAGGATGGTGTACGGGTGCTCAGTAGAGACTGGGTACACTGGACGGACTCGCCGAGAACTCCCAGATGGTATTATACCTCACGTCAGATGGCAGTTCTCTGGTGACACTGGTACAGGTTAGTCTGTAGATCCAAGATCGTCATAAAGTCTTGTGTGATTCCCACTATGCTTTGATTTCCTTCATACCACGTCCAAGAGGGCGTGCAAAACGGTGGCTTTTGGGTACAATCCCGAATCACATGGAGGCAATGAGCGATAGGAGGGGATTCATCTCTCCCAGTATAGGGAGTTGATGTTGTGCTGTGTTCGATTGTCTATAACTGGAAATCCCTGGCCAGGGTTGCTGAGATTTACTGGTAAGTGTTATCAGTAGTTTCTCGAACTGTTATAGACCTCATATCGACACGACTTATCAAGCTACTGGGGTCTGACGTTTACCACCCCTAGGCGAGATATGCAACATATCAGATGATGAGACCGGACTGTACGGGAGTGTTACTGACTGGATTCACAGGAGAATGTACATGCTTGCTTGTTGATCTTCTGAGCGCTCAATACCTGGGTGGCTGTTACTTTTAGCTGACCGCTTGCAGCTTGTGGGTGTTTGATATGATCATAACCTACTGCCGGCGTATTGACGATTCTTTAGAGTCCTACACAGAGGTTTCTTGGCTCAGGCAAAACGGAGTAGGAGCACATATGTGATATGTGCGGGACCGAGAACAATACGTGTATGTGATACCGTATTAGATTCTCATGATATGAGATATCGGCCGGGTATATGAGATATAGCCGGGTCATCGGATCAAGTGTTGATTCGATGAATTGATACAGATTATATTAGTATGTTATTTGTGAAATAGCCGGATTATCGGATCAAGTGTTGATTTGATAATTTAATGTATAATTATATATTTGATATATTAAATTACATTAACTAATATTTGCTCACTTATTGATTCATTTTCTCACTCGGGTAATACATTGATATATATGCGATATATGTTAACTGTATTATTTTCTTTTGTTACAAAATATATTATATATGTGATATATAATATTGTATCATGTTATAATTACTAATGCAACATGATTAGTGGAGATTAAACAAGGTTAGGGTTTGATTTGGGTTAGCTCATTCTTGAAGCTTCTAGAAGCTTTTCTTTTTGTCACGAGCTAAGATATTTTGTTGATATTTTGTAACCCAAACCACACCCTCAACCCTAGTTAACTCTCTACAAAGGTTAGCTCATTTAATATTAGCAACCATGGTTGCATAAGCAATTATCATAACATTTTATTATTCATCACAAAAGGATTATTCATTGTTCATCTTCTTCTTCTTTCTTGCAAAGCTTTCTAGCTTTGATTCTTGTGATGAAAATGGGTGAGATTATGAAAACAAATGAGAGATAAAATCCTACTTCATCATCCTAATCTATCCTATCCATTTAGATTAGGGTGTTCACTTCATTTAGTGAGTGAGAGCTTGTGTTAATGAAACTTCAAGATAGATCATCTTTGTTATCGAAGATCGGAAGTAAGCTTGCATCTTTCTCTTCGTGGAGCCTCTCGAGAGTCCGGAACTTGATGATCGCAGTGAAGGGACCACAACACGGAGCTTATGAAGTGAAGGACCGGACTACAAAGGTTGTAATCCCTAACTCTTAGATGTTAAAGTGTTTAACATGCTTTGTTTCGCCTAATCTCTAGTCTAAGATCATGGTTTAGGGTTGTTCGGCATGACTAAATTTTAAATCGGGCATGGTTGATGCCTTATAGACCCTTGTGCGTGTGCCTAGTAACCCTACAGTTCCCTCAAAGAATACTTTACGGATACCGATTGTGCTATACCAATTGGTCTACTTTGTTGGGCCAATTCTCTTCAAAGATTACCTTACGGATTTTTACTGCATTATTTATTATTACTAGTAATTCTAAATTAATAGTGAATATTACTATTAAGAATTAGTTTAATTGTTAAAATCATACCGGTTATTCATATTTATATTTTTAAATTTTAACACATTTTTATTATCCATAAGTTGATATATTATGGCAAAGAGCAACGACTCCAGTTCCATAAAATCCGAAAAGTTCAATAGCCAAAATGGCTTTAAGACTTGACAAATCCAAGTTGAGTACTTGTTGATTATATTAGGATTAATCACTGCAATCAAAGAAATTCATACCCCTTCTGTATTTACTGAATCTGTCCCTGAGAAAAGTCCAACCAATGAGAGTGGGAGTACTGATGCATCCACTCCTTCCGCGAAAAAAACGAAATCTAAGTATTCTCCCAAGAAAATAGATTACTATTATAAGTTCTGAATACTTGGTGTCTTGGAAGATCTACTTTACCGTGCATTCCTTCATTTTAAAACGACTAAGGAAATTTGGTTCACGTTAGAACAAGGATATGGTAATGATAATGCTGGGTAGAGAGATTTAGTATATCGTCCTTTAAAATTTTTTATCCTTAAAGATAATAAGCCTATAAATAAACAATTTCATGACTTTCAGGAGTTAGTCACGAAAGTGATAAATTCTGAAACTATACTTTCAGATCAATTTCAAGTGATTGCTTTGATTGATGTTCTTTCACTATCTTAGGAAGCCTTTGCTAACCAAATTCGGATGAACCAAAATTCACTCACACTCCTTGATGTCATGAATTCCATCAGAATTGAGGAACAAATAAGGGTTTTACTTAATCCTAGTACTAAAAGTTATAATAAAATCAACCCAACTGAAGGTTCTAATAAAATTGTTTCAAAGGGAAACCAATTTAGATTTAAGAACAATAAGTTCAAAAAGAAACAATTTAAGAAAGGTCTAAATCAGAACAAAAATCACAAGCCAACGAACAAAGAAAAATTTTGTTTCGTATGTGGGAGAACCAACTATATCTCTACCAGATATTTCTTCAAGAAAACAGAACCGGTTTGCAAACATGCAAGTACTAGCAATACAAATGTGAATGTGGTGTAAATGGGTGAAGGTTCCTTTCTTAGGTATATTTCCCACGCTGTAAAGCTTATCATATCATCTAATGATTGGTGGTTAGACAGTTGATAATGTGCACGTATGTTCTAACAATAAATTGTTTACTTCATTTCAGGATGAATGTGGGGGAAGTGTAACACTTAGAAATGATATGACATCACCAGTAAAGGGAAGAGGATCCATTAGGCTCTTTATGACCTCTGAAAAATATTTATCGCTAAGTGATATTTTGTATGTTCCTGATATAAGAAAGAATTTAATAAGTGCTTCTCTACTTTCTAAAAGAGAATACAAAATTAAATTAGAAAATAATCAAATTGTAATCTCCAAAAGAAGTATGTTTATTGGTAAGGGTTATGTGTGTGGATTGTATAAATTAAATGTTGTTTGTAATAATAATAATGAAATAAATAAAACTAGTCCCATTGTTTTAACCTTGTCTTCTTATGATATATGACATTGTAGATTAGGACATGTTAATTATCAAATTTTAAATAAAATGATGCGCTTAAATATGATTTCTAAAAGTTTTATTGACTTAAATCTAAATGTGATATTTGTGTCAAGGCTAAGTATACTAGAGGTACATTTAAATCTGTTGATCGTTGCACTTAAATATTAGGTTTAGTACATTCTGATGTATGTGATTCTTGCAAAAAACCAACTAGTGGTGAACATAAATACTATGTTATATTCATCGATGACAATACAAGATATTATGTATATTTACTTCCAACCAAGGATGGGGTGTTTAATAGATTCATAGTATATAAAGCTGAAGTAGAAAACTATACTTAAAGAAAAATCAAAGTCCTTAGATCAAACCGTGGAGGGGGTATACTTCTAATATATTAAATATGTTCTGTCAAGAATATAGAATTAAACATGAATATTCTCCTCCTTATACTCTTGAATCTAATGGTCTAGCAGAACGTAAAAATAGAACATTAATGAATATGGTTAATTCCATATTACTTAGTTCTGAAGCTCCTGAAAGTTTATGGGGTGAAGCTATACCATCGGCATGCTATATACTAAATAGAATACCTCATAAAACTACAAATAAATCTCCATTTGAATTATGGTTTGAAAGAACGTCTAAATTAGACCACCTTTGTGTTTGGGGTTGCATCACACTTGTATGTATTCCTTCTCATAAAAGAAACAAAATAGGTCCAAAAACAGTAGATACATTATTTGAAGGATATTCGCTCAACAGTAATACTTATAGATTCATTGTCTTAAAATATGATATTACTAATATTAAAGTTAATACCTTAATCGAATCTAAAGATACTACTTTCTTTGAAAATAGATTTCCTTACATAACTCAAATTTCTAAACAAGTAGAAGATTATGTTTCTAAATCTGACATAGTAAGTACTTCTAATAATAATGAATTAATTTAAAATACATCTTCCTCGGTTTCAACACCCGAACCGGAATTAAGAAGAAGTGATAGAACTAAAAGAAGGAAGGTACTCACTGATAATACTTACTACTATTACCTAATAGAAGGAGATCTTTCTTCCTATGAAGAAGCAATGGCGTCTTCTGATGCTGAGTATTGGAAAGAGATTATTCAAAATGAGATTGACTCAATCCGAAATGATAATACATGAGTTCTAACAAGTGTACCTTCTGGTAGTAAAGCTATAGGATGTAAGTGGATTGTTGGGGTAAAAAATTACACCCCGGTTGACCAAGTCAAAATCAAATTCAACCCCAAGCTAAGTGGGTCCAAGCCCAGGTCAAGACCGAGTATGGAAGGGACCGGCCCCATGACAAAAATAACAAAGCCATAAATTAGTTTAATGTAATTCTTTTTTTTAGGAATAGATGTATGTAAAATGGGCAAAAAGCCAAAATTTTGTAAACCCCATGGCTTATGTGCAAAAAGAGATAAGCACATAAGGCATGAGTGGCACAAGTGCCATTTGGTAAAGCTCAAGGGGTTATATGTAAAGTGTATAGCTTATAAAGGCAAACATGATGAAAAAATCAAGAGGAATCTTTTCATTCTCTCAAAAAATTCTAGGGTTCTGTGCCTCCTTCTCCTTCCTCAAAGTTCTAAATCCTCTTCCTTTTTCTTAAATTAAATCAAGAGTTTCACTCTTATTTTTCCAAAAAAGAATAGATTTTCACCATGAAACCCAAAAATGGAACTCAGATCTTCCATCAGATCTCTAAAAAGGGAGATTTTTAATTCTCGTCCCCTCTTTTTTCTTCAAAATCCAGCCAATAGAGGGGAGAAAGAAGGAGACTCATCTCCAAAATCCCACTTTAGGAAGATCCAAGGCTCAAAAGAAAATCCAGGGCTCAAGGGAGAAGTAAGGGGTCTACTTTCATCATCTCCGAAAATCTCTTAGGAGTTTTAACTCCACAAAATAATAATAATAATAATAATAATAATAATAATAATAATAATAAATCCCTTTTTTACGGGTTTAACTCCAAAAGTCAACCGGGAAGTACAACTCCCTGTGCAGGGGCTAAGCCCCTCTCCCTTTTTTTTGGAGTTTAACTCCAAAAGTCAATAAGGAGTATAACTCCCGGTATAGGGACTAAGCCTATTTTTTCGGCGGGCGCCCAGCGCCCACATGCAGGGCGCGTGATCCGCTGGCGTCCAGCGCCCGCGCGCTATGAATGTGACCCACTAGCGCCCAGCGCACGCACGCAAGGCGCGTGACCCGCTGGCGCCCAGTGCCCACGCGCCAGGCATGTGAACCACTGGCGCCCATCGCCCGTGTTCACGGCGTGTTATCCTCTGGTGCCCAGCACCCACGTGCCACTCACGCTTCCTTAGGACGTTCCTCACCCCTATTTTTCCCTCATGCTCCACACTCAAAACAAGTCCTCCGTTAGAAAAAAATTTCTAACGGGACGCTACCCCGCACCCCGCAAGGGGGCTGCTAGCCCCTTTAACCCCCAGCCCGCTATCCGAGTAGCGGGACCCCGGTAAACTCTTTGTGGCCCTTGATATATCCAAGTCCCCTCCAAAACACAACACATGCACACCGCACATTGAGTTCGCACGATCAGTTTTACCCGTCAATCGGAGGTTCCCTACCTTTAAAGGAGAGGGGTAATTATTGGCAGCTTAGTCTGCGGCTGTCGGAGATTCAGACCCCCACAATCAATAAACCCGGGTCTACCCTAGGCAGGGAGAATCTGTAGTATGCCTGATAAGCGACGTGTATTTCCCATCTTAATAGAGTGACGAAAAACACCCTACAGATTCTGGCACGCCCGGTGGTACCCTTCTCTCATCCCATATCTTGGGTCAAGCGTTCATACGAACTCATTTAACATATATACCGATATTTGTACTGAAATAATGTTTTTCCTTGCAGCAATCAACTTTCAACGACGATATCTTCTAAGATGAATTCAGCTTTCGACACGACTGCGATCTAGTATGTGGTCAAGAACAATGCCCGCGTGGTTTTCCTTACAAGTCTCAGCCGGTAATGGGAGGAGTCACCTCGTCAATTTGGTTCCTTCATCATCTACTTTGCCGGAAGCGATCATCTGACGGAGGTCACGGCAAACCAAGCGACCAAACCGACTTCAAGGGGCATAAGGCCGAACGTTGTGGTCGCCAAAGCATCCCATCCTAAATGCAGATCCATATTTGAACGGCTCTCCATCGTTCCAACTGGGGGCAAGGCCGTCAACACCAATGGAGCCACAAAGTATCTACAGCAGGCTCAAATGGTGCCTTTGACAATCGCACGAGCGGGTGTCTTCTCTGGACTCTCTGTTAATCAGTCTACGAAGGCTTCCCGAAGAGCCGAAACCTGCCAAGTGCTCAAAAAAGAATGGTTGAGACAGAAGCAGCTCAGGTATCGAGCCAACAAGAGGGCTAGAACTCCGGCCAAGTGGAATCTTGTGAGGTTCCAAGAGCAGGGTTACCCCGTGACGATAGCTGAGTCGGCCGTAAAAGTCAGCAATTCCTTCGAACCTCTGACGTGGGTTTAGAAAAATGCCATGACCGCCAGAATCAAGAAGACAACAATCCGAACAATGCTACAAAGAGACATGTCCCAGCCCCAAAGAGAAAGCATGACACAATCTCTTCAAGAGTTTATCAGGAGCTCTATGCCGCATGAAAGCAGCGGGGCAAATCAAGAAAAGAAGCGCCAGCACCACTCAAGAACCCGGTCAGGCCAGCCGTCTTCAATCGATTGTCCGTTATAGAAACAGAAGGTCCCCGACAGTGATCTACGAAATCAGCTACCAATAATGAAAGGACGGCCATATATGTTATCCACACTATCTATATGGAAGGCACGCGCCCCAATGACAACCGTCGCAGCAAAAACAAGGATGGGGCCACCACTTCCTAAGCCCAATCTGGCTTGAATATGGTTGCCGCTTCCCTAGACCAGCCGCCTCCGCTAGATGATGAAAACCCTCTCGATGAGGCCGATAGGCAAAAGGACCCCTCAATCCATGTGGAGTCTGTTAGGCGGTGTCGCACACTCTACTTGGTCCGTAGAGAGGCGGAATTTTCAAAAATGATTTTTAAAGCTTGAAACACCGACTAATCCCAAGATCTACTTTAAGCCCTAGATAACAAAAACTTGCATGGGTATTTAATCTACTATGAAGTGATTTATACCTTCGTGTCCAAGTCCTTCGGATCTTTTTATCCTCTTCTTAAGCTCCTTGTTTGTATGGATCGAGCTTGGTAATCGGCCTCCTCATGTCGAAGAAGATCCATCCAAGAGTCCATGGTTCAAGCTCTAACCTCTAGAATGAGGTAACTAAAGTACCTAGGTTGCTAATCTAGGTAGCTTAGGAGATGTAGAGAATATTTAGTGGACTAATTTATCTCATTAACCCTAAATTTCTCAACTCATGAGAGTGTTTAGGATTTGAGGAAGAAGAAGAGAGCCAAGGAGGAAAGAAAGTGTTCAAGTGAGAATGATTGCTAGAATGGCTAAGTGTTGATGACTATGAAACATATATCAATAATAATAATCACAATAATTCAACCATACTTCAACAATCATCCAAAGTGAATGAGTCACCAAAGTAGCCATGCTTCAATCATGTCCTAATAACACCTCATTTCTCCACCTCATTATCCATTTAGATAAATGGATTAAACACAAATGAGGTGTCTTCTTATAGAAGCACTCTTGTGAAATTACAAGAATACCTCTCACCGTATATACATACCCGTATTCGTACCACGAATACCAAGAGATGAAAATAATCCAATATTATAATACTAGAATGCGGCTTAATCCTAAGCCCGCTAGTATTATCCGTCCGATCAAAAATATGTGTAGCTAGTACACGTATATGATCGAAACCCTACACGTAAAACCATATGGCCTCTATATCGTTTTTCCTGAACCAGGGAAAACCTCTGGAAGGGACTCTAAAAACTCGACAGTACGCTGGCAGTGGATTTAACCACATGCACGTCAGTAGCACTAGCTGCACGTAACGGCTACCCAGGTACCTGTCAAAAAGAAGGCCGATGAGCAAACTCGTCCGAACCGTTACTGAGCCTATCCGTGACAATCTCCGTACAGTCTAGTCTGTTCGTCTGAGAGTATTGCATTTCGGGTTTAGGGGTGGAAAACGTCAGACCCCTAATAACCTGACAAGTCATGTCGATGTGGCTCAAGACCATCCGAGAATCTACTGATCTACCTATCAGTAATTCTCAATCCGTCCTGGACAGGGACTTATGGTGTTGGCCAATCGAACACAGCGTGACATCGATTCCCGATACCGGGAGAGACGAATCCCCGACAATTGCTCACTGCTTCCATGTGGCTCGGGGCTGTACCCAACTAAAACTTGTTTGCACGACTCAGTAGAGCCGTGGTAGGTTAGTAATCAAAGCACAGTGGGAACTCACACGAGACAAATGACGACCTCATGTCGATAGACTATCTGCACTCATGTAACCAGAGAACTGCTATCTGACGATTGGTATAATACCATCTAGCCTGTTCTGGGCAAGTTCGTCCAGTGTACTCACCCCAGTGAGCGCCTGTATACGATCTTCGGTGCCAAAGATCAATGGCTGCGGGACTAATCATCACCCCTCGTCAGGGTCTCAAAACGTATACACCAGTCTACTCTGGAGTATCGATGCCCTGTCTCGATACTCCCACGGCTGGGAACATTTAAGGATGTGCTTATCGACCACCCAGCTCCTACAAGTATGATCGCCATCACAACGCTAGTAGTCAAGCAATAATCCTACGGGCTTTATCAACATGTATAAATGATACGTAATACCAAGTAAAACATATGCACACATTAAGATAAATATAAACCAAATAGCATACTATCATATCGAGAAAGATTGTCCTGTACATACATATGTCCAAGCATCCACATGTATACATATACAACAATGGCCTCTAGGGCATACATATCCAACAATCTCCCACTTGCACTAAGACCATATATTGGCGTATCGAGTACCCAACGTCTGCATTAGGGCCAGTTGTTGGCGTATCGCATACCAACATCTCAAATAGTCTCTCGAACTGTGCTTGAGGAAGGGCCATGGTGAATGGATCCGCCGTGTTTTCTTTTGTGTCTACTCTCCGCACCTCGATCTCCCGGAGATCAATGATCTCCTTGATCAGGTGATAACGCCTCAAGATGTGTCTGGATTTCTGATGGGACCGTTCTTTTACTAAAGCCATAGCCCCATTGTTGTCGCAATACAATGGTATTGGATCAACAATGGATGGAACAACCTGAAGTTCATTAATGAACTTCTTAATCTAGACAGCTTCTTTTGCGGCATCGTTTGCAGCAATGTATTCAGCCTCCATCGTCAAATCTGCGATGGTGTCTTGTTTGGAACTCTTCCAACAGACCTCCCCTCCGTTGAGGGTAAACACAAAACCCGAGACAGACTTGCTGTCATCCTTGTCACTTTGGAATCTCGAATCGGTAAAGGACTCCACCTGGATGTCACGCCCCGCTTCCTAGTGTACGGGCAGAGGGCGCGACGAGGCCGCTACGTATTTACTGTGAAGTAAATACGCTAAGCGTATCTAAACAATATAAAAGGAATATACACAAGAGACAATGTAATGACAACAACTTTATTTATTAACATTCTTTTGTACAATACATGGAAAAGTAAATACATCTGAATGAAAGCAATGCCTAAACAATGGCATAACAGAAATGGAAAGCACTGAAATGAAATGTGTACAAGTGTAACTACAGCTCGGGATCTTCAATAAACTGGTCCAAGTCTTCAGTGCTAGGCTCGATCTCTGGAAGGTTCGAAACACCTGACGACATTCAAAGAAAAAAGAAAGAGAATGTCGTCAGCGAACAAACCGCCCGGTAAGTCCCAAAGATAAGGAAGAAGTAGAAAAGACAGAAAGAGAGAGAGAGTGTGTGTAACTTTTAAAGTTGTATTATATTCTTGGTACAGCTCGGGTTCTTCAATAAACTGGTCCAAGCTTTCAGTGCTAGGCTCGATCTCTGAAAGGTCTGAAACACCTGACGACGTTCAAAGAAGAAAGAAAAAGAATGTTGTCAGCGAACAAATCGCTCCGTAAGTCCCAAAAATAAGAAAGAAGTAGAAAAGACAGAAAGAGAGAGAGAGTGTGTGTAACTTTTAAAATAGTATTATATTGTTATAATGTTGTATGTAGTATTAATGCTGTTGTTTGTAGCTTGGTACAGAAGGATGCCAGTGTATACGAGAGGAGTCTCACTTTCCCCGGAGACTAAGGTATCAGGAACTCAAGGAACCGTTCATGCCACGGTACAACAGCAAAGGAATACATGTTAGGTGTCTTATGGTTGCAGTCTCGTGCCACTTCTAACACCTTCCGTACCAATCTACCCCTTAAACCCCGCAATGTCTTTGTTGTATTGTTTGTAATGTATTGCAACTTGTAATGTCTTGTAATATAGATTGTATAATTGGATGACTTGCCGAAACCATGATATCAGTAACTGGAGAATCATGAATGCAACTAGAGAATCATGTAAATGGAAGTATATCCATGGTTTGGTTCAGTCAATACAGATTGAATAGATTGAATATATGTATTCATGAATTCATATTGAATTGTAATATTGTAGATTGTACTTGAATCATATTTAAGTCAGATTATTTATAATGTGACCCGGTCTGAGTCAGACAATTAGAAAAGAAATTGAAGTCCTGAATTAGGTTTTGATGTTATCGGTAACCGCTGCACATGAGCGGCAGGATTTATGTCTTTTTCAAAGACGATGACCGTGTTGATAACACGGTTTATTAAGTTGTCTACCTTAACTAGTCAAGCACCCATATCTCCGGCTCCCTGAGGATCAAGAGACTGGTTCCGCTTAAATCTATATTTACTAGGGTCCTTATTGTAATTTATATAACTTGAGGGGGTTTTATGTAAAAATAATTTTGTATAGTTTTTAAAATACAACTCAAGTATTTAATTATTGTCTTTATGTACATACAACAATTTAATGATCAAGATAAATATGTATACATGTTCGAATAGCATGAAATGAGTCAAGTATATTATACGAGTAACTACCAAAAACAATGCTGTAAAGAAATATTATGTACGACTAATTAATAAAGTCGAACGAATGCGGAATATAAAAAGAAATATGGCTCTAAGTGTTTTTCATGTGTGATTTCCAGTTTCACCTAAATACGACTACTGGTTTAGGAGATATATATGTTTTCGTATCGTCGCGCAAAACAAATCAGAATCTATTCGGCACCGTTACATATTTTTAAAACATAGTTTCGGTCAACTTACATCAGGTTTAAGGTTAAGAAAATTATTAGAAAATTGTAGGTCTTTCAATATACTTAGCCAAAACACTAAGATTCGTACGATTTGGATTTCTTAAACTCTAGTTATGGTCATTTTAATATCAACGTTTAAAACAGAAATTCAGATTTCTGGACAGAAATTATATATTATATTGTAAAGCATATATCGGGTTGTTTCATGCATTTTTAAGTAATCTAATATATATAAAATTATAGCTTTATCAATTATGCATCTACACATCTAAATTTTGTCACGAATGGATATCGGGATTTCGAGTTATGTCCTATTTAAAAACAGTGTGCGAATCAAGACATATTCTGTCCAAATCCGTCGCTTAATATTGTAACGCAGTTTTCTTTATATTACGTTGGTTTTCAGTAAAAACTTAAAACTAATAAAATCTATATTGTTCGATTTAGATATCTAAAACACCTGAGTTTGCTCAATTTGGATATCGGTATACCAAGTTATATGTCATAGAAGTTGACCAATAACTGTAGTTTTCTATTTTACGAACAGTGAAATAAAACGAAATAATCCCTAAACCGTTAAGTGATTCGATCTAAAAATTTTACAGCGTGTACAGAAAAATATATTCTATCATATGTAAATTTCCTGAAATTTCCAGAAGTAAAAATTAATTTCTAAAATTTATTTTAAAAGTAAAGGTATTGACATGTATGCTAAAATCGGCAAAAAGATTAACTAGTATTTTTTTTTATGCAAGCTTCTCCTTTTCTTTTAATAAGCAAACCAATTTCATGAGATATCGTAGATATATTGTGGCATGAAATTTATGTTCTCACAACTCATAATAAACATTCATAGTCATGAACAAAGAATTGAAAACACTTTAATTTGAACAAGAGGTAATAAGGTATTATTAAACCATATATAACCATATATATCTAAACTTATATATATATATATATATATGTATGTATGTATATATTTATGTTTATCTTCTCTTATGGATTATGATATGGAAAGAATAGCGGATTCACGAGATATGACAAGAGGAGAATAAAGAAATGGAGGGGGGGAGAAGAGACTTACATACACAAGCCGGTATTGTCATCGAGCTTGTCTATCCGCCGATAGTCTCGCGTTACTAGCGAGACCTTCTTGAAAACTTCTTTGTGTTGTTCTTCTAAGACTCTAGGTGAATAGGGAGAAGGGAGAGATAGAAAAATATAAGGAACAAAAAGAAAGAGAAGGACAAATAAAGATGGTGTAATAATGAATTATCTATCATAATATATGCATTCAACATGGGAATTAAAAGAGAAATGAAATGTCGCCATTCATTTTGGAAATGAAAGGTCTCATTTGTAAGTTATGAGAAGAATAAAAATTGATAAAAAAAAAATAATTGTAAGAATGGAGATTTGAACATGTGACTTATGAAATAACAATGCAAGGACTTAACCAATGTGCTACAAGGTTGTTCATGAACATATTTAATTAGAATTAATTATATGCTGTTGCTTAAAAAGAAAGCAGGCTTTTGGGCTCATGGTTTTATTAAAAAAATGAAAATGAGATTGGATTTGGGTTATGGGCTGGGTCAGGTCTTGCGTTTAATTTGAAATAGGTTAAGATTTAGTTTAAAGAATTAGGTTTGGCGGAATAAATAGATGGAATAATAAAATTGATTATATATATATATATATATATATATATATATATATATATATATATATATATATATAAAACAAAATATACGGAAAAATACTACGAATAAATAAATATAATATTTTACTACAAAAAGAAAACAAGATGGTATAGTAATATTGGGGTCGTTAGATTCTGCCCTCCTTAAAAATAATTTCGTCCTCGAAATTACTCAAGAAAGATATTGCAATAGAGTATGGAAACAGGATTAGGATGATGTCGTCTTCGAGCTCCGTCGATCGATACTCTAACCAATTGAGCTAATAAGTCAACAAGATACAAATAGAAAGGGTGAATAAGAATTAAGAATTCAAAAGTGGGGAGATGGACTTCAAGGAAATCGAAGGTGGAGTTCAAGATGGATTCAAGGAATATGTAATGTAAAAAATGTTTTCAGTTGCTGTTTCTTGTGTTTATATTGCTTAAGACTTCATGCAGAACTGACCTACATGGTAGGGTTCCATACAGCTCTGACCTGCATGGGCCACTAACAAAACCTGTCATACCCCGCTTTCCAGTGTACGGGCAGAGGGCGCGACGAGGCCGCTACGTATTTACTGTGAAGTAAATACGCTAAGCGTATCTAAGCAATATAAAAGGAATATACACAAGAGACAAAAGTAATGTAATGACAGCAACTTTATTTATTAACATTCTTTTGTACAATACATGAAAAAGTAAATACATCTGAATGAAAGCAATGCCTAAACAATGGCATAACAGAAATGGAAAGTACTGAAATGAAATGTGTACAAGTGTAACTACAGCTTGGGATCTTCAATAAACTGGTCCAAGTCTTCAGTGCTAGGCTCGATCTCTGAAAGGTCCGAAACACCTGACGACATTCAAAGAAAAAAGAAAGAGAATGTTGTCAGTGAACAAATCGCTCGGTAAGTCCCAAAGATAAGGAAGAAGTAGAAAAGACAGAAAGAGAGAGAGAGTGTGTGTGTAACTTTCAAAGTTGTATTATATTGTTATAATATTGTATTTAGTGTTAACGCTATTGTTTGTAGCTTGGTACAGAAGAATGCCAGTGTATACGAGAGGAGTCTCACTTGCCCCGGAGACTAAGGTATCAAGTACTCAAGGAACCGTTCATGCCACGGTACAACAGCAAAGGAATACATGTTAGGTGTCTTATGGTTGCAGTCTCGTGCCACTTCTAACACCTTCCGTACCAATCTAACCCTTAAACCCCGCGATGTCTTGGTCGTATTGTTTGTATTGTATAGCAACTTGTAATGTCTTGTAATATAGATTGTATAATTGGATGACTTGCCGAAACCATGATATCAATAACTGGAGAATCATGTAAATGGAAGTATATCCATGGTTCGGTTCAGTCAATACAGATTGAATAGATTGAATATATGTATTCATGAATTCATATTGAATTGTAATATTGTAGATTGTACTTGAATCATATTCAAGTCAGATTATTTATAATGGGACTCGGTCTGAGTCAGACAATTAGAAAAGAAATTGAAGTCCTGAATTAGGTTTTGATGTTATCGGTAACCGCTGCACATGGGTGGCAGGATTTGTGTCTTTTTCAAAGACGATTACCGTGTTGATAACACCATTTATTAAGTTGTCTACCTTAACTAGTCAAGCACCCATATCTCCGGCTCCCTGAGGATCAAGAGACTGGTTCCGCTTAAATCTATATTTATTAGGCTCCTTATTGTAATTTATATAACTTGAGAGGGTTTTATATAAAAATAATTTTGTATAGTTTTCAAAATACAACTCAAGTATTTAATTATCATCTTTATGTACATACAACAATTTAATGATCAGGATAAATATGTATACATGTTCGAATAGCCTGAAATGAGTCAAGTATATTATACGAGTAATTACCAAAAACAATGCTGTAAAGAAATATTATGTACGACTAATTAATCAAGTCGAAAGAATGCAGAATATAAAAAGAAATATGGATCTAAGTGTTTTTCATATGTGAGTTCCAGTTTCACCTAAATATGACTACCGGTTTGGGAGGTATATATGTTTTCGTATCGTCGCGCAAAACAGATCAGAATCTATTCGGCACCGTCACATATTTTTAAAACATAGTTTCGATCAATTTACATCAGGTTTCAGGTTAAGAAAATTATTAGAAAATTGTAGGTCTTTTGATATAATTATCCAAAACACTAAGATTCGCACGATTTGGATTTCTTAAACTCTAGTTATGATCATTTTAATATCAACGTTTAAAATAGAAATTCAGATTTCTGGACAGCAATTATATATTATATTGTAAAGCCTATATCGGGTTGTTTCATGCATTTTTAAGTAATCTAATATAAAGAAAATTATAGATTTATCAATTATTCATCTACACATCTAAATTTTGTCACGAACGGATATTGGGATTTCGAGTTATGTTCTATTTAAAAACAGTGTGCGAATCAGGACATATTCTGTCCAAATCCGTCGCTTAATATTGTAACGCAGTTTTCTTTATCTTACGTTGGTTTTCAGTAAAAACTTAAAACTAATAAAATCTAGATTGTTCGATGTGGATATCTTAAACACCTGAGTTTGCTCAATTTAGATATCGGTATACCAAGTTATATGTCCTAGAAGTTGACCAATAACTATAGTTTTCTATTTTACGAACAGTGAAATAAAACGATATAATTCCTAAACCGTTAAGTGATTCGATCTAAAAATTTTACAGCGTGTACAGAAAAATATATTCTATCATATGTAAATTTCCTGAAATTTTCAGAAGTAAAAATTAATATCTAAAAATTATTTTAAAGGTAAAGGTATTGATATGTATGCTAAAATCGGCAAAAAGATTAACTAGTAATTTTTTTGTGCAAGCTTCTCCTTTTCTTTTAATAAGCAAACCGATTTCATGAGATATCGTAGATATATTGTGGCATGAAATTTATATTCTCATAACTCATAATAAACATTCATAGTCATGAACAAAAAATTGAAAACACTTTAATTTAAACAAGAGGTGATAAGGTATTATTAAACCATATATAACCATATATATCTAAACTTCTATATATATATATATATATATATATATATATATATGTATATGTTTATATTTATCTTCTCTTATGGATTATGATATGAAAAGAATAGCGGATTTACGAGATATGACAAGAGGAGAATAAAGAGATGGAGAGGGGAGAGAGAAGAGACTTACATACACAAGCCGGTATTGTCACCGAGCTTGTCTATCCGCCGATAATCTCGCGTTACTAGCGAGACCTTCTTGAAAACTTCTTTGTGTTCTTCTTCTAAGACTCTAGGTGAAGAGTGAGAAGGGAGAGATAGAAAAATGTGAGGAAGAAAAAGAAAGAGAAGGACAAATAAAGATGGTGTAATAATGAATTATCTATCATAATATATGCATTCAACATGGGAATTAAAAGAGAAATGAAAGGTCGCCATTCATTTTGGAAATGAAAAGTCTCATTTGTAAGTTATGAGAAGAATAAAAATTGATAAATTTTTTTTGCAAGAATAAAGATTTGAACAAGTGACTTATGGAATAACAATGCAAGGACTTAACCAATGTGCTACAAGGTTGTTCATGTACATATTTAATTAGAATTAAATATATGTTGTTGCTTAAAAAGAAAGTGGGCTTTTGGGCTCATGGTTTTATTAAAAAAAATGAAAATGAGATTGGATTTGAGTTATGGGCTGGGTCAGGTCTTACGATTGATTTGAAATAGGTTAAGATTTAGTTTAAAGAATTAGGTTTGGCGAAAAAAATAGATGGAATAATAAAATAACATATATATATATATATATATATATATATATATAATAGAAAACAAAATATACGAAAAAATACTACGAATAAATAAATACATTATTTTACTAAAAAAAGAAAACACGATGGTATGGTAATATTGGGGTCGTTACATTCTACCCTCCTTAAAAATAATTTAGTCCTCGAAATTACTCAAGAAGGATATCGCAACAGAGTATGGAAACATGATTAGGATGATGTCGTCTTCGAGTTCCGTCGATCGATACTCTAACCAATTGAGCTAATAACTCTACAAGATACAAATAGAAAGGGTAAATAAGAATAAGGATTCAAAAGTGGAGAGATGGACTTCAAGGAAACCGAAAGTGGAGTTCAAGATGGATTCAAGGAATATGCAATGTAAAGAATGTTTTCAGTTGCTGTTTCTTGTGTTTATATTGCTTAGGAATTCATGCAGAACTGACCTGCATGATAGGGTTCCATACAGCTCAGACCTGCATGAGCCATCAACAAAGCCTGTCACGCCCCGCTTCCCAGTGTACGGACAGAGGGCGCGACGAGACCGCTACGTATTTACTGTGAAGTAAATACGCTAAGCATATCTAAGCAATATAAAAGGAATATATACAAGAGACAATGTAATAACATCAACTTTATTTATTAACATTCTTTTGTACAATGCATGGAAAAGTAAATACATCTGAATGAAAGCAATGCCTAAACAATGGTATAACAGATATAGAAAGTACTGAAATAAAATGTGTACAAGTGTAACTACAGCTCGGGATCTTCAATAAACTGGTCCAAGTCTTCGGTGCTAGGCTCGATCTCTGGAAGGCCTGAAACACCTGACGACATTCAAAGAAGAAAGAAAGAGAATGTCGTCAGCGAACAAATCCCTCGGTAAGTCCCAAAGATAAGGAAGAAGTAGAAAAGACAGAAAGAGAGAGAGAGAGTGTTTGTATTATATTGTTATAATATTGTATTTAGTGTTAACGCTGTTGTTTTTAGCTTGGTACAGAAGGATGCCAATGTATACGAGAGGAGCCTCACTTGCCCCGGAGGCTAAGGTATCAGGAACTCAAGGAACCGTTCATGCCACGGTACAACAGCAAAGGAATACATGTTAGGTGTCTTATGGTTGCAGTCTCGTGCCACTTCTAACACCTTCCGTACCAATCTACCCCTTAAACCCCGCGATGTCTTGGTTGTATTGTTTGTATTGTATTGCAACTTATAATGTCTTGTAATATAGATTGTATAATTGGATGAATTGCCGAAACCATGATATCATTAACTGGAGAATTATGAATGCAACTGGAGAATCATGTAAATGGAAGTATATCCATGGTTCGGTTCAGTCAATACAGATTGAATAGATTGAATATATGTATTCATGAATTCATATTGAATTGTAATATTGTAAATTGTGCTTGAATCATATTCAAGTCAGATTATTTATAATGAGACTCGGTCTGAGTCAGAAAATTAGAAAAGAAATTGAGGTCCTGAATTAGGTTTTGATGTTATCGGTAACCGCTACACATGGGCGGTAGGATTTGTGTCGTTTTCAAAGACGATTACCGTGTTGATAACATCGTTTATTAAGTTGTCTACCTTAACTAGACAAGCACCCATATCTCCGGCTCCCTGAGGATCAAGAGACTGGTTCCGCTTAAATCTATATTTACTAGGGTCCTTATTGTAATTTATATAACTTGAGGGGGTTTTATGTAAAAATAATTTTGTATAGTTTTCAAAATACAACTCAAGTATTTAATTATGTCTTTATGTACATACAACAATTTAATGATCAAGATAAATATGTATACATGTTCGAATAGTATGAAATGAGTCAAGTATATTATACGAGTCGGTATTGTCACCGAGCTTGTCTGTCCGCCGATAGCCTCGCGTTACTAGTTAGACATTCTTGAAAACTTCTTTGTGTTCTATTTCTAGAACTCTAGGTAAAGAGGGAGAAGGGAGAGATAGAAAAATATGAGAAAGAAAAAGAAAGAGGAGGACAAATAAAGATGGTGTAATGATGAATTATCTATTATAATATATGCATTCAATATGGGAATTAAAAGAGAAATGAAAGGTCTCATTTGTAAGTTATGAGAAGAATAAAAATTGATAAAAAAAAATAATTGCAAGAATGGAGATTTGAACATGTGACTTATGGAATAATAATATAAGGACTTACCAATTTACTATAAGGTTGTTCATGCACATATTTAATTAGAATTAAATGTATGTTGTTGCTTAAAAAGAAAGTGGGCTTTTGGGCTCATGGTTTTATTAAAAAAATGAAAATGAGATTGGATTTGGGTTATGGGCTGGACCAGCTCTTGCGTTTAATTTGAAATAGGTTAAGATTTAGTTTAAAGAATTAGGTTTAGGGAAAAAATAGATGGAATAATAAAATAATATATATATATATATATATATATAATAGAAAACAAAATATACGGAAAAATACTACGAATAAATAAATACAATATTTTACTAAAAAAAGAAAACACGATGGTATAGTTATATTGGGGTCGTTACACTGGAAGTCCTCATTACCGTATACCAGGAACAATTCCTTAGTCCTTCTCAGGTACTTAAGAATGTTCTTCACTGCTATCCAGTGGTTCTCTCCTAGGTTCGACTGATACCGGCTCACCACGCTAAGCGCGTAAGCTACATCTGGTCTGGTATATAATTTTGCATACATTATAGATCCTACCGCCGAGGCGTAGGGTACATTGCTCATGCGAACCCTCTCCTCATCAGTCTTGGGAGACATCTCTTTGGTGAGGGTGATTCCGTGCAATGCGGGTATATTACCGCGCTTGGAATCTTCCATACTAAATCTCATTAGTATGGGCTCTATGTATCTGGACTGCGAAAGTCCCAATAATCTCTTGGATCTACCTCTGTAAATTTTAATCCCCAGAATGTAGGAGGTATCACCCAGGTCTTTCATGAAAAACCTTTGTGACAAGAACAGCTTGACCGATTGTAGCATAGGAATACCATTTTCTATCAAACGAATGTCATCCACGTACAAGATTAGGAATACAACAGTTCGTCCTACAATTTCTTATATATAGAAGGCTCATTCTCGTTTTTGATGAAGTCAAATTCCTTGACTGTTACATCAAAACAGATGTTCCAGCTCCGCGATACCTGCTTTAGTCCATAAATGGATTTAAGCAACTTACACACCTTCCCGCTGCTCCCACTGTCTACGAATCCCTCCGGCTGATCCATATAAACTTACTCTTCCAAACTTTTGTTTAAAAAAGCCGTTTTTACGTCCATCTGCCTGATTTCATAGTCATGGAAGGCAGCAATAGCAAGTAGGATCTGAATGGATTTGAGTATAGCCACTGGAGAAAATATTTAGTCATGGTCCACACCTGTTTTTTGATGAAAACCTTTTGCAACAAGTCTAGCCTTATAGGTTTCTACCTGTCCGTCAACACCAATCTTCTTTTTGAATATCCATTTACATCCAACGGGTTTTACCCCAGGAGAAGCAATTTCCAAGGTCCAAACTTTATTGGTGTACATAGACTCCATTTCGGATCGCATAGCATCCAGCCATTTAACAGAGTCCCTACTGGTAATGGCCTGCTTGAAACTAGTAGGATCATCTTCTTCCAAGATGCAATCCTCTCGATCCCCGTCTAAAAGAAAACCATAGTATCTCTCGAGCGGATGAGAAATCCTACTAGATCTGCGGAGTGGCTGAGGTTCGTCTGGTTCAATTGAATTTTCTGGTTCTACCAAATCTTCAGTTACAGTTTTTCCTTCTGGAGTTTCTTCTAGTTCTACCGTGCTCCTACTATTTCTTTTGCAAGAAATTTCTTCTCTAAAAAGATGGCGTAGCGAGCAACAAACATCTTTTGTTCTTCGGTGCGGTAGAACAGATATCCTAAGGAATTCTTAACATATCCAACAAACTTACAAAGAATTGATCGTGCCTCATGTTTATCCGGTTTTTATGTTTTCGCATAGGCCAGACAACCCCATATCTTAAACCGCTTAATATGTGAATTCCTCCCACTCCATATTTCATATAGAGTCTTAGGCACAGATTTGGATGGAACATAATTCAGTAGGTATGCTGCTGTCTGAAGCGCATAACTCCAGAATGAAAGAGGCAACTCAGCACTACTCATTTGGAGAGAATTATATCCAATAGAGTACGATTCCTTCTTTCTAACACACCATTGTACTGTGATGTATACGGAAGAATTGGCTGAGAGAGAATTCCATTCTCTTTTAGGTATTCAAGGAATTCCGTGCTAAGTACTCCCCTCCTCTATCAGATTGGAGGATCTTGATACTTTTGCCAGTCTGGTTCTCTACTTCGTTTCTATATTCTTTGAATTTCTCAAAAATTTCAGATTTGTGTTTCAAAAGATACACATATCCGAACCTAGAGAGATCGTCAGTGAATGTTATGAAGCATGAGAACCTACCCCTTGCATGGATATTGGACCATATACATCACTGTGTATCCAGTGAACAGAGATTTAGTCATCTTTCCTTTGAGACAAGACTGACAAGTTTCATATGATGAAAATTCGAACGGATTCAGATATCCATCCCTATGCAACTTAGACAATCTTTTCTCATTGATATGACCAAGACTATAATGCCACAAGTAGGTTTCAATCGTATCTGAACTCTTCCTCCTGCGTGTGTTTTGTATATTGAAAACTGTGTTTTGATTTAGAACATAGATACCATTACACAGTTTACCTTCTGCTACCAATATCTGATTAAGGTAAATGTTCATGATATATCCATCTAGAACAAAAGTTATATCCATCTTTATCGAGTAAAGAAACCGATATTATGTTGCAAAGCATGGAAGGTACATAGTAGCAGTTGTTCAAAATCATAGTATTGCCGCTTGGCAATACTAGGTGATATTCACCGACGGCGGCAGCATCAACTTGTGCTCTGTTCCCTACTCTGAGGGACATATCACCAGGTCCAACTATCCTACTTTTTCTTAGTCCCTGCAATAAATTACAGATATGAGATCCTGAATCGGTATCTAGTACCCAGGAGGTAGGACTGACCGAAAAATAGTTCTCAATAACAAGAACACCAGAAGGAGACGCAATAGTATGCTTCTTCGTAAGGGTCATCAAGGAATTCATGCAATCCTCTTTCCCTTGCTCAAGCTCATGACATACGTCATAAGTTAGAACTGAACCGATGTTCCCCAGCCTCGAATAAGAATCTGAGTCGGTCAACTCATATATTTTATTATCTTGATTAAGACGTGACATGGTTGCTACCTGGAGAGAGAGAAAAGAAAACACTCGGCGTGTGCTCTTTTAAGTTTAGATTGGTTATTATTTTATCTAAATAGGATGGCTCCCACTGTTTCTTCAAATTCTTCTTTAAACCCTAAAAGAAGAATTGGTCAAGATTAATAGCATCCTACAAGTTCGCTTATCCTTCGGCCAGGCCAGTGTTGGTACTTCGAAGGGAGGCCCCCGGTGCTTCCACACGGACCTAATTAAATAACCTCGTTTTTCTAGAGGCGTAGCCTCGTTAACACCTTTCTAGACACCTACTTGATTAGCTAATTGCAAAGTGAAAAATTCTCCCGAAGAGTAGGGATAGTCACAGTAGGATCGGGATCTAACTATCATTGTGTAATAATTTTGAAGGAAGCCTACCAAAACTACCACACTCCAGAAGGTATGCAACACTAGCAAGTTTCTTGTATGTTTGAAACCCCCGATATGGTTTTTGCCCCTAGGACCCTAGTGACCTTGACGGAGTCAACAAATCAAAGAGTTCTAGTCAAGTTCAACCCGTCATTATCTTGATTGCATTAGACCCACCCGTATAACCTTTGACAGAGTCAACAAGGTTACATGACTGTCCTAACCAATCGCATCTAATGCTACAAACAAGCACCACTTAGCTACCGTACACTATGCCTTGACGGAGTAAACAAACATAGCACGAATACTAAGTACTACTCGTAGGAAATGACGGAGGGCTACGACTGGTTTTCAGCGAAAACCTTTAACGTAATAAAGTTGATATCGTTGAAGGAACCGAGTAGTTTTGAAAAGGAGTGGTTTAGGCTCTGCTTTTAAAAACTAGCGGTTTTAAATAAAACCGAGTAATCTATAGCAACGTAAACTTTTACTCAAAAGATCACTCCCCGTGAAGGGATCTAGACTCTTGCCTCCTAGAATGAGGTGCTGGATATTCCTAAATGAATACCACTATGCAAAGCGAAAGAATAAAACTATAGTTTTTCGAAATTTGTTCCGACAACATCTTTTAGGTTTATTTTCCTTGCATTAATCAAAATTAATGTGGTCCCATCAATTAAAACCTATCACACCAGAAAATAACGAAAATACAATGTACGTATATGCCATCCGCATTCGCCACGGGGCCTCGTCATGCACCGTTAGGTTACTTAACTAACGGCAGGACGGGGGCTGGACTAGCGTGGATGCAAAACATATACAACATTTACTAATATATATAAATATATATACAACATTCGTCCCAGGCATGATAAAAGCAACATCACAGATAAGTGATAAGCAATATGGAAAAGCGGATAAACTTGGAGCCCCGGGTTTCATTCAAGCCACGAATGAAACCCGACGTTCCTGGTCATGTGGATAGCCTGTACAATGTATAACCAAGACCCCTACAACCATGGCAAGTTACCCGCCAATTCCTGAAGAGAGGCAACCCTAGTCAACAAGGCAAATGGGCCACCCAACACTTCGTGGAATCCGGTAACTTGAGCGCTCCTCCGTGGGTCATCCTATACCCTCTACGAGTGCAGCGAGTAGCCCGCTAATTCTAGAGTGAGGCACTCCGGCCTCAACGCCAGGGAATGGAGGCATGTTTCCCTCTAGAACCCGGCTACTCGAGCACTCCACCGTGGGGTAACCCTAGTACAGAAAAGAAAAATATATATAGTGGTGATATCGACCTCCAACCGGCCGTGCTCCAATAAATGAATATACAACAAGGCAGAAATGGCAGTCCACATGTAGAATGCTCACACCGCAATAATGAATATACAAATGAATCAAAACCGTACTACAAACATTGCACAATATGCTGTCCATCATGACAATCCGACAAATCCATCTCAAAGATATCCAACAAACACCACAGATAAACTAGATCCGTGCAACCCCTTCTAATCGACATATAGCGATTAGAAGACATTAAACATCACATGTACACATCACAAAAGCAAGTAAAGAAAACTATGACATTAGAATTCCGCACCCAATTAGAAAACGAAACCAATTTCCAAAACCATGGAAAAACAGTGAGCTAAAGTTCCAAAAACGACAGTTTTAAGCCAATCCGGCAGTCGAAACGAACTTGAACCCCGCCCGAATCTTTGCGGATGTGAAGAGGGTAAAATTAACTATTGACTGGAGAGCCTCAGGAGGGGTACCCACCCCCGGGGGCCACCTCGAAGTGGGCCCCTTTGGTTACCAGACCCGAGAGCACCCATATGGGGTGCTCTCGGGTCACCCCCCTAAAGCCATCTTGTGGTGGTCTTGAAGGGTGGGCGTGACCTTTGGTCCCCCAAGGTATCCTCAGGGTGCCCATGCTCCACCCCGCGGCTTCTTGGTTCAAACCGTGAGCCCGCGGGGTGTGCAAACATCTCAAAACATCAGTTTTTGGAAATGTTTTTGTCGGCAGTTAGTGCGTGACGAAAACGGCGGATTTCTAACGTCGCTATGAGTTATCTAAGTCTTATGGAGTGACTCTGATACCATGTTAGGTGGTGTCTCACACTCTACTAGGTCCGTAGAGAGGCGTAATTTTCAAAAACGATTTTTAAAGCTTGCAACACCGACTAATCCCCAAGATCTACCTTAAGCCCTACATAACAAAAACTTACACAGGTATTTAATCTACCATGAAGTGATTATACCTTCATGTCTAAGTCCTTCAAGTCTTCTTATTCTATTCTTAAGCTCCCCGTTTGTACGGATCGAGCTTGGTAATCGGCCTCCTCGTGTCGAAGAAGATCCATCCGAGAGTCTATAGTTCAAGCTTTAATCTCTAGAATGAGGTAACTAAAGTACCTAGTTTTCTAATATATGTAGCTTAGGAGATGTAGAGAATATTTATTGGACTAATTTTTCTCATTAACCCTAGGTTTCTCAATTTATGAGAGTGTTTAGGGTTTGAGGAAGAAGAAGAAATCCAAGGAGTAAAGAGAGTGTTTAAGTGAGAATGATTGCTAGAATGGCTAAGTGTTGATGACTATGAAACATATATCAATAATAATAATCACAATAATTCAGCCATGCTTCAATAGTCATCCAAAGTGAATGAGTCACCCAAGTAGCCATGCTTCAATCATGTCCTAATAACACCTCATTTCTCCACCTCATTATCCATTTAGATAAATGGATTAAACACAAATGAGGTGTCTTCTTCTAGAAGCACTCTTGTGAAATTACAAGAATACCTCTCACCGTATATACATACCCGTATTCGTACCACGAATACCAAGAGATGAAAATAATTCAATATTATAACACTAGAATGCGGCTTAATCCTAAGCCCGCTAGTATTATCCATCCGATCAAAAATACGTGTAGCTAGTACACGTATATGATCGAAACCCTGCACGTAAAACCATACAGCCTCTACATCGTTTTGCCTGAACCAGGGGAACCCTCTGTGTGGGACTCTAAAAACTCGACAGCACGCTGGCAGTGGGTTTAACCACAAGCATGTCAGTGGCTCTAGCTGTACGTAATGGCTACCCAGGTACGTGTCGAAAAGAAGGCCGACGAGCAAACTCGTCCGAACTCCTACTAAGCCTATCCGTGACAATCTCCGTACAGTCCAGTCTGTTTGTCTGAGAGTATCGCATGCCGGGTCTAGGGGTGGAAAACTTCAGACCCCTAATAACCTGACAAGTCATGTCGATATGGCTCAAAACCATCCGAGAATCTACTGATCTACCTATCAGTAATTCTCAATCCACCATGGCCAAGGACTTATGGTGTTGGCCAATCGAACACAGCGTGACATCGACTCCCTATACCGGGAGAGACAAATCCTCGACAATTGCTCACTGCCTCTATGTGACTCGGGAATGTACCCAACTAATATCTGTTTGCACGACTTAGTAAAGCCGTTGTAGAGTAGTAATCAAAGCACAATGGAAACTCACACGAGACAAATGACGACTTTAGGTTGGCAGAATATCTACACTCATGTCACCAGAGAACTTCTATCTGATGATTGGTATAATACCATCTAGCCAGTTCTCGGCGAGTTCGTCCAGTGTACTCACCCCCAGTGAGCACCTGTATATGATCTTAGGTGCCAAAGACCAATGGCTGCGGGACCAACCATCGCCCCTCGTAAGGGTCTCGAAACGTATACACCAGTCTACTCCGGAGTTTCGATGCCCTATCTTGATACTCTCATGGTTGGGGACATTTAATGATGTACTTATTGACTACCCAGCTCCCACAAGTATGATCGTCATCACAATGCTAATAGTCAAGCAATGATCCTATGGGCTTTATCAACATGTATAAACGATACGTAATACCAAGTAAAACATATGCACTGTTCCCCTCCGAAAGGCGGCGCACAAGACTGCGAGGTCCTGACGCTGAGATTCGGGGCAGATGCTACTTGGTTTTATCCGTCTACCTCTCCGAAGATGACAAGTTGATTTATGGCACCGTGTATCGGAGGTTTAGACGGATGCGGCCGATGTAGCAGACTTCGTCAGATTCCCCCTCGCTTGAGGGGTTTTTGATTGTGGGGATGGTCTTCCCTGCAGGCGTAAGCCCCTGCGGTTAATTACGCTACCGCATCGTGATAACCACTTTCTCCTTCTCCAGAATTTCACTTCGTGTCGTGTATGTTTGTTTTGTTTGTGGTTGCCCATGGATTGTATATGGAGACTGAGTAATGCTGTCGTCCGTAGGACGTGGATTAATCCAAATCCGTATTTACTTAGATTTGGGTTTGGTGTTTTTAGTTTAAGGATACATCAGCCGTATTGAGGCTAAGATCAACTTAAACATTCGTTAAGGATACGTTAGTCCTGTTTGAGACTAAGATCAACTTAACGTGGTGATCCGTTTAATATATGGCCGTCAGGACTCATCATCTCTCTGACATCGTTGAAGGATTACAACGATAGGTGTCAGAGGAGTTCAGAGATGTACCCTTGAACCAAAGTCGATTTGGAGTTTTATAGTCCATTTAAATGTTTAAGGATACGTTAGCTGTATTTGGGGCTAAGATCAACTCAAACGGGACCGTTTAGATCCGGCAAAAGAGTATTTGGAGGTTCTATTGTTCCAGTTTAGGGACATAGTGGTCCATTTTCCAGTTTAGGGACGTGGTGGTCCACCATTAGTTTAAGGACGTTTCGGTCCATCATTAGTTTAAGGACATTTCGGTCCAATATTAGTTTAAGGACGTTTCGGTCCACGAGTTTAAGGACCCCGCAGTCCATATTCGTATGTGGTCGTCGGGACCCGTCACCTCTCTGACGTCGTTGAAGGATTACAACGACAAGTGTCAGAGGAGTTCGGAGATGTACCCTCGAACCGGAGGTAAATTGATTTAAGAGAGCAATCTTGCTCAGTCAATTTATTTTGAGGACTTACAGCCAAAATTGGGCTAAGTCCAGTTGAAAATGTTCAACATTTTATTTGTTTTTGCATTGCATTTCTTTTTATTTTTATAAAGGATGCAGAGCATCAATTTGTTTTGGGCTCTGCCCATTTATAAATGATGCAAAGCATCTACTTTGTTTGGGCTCTGCCCTTTTTAAAATGCATAGCATTTTTTACCATTTCGTTTGGGCTCTGCCCTTTTATAAATGATGCAGAGCATCAATTCTGTTTGGGCTCTACCCTTTTTATTGCGTTACAATTTAATTAGGCCTGCTTGGTCTTTTTGATTTGGGCCTGGACCTTTAGGAAATGCATTGCATTTGTCAGGCGCTTTGCGCCAATCAGAGAGCGCAAGCGCTTGTGGTGTTGACACGTGTCACGCAAGCGCAGTGCGCTGCGCTAATGCGCTGCGCCTGCGCAGCTGACACGTGGCGCGCTCTGGTGACTTGTGCCAATCCAGGAACGCAACAGCGCAGTTTGCAAGTGCAAGGCACTATAATTTGAGAATCTTTTAGAACCAATGATTCATGATAAAGTGCAAAGCACTGTTTGTTTTCTTCGATCTAATGAGAATCAAAGAAAACAAGTATTCCTTGTTCTTCTTGTTTTAAAGAACCAGTGGTTCATGAGAAGTGCAAAGCACTGTTTAGTATGTGAAGATCATTGATCTTGTTCTTAGATCAATGATCTATTAGAACAAATTTCTTCTATTTTATGAAGTTTTTTTTTTTTACCTTTTTCTCGAAACTTTTTCAGAGTTCTCTCTGTTTGAAGCTCTTGATTTCTCAAAAAGTGTTGATGATTTGAATTGAGTTCTAGGGTTCTTTTTATAGTGCCCATAAATTAGTTAAAGAGATCTTTCTCTGAGTGGTTTGGGGAATTTTTCCTACCGTTGGATCTTTGATCCAAGGGTTTCTGTTTTACAGAAGAAAATCTTCTTGTTTTAAGAAGAACAGAAAGATTTCTTTAGAATCTTGATTCTGTTTGGCGCAAATGCCCCAGCGCGTGACACGTGTCGCGCAGCGCACCGCGCAGCGCATCTGCGCTGACACGTGTCGCGCAGCGCAGTGCTTGCGCAACTGAAGCGTTGCTTCCTTTAATTTTGCTTTAAATAGAGCTTTGCTCTGATTGGGTCCGCTGTCACGCCCCGCTTCCCAGAGTACGCTAGATTGGGCACGTGACATAGCCAACCATGCTATCTGTGGGTAGGAAGTATCCATCCACAGTCACATTACGGCTGTAGAGATATCAAGAATAAGATAAAACTATCTAAAACATGTCCATAATCCAGAATAACAGGAGTCAATAATAAATAAATGCAGAAGCAAATGATCCAATACAAATAACTGAAAAGTGTGTCCCATAATGCGGGCTCACATCAAGAAATAAATGCAGGAAATAAAACTAACTACTACTGAACTCACAGCTCAGCCTGCTGGCTGAAGTACTCCTGCTCGGACTGCAACAGCGGTACGGAATCTGGGCCATGCAAAACCCAGACGTCAGCGTGTCATGTCATCAAGTAATATAATATGAACAGTGTAGCAGGCAATGTAATATAAACATGAATACAGCAAGAATAACAATAATATGAATCATACCAGTGCAGGGTAGCGTGCAGTGGGTAAACTAAACCGTTCTATCAGGTTTTCTATTCTAAAGTCTTTGAAATCAATTGATGAATCATCGATGTAACTCAATAGTATCCCGTACATACCCGGGACCATGGCCACAATATTCTCGGCTGCAGCCGAGACATGCCGCTAGGCACAAAACAGGAATGTGTACACTCGATAGTATCCCGTACATACCCGGGACCACGGCCACAATATTCTCGGTTGAAACCGAGACATGCCGCTAGGCACAAAACGGGAATGTGTACACTCAATACAGGCAGTGAACTGTCGAGTTACAAGTCAGATTTCACCTTTGATTTTCCCATACCCCCAAGTTATATGTGTATGTCAAGTCAGGTATCCAGTAATCAAGAAACTAATGCCAACACAGGGTCAGGTAAACAGGTTTGTCTGGATAGACAACAGGAACGGTCCATGAGGACTACATGTTATGTTTGTTGGCATTAGACACAAGATCAGGTAACAGGTAAAGCCATGGTACATCAGGTCAAGCCAGGTAATGTATAAAGGTGTCATGTCATGTCAAGAGTGTACGGTACCATGTCATGTCAAGTAGGAAGTGTAACAGGTCATGTCAGGAAGCACAAGATGTCACGTGGGTGCTCATAATCAAACTAACATAAGCAAGTGTATAAATAAACAAGCATGAATACTATCAGAACAATAATCTCGAACATGTAATATGATATGCAAATAGATATAATTTCAAGGATATGGATGCGCAGTTATCGATTAGGGTTACATTTATAGTTCCAATATTAATTAGGATGCAATTTATTAAACATGGAGTGTTAATATCATATTATTATGTAGTAATGTGATCTATGGATGCAATTATATGTATCTTAAATGCGATGGATGCAAACGGGTATCCGAAAAGTTATAAAACTATAAAATGGTAATGTGGGATGTACAACTAAGCAATATGTGATATAAATATTGATATAATAATATTAATATGGATAGCATATTCAAAGAGATTAATAACTATAAAAGTGGTATTGATTAACCAGCACAAGAAAGTTCCGTTCAGAAATTCAGCATCACCCTAATTTGTAAAATAGCTTAAAAATAACTAATGTTCTCCAAAAGGAACGTGTCTTATACCAAAACAAAGATAATTCAATAAGGTTTTCAGTTTTATAAGTATAAGCATCTCAGGTTGTCCTTACAAAAAGTTATGAACATTCGAAATTGAAAGTTTGCTGCTGGAATTTCCCTGGACAGCAGTTTGGAGACATTTTCATTTGCATTTTACGTTATATAAACAATTTATTTTGCAAGTAAAAATTTCATAGAGTTATAGTATTCTGATTTAGCTTCGTAACGAACTAAAGAACGTATACTAATGATTTTTCTATGATTTATAATGAATTTTATACGGTAAGGTGTACAGTAAATTTCAGATTTGTCGTATCCGCTTTTTCAACGACGTTTCATGTGTAAACTATAATATTTTAAATATATAATATCATAAAATGCAGATTATAAACTAATTAAAGATAATAATAAGAAATATTACGACGATGTATATTTTAATTGATATGGATGCAGTATAATGTAATCTAGTATGTCACAAGATAAGTTTTCATGATCTAGATTTAATATGATATAAACGGATGCAAACGGAACATCGAAACGTTATAAAATTAAACATGGGGCACTAGATTTAAACTATAGGTATGGTATTTATTTAAATATGTATAAAATGAATTATATAGCATGTAGCAAGATTAACTTGCCTCGATGGGTCGCGAATCGGGAAAACGGAACGTTAACCGTCGGCGGGGAAAACTCGCGACGGATGCACGGTTCACGGAATGAACCCAAACGACGAACAAAGGAACCACACGGGTCGGGGTACCTCGCTGGAACGTCGAGAAGCGTCACCGGCACGACGGAATTCCGGCAACAAAAGAACAGTTAAAAAAATGAGAAACGAGACATGAAGGAAGAAGAGAAAGAATGATAAAGAGAAGTACGGGAGAATATATGAGGGTGAGAGAGAGAGAAAAGTGGAGAGAGAGAGAGCGCGAGAGAGAGAGAAGAGGGAGAGAGAGAAAGTGGGGCTCACGGGGTTAAAGGGGAGGTTGCGATTGGCTGAGAGAATAAATTGAGAAGGATATAAAAGATTGTAAAAATATTATATGGTTAACTTAAAGATTTAAAAGATAGGTAATGAACAGTAAGATATCAGGTTAGTTAAGAAAATATATGCGATGGTTTTAATAATATTAAAATTTGGGATTTTGGCGCCAAATAAAACATTTCCAAATCGCGCCCGGGTCGAGTCCAAAAATTTGAAATTGAAATAATAGGATTTTAAGCGGGATCCAAATTTTAAAATTAAGTGTTTTATGATTAAAAAGCATACCCCCAAAACGGACACACGTACGTGCACGTAGCCATCCAAACTCGCCCGTTTCACTGAACGGGATGAGAACACAATGCACGGACGCTACAACAGGGTTAGGGGTGTCAAGCAGGCTAAGATGAATATTTTTAATTTTATTTTAGATGCCAAAAATTGTTATATGCAGAAATTAATTTCCGGGTAGAATTTACAATAATTAACCATCAAGCAAGATAAATGAAATAAGTGCCACACTACGTTCGAACGGTAACTGAAATTAGTAGTATTGGGCTCGGGTGTTACATTATACCCAACTACAAAAAGAATTTCGTCCTCGAAATTCCAAGAATACAAAGATAGATAACTACAAGAAAAGGTGAGGAAACTTCTGCCGGATTTCATTTTCTCGTTCCCAAGTGGACTCTCCATGCGAGCGATTACCCCAAGAAACAAGCACAAGAGGGATCACCTTGTTCTTAAGAACCTTTTCCTTTCGATCCATGATTTCAATCGGTCGCTCCTCAAAAGTCAAGTCTTCTTGTACTGTTAGCTCCGAATGATCCAATACGTGCGTTTCATCTCGAACATACCTTCGTAGTTGAGATACGTGAAACACATCGTGCACATTCGCCAAGGACTGCGGTAACGCCAAGCGATACGCTACCTCACTAACACGCTCCAAGATCTCAAAGGGTCCAACGAATCGAGGACTAAACTTTCCTCGACTTCCAAAACGAATCACCCCTCTAGTCGGTGATATCTTCAAGAACACCAAATCACCCACGGCGAACTCTAGAGGTCTTCTTGACGTGTCTGCCCAACTCTTCTGTCGGTCTTGTGCTGCCTTCATATGATTTCTGATAGTGTTAACCTTCTCAACTGTCTGCACAACCAAATCTGGTCCCAATAATCTTCGTTCACCAACATCGTCCCAACAAACAAGTGAACGACATTTACGACTATACAAAGCTTCAAATGGAGCCATCTGGATAGTTGCCTGAAAACTGTTGTTGTAAGAGAACTCTACCAAATGCAGATGATCCTCCCAAGAACCCTTGAAGTCCAACATGCATGCTCTCAACATGTCTTCAAGAGTTTGGATCGTTCTCTCCGACTGACCATCAGTTTGAGGATGATAAGCTGTGCTAAACTTCAATCGAGTCCCCAAACTTTCCTGTAAACTTCTCCAGAAGTGTGATAAGAACCGAGTGTCCCGATCGGATACAATGCTCACCGGTACTCCATGCAATCTTACAATCTCTTGCATGTACCGCTCTGCTAAAGTCTCTGTTGATTGACCAACCCGAAAAGGAATGAAGTGAGCTGCCTTGGTCAACCGATCAACAATCACCCATACAGCATTGTTGCCCTTTGGACTCCACGGTAAAGCCGTCACGAAATCCATGGTTATATGTTCCCACTTCCACTGAGGAATCGAAAGTGGTTGCAATAAACCAGCAACCCTTTGATGTTCAGCCTTAACTTGCTGACACACCAAGCACTTAGCCACAAAGCGAGCAATCTCCCGTTTCATGCCTTCCCACCAGAAATGCTGTCGAATATCTCGGTACATCTTTGTGCCTCCTGGATGTACAGAATAAGCTGAACTGTGTGCCTCCTTCATAAGCTCTTCGCGAATGTCTCCCTTTGGCATACACAAACGGCTACCATACCTCAACGAACCATCTTCGGGGATTAATAAATCTGTTCGTAGTCCGGATTCAACCTGTCCTCAAAACTTTGGCAGTCTAGGGTCCTGCGATTGTGCTGCTTTAATATTCTCGATCAACGATGACTGTACTTGCAGTTGCATCAACTGTCCCGAAGAATGCGGTAGCACGACCTCCAAGTCAAATTTTCGAAAATCTTCAACAAGCTCCTTCTGCGTAGTTAACACCTGAATTGCTGGTAACCGACTAAGCGCATCCGGCACGACATTAACCTTCCATGGATGGTACTTAAGATCAAGATCATAGTCAGCCATCAGCTCCAACCATCTACGCTGCCTCATATTAAGCTCCTTCTGTGTGAATACATACTTCAAGCTCTTATGATCAGTAAAAACTTCGACCCTTTCGCCCAAAAGGTAGTGTCTCCAAATCTTCAAAGCGAAAATCACAGCCGCAAGTTCCAAGTCATGAGTTGGATAATTCTTCTCATGGGTCTTCAACTGTCTCGATGCGTATGCTACAACCTTCCCATGCTGCATCAAAACACATCCCAATCCTTTCCCAGATGCGTCGGTGTGAATCACCAATCCTCCGGAATTGTCTGGCACGGTCAGAATAGGGGCGGTTATCAATTTCTGCTTCAACGTCTCGAAAGCTAACGCACACTTATCCGACCATACAAAAGGTACCTCCTTGCACGTAAGCTTGGTCAACGGCTCTGCCAGACAAGCAAAGTTCTCCACAAATCTCCTGTAGTATCCGGCTAATCCAAGGAAACTTCTTATCTCAGCAACATTCTTTGGAATAGGCCAATCTCGAACTGCTGCAATCTTTTCTGGATCAACGGCAATGCCATCGCCAGACACAACATGCCCTAAAAACCTTACTTCCTCCAGCCAAAACTCGCACTTACTCATCTTCGCATACAATTTCTCCTGTCTCAACGTCTGCAGTGCGATCTTCAAATGCTCAGCATGCTCTTCAAAACTCTTCGAGTAAACCAAAATATCGTCAATGAATACCACAATGAACTGATCCAAGAATGGTGAAAAGATTCGGTTCCTTAAGTTCATGAATACTGCCGGCGCATTCGTTACTCCGAAAGGCATCACTAAGTACTCGTAATGTCCATACCGAGTTCGGAACGCCGTCTTGCAAATATCTTCTGTTTTCACTCGGACCTGATGATATCCGGATCGCAAATCCAGCTTCGAGAATACCCTCGCGCCACTAAGCTGCTCAAAAAGTTCTCCAATGCGAGGGATAGGGTACTTGTTCTTAATAGTCACCCGGTTTAATTCTCGATAGTCGATGCACATCCTTCTTGTGCCATCCTTCTTCTTTACTAGAAGAACTGGAGCTCCCCAAGGCGAGTTACTGCTTCGAATCCAACCCTTTTCAAGCAATTCAGCAACCTGTTTCTTTACTTCTTCCAACTCTACTGGCGCCATTGGATAATACGCTTTAGATACTGGCGCTGCACCAGGAATAAGATCAATTGCGAACTCCACGTCTCTCCTCGGCGGTAAACCCGATATATCTTCAAACACGTCCATAGAATCGCGAACAACAGCCGGCTCTTTACTTTCATCACTTCCATTGATGCAAGAATATTGTTTGTCGGCCTAGCCCTAAACTCGACCGGCCCGACCGAACTGCTTCCTTAACGCAACTGCTGTCTGCTGCAAACTCCCTTTCATCCCAGATAAACTCTGCTGCTCTTGGCTGCTGCAAGTATTTATGAGAAAGTGGTCAAACCCAGGGAGACAATCTGCCTCTGGATGTCCACGTCCAGTCTGCGCATGAACCTCCATGCCCTGTCTGCATCGTTGGCAACTAAAGGTCCAGCGAAACTACTGAGTCTCGTCCATTATGCTACATGCACATCTACGGGTGCTCCCTTCTGCTTTAGTCCGATGAACTTCTCTTCTATTTCCTCCCGTGCAGTCCGCGGGAAGAACTTCTCCAGGAAACTCTTAGAAAAATCCGCCCACTTGATCGGCTTGGGCAAGCGGGTCTCCTCAACAAGCCACCATTCTCGGGCGTAGTCCACTAGCTGAATGCGTACCACAACAACCTTTTTCTCATCTGGAATCTGTGCCGCAAAAAGCAAGTTCTCTGTGTCAACTAGCCACTGCTCCACTGGCAACGGCTCCTTTAAACCAGTAAATATAGACGGACCCAACCGCCTGAAATCTGCTACGGTCCCTACTCGGTCAACTGGTCTAGCTCCAACATTGTTCACAGACTGCTGAACGATCTGCAAACCTTCCCGAAACGAGTCCGCTTGCTGCTGGATCAGCTCGGTCTGTTTCTTTGATTCTCCAGCATTCCTCTTATCACTCCAAGCATGGCGGCTTCGTTCACACTCCTCTGGTATGTCTTCAATTTCTTACCGGCCATAATCCTGAACTCAAAATACCCAACATTAGAATGATGATAGATTTTGAATATAGATCAAGGCTAGAACTCCAAGATACTTAAATAGAGTACCGCATTGTAACTATGCCGCGGTATCATAGCCACAATTACATAACTCCATCCAAATCGCCTAAGACCTAGAGATAACAAGGAATCAGGTTTTCGAATCGATATGCAAAGGAAGTTTGCACATCGTAAAAGATATAATCAGGAAGAATGTGATTCAAGAATGGTAAAACGGTCAAGGTGGCAGGACATGTTTCCTAAACACGGGTATTCTGATTCGTGTGTTGGGTACAATACCCAACTACAAAAGAATCAACCCGACTATCCTATGGCTCTGATACCAAAAGAACCATGTCACGCCCCGCTTCCCAGAGTACGCTAGATTGGGCACGTGACATAGCCAACCATGCTACCTGTGGGTAGGAAGTATCCATCCACAGTCACATTACGGCTGTAGAGATATCAAGAACAAGATAAAACTATCTAAAACATGTCCATAATCCAGAATAACAGGAGTCAATAATAAATAAATGCAGAAGCAAATGATCCAATACAAATAACTGAAAAGTGTGTCCCATAATGCGGGCTCACATCAGGAAATAAATGCAGGAAATAAAACTAACTACTACTGAACTCACAGCTCAGCCTGCTGGCTGAAGTACTCCTGCTCGGACTGCAACAGCGGTACGGAATCTGGGCCATGCAAAACCCAGACGTCAGCGTGTCATGTCATCAAGTAATATAATATGAACAGTGTAGCAGGCAATGTAATATAAACATGAATACAGCAAGAATAACAATAATATGAATCATACCAGTACAGGGTAGCGTGCAGTGGGTAAACTAAACCGTTCTATCAGGTTTTCTATTCTAAAGTCTTTGAAATCAATTGATGAATTATCGATGTAACTCAATAGTATCCCGTACATACCCGGGACCACGGCCACAATATTCTCGGCTGCAGCCGAGACATGCCGCTACGCACAAAACAGGAATGTGTACACTCGATAGTATCCCGTACATACCCGGGACCACGGCCACAATATTCTCGGTTGAAACCGAGACATGCCGCTAGGCACAAAACGGGAATGTGTACACTCAATACAGGTAGTGAACTGTCGAGTTACAAGTCAGATTTCACCTTTGATTTCCCCATACCCCCAAGTTATATGTGTATGTCAAGTCAGGTATCCAGTAATCAAGAAACTAATGCCAACACAGGATCAGGTAAACAGGTTTGTCTGGATAGACAACAGGAACGGTCCATGAGGACTACATGTTATGTTTGTTGGCATTAGACACAAGATCAGGTAACAGGTAAAGCCATGGTACATCAGGTCAAGCCAGGTAATGTATAAAGGTGTCATGTCATGTCAAGAGTGTACGGTACCATGTCATGTCAAGTAGGAAGTGTAACAGGTCATGTCAGGAAGCACAAGATGTCACGTGGGTGCTCATAATCAAACTAACATAAGCAAGTGTATAAATAAACAAGCATGAGTACTATCAGAACAATAATCTGGAACATGTAATATGATATGCAAATAGATATAATTTCAAGGATATGGATGCGCAGTTATCGATTAGGGTTACATTTATAGTTCCAATATTAATTAGGATGCAATTTATTAAACATGGAGTGTTAATATCACATTATTATGTAGTAATGTGATCTATGGATGCAATTATATGTATCTTAAATGCGATGGATGCAAACGGGTATCCGAAAAGTTATAAAACTATAAAATGGTAATGTGGGATGTACAACTAAGCAATATGTGATATAAATATTGATATAATAATATTAATATGGATAGCATATTCAAAGAGATTAATAACTATAAAAGTGGTATTGATTAACCAGCACAAGAAAGTTCCGTTCAGAAATTCAGCATCACCCTAATTTGTAAAATAGCTTAAAAATAACAAATGTTCTCCAAAAGGGACGTGTATTATACCAAAACAAAGATAATTCAATAAGGTTTTCAGTTTTATAAGTATAAGCATCCCAGGTTGTCCCTACAAAAAGTTATGAACATTCGAAGTTGAAAGTTTGCTGCTGGAATTTCCCTGGACAGCAGTTTGGAGACATTTTCATTTGCATTTTACGTTATATAAACAATTTATTTTGAAAGTAAAATTTTTATAGAGTTATAGTATTCTGAGTTAGCTTCGTAACGAACTAAAGAACGTATACTAATGATTTTTCTATGATTTATAATGAATTTTATACGGTAAGGTGTACAGTAAATTTCAGATTTGTCGTATCCGCTTTTTCAACGACGTTTCATGTGTAAACTATAATATTTTAAATATATAATATCATAAAATGCAGATTATAAACTAATTAAAGATAATAATAAGAAATATTACGACGATGTATATTTTAATTGATATGGATGCAGTATAATGTAATCTAGTATGTCACAAGATAAGTTTTCATGATCTAGATTTAATATGATATAAACGGATGCAAACGGAACATCGAAACGTTATAAAATTAAACATGGGGCACTAGATTTAAACTATAGGTATGGTATTTATTTAAATAGGTATAAAATGAATTATATAGCATGTAGCAAGATTAACTTGCCTCGATGGGTCGCGAATCGGGAAAACGGAACGTTAACCGTCGGCGGGGAAAACTCGCGACGGATGCACGGTTCACGGAATGAACCCAAACGACGAACAAAGGAACCACACGGGTCGGGGTACCTCGCTGGAACGTCGAGAAGCGTCACCGGCACGACGGAATTCCGGCAACAAAAGAACAGTTAAAAAAATGAGAAACGAGACATGAAGTAAGAAGAGAAAGAATGATAAAGAGAAGTACGGGAGAATATATGAGGGAGAGAGAGAGAAAAGTGGAGAGAGAGAGAGCGCGAGAGAGAGAGAAGAGGGAGAGAGAGAAAGTGGGGTCACGGGGTTAAAGGGGAGGTTGCGATTGGCTGAGAGAATAAATTGAGAAGGATATAAAAGATTGTAAAAATATTATATGGTTAACTTAAAGATTTAAAAGATAGGTAATGAACAGTAAGATATCAGGTTAGTTAGAAAAATATATGCGATGGTTTTAATAATATTAAAATTTGGGATTTTGGCGCCAAATAAAACATTTCCAAATCGCGCCCGGGTCGAGTCCAAAAATTTGAAATTGAAATAATAGGATTTTAAGCGGGATCCAAATTTTAAAATTAAGTGTTTTATGATTAAAAAGCATACCCCCAAAACGGACACACGTACATGCACGTAGCCATCCAAACTCGCCCGTTTCACTGAACGGGATGAGAACACAATGCACGGACGCTACAACAGGGTTAGGGGTGTCAAGCAGGCCAAGATGAATATTTTTAATTTTATTTTAGATGCCAAAAATTGTTATATGCAGAAATTAATTTCCGGGTAGAATTTACAATAATTAACCATCAAGCAAAATAAATGAAATAAGTGCCACACTACGTTCGAACGGTAACTGAAATTAGTAGTATTGGGCTCGGGTGTTACATCCGACGCTTTGGACGCTGCGCTGATGTATCTGCGCCTGACACGTGGTGCGTTGCGTCCGGGATTTGAAGCGTTGCTTCAAAATTTGAATTTTGAATTTCCAGCAGAGCTTTGCTCTGATTAGGGGAAACAAATGCCCCCAACCGTTGCGCTCACGTGGCGCGCACGTGAGTGCAGCGGTGGCAAGCTCCTGACCGTTGAATCAAGGAGTGAGCTGAAGGGGCGCAAGCGCCTTATAAATAGGACCTTTGGTCCTTAAAAAAAAATCTTCACCCTTTTTTAAGATTCTTGATTTCAACAGAGCTTTGCTCTTGCTTAAGAACTTCAGAGCTTTGCTCATTTCCAAAGTTAGAAACTTTAGGTAAAACTTAATTTAAATCAGATTAATTTAAATTAATCTTAACCAAAGAGCTTTGCTCTCACATATCTTTTGATCTAAAGAGATCCCCATTGGGGTTTCATACACAGAGCTTTGCTCTAAAAAACTTATAGATCTGCAGAGATCTTGTTCATGGGTTCTAACCCATGAACAGAGCTTTGCTCTTGAATCAACTGTAGATCTTTTAGATCTGAAAAATGAAGAATTTTCCATAAGTTTTTCATGGATTTTTCAAGATTCCAAAATTTTTTTAAATTCTTTTAAGTGTAAAAATTTTCTGATGGACCTTTCCATTATTACCACAGAGCTATGCTCTTTTAAGGAATTTTCTTCCTTTGAGACCAGAATTTGACAAGTGTCATTCTGTGACAGAGTTTTGCTCTGACAGAGATTTTCTCCTTGTCTCTAGGGATTCCCCACAGATGAGAATATTCTCTTAGGGATCTTTTCTTTAACTGACAGTGTTACCCAATGATGAGGCTGTCTTATTAAATAAGGCATTTTCATCCAGATTTTGTGGGTCCCCATTTGGTCCCCTACCCACTGCACTGCAGTGTAGTGTGATTAATTTTAATTTAATTGATTTTTAAATTCAGTTAATTGAAAATTTTTAAACGCCAAACGTTGGAATTGCAGCACTAACGGCTAATTTCTGTTCATTTGCAGCGATCATGTCTCTCGACACCTCGTTCCCGTTTGTTCGTTCAGAGGAGGGATTTCCCGAAGCGCCCTTGGACCGTGACATCTTGGCTATGATTAGGGACCACGACCCAGAATATAAGAGTCTCCACATTTGGGGGTCGTGGTATAACCAGATTATCATGGATCGACGGAGCTTCACGTGCGCCGTACCGTCAGAACCCATCACGGCAATTCATTACGCCACCCCACCCTCGGTGCAGTATGCCATGGAGATTGTTGATTGGACCTCGAAGGGCTTTCTTCATCCCGCCATAGATGCGATTCCGGTCCAGCATCCTATGGTTTTGGATATCCTAGGACGCCGTATTTGTCAGGGCGAGGAGCGACCTTAGGGGCAATCATATAACATTGGTCTAATCCCCCGCCACCCGATCGGTTATCTGCCGTGGGCCCGGTACATCCTGTCGACGAAGAAGTCGCAGTTGATAAGGTTAGGATTGTACACCGCGGTGTACGTCTCTCTGTTCCAATATCCCACGCTCCCCACTTGGTGGTTCAAGGCCTTCCTGGAGCAGTGGAACATTCCTACCCACACTTTCCTCGCCATGGATCGGGAAGTGTCAATCTCTCTGGAAGAGTTTACGGAGGTATCCGGTTTACCAGTCATAGGGGAACACTATGAGGAGTTGTTCCCGACAGACGAGTACGTCTTCGGTGCTAAGCCGGTGGTAAGGGGGCTCACGCCGGAGAATGTTGTTCAACACCAATTCCCAAGCTTGATTAAAGTGTTGAACATCTATGAGTCCCTTTTTATCGAACATGGGAGTCGGGGAGTTAACTTTGAGGATTTCATCGCTCGGTTCCTTCGCCCAAGCGTCCTCTCATCTGAAGCTGCCGAGTTCGCTACCCTGGATGACCCTTTCGGTCTAGGTGTGGACCACCTGCCGGAGAAGGAGATAGATCAAAAGGGTTTTTTCCTTCCGGACTTCCCGACTATGTCTTTTGCAGAAATTGCGGCCCCCGGGATGGACGAGGAGGCCTTTTTCTTAGGATTTCTCGGGTTATGGCTGAGTTGGCTAGCAATCCCAATGTACTCTCACCGTATGCGGCCTTCTGTCTTTTACCCAGCCCACCGGATGGCCATCGGGGTAAAGGTGGCCGTTGGGATCGCTGGCTTAGCACACCTATATCATGGCCTCAGTGGAGCAGCAGATGCTAATGAGCCCGGGGTACTGCACGTGGTCTTCCCGATGCACTACTTTGTATCGTGGCTCGAGCTACACACGGCGGGTGTCTTCGGCATGCACAAAAGGCCCTCGTTCTTCGATAAGTACGGTTTCCCTCGCATTATACAGCTGATCGGCGGATCAATTGTGAACCCATCACCATGGAACGCCAGGGGTTTACTCCTTCGCTCTCACACCGTCGAAGCCGGGATGTCCTTTATTGACAAGGTGCTGACTATTGGAAAGGCGTCCACCACCGCGGTGCGACCATTACAAGACTCCTTTAAGGATGGAGCCTCAGTTTTGACGGCCCGGGAGACCCTTCACTTATACTCTATTAGACCGGGCTTCCTAGTCTTCAGACAGAATGGTGCGGCGATTTTCATAAGATATAACCCTGTCACGCCCCGCTTCCCAAAAGAAGGTGAAGGAAGACGTGGCAAGGTCCGCAACCTAACTGTATTGAAGGTGGTCTATTCAATACAGTTACGTTAAGCGTATAAATAATTAATATGCAGGATTGTGTACCAAAACAAAAATAATAAAAGCGAAAGGCATTTTATTTCCATTAACTAAACTTTATTACATCCCAAAGGAAATAGTAAAATAAACTAAGTAGTTTATTTACATCAAAGGAGAAGCAAAAAGCCCTAAACATGTGGGCAACAATAAAAATTAAAACTATCTAATCTTCCATTGTCCTGTCTTCATAAGTTGGCTTCACACCTTGATCTTCGCTGTAATACTCATTCTTATCTGACGGACATTCCAAGGATATAGAAAGAAAAGGAAGGTCCGTCAGCGAGTTATACTCGGGTAGGATTGCCTCATAAAACAGTAAAGGTATAGGAACGAACATGTGTGTATAATGAATATGATGTACATGAGTATAAATGTATGATGTTAAGCACAGATTGGATATGTGAATATGAGTAGGTTTCATATGGTGTAAATTATATATAGATGAAGGTAAAAGTTTGCATTAGTTTGTTAAATAAGGGTCCGGATACTCGAGATTATTCCGTTGTGGCCACGGAACAACAACTGGGGAAGTGAAATGTACCGTTTCACTTCCCGGGATCATGATCGAGTAGTAGGGGAATCCGAGCTCCGAATTATCCTTGCCTAATCAAACTACCCATCCCCGTGGTTTAGTATTAAGGTTTGGACGAATTAGAGTTAGTGCGTATACTTCTAGGCATGGAATTTCCAGATTGTATAGTCGCCCATATATTGGACTGGTCACCCGTAATATCGGGATCTTCATATTTATATAGTCGCCCATATATTGGACTGGTCACCCGTAATATCGGGATCTTCATATTTATATAGTCGCCCATATATTGGACTGGTCACCCGTAATATCGGGATCTTCATAAAGTATTCCATACCTAGGTCCGCGCATTCTAACCCTAACCGTATCATGTTTTGTATATGTCATGGTGTGATAAGCTGGAATTTTAGAAAGAGTATTTGATCATTTTAAAATATGATATTTAAGCGAGGGTAACATGTGGAAGTAACATATTTTGAGATCATTTTTATAGTGTGGGTATGTCAGAGGCGAAATAACAATTCATGGGTTATATCAAATTCCAGGTATTATGGATGTGCAATATAATTGTGTATAAATGAGATTTAAATACCGTTTTAAAAATATGGGTTAATGTTATCATAATTAAGGGTACAAGGAAAAAGGGTATGCATAATTATAATAACAACATTTTAAATGTGGGTTGCTGATTAGAAGTTGGAATTTAGATAGAAGAAGGTGACAGAAAAAGGAGAGAGAGGCGGATCCTACCTTTTGTTTGAGTCGGAAAGCCGAAGAGCTAGAATTGTAGCCTCGTACTAAAACCTTAATAACTTTGCATCCTGATTTTTCCTCTGCAATTGGATGGAGCCGTAGCGTCCGCGTCGTCGATACGAAGGCACCGGTATTTTTTTCAGAATTTTTGGAGTTCTGGGTTGAGAGAAAATGTGGTTTGAAGGTGCCTATTTATAGGGTTCAAAAGAAAACAAAAAAATACTAAAAATCCGCGCCTGCACCCGTCAGCAATGATGGCTAATCATTGCCGCCGCCGCCGCCGTCAGCTCTCTGCCGTTGGATCTAATCCAACGGCGCAGATCGCGCCCGGGCCTCGCCACGTGTCGCGAGCTCATTGGCTCGCGACCGTGGACGCGGATCAAGCGCGTGGCGCCGCCAGATGACTCTGGGCCGTTGGATCTCATGATCCAACGGTCCAGGTTAAAAGGGATTTTAAAAAATAAAAAATATATTTAATAAAATAATTAAATAGCAGATTATTTAAAATATTGATTTGGCTTTGTAAAATTAGTTAAAAATAGTTAAAAATACGGGAAAATTATGGAAAAATTCCAGAAAATATATTTTATTATTATCTTTAATATAAAAATAGTTTTGGGCTAAAAACAATTATTATATTTATTTCTAAATTGTTAGCCTGTTATAATAACTATAGAATATCTAGTTAATCTTTAAAATATTTTTAAATTACGAATTAATTATTTTAATTGATAATAAAAATATGTAGATTATTTTAAGGTATTATAAAATCTTTCAAAACATTTTAAGCCTATAAAATAATAAATAAATTTTAGAAATTTCCTTTAATCATATTTACTGCTTTAAAAATTATTAACAATACTTTAAAAATTAGTATTATATAAAAGAAACACGTAAATAATTATTTGATAGTAGAAATATAAATAAAATATATTTTATTAGGTATTAGAAAACATGGTCGTTACAAACCCGCATCGTTTTGCCCAACAACTGGGCTACGATCAAGGGATCCCCTTGGAAGCTTTCCTGCTGGAACCCGCTGCCACTGAAGAAGGGATGGAGAACGCACTGCATCATTTCATGCGCCTGAATACGGGTTCTCATTTTTTCATCAGTGCGCCGGCTTGCGCTCCACGACTCCTCAACGTGTACAAAGACTGGTACAATCATGCAACGGGAGCCATTATAAAGGTGGAAAGGCGACTGCTAGTCGACCGTAAGGGTGCGCCTCCAGGCAGTGACCGCAACGCTCCTTTGGTTCCTAGGACTCCAGTAGTTGCCCCTCTAAAAGAGGTTAGAACCGGGCCATCGCGTGCGCAAAGTCCTCCGCACGGATTGCCGCTCCCCGATACTACAGATGCAGCCCCAGCGCCCTGTGCTCCAGCGGAAACAGTGGTTGTAGCCTCGCTGGAGTCTGGCGTAGGTGCAGACATCGGGACCCGCCGTCCCAAGGTGACTGCTAAGCGTAAGTCGATCCTACGTGCGCCTAGGGTCGGAGGGCAGAAGAAAAAGAAGTCGCTCTTCGCTGCAGACGTCGCGTTCGGTCAGAAACCCCATGCTCCCTATGCCGAGGGTCTGAGTGAATATGGGACTAACGAGGGATTAGTCATGCCGCCGCCGGATGATACAGACTTGGAGGCCGCTCTCGAAACTTCAGCGTGGTTGGCAAGGCGTGACGCATGGCTGGCTAAGCTTGCGGATTCAGGTAATCAATAGTCGCATTTTCTATTGCATCATATCTTTATTATTGCCTTTGACTAATATTTTTTTCTTCTTTTCTTCCAACAGGCATCACCACTGAAGAAGCCATTGCCGCTTCACTCAAGACCTTCCAAGAGGAGGAACGCCTTAGAGCGTCTTTAGGCCTCAGTAAGTTTTGATTCATCAAGTTTTTATTCTCCTTGTGTTATGGTCAATCTAATCTCTCCCTTTCTTATTACATAAACCTTAACGCCGTTCCCGCCAAGTGACGCAAATGTTTTGCCAGCTGCCGATGTTCCCGCTTCTTCTGGGCTACTGCAGGAGGTTCGTCTTGAAGAGCCGATGAGAGATGCCTTAAAGGCTCTGGAGGCATCTTTAAATGAGGAAGACGATGCTTCGATGAAGGAAGCGTCAAAGAGGTCCATCGTGATATCCCGGGAGGAACGGAAGCAGTCGAGGCGCGAAGCAAAGGCATGCAGGGCTGCCTTGGCTATTGGAGCGGGTCCAAGCACCATCCCTCGTGCCGACACCCCGTCAGAAGAGCCCCCGGTCGTCCTGTCTACAGCTAATAGATAGGCGATCCGCACCAATAGAGAGGCTAACGACAAGTCTACCTCAGGTAATACTTCTTTCAGAATTTTGTTATAGGACTTATAAAGCTGTCGGTTCTTATATGTTCTACCCTGCAGGGCCAAGCCCAACTGAGGGGGAGGCGGAGACTGTCGAACCTGAGGGGCTTAGGGGAGAGACATTGGTCGAGCCCGATTCGGTGGCAGATGACACAGCCGGGATTGCTGGGCCCGGGGTAGTGGCTGACGAACTGGTCATGTCCACTATACCTGAGCAAGCGGTTGTTGCTGAGCCTGAGGTAGCAGCGGGCGGAGTGCCTGAGGCTGATGACCTTGCAGTGACGATGGACGAGATAACCGTGACTGCTGAACCCGAGGGAGTAGCGGGTGAGGTGGCCATGATTCCTGAGGACGAGCCAACCGCTCCTTCTCAGGAATCTGGCAATGCTCCAGTCATAGCCCTCCCCGTTTATGGTCCCCCGCCGTCTCCAGGTCTTGCGAGCACGACAACGGTCCCTATCGAGTCGGGTGACGAGGCCATGGGCGGTGGCCTCGTGTCGATGGAGGAGGGAGTCGCTTCCGTTTCGGTCGGCAGCTCATCAGGTAAATCCCAAGTTGCTGTCCTCTTTATCTTACAATCCTTTCTGACAAGTTCACATTTGTTCGTAACGCAGGTGCAGCCAGTGCCGATGCCCCATTGCTCGAGGGAGCACCTTCAACTACTGCCTTAGCGGTGGTCACCTTTCAGCCATCTCTCATACCGTCAAAGATGTTGGAAGGTATGGGTTTGCAACTTATTAATCTTACTTTTCAGACGTATAATTTGTGTACTAAAGTCATACTGTCGTGTCTTTCAGGAGTGCTTTTTGACCATCTTTATCAGGTGTTGCTCCCACACTTCTCCTTCCCATCCGAACTCGCTTCTTCCTCTGGTGGCGCTGGTGAGTATGATTTCTATTGATATCTTTCTTTTTCATTGATGGAATTACTTCTAACCTCTTTTTTTTCATCTCGACTGCAGTGCTACAGATTGAAGGAGGGGATAAAAGATCGGCTGCGCCACCGGCCCTTCCGGCCTTGCCACCTGTCTCAGCTGGTACGGTGACTATCGCATTGATAACTCCCTCTTTTTATTTTCTGTACTTTTATCTGATCACATCTTGTTTCTTTTCAGCTGTCGTTCCGGTCTCGGCGCCCTTCGAGCCTCGCATTACAATGCCGGCAGGTCCTTACCTGAGACGTCCATCTTCGAAAGGCGCCGCGAATAGTCTGCGCATGTTGAGTGACTACGTCGAGGAACTCGACGTTGAAACTCCTACATCTGCCGCAGACTTCGCTACGGAGGTTAACCCGATGCTGGTGATACTCGTGAACTTTCATGACGAGGGTATCATCGCATCTTAGGTTAACCATTGCAGGAAGATTGAGGCCCGCCTGCATCAGTTGGAGTCGATGCGTCCCGCTCCCGAGACCTTAGCCGCCAGTAATCAAATAGCAGCGTGGATTGAACAGAGCGCTTCTTACTTCCGCCATCTCGAACAAGAAGTCATTTCAAGGTGTAAGGAGCGCGGTGAGACTTCGAGCAAGTCTGCCCAACTGCATGCTCGGGTGGAGGCCAATGCTGCACGGCTGAAGGTTGTCTTTGAGGGCCTTCTGCAATGTCTTTCCGAAGGGTTATCATTGAGGCAACAGCTTGACGTTGTCGAGCGGGATGCACCCAGCCAGGAAGCAGCCCAGAAGGCGACGGAGGAGCAACTTTCATCCTTCTTGCGGCAGCGAGCCCAAGTGGAAGCGGAAGTAGCCGCGGCAGCCACCCAGGAGGAGGCGCTAAAGGAAGTGCGAGAGCAGCTCGTGGATTTGTTAAAGACACTTCCTCTCAAGTAATTCTCCTTGTATCTAGATACTTGTAGCATTTTTTTTTAAATAATATGTAGTCATTCTTCAATATTTTGTACGCTTCATCTTGTACCTGATTACATTCAATAAAGATACACATTTTTCTCTGCAATGTCTTGTACTATTTCTTTGCTTTTTCTTTTCTTATTATCAGCATGCTGTCACAATTAGCAGATAATAGAGTAAGCACCTTGATTTCTTTCACGAGATAGCGATGGCTTAGGCCGCAGGTTCAGATCTGCCGCCTAAGACTTTTCAACTCTATGAGCCGTGAGGGTCTCATAGAGATTTTTCTCCCTACGGATCGAGAGGATCTCGTAGGTGGGTTTTTCTCCTTAGGAGTCGTGAGGATTCCTAAGTGTGTTTTCTCTTATAGGTCGCAAGGATCCTGTAAGAGAATTTTTCCCTCTTACAAGTCGAGAGGACCCGTAAGCGGTTGTTTCCTTCCTTGTCAAAACTCGACTTTGGAGAGTGAGACCCGTGAATAGTATGCAAGGGACCATTTTAGATCGAATTGCAGGGTCCCATTGTTCAGGGAGCGAGTTTTTTAGTCCCTGTTGCCTGAGGCTTCATCTTGCAAGTTGAGACGAATCGGGAATTTCCCACGGAGACACTGGTTTTTCTGCGAGCTGACGCGAATCAGGAGGCTCTCGTCAAGGATTGTTTGTTTCCCTGAGTTGAGGTATTTGCCAAGGATTATTTGTTTCCTTGGTGTTGAAACGAATCAAGAATTTCCCACGGAGGCACTGGTTGCTCTGCGAGTCGATGCAAATCAGGAGGCTCTCGTCAGGGATTGTTTGTTTCCCTGAGTTGAGGTATTTGCTAAGGATTATTTGTTTCCCTAGCGCCAAGGATTATTTGTTTTCCTGGTGTTAAAACGAGTCGAGAATTTCCCCACGGAGACACGGTTTGCTCTGCGAGTCGACGCGGATCAGGAGGCTCTCATCAATGATTGTTTGTTTCCCTGAGTTGAGGTATTTGCTAAGGATTATTTGTTTCCCTAGCGCCAAGGATTATTTGTTTCCCTGGTGTTGAAACGAGTCGAGAATTTCCCCACGGAGACACTGTTTGCTCTGCGAGTCGACGCGGATCAGGAGGCTCTCGTCAGGGATTGTTTGTTTCCCTGAGTTGAGGTATTTGCCAAGGATTATTTGTTTCCCTGGTGTTGAAACGAGTCAAGAATTCCCCACGGAGACACTGGTTGCTCTGCGAGTCGACGCGGATCAGGAGGCTCTCATCAAGGATTGTTCGTTTCCTTGAGTCGAAGGATTTGCCGAAGACATTGGTTTCTTCGGGATTGGGATGAACCGTCGAGATTTGGCTTCGTTTTCTGGCGGAGCCTGTTGGGAAAGTATGGTTCCCTCTTTATTTGCGCCCTTGGATTGTATACAGGGATCGATGTGATCTTAACTGTAGGGAAAAAGTTTTATCATCATCATTTTTTTTGTTTTATTTCCGCGATGCTCTATCATTTCAGCTTTTATATCGCGAAGGTCGCGATTGCCCAATCATTTCGGCTGTTTATTTTGTTTTCACTCGCTGCTTTTCATTGTGAGTTGCCCAATCATTTCGGCTATTTTGCTTGCATACATTTTACTTGCTGCTTTTTATTGCAAGTTGCCCCATCATTTCGGCTATTTCGTATGCATGTGTGGCCTACCGGCTTTTCGCCGTAAACCTGAAATTAGACACCGATTTCGGCATCAGCACCGCTACAACTGGGATATTGCCAGGAGCGAATCATCATCTGCCTCTGTCGATGTCGAACAAAGGTGGCTTAGCGAACAGGGTTAAGGTCCTGTCAACTAAGGCTTTCGACTTCGTGAGCCGTAAGGGTTTCACAAAGGTATTTCTCGCTACAAGTCGTGAGGATCTTGTAGGTGTATTTTCTCCTTAGGAATCGTGAGGATTCCTAAGTGTGTGTTTCTCTATAAGTCGTAAGGATCCTACAGGAGGGTTTTCTCTTTGTAAATCGAGAGGACTTATAAGGGTCATGCGAACATATCTCCAGTCACGGATGGATCTTGGTTAGGGAAATGCTTATTCGCGCCTGTGGATTGTATACAAGGGTCAGTATTGAGCCACTTGTAGGGCAATATTGGAAGTTGTGGGGGTTGCTTAAGCACAGGTTTAGGTCTCTGTAACTTAAGACTTTCAACTCTTATGAGCCGTGAGGGTCCCATAAGAGAGTTCTCCTTACGAGTCGTGAGGATCTCGCAAGTGTATTTTCTCCTTAAGAATCGTGGGGATCCCTAAGTGTGTTGCTCCCTTGTGAGTCGTAAGGATCTCACGTAGGTGGTTTCTCCTTACAAGGTCGAGAGGACCCTGTAAGTGTCCTTTAACGAGGTTGCGCCCTTTAGGGTTTTCACAAACACTCGCCGGTAGTCCTGCTGTTTTTACTCACGGAGCCCTTTCGGGTTTTCATCCGTGCCCTTTTTGCTTATGGACCTACCCCTTTTTTATTATTTTTTTATTTTCCCTCTTTTTTTACGAGGTCGCGCCCTTTCGGGTTTTCACGAACACTCGTCAGTAGCCCTGCTGTTTTTACTCACGGAGCCCTTTCGGGTTTTCATCCGTGCCCTTTTTGCTTATGGACATACCGTTCTTTTTTTATCATTCATTTTTTTTATAATTTTCTTTTTCTCTTTTTTCTTTTTTTTTTATCTCGTCAGCCTAAGGATGCTGCGGTAGTAGTTTAAGGACGTTTCGGTCCGCTATTAGTTTAAGGACGTTTCGGTCCGGCATTGAGAAAGATGGCTATTGCTTATAAATCTTGAGCTGAGGAAGATAGCGGGCGGACATAGTCGTCGTCATCTATCATTGACCTAGGCTGTGGCTCATTAATCATAGTATTTCTTTAGGAAGCGACCGTTTATTGGCCTGAAAGGCCTTTCACCATGCATATCCATGAGTAGATAGGCCCCACCCTGGTAGACCTTATCTATGATGTACGGGCCTTCATAGTTTGGCTCGAATTTTCCCCGCTTGGCACGATTGGGAATCATAGGCCTTTTGACCACTAGCACAAGTTCGCCTTGGCGGAATGTCCTTGGTCGGGTTAATCTTTTATATGAGCGCGTCATCTTTGCTTTATAAGCTTCTAGATTTTGTTGCACTATGAGCTGGGTCTCATCGAGGGCATCGAGCTCCTCAAGCCGAAGGTGTGCATTCTCTTCGTCCGTCAGCTCGTAGTGAACCGCCACTCGTAGAGAGGGTAACTCTATCTCGAGAGGGAGTACTGCTTCTGTACCGAATACCAACACGTATGGCGTTGTATTCGTGGCTGTCTTGAACGTAGTTCGATATGCCCAGAGAGCTTCCTGCAATCTCTCGTGCCAGTCCTTCTTATTTCGGGACACCGTCTTCTTCATGATCTTCGTCAGGGTCTTGTTGAAGGCCTCGGCTAGACCGTTGGATCGCGGATTATAAACTGAGGAGTATTTCCAGTCTATGTTGTGTTGTTGTGCGAAGCGACTGATCTTGTGGCTTCTGTAAGCTGGACCGTTATCGAAGATGATCCGTCGCGGAGTTCCAAACCGATAAATGATGTGCGTCTTGAAGAAATAGAGGATATTCTCTGTCTTCACTTCCCTCAACGGTACTGCTTCTGCCCATTTGGAGAAGTAGTCAGTCGTCGCCAGGATGAAACGATGTCCTCTGGACGATGCTGGTTCGATAGGGCCGACTATATCAGTTCCCCACATTTCGAACGGCCAGCTAGCCACTGTCGGGTGTAGCGGATTTGGATGCTGATGGATGAAGTCTCCATGAATTTGGCATGAGTGGCATTGCTTCGCATATTCGAGGCAGTCCTGAATCATCGTGGGCCAGTAGTAGCCTATTCGTTTGATCTTCAATTTCATCTTTGGGCCCGCATGGTGAGAACCGCAGAGTCCGTCATGAACTTCCTGGACGACTCTTTTCGCTTCGTTAGGTCCCAGGCATCTTAACCACAAAGAATCAAATGACCTCTTGTACAGGGTATCATTGACGAAGGCGAAAGACAGAGCTCGTTTCATGAGCTGATGTCTTGTGGACGCATCTTCGGGCATTCAATGGGACTTAAAGTAGTCTATGAAAACTTCCCTCCCGTCCTCAGCCTTTTCTCGTTCTTTTATTTGTAAGGTCGTCTGCTCAGTCGCTCCCTTTTCCTCAGATGATTCCGGAGGTATTTCTGCTGGAGCAAGCACCCGACGGCTTTGTACCACGATTCTAACGTCATCGAGGTTCTCGTCAGCCAGTTCTTTAGCAAGTTTGGCCAACACGTCTGCTTTGCTGTTTTCCGCGCGCGGTATGCTTTCCAAAGTATAGGAGGGAATTTGGGTCAACAGTTGTTGCACTTTTTCACCGTACTTCACCAATTCTGGTTTGCACATTTGGTAGTCGCCGTTTACTTGACTAACGACTAGTTGGGAATCTCCGTATATGAAGAGGTTTTCAATTCCTATATCGATGGCGATCTCAAGGCCTGCTATCAGAGCTTCGTATTCGGCTTCATTGTTTGTCCTCGGCTCTGTTAGGGAGAAAGAAAAACGCATTATCCCAGCTTGCGGAGTTACAAAGATGAGTCCTACCCCCGATTTGATTATAGGGGTACTTTGTTTGTGCTTTTTCACGGAAGATACTCCATCGAAATAGAGCTCCCATCGGGTATCACCACCGTCGATTGCGTCAAACGCATGCTCGTCTGGTAGATCACAATTCAGAGGAGAATCGGCGGGTATCGGATGCTCAGCGAGGAAGTCGGCGATGGCCTGGCCTTTCACTGCCTTGAGAGGTTGATAAGTTATCAAAAACTCCATCAAGAGCAGGGCCCATTTAGCGAGTCGACCTATCAATATGGCTTTCGACATCAAATATTTAAGGGGGTCCACCTTTGAAATGAGACGGACCTCATGTGCCAACGCATAGTGCCTGAGCTTTGTTATCGCAAAGATCAACGCCAGGCAGTGTTTTTCAATGGGGGAGTAGTTGCTTTCTGCCCCCAGTAGAACTCGACTTAAGTAATAAAGAGCTCTCTCCTTCTCTTGATCGTTCTCTTGTGCCCATAATGCGCCTAAGGAACCTTCGAGGGCGGTTGTATAAAGGATGAGGGGTTTTCCCTTGACCGGAGCAGCCAACACCGGCGGGTTCTGCAGGTATTGCTTGATCTCGTCTAGCGCGCTTTGGCACTTTTGGTCCCAGACGAACGGGGTTCCCTTCTTCATCAGGTGACTGTAAGGACGGCATTTGCCCGAAAGGTTGGCTATAAATCGCCGTATGTTGCGAGCTTCCCTTGGAGAGACCGTAATTGTTTGAGAGTCCTTGGCGGTGGCATTTCCATGATCGCCTTGATCTTTGACGGATCTATCTCAATCCCCCGGTGCCGAATAATGAATCCCAGGAATTTGCCTGAGGAAACTCCGAACGCACACTTGAGAGGGTTCATCTTCAAGTTGTATTGCAGAAGGCGTTGAAATATGGTCTTCAGATGCTCGAGATGGTCCTTGTATGATTTGCTTTAAACCACGAGATCGTCGATATAGCATTCGACGATTTCGTGTATAAGGTCATCGAAGATCTTCGTCATGGCCCTCTGATAGGTGGCGCCGGCGTTCTTTAAACCGAAGGGCATCACCTTGTACCAGAATATACCCAAAGGAGTCCTGAAGGCGGTGTGCTTCTGGTCTTCGGGATGCATTTTTATCTGATTATACCCTGACGAGCCGTCCATAAAGGAGAAAACCTCATGAGTGGACGTGTTGTCTATCATCAGTTCGGTGACTGGCACTGGGAAATCGTCTTTCGGGCAGGCTTTATTGAGATCCCGGAAGTCTACGCATATGCGCACTGTCCCATTTTTCTTCATCACCGAGATGATGTTGGCGATCCATCCAGGGTATTGAACCTCCTGGATGAATCCAGAGTCGATCAGCTTCTTGACCTCGGCGTTGATACTCATCTCAAGCTCGAGCCGCATTCTTCTTGGTGCTTGCTTGACTGGCTTGACACCTGAGGATATCGCCAATCTGTGCACAGCAATTTCTAGATCTAATCCCGGCATTTCGGAATAGTTCCATGCGAAACAATCTTTATGCTGCATAAGCAAGTCTTTTAGCACAGCCACCCTTTCTTCGGATAATAGCTCACTGACGAATGTCGGTCGCGGGTCGTTCACCGTTCCCAACTCAATTTTCTTGAGGTTGTCTGCGGTGGTATGGATTCCATCTTCCAGCTCTTTTGGCGCTGGTGGGAATTCTGAGATCACCTCATCGTTACTGTTTTCAAAGCACCAGGGAAGGTCATCCATGTCCTCGGGCTCTTCTTTTGATATTGTTATCACGTGATAAGTACGAATTCGCTTCCAATCCCAATATGGAACTGGTTCTTCTTCCGTAGCCTTGTGTTCGTGCTTCTGTGGCGGCGCTACCCTCCACTTGTCAGACAGAGCGAACTTGCCAAGCTGATACTGATCTTCAACCCAATTCTTGAAGGTGAAGCAGTCTTCGAGAGGATTCCCTACCATTCGGTGATAAGGGCAATAGTCTGGGTGAGAGACTTCGCCTGCTTGTTCGGGGTGTTTGGACTCTGGTAGCGTAAGCATCTGATTTTTTATAGCGAGGTCGAGTATTTTCTTCGTCTTGTCTCGAGGAAAAGAGTACGCTCGACCCATTTTTCTCATGAGGGATAGATCGGAACCGCTCGATTTTCGCTCGCGTGGCCTCTTAGCCCCGCTTTGTTGCTGTTGAGCACCTTTTTCGCGTTTCGACTTGTTTCTGCCTCTGCGTCGGGCCTTCTTTATAACAGGTTGACAAGGAGCGGCATTTTCATCTTTCACGGCCTGTTGGAGAAGGCGTTGCATTTTGGCTTTCTCGTAGATGACCATTTCGCGATTATGATCGTCCCGGACTTTTTGACCCGCTTCCTTTATAAGGTTGTCCATTTGTTCTTCGAACGACGGACCGGGCACTTTTGCATCTGGAACTTTCACTGGCTCAGGATTAGCGTCCTCCCATTGAGCATCCGCTTCTTCATCGAAGTCATACATGACATAGCAGCTGTTTAGTAGCTCTCGTTTCTTTGACCGGATGTATCCAAGTCCTTTTGTCTCCATTTTCCCACTAGGCAGTTTGCGTTGAGTCTCGGGAACGTTCCAGACTTTATCATAGAACTTGGATTTTCGAACGGTCTGCTTGAAGGATATCCCCTGGCGTTTCAGCAGCTTTTTCAAACCTTCCGTATAATAGCTGGGAAGACGGATAGGCTGAAGCCTGTCGAGCGTAGGATCCGCGCCATGCCAGATTTCTTTCTCCACTTTGGTTTCTTCAGAGCGGTAGAACAGAATTGCTTTTTCACTTTCTCGCCTGGGAGGGATATAGAACGTTCGCAGCTCTTCTACACTGTAGATATCAAGCGCATCCAATTCCTTACGGTGTTTAAGCGGCACCATAGCGACTTATAGACTTTGTTCTTCGTCAGCGGACGTTCGTATTGAAGGTCGAGCAGAGAATACAGCATGGATCTCATCTTCCGAGTCGCTACCAAAGATCAACGTAGGAGTGGACAGTCCTGGCTTGTTGTGTTGGGGCGGACCCGAATACACTATCTTTTCTTCCTCCTCAGTATCACTCTCGAAAACAGGGATGGTGGCGTTAGCTTTGTTTTCCGGCTTATGACACCTTTCCGTGTCTTCGAAATCCGGTAAGAAGTATTTGGCATCTTCATATTTGCGGACTTCGTTCACGGAAAATGGATTCAGTTCTCCCGCCATGGTATACTCGAGACTATCCTTAGCGTATTTCATACACTGATGTTGTGTAGAAGGGATGACGTTGTACTCGTGTAACCACGTTCGGCCGAGCAAAGCATTATAGCATGTCTTGGCGTCTATGACGTGGAACTTAATGTCCGTGACAAGTAACCCAAAGCGTAGCGTTAGTATCACAGATCCAAGAGTTCTTGATGACTGGGAGTCAAACCCGGAGATAGTGATCTTGTCCCGAGCAAGGTGCTGGACGCTCATGCAGATTTCTTTTAACACCCGCACATTGAGGAGGTTAACGGAGGATCCATTGTCGATCAGGATTTTGCCTATCTTTATATCGTGGTAGTATCCTGAGACATAGAGGGGGCGATTGTGTTCGCACGTCCCAAGGAGAAGGTCTTCATCACCAAAAGCGACATCGGTTGTGTGCACTTCCTCCAGTTCATCCTTCATCTTTTCCTCGGCCAGGAAAGCTTGGAATTGCTCCGGATCCTGTAGTGCCTTGATTAACGAATCTCTCGCTTCCTTCGATAGCAGAAGGGCGTCAAGAATGCTGAGCTGCGAGGGTAGTTTCCTCAGATGCGCTAGAACGTTGTAATCCACCTTATTTTTCTTTGGCGGGTCCTTGGCGGCTAGCTCTTCCATGACTTGGTCATCTAGGGTAATATCCTCAGAGACCTTTTCTTTCCCTTTGTCTTTTCTGTTTGAGGGTCCGAGATTCTTTTCAGGCAGCATCCGATTACGCAGCCGGATATTTTCGCAGACCTTCGGCTCTTCTTCTTTTCCCGAAGTGGACTCTTTAAAGAGAGGGGCAAGCTCCAACTCCTCATCAGAATCGCTCCCGAATGTAGGCACCTATGATCCCCCGGCGTTAACCATGCGACAATCACCGGTAGTTCTGTTAAACCCTTCGGTCATATTTTTCCACTCCCGACGAGTTTTACGTTTCTCCCGCTTAAAATGTTGTCGATGAGCAACATATTCTTGCCACCATCTATCGAAAGCTTTGCACTCTTAAGTGGGGTGAGAAACCTTCTGATGATATAAGCAATAGGAGGGGTGCATTTCCATTTCACCAGTAATGTTTCCTTCGGAGGATGGTAGCTTCATGCCCATTGATATGGCTTTAGCAAACCTTTTCCTCATCTTAAATTTGCTTTTGTCGGTAGTGGATGTATTTTGCTCCAGCGGGAGCGTCTCAGCTCTTTCATCGAGTCGCTGGCGCTTGGCCCTTTCAAATATGACCACCTCGCGTTCTCGATTAGCTTTACTTTTCAACCGAGCTTCATTAAGGAATGCGTCAATTACCTCATCTGATGGCACCGGAATTTTTGATTCAGGATCTGCCCCCAGCGATTCAGTACAAGGAGTCTCCTCATCGTCCATGAACGAATGGGAAATCACATGACAGCTCACCACATATTTTTCAGATTCATCAGATGAGCTTTCTCCCTCATCTTCCCCTTGAAAGACATGATTGAGGAACTCTTGGAGTGTAATGGGAGTCCGTGCCTTCTGGTTGTACTTCTCCAGCGCGTCAATTTATTTTTGCAAGTCCGTGCGCTTGTCTCCAGGCTTCACGGGCTTCTTTGATTTCTTTTTCTTCTTCTTTGAAGATTTCGATGGCTAGTTGTGAATGCTTGGGCCGCCACCATCGGTCCTTGGAGTTGGACGTGGCTTCAACATCCCTTCAATGACCTGCGGTTCTAACGGATTCTCCCACTTGATCGCTGGGCATGCCTGAAAGTCGTTCAGCATTTTCTTTGTCTTAGCTGATAATACAACCTCCCAAAGAGCTTCTTCAACGACAGAGCATGTTGCCCCCGGCGTACTCATCCCCTTAGAGGTGTGGGGCTGCGGGGGATTCACCTTCCATTTGTCAGATAACGTGAACTTGCCCTGTCGGTACTGGTCTTCAAGCCAATTTTTGAAGACGTAACAATCTTCGATCGGATGACCCAGTACTCGATGATAAGGACAGTAGTTGGGCTCATTAACATCATTTGGTTGCGACGGACGTTTTGGATCCGGCAGATTTATGAGTCGGTTGCGCAACGCCAGCTCGAATAACCTCCTCGTTTTATCTCGAGGAAAAGAGTAAGAATGTCCTAGCCTCTTCTCAAGGGCTACGTACGGGCGCATATTATTTTGACGAACGACCGGCTTCGAGTTGTTTGGTTGTTGTTGAGCATTAGCGACAACGATCGCTTTTCCCTTCCCCTTATCATTTCGAGAGTCCGGCTTTGGAAGAGGGGGTTTATGGCCCATCTGATCCATTTGCGCTAGCTTGTCAATCAAGGCCTGGAAGGTAATCGGCTTGAAAAATATCATAAATTGCGAGATGGTTGCTTGCGGATCAAGGGTTCCCACAAACATACCCACTGCGGGAGTTTCTTCAATGCGCTGCTCGCACTTCGACCATAAGTTCCGCCACCGTATAGCATATTGAACCCATGTCTCGCCTGGCTTTACCCTGGCGTTAATCAGTGCCGTCATCAGGGTACGTTCACTGGCGCTTGCAAAACGCTGAGTAAACAACAGCTCCATCTCCGCGAAGGTCTTGATAGAGTCGTTCGGGAGCTCAGAGTACCACTCGAACGCCGTATCTGATAAACTTCCAAGAAACTGGCGAAGCAACAGCTTGTCATCACCGCCGGTATTGCCGCAGAGTGCCCTGGAACTGGGCAACATGCTGGTGAGGATTGCCCGTCCCCTTATAGACATGGAACTTAGGAATTGTGTAACCGGGCGGGTACTTGATTTGATCGTACCAACTTGGATATGGCCGCCCTGTTTTTACGACTTGGCCAGCTGCTTCAGTCGCATGATGAACCTGTATTTGTTAGGCTATGTACTCGTCCAAATCAGCTTTGGAGATTGTATCCTCTTTAGCTGCTGACAGAGCTGGCGGAGGGTTTGACGTCTCTCCTCTATCGTCTTCAAGGACGATCGGGGGATCTTCAGCCGGAGGATCTTGCTGGATCATCATCCCTGCCATGTCTTGGAACAGGAGACCCATACGCTTTATGTTGGCTGCTTGTTCAGCAGCCTCTTTATCCTTCTTCTCCAATATTCGTCGAAGGAATTCGGCGTCGGTTTCTTGCTCCTGGCGTTCATCCGAGGATGTTTCAGGGTTTTCTTTTGGCCCAGTAAGTGCGGCCATAGCGTTCATCATCTCTTGGAGCTTTTGCTGCTGCTCCTACGCTTTGGTCACTGATCGCGTAAGCGGTCGATGACCCGTAGATATGCGACTGTCCTCCTTACCAGATGCCACATAGACGGTATGAACTACAATGCCCCCTGACTTAGTGCGTTTGGGTTCACCACCTTTGATATTCGTCGCCGGCGTTGGCACTTTCTCCGGCCTTCTTCTTTTATGGGCCGTAGAAGTTGAGGGGGCCATTGCTTTGGGCACCCAAGCGGTCGTCACCTATCGTTGCTTGACCGGGAGATTTTCTTCTTGCCGACCTTTCGACTTCTTCTGTTAGCGAGAGAAATTAGGATCAATCACAGATTCTCGGACTCGTCGCCATGTCTTGTAAATCCTGGAGGACAGCGATTGAGGAGGCTGCTCCGGCTTTTCTGCTTCCACGGTAGTCTCTACCGGTGGAGGAGATCTTTTGAGCACCGCAGTTGGCGAGTTCCTGCGTACCCTATTCAGTAGATCAAAGCTGTTCCCAGTTGGAACAGCAGCATCAACTTCTACCGTTGGAGCTGGCAGAGTTATCCCGGAAGGGGAGTTGCCCCCAGTCTTCCTTATTCGGCGGCAGTGGCGTCGTCGGGCGCGACGAGTCGTCGGTATTGGTTCAGAGACAGAAACAGCCTCTTCTTGCCCCTGTTCAGGTATGGGGTTGTTGCCGGCGTCAGCCTATTGAAGACTGATGTCTTTTGAGCAGCAGGAGCAGGAGTGGGAGTTGGGACGGTCAGTCTTGTAAAGACCGATCTCTTAGCAGGAGAAGCCGTCTCGACGACTTCAGGAGAAGGTTTGGGTACTCCTTTTGGGGTAACCTTTTCCGGGACTGCAAGCTTCATTGTGGGCCCACAGGAGTTTTGGCCCAGTCTAGAGAAGACCGAGGCATTGGTGTTGGGTGACTCGTTGAGAGGGGCCACAGTAACTGTAAGTCGATCGAAGATCGACTTCTTATGAGCTTCTTGTATGGGCACGGGGGTGCTAAAGCTTGTTAGCGGAAACATAGTTCCGAAAAACAACCCCGTGGTGGCTTGAGTAATCTGCTCCACGGGCATGATGAACAAAGAGGCCACTTGGGGCCCGTAGGTTATGCCCCCAGTTGAGGCCGGACGCGAGCTGCAGCTGCAGTTGGAGCACTTCGAACAAGTAGAGGCCATCGATGCTTGATTTCTTTTTCTGCGCCAAGCAAGAGACCAAATCTTAGTAAACTTGAAATCCAAAGGCAACCATTAACAAACCGCGATTCGTTCGCGAAGACGACACATGAAGTGTGGAGTGGAAAGAGGAAAAGGTCCCACCAGGCATGCCAGAATCTGTTCCCCTCCGAACGGCGGCGCACAAGACCGCGAGGTCCTGACGCTGAGATTCGGGGCAGATGCTACTTGGTTTTATCCTTCCAACTCTCCGAAGATGCCAAGTTGATTTATGGCACCGTGTATCGGAGGTTTAGACGGATGCGGCCGATGTAGCAGACTTCGTCAGATTCCCCCTCGCTTGAGGGGTTTTTGATTGTGGGGACGCTCTTCCCTGCAGGCGCAAGCCCCTGCAGTTAATTACGCTACCGCATCGCGGTAACCACTTTCTCCTTCTCCAGAATTTCACTTCGTGTCGTGTGTGTTTGTTTTGTTTGTGGTTGCCCGTGGATTGTATACGGAGACTGAGTAATGCCGTCGCCCGTAGGACGTGGATTAATCCAAATCCGTATTTACTTAGATTTGGGTTTGGTGTTCTTAGTTTAAGAATACATCAGCCGTATTGAGGCTAAGATCAACTTAAACATTCGTTAAGGATACGTTAGTCCTGTTTGAGACTAAGATCAACTTAACGTGGTGATCCGTTTAATATATAGCCGTCAGGACTCATCACCTCTCTGACGTCGTTGAAGGATTACAACGATAGGTGTCAAAGGAGTTCAGAGATGTACCCTTGAACCAAAGTCGATTTGGAGTTTTATAGTCCATTTAAATGTTTAAGGATACGTTAGCCGTATTTGGGGATAAGATCAACTCAAACGGGACCGTTTAGATCCGGCAAAAGAGCATTTGGAGGCTTTATTGTTCCAGTTTAGGGACATAGTGGTCCATGTTCTAGTTTAGGGACGTGGTGGTCCACCATTAGTTTAAGGACGTTTCGGTCCATCATTAGTTTAAGAACATTTCGGTCCAATATTAGTTTAAGGACGTTTCGGTCCACGAGTTTAAAGACCCCGCAGTCCATATTCCTATGTGGTCGTCGGGACCCGTCATCTCTCTGACGTCGTTGAAGGATTACAACGACAAGTGTCAGAGAAGTTCGGAGATGTACCCTCGAACCGGAGGTAAATTGATTTAAGAGAGCAATCTTGCTCAGTCAATTTAATTTGAGGACTTACGGCCAAAATTGGGCTAAGTCCAGTTGAAAATGTTCAACATTTTATTTGCTTTTGCATTACATTTCTTTTTATTTTTATAAAGGATGCAGAGCATCAATTTGTTTTGGGCTCTGCCCATTTATAAATGATGCAAAGCATCTACTTTGTTTGGGCTCTGCCCTTTTTAAAATGCATAGCATTTTTTACCATTTCGTTTGGGCTCTGCCCTTTTATAAATGATGCAGAGCATCAATTCTGTTTGGGCTCTGCCCTTTTTATTGCGTTACAATTTAATTAGGCCTGCTTGGTCTTTTTGATTTGGGCCTGGCCCTTTAGGAAATGCATTGCATTTGTCAGGCGCTTTGCGCCAATCAGAGAGCGCAAGCGCTTGTGGTGTTGACACGTGTCACGCAAGCGCAGTGCGCTGCGCTAATGCGCTGCACCTGCGCTGCTGACACGTGGCGCGCTCTGGTGACTTGCGCCAATCCAGGAGCGCAACAGCGCAGTTTGCAAGTGCAAGGCACTATAATTTGAGAATCTTTTAGAACCAATGGTTCATGATAAAGTGCAAAGCACTGTTTGTTTTCTTCGATCTAATGAGAATCAAAGAAAACAAGTATTTCTTGTTCTTCTTGTTTTAAAGAACCAGTGGTTCATGAGAAGTGCAAAGCACTGTTTATTATATGAAGATCATTGATCTTGTTCTTAGATCAATGATCTATTAGAACAAATTTCTTCTATTTTATGAAGGTTTTTTTTTTACCTTTTTCTTGAAACTTTTTCAGAGTTCTCTCTGTTTGAAGCTCTTGATTTCTTAAAATGTGTTGATGATTTGAATTGAGGTCTAGGATCCTTTTTATAGTGCCCATAAATTAGTTAAAGAGATCTTTCTCTGAATGATTTGGGGAATTTTTCCCACCATTGGATGTTTGATCCAAGGGTTTCTGTTTTACAGAAGAAAATCTTCTTGTTTTAAATAGAACAGAAAGATTTCTTTAGAATCTTGATTCTGTTTGGCGCAAATGCCCCAGCGCGTGACACGTGTCAAGCAGCGCAACTGCGCTGACGCGTGTCGCGCAGCTCAACTGCGCTAGCGCATCTGCGCTGACGCGTGTCGCGCAGCGCAACTGCGCTAGCGCATCTGCGCTGACGCGTGTCGCGCAGCGCAGAGCGCAGCGCAACTGCGCTAGCGCATCTGCGCTGACACGTGTCGCGCAGCGCAGTGCTTGCGCAACTGAAGCGTTGCTTCCTTTAATTTTGCTTTAAATAGAGCTTTGCTCTGATTGGGTGCGCCGCTTTGGGCGCTGCGCTGATGTATCTACGCCTGACACGTGGCGTGTTGCGCCCGGGATTTGAAGCGTTGCTTCAAAATTTGAATTTTGAATTTCCAGCAGAGCTTTGCTCTGATTGGGGGAAACATGCACATGTTAAGATAAAGATAAACTAAATAGCATATTATCATATTGAGCAAGATTGTCTTGTACATATATATGTCCAAGCATCCACATGTTTACACATACAATAATGGCCTCTATGGCATATATATCCAATAAAGTCAATCTCGGACAGCGAAGAAGAGCCAACTTTCGACCCCAGGACCGCAGAGCAAGATCTGCTTCAAGAGCTTCGAAAACAGCTCAGGAGCAAAGATAAAGAGATGACCAAGATCTATTCAAAAATTGACGACCTAACGAACGTTGTGATGTAGCCCACGGATCAAATTGCTCGGACACCTTCCAATCAAGCACAAGTCTCTACTCATGAGCCGGGTGATGATAACCCGAAGCAACCGATGCCTGTCCTTTTGGGTCCAAGATTGGGCGAACCGCACGAAAGCCGACCACATTCCGCTTCTGGGTACGCCTTGGCCCCAGATAGTACCATCCCGCTAACACAAGATCGGATAATGGATTTAGTCACTAGCAAGGTTAGAACATTGGTAGCCAAAGCCAAAGCTCAAAAAGAAATCTGCAGTAGTGGGTGGCCATATCCCGCATAGTACGATCTGATCGAGTGCCCGAGCGGCACATTATTCCTAAGTGTTAGTTGTATATATGCCCTAGAGGCCATTGTTGTACATACGATGTATATTATAGTGGATGCTTGGATATATATATAATGAGGACTTTCTTGCTCGATATGATAGTATGCTATCTGGTTTCACTTTGTCTTAACATGTTGACTTGTATTGGTTTACTGTCTTGCTCTCACATGTTGATAAAGCCCTTAGGATATGTACTTGACTACTGGGACTATGATGAGATCATACTAGTGGGGCCAAGGTAGTCAACGAGTACATCCTATAATTATTCCTAGTCGAGGGTATATCGAGACAGGGCATCGATACACTATAGTAGACTAGCGTAGACGCATCTTGACCCATATGATGGGTGATGGATGATCCCATATCCATTGGTGTTTGACATCAAAGATGGTGTACGGGTGCTCAGTGGATACTGGGTACACTGAACGGACTCGCCGAGAACTCCTAGATGGTATTATACCTATCGTCAGATAGCAGTTCTCCGGTGACACTAGAACATGTTAGTCTGTAGACCCGAGATCGTCATAGAGTCTTATGTGATTCCCACTGTGCTTTGATTTCCACCTTACCAAGTCCAAGAGGGCGTGCAAAATGGTGGCTTTTGGGTACAGTCCCGAATCACATGGAGGCAATGAGCGATAGGAGGGGTTTCGTCTCTCCCGGTATAGGGAGTTGATGTTATGCTGTGTTCGATTGGCGATAACTGGAAGTCCCTGGCCAGGGCTGATATGGAGTGCTGCTGGTAAGAGTTATCAGTAGTTTCTCGACCTATTATGAGCCTTACACCGACACGACTTATCGGTTACTGGGGTTTGACGTTTACCACCGCTAAACTTGATATGCGACATATCAGACGAAGAGACCGGATAGTACAGTAGTGTAACTGATTGGATTCACAGGAGAATGTACAGGCTTGTTTGTTGATCTTCTGATCGCTCAATATCTGGGTGGCTGTTACGTTTAGCTGACCGCTTGCAGCTTGTGGGTGTTTGATATGATCATCACCTACTTCCGGCGTATTGACGATTCTTTAGAGCCCTACACAGAGGTTTCCTGGCTCAGGCAAAACGGAGTAGGAGCACATATGTGATATGTGCGGGACTGAGAATAATACGAAATGAGATACCGTATTCTATTCTCGCGATATGAGATATCGGCCGGGTATATGTGATATAGCCGGGTCATCGGATCAAGTGTTGATTCGATGAAATAGTACATGTTATATTAGTCGGTTATATGCAATATAGCCGGATTGTCGGATCAAGAGTTGATTCGATAATTTAATATATAATTATATATGTGATATATTACGTTACATTAACTAATATAAGTTCGCTTTATTGATTCTTTTTCTCACTGGATAATATATTGATGTATATGCGATATATGTTAATTGTATTATTTTCTTTTGTTACAAAATATATTGTATATGTGATATATAATATTGTAACATGTTAGGGTTACAAATGCAACATGGTTGTTGAGTTTAAACCAAGTTAGGGTTTGGATTAGGGTTAGCTTTTGGGGTAGCTTTTGGATGAGCTTTCATGAAGCTTCATGAAGGTTTGACTTTTGTCTTCTTCCTATGATATTTTGTGGAGATATTCTTTAACCCAACCCAAACCCTTAACCTATGGTTCATTCTCTACAATGGTTAAGCCTTTCATTCTTAACATATGGTTGCAATTGTAACCATAACAATAATTCATTATTCATTACAAAAGGATTAGCTTCATCTTCTTCTTTTTCTTGCTCTTGAAAAAGCTTCACCAGCTTTTGTGTTTGTGATGATAAATGGTGAGAAATTGAAAGCAAAAGAGTGTAAAATTCTCACTTCATCATCCTTATCTATTCTAGCCACTTAGATTAAGGTGTCCACTTCTCTAATTACTTCATTAGTAAAGTGTAAGCTTGGGTTAGAGATTCTTCAAGGTAGATCATCTTAGATCAAGAAGACTTCAAGCAAGATGCATCTTTCACCTCTTGGAGCCTCACGAGAGTCGGAGTTCTTGATCATCGCAGCGAAGGGACCTCAACACGGAGCTTATGAAGCAAAGGAACAGACTACAAAGGTTGTAATCCCAATCTATTTAGTTCTTTGTATGTGATACAAACTTGTTACCCTAGAATTTCTAGTAAAGATTCATGGTTTGCTTGCTTTGCACCTCTCTAAATTTTAAAGTGGCATGAGTGATGCTATCAAACCCTAGACTAGGTGCAAGGGAAGCCCAACAGTGGTATCAGAGCCAACCTAGAATTCTAGATACGGTGTTAAAACAATTACGAAAACGAAATCGACTCCGAAATACGGTATTTTGAAACCCCCATTTTGCTCTCTGGAAATTTTGCAAAAAGTTCTTTAAAAATTTTTCAAACAGGTGCAGAATGATATTTGGGACATTCTAAGAACATGGGAGAAACACGGAGGGAGGGGCTCGGATTTTGGCCGATCCCCTAGCCTGAAATTTCGGCCAAGCCGGCCCCATGGGCTCCTCTGCCCCCTGTATTCCCCCTGTGCTCTCATGTCTCCATTTTGGGTTTCCTAGTATTGTTTATTTAGCCCAATTTTCATGTAATGATTAGTTTGACCTGGGGCTAATTCGTAGTGCTTCGTAGTCGTATAACTTAACACTGTATTGGTAACCTTGACTATTTTTAGCAGTTTGATCGAACTTCGCACACCACATTTTGTACCCCGCTGAAATTTCAAAATGTTGTAATTTTCCAAAGTTGATTATATTCGTAAAATCGTGCAAGTATCCCTATGGACCCCCTAGAAGACTATAATAACCTTAACTCGATTCTATGCCCACGGAACCGCATTCGAACCTTCGGATATGCCGTAGTTCCGTGCTGTCATAGGTGAGGCGTTGGTTAACTCCTTTTACGGCTGGTCCATAGACACCGTGGCACAGTTTTTGAATGTTTTAACTTTGCTCAAGTGTTGAGCTCACGGGGGTAATTTGTGAGTGTATGTTGATTCGATCGAAACGTTAAATATCGTCCTGATATTCTGTGATTGTGATACAATATGTGGAATTCATATAGTTAGGCATGAAATCCGTAATATGTGATATTTCGGGTTTACGATGTCTAAGGTGTTTTTGGATTCCAAATGTTGTAGTTTTGCACTTTCTTTTCTGCGACCGTAAGTGTAGTACGTAGGGTATTACCGGCTTCGTTGCTATACATCAACGACAATCGGGATACGCATACTTGCTTACGTTGATGATATGAGATATTATGTGTTGTTGTGATATGTTATATTGGATCGTCGTGTTCTGAATAGCCGGGGTTTTATGTGAGATGAGAGTTTTTATTTTCATTCATATAAAATTCAATGTATGTAATATTCTTTTATTGGGGCACTTCCGGGTTGAGGTTGATGTCTCCATTATATATTATTTACTTTTCCGCATTAGGATAGACCCAAGGAGGGGAGCACAAGTAACCGGGTTCTAGAGTCCAGTGGGAGACCATCTCGAGGAGTCAAGACCGGGTCTCCTAACCCTGGAATTGACAGCGTTACTTGCCGCTCTCGTAGGGGTCTAGGGATGTGGGTTTGGCTATTCATCGCGATAGTGAAATCTGTGTTTTATACAGGCTCGAAATAAAATACGGACCTCCTAGTATATCCAATATTTCATATGTTTCTTCTGCTGCTGATATACTGTGATGTGATCATATTATATGCGTGAGACGAATGCTTTATTATTGTATATATGATATATAATAAACGTTGCTTATGTTTTACACCCGTGCTAGTCCCCTCCCGATATGCCGTTAGTTAAGTAACCTAACGGTGTATAACGGAACATTGTGGCGAATGCGAATGGCATAAGCGTACGTTGTATTTTCGTTTCTTCTGTGATGCTTAGGAAGCATAAATGATGGGGTTTATTAATGAGATTAATAAAAGAAAAGAAACCTAAAAGATGTTGTAGAATCAAATTTATAAAAGGGTAGCTACAGTTTTTGCTTTGCATAGTGGTATATGTGATATACCCTGCACCTTATTCGATGAGTAAAGAGCCGAGATCCCTTCACCGGGAGTGACCTCTTTAGCAAAACTGGCAGATGCTACAAACTCACGGTTTAGTTTTTGATTGCTTCTATAGTTCTTGCTTTGCACAGCGGTATTTATGAAATATCCTGCACCTTATTCGATAAGGAAAAAGCCGAGATCTCTTTACCGGGAGTGACCTCTTTAGCGAAACTAGAAAAGCCTAAAAAACAATTCTTTTCAAAATCACTTGTTTCTACAACGATATCAAGTTCATTACGTTTATGGTTTTCTGAAAAACCTGCGTAGCCCTCCGTCATTTCAGATAAGTACTACTTAGTATTCGTGCTACGTTTGTTGACTATATTAAGGCGTAGTGTGCGGTAGATAATTAGTGCTTATCTGCTAAAACATGATATGTGATTGGATTAGGGTAGTTGTACGACTTTGTTGACTATGTTAAGGGTTGTGCAGGTGGGTTTAATTGAATCGGGAAATGATGGATTGAAATTGGCTAGCAATTATGATTTGTTGACTATATTAAGGTCATAAGTTGCTAGGAGCAAAAGCATTATCAGGAATTTCAAGAGTTGAAATTTGCAATGAGATTGCATACCTTCTATGAGATAGATGGATCCTGATACCCACTGTGAGTAAGAGTTACTCCTGGGAGAGTTTTACACATGACAACTAGTCAATCAAGTAGGTGTCTAGAAAGGTGTTAACGAGGTTATGCCTATGGGAAAACGAGATTTATTTTAATTAGGTCCGTGCGAAAGCACGGGGAACCTCTCTCAAAGTACCAACACTGACCTGGCTGAAAGATTGGCAAACTTGTAAAGTGTAATTAATCCCGGCTAGTCTTACCTTTTAGGGTTTGAAGGAAGATTTGATGAAAACAGTGGGAGCCATCCTGATTAGATAAGATAATAACCAATCTAATCTTTCAAGAGCATACGCTAAAGTGTTTTCATCTCTCTCTTTCCAGGTAGCGACCATGTCAGGCCTTAATCAAGATAATAATATGGATGTATTGACTGAACCCGCTTATTATACTGAGCAGGGGAACGTTGGTCCCACTCCAACTTATAATTTTTATAAGTCCGAGCAGGGAATAGGGGAATATCTGGATTCTCACGCCGCCCAGACGAAGAACAAGCATGCTGATGCATCTTCTTCAGGTGTGTTAGTTATCGAGAACTGTTTCTCAGTTCACTCTACGTCCTAGGTATTAGATACCGGATCGGGATCCCATATATGTAATATGTTACATGGGCTACGAAAAGGTAGGGAACTGGGAGAGGGTGATCATTCCGTAAGAGTTGGGAATGGTGAAATGTTGCAGCCAAAGCAGTTGGCGAATACCACCTTGTGTTACAGCGACGGAGACCAGATTAATCGCATATTGATTGATCCAGGGTCCTCGTGAACATCATGAACTTGCGAACTCTGAAGAGTTTGTCAATAGACGTCCGACATATGTCAAGAGAAAGGATTGTCATTCAAGGCTTCAATCAAAATTGCCAGCAAGTTCGAGGATCCATAGCTCTGCCGATCAGGTTCGGAGACCTATAAACTGAAGCCAAGATATACGTGATCGACGCCGACACGTCCTATAAGATTCTCCTAAGACGGCCGTGGCTTCATGATTACGACATCATTCCGTCAACTCTCCATCAGTGCATGAAGTATACCAAAAATGGAGAAGAAAGACGCATTGACAGAGACATCCAACCGTTCGGTGTGCATGAAGTCCGATATGAAGATTCTCAGTACTTTGTGAACCTCCAAAGTGTTGAGCCACCGCTGACCAAAGACAGAACGACTCCGAAACTCAAAAGCAAATCTGAGCCGGCTGTCACTTTCAAAAGCAGAAACTCATAAGTACGTCCACATTTCGGCAGTGTTACTGATGAGTCTGACGTTGGAAGTCCGTTCGTCCATAAAAACCGCCCCCGTCTTAGTAGCGATACGAACGAGTCTGATATCGAAGGCCCATCTGACAGCAAAATTCGCCCTCGTTTAGACAGCGACCGAAGAATCAGAAGAAGAGGATCTTTCTTGCAACAGTTGTGCAAATCGGGCTCTCGTGCAAAAAGCAAAGCTAAGAGAGACCTTCGAAGTTACAGAAGGGTCCCTAGCCGTCTCAAGGGTGCCGGAGCAGATGTGCAAAGAGCTCGATGCATTTTTAGTCTCCACCGTGAACGAACTGCAAACTTTCTACGTTCCCGGAAGGAAAAGTGGACAGAAGGGCATCTTGTTTTATAGGTCAAACCACATCGTGCACCGGGACGATTTGTCTGTCACGAGCCTTCTCTATGAGAGAGGCATAAGAGCCGTCCTCAATCCCAGATATTATGCGCCCGAGATGCGGGAATATTTTAAAAAGTGCGGATGTCAGTTATATCGAACGGAATCCGTAGCGAAGTTTTATGAGGGGCTGTAGCATCTGCCTCAGGTCCGAGCGCTAATCGATGGATGAATTCCAGATAGACGGGGTATAGGTTTCATTCAACCTGATGCCAAAGCATGCTATATGATCCATGTTGGTGAAGCCAGCGAAAGGTAAAATGATGACGACGAGCTAGCCGAGCCAGAAGAAGCCCCTCGAGAGCTCGAAGACGGCGGACAAGCAACCTTCGATGAGCTAACCGAGATTGACTTGGGAACGCCCGGTAATCCAAGGCCGACCTACATCAGCTCACTCTTGTCATAGGAAATGAAAGAGCAGATAGTCTCCCTACTGCATGAGTTCCCTGACTGCTTCGCGTGGACGTACAAAGAAATGTCTGGCCTCTCTCCTAAAGTAGCCATGCATAAAATGTCTATATCTCCTGATGCCAAGCCGGTCAAACAAGCTCCTCGAAGAATGAGAAGGTAGCTAGAAGAAAAGGTCATCAAGGAAACTAAGAAACTAATCGACATTGGCTTCATCAGAGAAGAGAAATATGCGGATTGAATCGCATGCATCGTCCCAGTGAAAAAGAAGAATAGGCAGATTCGAGTCTGCGTCGATTTCAGAGACCTTAACAAGGCATGCCCTAAAGATGATTTCCCGCTCCCGGTCATGGAAATAATGGTCGACGATACCTTAAATTACGAGCTGTTCACCTTCATAGATGGCTCGTCAGGGTACAATCAGATAAAAATGTCGCCTGAGGATGAGAAGCATACAGCATTTTGAACCCCAATTGGCATATACTGTTACAAAGTGATGCCGTTCGAACTGAAGAATGCAGGTGCTACATATAAAAGGGCAATGACCAATATCTTTGATGAGCTAATCCATAAAGTCGTCAAATGTTATGTAGACGATTTAGTCGTCAAGACTAAAACCAAGGCCGATCACATCCAAGATCTCAGGACCATTTTTACCAGACTGAGGGAATACGATATGAAGATGAATGTTCCCCTCCAAATGACGGCGCACATGACTGCGAAGTCCTGGCACTGAGATTCGGGGCAGATGCTATATGGTTTTATCCGTCCACCTCTCCGAAGATGCCAAGTTGATTTATGGCACCGTGTATCGGAGGTTTAGACGGATGCGGCCGATGTAGCAGATTTCGTCAGATTCCCCCTCGCTTGAGGGGTTTTTGATTGTAGGGACGCTCTTCCCTGCAGGCGCAAGCCCCTGCAGTTAATTACGCTACCGCATCGCTGTAGCAACTTTCTCCTTCTCCAGAATTTCACTTCGCGTCGTGGGTGTTTGTTTTGTTTGTGGTTGCCCGTGGATTGTATACGGAGACTAATTTATGTCGTCGCCCGTAAGACGTGGATTAGTCCAAATCCGTATTTACTTAGATTTGGGTTTGGTGTTTTAGTTTAAGGATACGTTAGCCATATTGAGGCTAAGATCAACTTAAACATTCGTTAAGAATACGTTAGCCTAATCTCCAGACTAAGATCAACTTAACAGGATCGTTTGGATCCGATAAGAGAGCAATTGGCTCCATTGTTTAGTTTAATGACATTGCGGTCGATTTCCAGTTTATGGACATGGTGGTCCATCGCCAGTTTAGAGACATGGTGGTCCATGTTCCAGTTTAGGGACGTGGGGGTCCATCTCCAGTTTAGGGACATGGTGGTCCATGTTCCAGTTTAGGGACGTGGGGGTCCATCTCCAGTTTAGGGACATGGTGGTCCATCATTCCCATCTGGGGACGAGCATTAGTTTAAGGACATTTCGGTCCAACATTCCCATTTTGGGACGAATATTAGTTTAAGGACGTTTCGGTCCACGAGTTTAGGGACCCCGCAGTCCGTATCGATGTGTGGTTATTGGGACCCGTCACCTCTCTGACGTCGTTGAAGGATTACAACGATAGGTGTCAGAGGAGTTCGGAGATGTACCCTTGAACCGGATGTAAATTGATTTAGGAGAGCAGTCTTGCTCAGTCAATTTAATTTGAGGACTTACGGCCATGATTGGGCTAAGTCCAGTTGAAAAAATGTTCAACGTTTTTATTTATCTTTGGCCTATTAGGCCTATGCTAGGGCTTTGCCCCTTTTTAATAATGCACTGCATTTTATTCTGGCCTGCTCGGCCTTTTTGATTTGGGCTCTGTCCCTTTATAAATGATGCAGAGCATCTGTTTGGGCTCTGCCCTGCATTGCATTTAATTAGGCCTGTTAGGTATTTTTTAATTGGGCTCGGCCCTTCTTTTCAATAATGCAGTGCATTAATTATCTGACAGTGGTCATGTGGCCTGTCAGGCGCTTTGCGCTAATTAATGAGCGCAAGCGCATGTGGAGGTGACACGTGTCACGCTCAGGTGAGCGCAAGCGCAGTTAGCACAGTGCGCTGCGCCAGTGCGCTGCGCTGCTGCGTTGTTGACACGTGGCGCGCTCTGGTGGGTTGCACAAATTTCAGAGAGCAATGCTCTATTTTAAAAGAGCATAGTGCAAGTTGTTATGGTGCTGACACGTGACGTTCTCTGGTGGCTTGCGCCAACCCAAGAGCGCAACAGTGCAGATTTTCAAGTGTAAGGCACTGTTTTAATAACTTGATCCAATTTTAGATTCAAGAAAAGAATCTTTAAGATTCCAGAACCAATGGTTCATAAAAAAGTGCAAGGTACTGTTATTATTTATTTTTTATTGAAGATCATTGATCTTGTTTTTAGATCAATGATCTATTCAGAAGAAATTCTTCTCTTTTTTTTATAAAGGTTTTTATCTTTTTTCTCTTCTTGAGTTTTTTCTCAAAATTCTTCAGAGTTCTCTCTATTCTCTGTGCATTTGTTTTTGATCTTGATGTTGATGATCTTTTTGAATTGGGGTTTAGGGGCCTTTATATAGTGCCCATTAATTTGTTAAATTTATTAAAGAGATCCTTCTCTGAGTGATTTGGGGAATTTTCCCCACCATTAGATGTTTGATCCAGGGCTTCTATTTACAAGAAGACAATCTTCTTGTTTTAACAAGATCAGAAAGATCTTTCAGAATTTTAATTCTGTTTGGCGCAAACGCAACTGCGCTGACACGTGTCGCGCGGCGCAGAGCGCAGCGCAACTGCGCCGACACGTGTCGCGCGGCGCAGAGCGCAGCGCAACTGCACCGCCACGTGTCGCGCGGCGCAGAGCGCAGCGCAACTGAAGCATTGCTTCCTTTATTATTATTTGAATTTCTTTTAAAACAGAGCCTTGCTCTAATTGGGGGAAACAGAAGCATTGCTTCATTTCCCGCCTTGGGATTTGAACAGAGTTTTGCTCTGAAAGGGAGATTTTCTCCTTTATTATGATTATTTATTTATTTGTTTATTTTTTCTTTTATTGTTATTATTTTATAAGGAGCGGATTTTGAGCCAAGATTTTGGCGGGAACAATGAATCCTCTAAAGTGCGCTTTTGGCGTGTCATCGGGAAAATTCCTGGGCTTCATAGTCCGACATCGAGGGATCGAAATTGACCCATCAAAGATAAAGACCATCATGGAGATGCCCCCTCCGAAGAATCTGATGTACCTGAGATCTTTTCAAGGCAAGCTTGCTTATATACGAAGGTTTATCTCAAATTTATCGTGGAGATGTAGGCCCTTCTCAAAGCTCGTGAAGAAATGAGCTCCTTTTGTCTGGGATGCCGAATGTCAAGAAGCGTTCAAAAGCATCAAACGGTACCTGTTGCACACACACCCCCATGCTGGCTGTTCCCATTCTAAATAAATCGCTGGTTCTCTATACTGCCGCGCTAGATGAATCACTCGGCATGCTCCTTGCCCAGAATAACGAGGAGGGAAAAGAAAATGCCCTCCACTACCTCAGTCGAACTTTAGTCGAGGCAAAACATAATTGTTCTCCGATCGAAAAGCAATGCCTGGCCCTAATATTCGCCGTGAAGAAGCTGAGGCACTATCTGCTCGCTCATCGGGTTATGTTGATCTCTAATGTCGACCTGCTCAAACACTTAATGACCAAAGTAAGCCTAGCCGACAGAATGGCAAGGTGGGCTGTCATGCTGCTTGAGTTCGACATAGTTTATACTCCTCAGAAAGCAATAAAAGGGCAAGCCCTCGCCGATTTCCTCGCTGCTCATCCCATCCAGAAGGGTCACTGCTAAATTGTGGATTACCCGATGAACAAGTGCTGCAACTCGAGGATAACGAGCCATGTTGGGAGCTCTACTTTGATGGAGCCTCTTCAATAAGGACCTCCAGTAAATCAAGCGTCCCGGAGATAAAAGCGGGGATAGTATTGGTGTTCGTCACGCCATCGGGAGGAACCCTACGACGTTCTTTCGCTCTCACTGAGCTTCACACAAACAACGAGGCTGAGTACGAAGTTCTGATAGCTGGTCTGGAGCTCGCCATAAAAATGGGAATCCTTCGGTTACAGGTTTACGGTGACTCCCAGCTTGTCGCCAACCAAGTGAGCGACGACTACAAGATATATAAGCTCGAGTTAGCTCGATATAGAAGCCGGATGGTGGAACTCATGAAAAGGTTCACTCACATTGAGCTAATGAGAGTCCATAAGGCATTGAACGGAAAAGCCGACGTACTTGCTTGCCTAGCCAAAGAGCTGGCTGATCCCGACATGGATGAAATTCCGATCACGGTCAGGAGCCGGCAAATTCTGCCCCCAGTCTCTTTAAGAGAATAGGAAAGTGCAGAACACAAGAGCAATCCTGCTGAAGAAGTTCTGATCATTTAAGAGGAGCCTGATTGGAGAGAGCCCTTCATAGAGTACCTCCGATACGAAAACTGCCTGAAGAAAAATCTGCGAGGGTTCAGCTGAAGAAGAGAGCTCTCCGATATATATTTGTAAATAATATGCTATACCGCAGATTATATGACCAACTCTGGCTCAGGTGTCTATCATTGGCCGAAACTTTAAAAGTCATGAAAGAAGTTCACTCGGGCGTCTGTGGGGCTCACCAGTTCGGCCTTAAAATGCGGCTTCAGATCAAACGACTTGGATATTACTGGCCTACCATGATAATGGATTGCGAAGAGCATGCAAAAAATGTCAAATCTGCCAAATTCACGGTGATTTCATTCATAAGCATCCCAATCCGTTGCATCCTACGGTGGCATCGTGGCCCTTCGAAGTTTGGGGCACCGACATAGTTGGCCTAATTGATCCTCCATCATCCAAAGGCCACTGGTTCATATTGACTGCAACAGACTACTTCTACAGATGGGCTGAAGCTGTCTCGCTAAAAGAAGTCAAAACTAAAAATATTCTTACGTTCTTCAGACATAATATTTTATACCGCTTCGGTACACCAAGAAGGATTATTTCTGACAACGGGCCTTCTTTCAAAAGCTTCAAAATCTCATGGTTCACTACTCAGCACAAGATAGACTGGAAATATTCCTCCATCTATAATCCAAGGGCCAATGGGCTAGCCGAAACCTTCAATAAAACTCTATGCAAGCTCCTGAGGAAAAATGCTTCAGTCAACAAGAGAGACTGGAATCTCAAACTCCAGATTGTGGGCATATCGTACCACGCACCGTACTCCAACTCAGTCCACTCCATACTCATTAATCTTCGGAGTGGAGGTGGTCCTCCCTCTCGAAGTCGAAGTTCCAAGATTAAGAATGTCCGTTCAGCACGAGTTGACGGAGGAGGAAAACGTGCTCCTTCGGCTCGAAGAGCTCGACGCCCTCGAAGAAAAGAGGCTCGCGGTACAGAAAAATCTGGAGATGTATCGAGCCTAAATGTCACGGGCCTATGACAAGATGACCCGTCTCCGCGCTTTCAAGAAAGGCGAATTAGTATTGATCCTCAAAAGGCCAATCATCCCCAATCGACATGCCAAGGGAAAATTCAAGCCAAATTGGGAAGGGCCATACATCATCGAGAAAGTGTTCGACGGAGGATCCCCCACGACCATAAATTGGCACGTGACGGCCCTAATACTACGCAACGTCTACAGGCGTAACGTAGTAAAAGAAAGCCAAAACCAAGAAATCTAAACCATTAAAATACCAGAAAAAATAAGAAACATTGTTTAAAAGTCTTTGAAATCACAACCCAAATTCTTTAAAAGTCCAACTTTATTTCCTTTAAAATTTTGGCAGCACCTCCTTTGTAAAAGCTAGCCCCAAAAATGGCTACAACATAAATATAAAGTAAAGCATCCCCAACGTGAGCAAATCCACGCCCAAAGGCGGAAAACAACCACCACAACAAATATACGACGCCGTAGCGAAGAAATAAAGACAATAGAGAGAAAGCTGTATAAAAGACAACAAATCCACAATTTATACAATATCGTCCTCACCAAGTCTCTAAGTCAACGACATAATAGTAGATGGAGAGTACAAGATACAACGAATATACAATACAAGTACAGATAACCACCAAAACCCACCTGAACAAAACAGCACACTGTGAGCCGATGCAGTATCTGTAGCAAAAAATGATAGATGAATAGCCAGCCTCGACTACTCTGGGGAACACCTGCAAACACTGTGGCACAACGGGGGTGAGTTGCCAACTCGTGAATAGTAAATAACATATGCAGGTAATCGCAAGTATGCACGAAAAGCGTGAATCTAAGATATGCAATTAACAGTAATAACATGTTATATGAGTGCAGAATAATGGAAAGTACACTAGCAGGTACAACCAATATATATAAAGCAATAATGATATGACAACAGTATGCAATAATCATGCGATAGGGATATGAGAATGTAAATGTGCAACAATCATGAAAAGTACACTAACAGGTACTACTAGTACATGAAGCAGTGCACAAACAGATAAGGTGAGGTATGGAGTGAAGTATGTCATTTCCATGGAATCCTGACATCGTGGTAGGATCACAATCCAGCAAGACAATTTAAATACCAATTCCTCAAATCAGCCCCCAAATTGGCTCTCATATCATCTAAGTATCACATCTCCTCAATTGCACAATATCAAGTATATCTCATATATCCCGAATGTACAATCTCAAGTATATCTCACATATATCGAATGTACAATCATCAAGTATATCTCGTATATATCGAATGTACAAAATCAAGTGGATCTCACATATCTCGTATGTACAATATGAAGTATATCTCACAGATCTCGAATGTACAACAGCAAGTAGATCTCATATATCTCGAATGTACAATATCAAGTAGATCTCATATATCTCGTATGTACAATATCAAGTAGATCTCACATATCTCGTATGTACAATATGAAGTATATCTCACATATCTCGAATGTACAACAGCAAGTAGATCTCATATATCTCGAATGTACAATATCAAGTAGATCTCACATATCTCGTATGCACATTATCAAGTAGATCTCACATATCTCGTATGTACAATATCAAGTATATCTCACATATCTCGAATGTACAACAGTAAGTAGATCTCACATATCTATCCAGTATCCAATCTCAAATGAATCTCTTATATCCCGAATCTAATCTCTAGCAAAATTCTAACATCCTAGATATAATGACATAAATAAATATGATGAGGTCAATACACATATATTAGCGTCCCATTCTACTAATATTGGTGTAAGGGTATATATAACAGCGGCTCAATCCCCTGTTATATATACAAAGGAGTAATTAGAAATATCATGAAACCAATGTGCCAAGTATCGACATAGAAATGCTGATCCATCAGGTGCTGTCACCGGATAGTATGGTTCCCCTAAGCCTCATCGCCTGACACCACGACATCGTTCTTGCTTCAGGGTACCTCCGGGCCCCACCATGTACCCGCACACAGACCCCTCCTTTCCTCGCGTGGGGTATACACATCGTAAACGACAAATCTCATGGTGGCTGCTGAAATATCATATCAAGGGAAACCGGGTTTTTCAAATAATGTATAATTTCATGAACTACCACGGTTCCCAAATCCAGAAAACAACATGAAAAATCCATATCTCAATGCGAAAATCCATGAATAAAGTATACGCATCATAAATCTGAAATGCGAGCATATAGAGGAAAAACAGCAATTAACTGTAACAAGTTAATATAATATCATGCGGTTCCTAATCTCTCCAATTCTAAAATAACATCAAGTTAAGGTAAACATGTAGCTATAACCAGATATATGTGCAACATAAAGGTATAGCAAGATATATGTATCTACATATAAGTAATGATGTAGTATACCCCCTGGGTATAAGTGAAATAGGTGTGCAAGGTATACATGTAGCTATGTCATAAAGTGTGTATGTACTTATCACTAATGGTACAATACTCTATAGGTATACAGGTAACTAGAATGTAAGTATGTCAGAACATATGTGTAAGCATGTAGGTATACAGGTATGCTATAAGTCAATGTGTAAAGAAATATGAATCAAAGTCTCAATGTCCCTAACCAAGCAATATCATATCTATAAGTGGGTTATGCATGATATGGCAATTATTGACGGTGTGTGTAGCATACAATCAGTGCTCGTGCAACATGAATCGTCAATAATTTGTGCAATATCCTAAGGATACTAGTCCAGGCACAACTATATCTAAGTAATATGGTAAAGGCGCAATTCTAACAATAACATAGAATATGCGACAAGTAATAAAATCTCTAGCCCTGACACATAACGCCATGCGGGCGATTCCCCTGTAGATGTTAAATTTACTCACCAACGCTCCAAGCTTGGTGAAGCCTACCACCTGTTTCCCCTTGTCGTAGCGTCTGAAGTCCCCGCTTGCGAAACTAAAATTTCACAAACACATCACATAAGCAGATATTCTACATCGACGAAAAGATATCGAAACGCAAGAATAACGCCCTGAAAATTACACTGCGCGCTTAGCGCATCTAACGCGCACAACATCGGTCAAAAATCCTAATTAGGGTCGCCAAACTACGAAACACCTAGTCTAGATTCCGATCGTCCCGATCGCGCATTCAAAACACAATAATAAACGTGGACTCGAAAATAAATAACGTCGCAACGTCAAAAGAAACCCACGCCTAAAAGTTACCGAAATCTAGTAAGCAGTACTTATCTTTATAGCACAAAACTACAAGTTTTACCAAAACTATAATTTACAAACATCTTCAAATAGCAAGGTTAAACCATTTAAACCATTTCTAAATTTTTAAACTTGCTTAATTAAGTATTAGCAAAAACCTAGTAAGCAAAAACCCTTAATTAGACAAACTAGTAATTAACAAAAATTAGCATTTTCTACTAGGTTAAGCTTTTCAAATTCACAAATTAACACTTCAATTAAATATTAAACACTTAAATTAAGCTTTAACTTTAACTTGAATTTCTAAAACCATTTCTACAATTTTGAAACATGAAATTTAAAACTTAAACTAACATCTAATTAAGCTAGCATAAAGATTTAAACTTAACAAATAGAGATTAGGGTTAGGGTTTTATACCTTCAAGAACACCACTTGAATCAAGGATAAAACCAAACTTTAGCCCCCAAAATCCTCACTAGAATGAAGATCCAAGCAACTTTTGTGAAGAAAAATGAAGGTTTTGGATTTTATTTGAATTTCTATAAATTTAAATTGGATTTTTCATGATTTTTGAAGCTTTAAAAGTGAAGAAATGAGTTTAGAAAAAGAGAGGGCAGCAAGAAGATGATGTGGCCGGCCAAAGCAAGGAGGGGGGGTGTTTTTGGTGAAGGGTAGAATTTTCTAGAAGAAAAATGGAATAATTGGATAATAAAACAAAGCTTATGTTCACACTACTTTTCTTTTTTCTTTATCTTTAAAAAAATAAATCCTTTGACCAAAAAATCTAGATATTTAAAAAGAAGGTTCTAAAATAATTGTAGTGATAATTTCCAAGAATTTTCATTTAGAAGAAATTTCCCGATTTACGTGCACCAAATACCGCTTAAAATAATATTTTATTCGGGAAAAATTCTATCTGAACCAAAACCTCCCAAATACCCCTAAAGTTCGCGCACAAGCTTTATTTTAGCTAAAAAAAGTGCCGGTATGCTTATACGGACGTTTGATCGAAATCGGGTTAAAACAGGAAAAACCGACAATTTTGCCCTAAAACGGGAAAATTCGCAAAACGATTCAGAAACGTTACAATCTCCCCCCTTATAAAAATTCGTCCCCGAATTTAAAATTTTTCACTAAGCGTACCTTCAAAGAGAAGAGTATAAAACTCCCAATTCTCGCTCGCAGCCTACCAAGTGATCATCTCACTATACGGCTACATCCAAGAAAAACCCTTCACAGATGGCAAGACCCTTGACCGATGTTTCTCCACCCGCCTAGCCATTAACACAATTGGCTGCTGGTGAACGAAAGATCGTGTCCAAACTAAATGGTCTAGTGCTGAATCATGTGAGAAAGGTCATGAAGGTAATTGCAAAGTATCGACATAAGGAATACGGGGTGAATACTCAATAATCTGGGCGGAAGTACCAAATTAAAGGCAACAGAACTAACTCACTTTAAGGATCTCGAAAGGACCTACAATTCTGGGTAAGCTTCCCAAAACTCAACACGTCCTTCATCGGAAAAATCCGTAGGAATACATGATCTCCTACAGCGAACTCGAGCCTGCGATCACCATGGTCGGTATAAGACCTCTGTCCGCACAGGACTATCATCATCCTCACCTGAAACAGCTGGATCATTTCCGAAGTCTCTAGATTAGCTGGGGTCCAAAAATCCTACCACGCAGAGTCAGAAAAATAGACTGGAGATCGACACCACCTAATAAACAAAACTTAAAGGTTGCCAATTAGAATGTCTCCTGATAACTGCTATCGAAGGAAAATCCGAACAATGGCAAGTGACGATCCCAACTTCCGAAAACAATTAATACGTACGCAAAAGCATATCCTCCAGAGTCGGTGTAGCCCGCTCTCACAAAACCATCATCCTACGGATGGAAAAACGGAGCTAAAGCTCAACCAGTACGCAAGGCTTCCTGAAGCTCCTGCCTAAGACGGCAAGCGAACAGGGTGCCTTCATTGGATACGACCCTCGAAGGAACTCTATGCAATGCACAAACTTAACAAAGAACAACTGAGCAGACTGAGAAAAACCGGACAACAAGCATCCGAATGGAGTGACACCCTGACTAAACCTGGGTAGACACCATAACGAATTTCATGGAGATCTACTCCCATTCCCACTTCGGAACAGTTAAAGATTGCAACTCTCCAGCCGGTCTCAGATGCTCAACCCAAAAATCTGCGGATCTCCGTCCTGCACACAAGTCTGGGCAAAAGCTGTACGACCTCGACCTTCCTCGGGACCATACGAAAACCGTCTCCCGTAACTACAAGACCTAGAAGTCAACACAAACAAGCTTGAAGGAACACTCCGAGAATCTAGCAACAGCTGGGGCTCTCCCAATGTCTGCAAAACAAATCCTCAAGTGCTACTCCTGTCCCTCATGACACATTGAATAGACCAGAATGTCGTCAATAACACAACAATAACTGGTCGAGGAACGGCCTGAAGAAATCTGGTGTATCATGTCTACGAATGCTGCTAGGGCATTGGCGAGTCCAAAGACACCACCAAAACACATAAAGCCGTAGCACGCACAAGGCAGCCTTCAGAATGCCATCACTTCGAACCCGCAACAATGATGACCTGATCCCAACCACTTAGAAAAAGTCTCGCACTTAGGAGCCGATCAAAGAAATCGTCAATGCGAGGTAAATGATACCTATCCACACCGTAAGCCGGTTCAATTGACGATCTATCAATACACAACCTCAACTGCCGTCCTTCTCCTTGACGAACAGAAATAGGAGCTCCTCAAGGTGAAACACTCAGACGCACAAACCCCCCAACAAACAACTCTGCAGCTGATCCTTAAGCTCCCTAAGCTCTACCGGCTCATCTGGAACAACGTCGGAAAACTCTCGCACGATAAGAACCCGATCCAACAAACCCACTATGGCTCCGGTATCACGAATGAACGTAAAGAATCCTCGACATCCTCTCCTCAAAAGCCGACTAGCGAAAAAGGCTGAATTCAAGCTGTGTGAGGCGGCACCACTGCCCTCCTATGCACAACAAGAACTGGCTCGCCGGGAAAACAAACCCTGTCTGTTTTCCTCGCGGTAGTCCACAGACGCCTAGCACGTAAGTAACCAGTCCGTGCCCAGGAGAACGTCAAATCCAACATCTCTAAAAGGATCAAGTGACGGATGAATCTCCTAACCGATTGGCATACGACTGAAATACGTGTCGCGCAACAAAAGAATCGCTGATAGAAGTTAACACAACAAACGGCTGATCTAGCTAACACGAATCCCCTCGTCCCAACCTCTGCTACTCCCGCAACGGTCATGAAAGCTGTCTCGATGACTAAGCCTCTGTCTCTGAGCTGATACCCCGGTACGAATCCTCCACGGTTCCGGAACTCCCAAAGTCTCTGGAATACGTGTCTCGTCAACTAGGGCTGCATCCACTGGTGCTATGTAAGTGATGGAAAGCTGTGTGCTGATCGCAAGGAACAACTGGGTAACAGGGGTGACACCCTCCTGTCGCTGCGCTCGAATGGTCTCCACCAAAGAACTCATCGTCTGGCGCATGTCCTGCATCTCTACCACAAGCTTAGCGATACTATCTGTCAAAAGAGGATCCGTCTGCACCTGTGCAACGAGCATGCCATCCTGGTCAGTCCTCGCTCTCCCCGAGTCAGTACTGACCTCAGCCCTCGTTGCACCTCACTGCGTCCCCATAGTCGTCGTCGGCAAAGGCTATAAATAGGAATAGGATTCGATATGAACACAGAAATCGAATCACAAGGATATGAATCATCAAGGAAGGAATTTCAAGTAATTGTACTTAGGTCACTTTAGGCGGAGTACTGCATCGTGAGTATGCTGCAGACATACACACACTACGTTACTCTGCTTAAGCTACCTACTGCATCATATAAAGGTCATCCTACACTCCGTAAAGTAAAAACGTAGCGCTCTGATACCAACTTTGTCACGACCCGAAATTGGCACGTGACGGCCTTAATACTACGCAACGTCTACAGGCGTAACGTAGTAAAAGAAAGCCAAAACCCAGAAATCTAAACCATTAAAATACCAGAAAAGATAAGAAACATTGTTTAAAAGTCTTTGAAATCACAACCCAAATTCTTTAAAAGTCCAACTTTATTTCCTTTAAAATTTTGGCAGCACCTCCTTTGTAAAAGCTAGCCCCAAAAATGGGTACAACATAAATATAAAGTAAAGTATCCCCAACGGGAGAAAATCCACGCCCAAAGGCGGAAAACAACCACCACAACAAATATACGACGCCGTAGCGAAGAAATAAAGACAATAGAGAGAAAGCTGTATAAAAGACAACAAATCCACAATTTATACAATATCGTCCTCACCAAGTCTCTAAGTCAACGACATAATAATAGATGGAGAGTACAAGATACAACGAATATACAATACAAGTACAGATAACCACCAAAACCCGCCTGAACAAAACAGCACACTGTGAGCCGATGCGGTATCTGTAGCAAAAGATGATAAATGAATAGCCAGCCTCGACTACTCTGGGGAACACTTGCAAACACTGTGGCACAACGGAGGTGAGTTGCCAACTCGTGAATAGTAAATAACATATGCAGGTAATCGCAAGTATGCACGAAAAGCGTGAATATAAGATATGCAATTAACAGTAATAACATGTCATATGAGTGCAGAATAATAGAAAGTACAATAGCAGGTACAACCAATATATATAAAGAAATAATGATATGACAACAGTATGCAATAATCATGCGATAGGGATATGAGAATGTAAATGTGCAACAATCATGAAAGGTACACTAACAGGTATTACTAGTACATGAAGCAGTGCACAAACAGATAAGGTGAGGTATGGAGTGAAATATGTCATTTCCACGGAATCCTGACATCGTGGTAGGATCACAATCCAGCAAGACAATTTAAATACTAATTCCTCAAATCAGCCCCCAAATTGGCTCTCATATCATCTAAGTATCACATCTCCTCAATTGCACAATATCAAGTATATCTCATATATTCCGAATGTACAACCTCAAGTATATCTCACATATATCGAATGTACAATCATCAAGTATATCTCGTATATATCGAATGTACAAAATCAAGTGGATCTCACATATCTCGTATGTACAATATGAAGTATATCTCACATATCTCGAATGTACAACAGCAAGTAGATCTCATATATCTCGAATGTACAATATCAAGTAGATCTCACATATCTCGTATGTACAATATCAAGTAGATCTCACATATCTCGTATGTACAATATGAAGTATATCTCACATATCTCGAATGTACAACAGCAAGTAGATCTCATATATCTCGAATGTACAATATCAAGTAGATCTCACATATCTCGTATGCACATTATCAAGTAGATCTCACATATCTCGTATGTACAATATCAAGTATATCTCACATATCTCGAATGTACAATAGTAAGTAGATCTCACAAATCTATCCAGTATCCAATCTCAAATGAATCTCTTATATCCCGAATCTAATCTCCAGCAAAATTCTAACATTCTAGATATAATGACATAAATAAATATGATGAGGTCAATACACATATATTAGCGTCCCATTCTACTAATATTGGTGTAAGGGTATATATAATAGCGGCTCAATCCCCTGTTATATATACAAAGGAGTAATTAGAAATATCATGAAACCAATGTGCCATGTATCGACACAGAAATGCTGATCCATCAGGTGCTGTCTCCATGACTGGCCCCCTGATAGGTACGTATCATACGCTATCCCGAAAGCTCGAGTGCCTAGCTCTGACCCTCGTCTCTCGACGTATCCATACGTACATGACTCCCGTCGGTATCCACATGATAGCCGCTGAGTCATTGGTCCTGTCACCGGATAGTATGGTTCCCCTAAGCCTCATCGCCTGACACCACGACATCGTTCTTGCTTCGGGATACCTCCGGGCCCCACCATTTACCCGCACACGGACCCCTCCTTTCCTCGCGTGGGGTATACACATCGTAAACGACAAATCTCATGGTGGCTGCTGAAATATCATATCAAGGGAAACCGGGTTTTTCAAATAATGCATAATTTCATGAACTACCACGGTTCCCAAATCCAGAAAACATCATGAAAAATCCATATCTCAATGCGAAAATCCATGAATAAAGTATACGCATCATAAATCTGAAATGCGAGCATATAGAGGAAAAACAACAATTAACTGTAACAAGTTAATATAATATCATGCGGTTCCTAATCTCTCCAATTCTAAAATAATATCAAGTAAAGGTAAATATGTAGCTATAACCAGATATATGTGCAACATAAAGGTATAGCAAGATATATGTATCTACCTATAAGTAATGATGTAGTATACCCCCTGGGTATAAGTAAAATAGGTGTGCAAGGTATACCTGTAGCTATGTCATAAAGTGTGCATGTACTTATCACTAATGGTACAATACTCTATAGGTATACAGGTAACTAGCATGTAAGTATGTCAGAATATATGTGTAAGCATGTAGGTATACAGGTATGCTATAAGTCAATGCGTAAAGAAATATGAATGAAAGTCTCAATGTCCCTAACCAAGCAATATCATATCTATAAGTGGGTTATGCGTGACATGGCAATTATTGACAGTGTGTGTAGCATACAATCAGTGCTCGTGCAACATGAATCGTCAATAATATGTGCAGTGTCCTAAGGATACTAGTCCAGGCACAACTACATCTAAGTAATAGGGTAAAGGCGCAATTCTAACAATAATGTAGAATATGCGACAAGTAATAAAATCTTTAGCCCTGACGCATAACGCCATGAGGGCGATTCCCTTGTAGATGTTAAATCTACTCACCAACGCTCCAAGCTAGGTGAAGCCTACCACCTGTTTCCCCTTGTCGTAGCGTCCAAAGTCCCCACTTGCGAACCTAAAATTTCACAAACACATCACATAAGCATATATTCTACATCGACGAAAAGATATCGAAACGCAAGAATAACGCCCTGAAAATTACACTGCGCGCTTAGCTCATCTAACGCGCACAACATCAGTCAAAAATCCTAATTAGGGTCGCCAAACTACGAAACACCTAGTCTATATTCCAATCGTCCCAATCGCGCATTCAAAACACAATAATAAACGTGGACTCGAAAATAAATAATGTCGCAATGTCAAAAGAAACCCACGCCTAAAAGTTACCAAAATCTAGTAAGCAGTACTTATCTTTATAGCACAAAACTACAAGTTTTACCAAAACTATAATTTACAAACATCTTCAAATAGCAAGGTTAAACCATTTAAACCATTTCTAAATTTTTAAACTTGCTTAATTAAGTTTTAGCAAAAACCTAGTAAGCAAAAACCCTTAATTAGACAAACTAGTAATTAACAAAAATTAGCATTTTCTACTAGGTTAAGCTTTTCAAATTCACAAATTAACACTTCAATTAAATATTAAACACTTAAATTAAGCTTTAACCTTAACTTGAATTTCTAAAACCATTTCTAGAATTTTGAAACATGAAATTTAAAGCTTAAACTAACATCTAATTAAGCTAGCATAAAGATTTAAACTTAACAAATAGAGATTAGAGTTAGGGTTTTATACCTTCAAGAACACCACTTGAATCAAGAATAAAACCAAACTTTAGCCTCCAAAATCCTCACTAGAATGAAGATCCAAGCAACTTTTGTGAAGAAAAATGAAGGTTTTGAATTTTATTTGAATTTTTATGAATTTAAATTGGATTTTTCATGATTTTTGAAGCTTTAAAAGTGAAGAAATGAGTTTAGAAAAAGAGAGGGCAGCAAGAAGATGATGTGGCCGGCCAAAGCAAGGAAGGGGGTGTTTTTGGTGAAGGGTAGAATTTTCTAGAAGAAAAATGGAATAAATGGATAATAAAACAAAGCTTATGTTCACACTAATTTTCTTTTTTCTTTATCTTTAAAAAAATAAATCCTTTGACCAAAAAATCTAGATATTTAAAAAGAAGGTTCTAAAATAATTGTAGTGATAATTTTCAAGAATTTTCATTTAGAAGAAATTTCCCGATTTACGTGCACCAAATACCGCTTAAAATAATATTTTATTTGGGAAAAATTCTATCTGAACCAAAACCTCCCAAATACCCCTAAAGTTCGCGCACAATCTTTATTTTAGCTAAAAAAAGTGCCGGTAAGCTTGTACGGACGTTTGATCGAAATCGGGTTAAAACGGGAAAAACCGACAATTTTGCCCTAAAACGGGAAAATTCGCAAAACGATTCAAAAACGTTACAATCCCACCAATTAATAAGCGCCGTGGGAGAAAGGCCCATGCCACCCATCAATGGCCGATATCTCAAGAAATACTATGCATGAATGTTCTAAGTCACAAACGATTTGAGCACACCGACCCTATGGTCTGGATCATACATCCTGTAAAACCGTATACAATCCACGGGCTTAAATGACCTCTATCTCTCCTAAAGTCCTACCGGCGAAACTATATTTAAAGTCCCACCGGCGATGAAGCTAAAAAAACAAAAAAAACGGTATGTTCACAAGCAAAACATGCACGGATGAAAACCCGAAAATGCTCTGTGAGTAAAAACAGCAGAACTACCGGTGAGTTTGTGAAAACCCAAAAGGATGCAAACTCGTGAAAAGAGATAAAATACACTCGCAAAGTCCTCTCGACTTTGTGAGGAGAAAATCCCTGCGTGAGATCCTTACAACTCACAAATGAGCAACACACTTAGGAATCTCCACGAATCCTAGAGAGAAAATACACCTGCGAGATCCTCTCAACTCGTAGGGAGAAAATGCTTTTATGAAACCCTTACGACTCATAAAATTGAAAAGTGTTAAGTGATAGGGATCTAAACCTGTCTTCTGAGCCATCGTTTCCCAACGAGCAATGGCAAATGATGAGTCGCTCCTGGCATTACTTCAGTGTAAGCGGTGTTGATGCCGACTAAAAATCCAAATCCTAAGTCTTTCCAGGGCAAATGATGAGTCGCTTCTGGTATTGCTTCAGTATTAGCGATGCTGATACCGACCAAGAACCCAAATCCCAAGTTTTCCCAAAGGTAAATGATGAGTTTCTCCTGACACTATTCCAATGCAGAAATACGGGTGCCAAACAAAATTCAAATTCCAACTTTCTCTCAAATTCAAAAGTCCTGCCAAATAAGGCAGAAATCAAACAGATCAAATCAATGTCCCATCCAGTAGCGCTTCCAAGCTCAAAAGTCCCGCTGGACAGGTATGGAACTTCCAAAATAAATCAAATCAAATAAATCAACCAATCACCTCCTTGATGGAATCAAGCACTTCGGAAACAAATTAACCCCGACATCGCGAGAAGTGGAGCAAGTCACCAACCGTCCACGTCGCTAAAATAGCAACACGACCGTCCACATCGCTATAATGGCAGCATACCATCCACGCCATCAAAAGGAAATCCAACCAAATCAAGCTCTATATAGAACAAGATCTATCAATTTCATGCAAACAACCCGCATACGCGGTGTACATTTATTAATGGGGGCACTTTGTTGGGGTCAAAAATTACATCTCGGTTGACCAAGTCAAAATCAAATGCAACCCTAAGCTAAGTGGGCCTATGCCCAGGTCAAGACCGAGCATGGAAGGGACCGGCCCCATGACAAAAATAACGAAGCCATAAATTAGTTTAATGTAATTCTTCTTTTAGGAATAAATGTATGTAAAATGGGCAAAAAACCAAATTTTGTAAACCCCATGGCTTATGTGCAAAAAAAGATAAGCACATAAGGCATGGGGAGGCACAAGTGCCATTTGGCAAAGCTCAAGGGGTTATATGTAAAGTGTGTAGTCTATAAAGCAAACATGATGAAAAATCAAGAGGAATCTTTTCATTCTCTCAAAAAAATTTAGGGTTCTGTGCCTCCTTCTCCTTCCTCAAGGTTCTAAACATTCTTCCTTTTTCTTAAATTAAATCAAGAGTTTCACTTTTCTTTTCCCAAAAAAGGAAGAGTTTTCACCATGAAACCCAAAAGGGGAACTCAGATCTTTCATCAGAGCTCTAAAATGGGAGATTTTTAAGTCTCGCCCCCTTTTTTCTCCTATATCCAGCCAACAAAGGGGAGGAAGAAGGAGACCCATCTCCAAAAATCATATTTTGGGAAGATCCAAGGCTCAAGAAAAAATTCAGGGCTCAAAGGAGAAGAAAGCGGTCCCCTTTCATCATCTCCGAAAATCTCTTAGGAGTTTAACTCCACAAAATAATAATAATAATAAAAATAATAATAAATCCTATTTTTTAGGAGTTTAACTCTAAAAGTCAACCGGGAAGTGCAACTCTCTGTGCAGGGGCTAAGCCACTCTTTTTTTTAAGAGTTTAACTCCAAAAGTCAATCAGGAGTACAATTCTGTAACATTTCAGAAATATAATATTATTTTTGGAAATTAAATATTAAAATAATATATTTCGCGAAAACTATTCTATTTGCGAATAGGGGTTTTTCGTAAAATGGTATAAGTATATACCAATATTTGGAATATAAGTGGAGATTTAAAATGATTTATTCATTAAAAAGATATTTATCGGATTTTGGTATTTTTATAATTAAATATATGCAAGTTTAAGTTAAAATTGATTAGTGCATTACTAATTACGATTAAGCCAAATCCGTATTTCTACATTTTTCCATGTTTAGTGCACCATGTCATGTGCATTTTGTTACATGTTTGTTCATTTAATTTGGTTTTATTTTTAAAAAAAGGAAAAAAAAGAAATAGATGCCATGGTTGAGAGAGAGAGAGAGGAGAAAAAATAGATATTTAGAGAAAGAGAGAGTGGGCTTAAGAGAGAGTGAGGTTAAGAGAGAGAGACCTTTGACTTCTTCCTTATTCCATTTCCTTCTCATTTATTCTTCTTCCTTCTTCATTCTTCACCATTTCCTTCATCTCCTTCATTCTCCTCTACCTCCATGTATCATCTCCAATTAATCACTAAAACCCCATGCCACCTTCATTAAAAAGATGTACACCCTTATCCTAAACCCTTTGAACCATTCAAGTTTTGATTTTGAAGATTTTGGGCAACTCAAGAATTTTCCTAAATTGCCAAATGAGGTAATCCCTACACTTTTAGTTAAGTATTTGTGTTTAGTATATCCTAGTCTAGTTTAGAAATTGATTTAGTGAGTTTTGTGATCTTGGAAATTTCCAAGTTGATGTTAAGTGGTAAATTGAGGTGTAGTGAGTGTTTGCAAGACTTGAGTGATATTTTTACTGGCCAAGACCAGATACTAGAAACCAAAACACGAACTTTGAAATCGGCCGATATCGTATTTTGTGGAATTTATGATGGGATATTGAGATCTGCTATTACCCCGAAGCTCTGAAAAATATATAGCGAACACAGGGAGATGGGTAGGTGACCTAGAAGCTAACCCCAAGACCCGAGACCTCCACTCTTGTTCCAGGCCGCAGATTTATTCCTTGTGGCCGCAATTTGCGGCCACATTGGGGAGTCTCGTGTTGATTTTTGGTCCATGGGTCCCTTATCTGATATCTGGAGCAACCCCATATGCAAAATTCCCTAGTTTAGCCTAGGGTAGAATCTGAGAGTGAATTCTCACGTTGCTGATTTCGTGTTATGCGATTTCTGAAACTTGGTTTTTATATTTAAGTTTGGATTTCCGTCGTTGGACGTTTGCACGTCAACGACGAAGGTTGTTTGGTTATATTTGCATGCGTAAGCTATAGGTTCTAACCTTTGAGCACTTCGTGTGCTGTATCGGTTTTCCAGACTTGGTTTTAATTGCATTTCGATGTGTATTGATTGTAGGTACCTTCGCGTGGACTTCCGAGATGACGAAGCACATCGACTTCAGCTAAGCGAGGAGTTTAGTAGGCGAGTAGATTTATATCTACGGGGGAAGTCGGGTGGATTGCGTATAGCAACCCCGCAACCATTGATATGGAAAGATTGTTATATAAATTATAATTTTGATAAAGAATATGCTACGAACTTATGGACATGATTAAAGATTTTAGTAAGAGATGATGTGATAAAAGTTGACACTAATGGATATATATTGGCTTGAGAATATGATATATGTATGTAAAATAATTTGACGTGAGATATTATGATGATAGATATAGATGACTCGGATTGTTATGAGAATATGAAATAAGAAAGTGAATCACGATAAGTATGAATTGAAAGAGAACAAGTATGAGTTGATAGTGTTATGATATGAGATCGAAATCGATACGACTTGAGATTTATAAGATATGACGTTTATATAAATGTGACTTGATATGAGATTGATACAAATGTGACTTGAGATATATGTGAATATATATTTATTTATGAGGATAAAGAGTGATATGCCGTACGAGATTTTAGATCCGTACCCTTATTGATGAATAGGACGATAGAATCCCTATTCTGTTTGATGTCACCGTACGATAGATTACCGTACGCGATGAGATATACCGGATGATTGATACGCGCTAGTGATTTGAGGATGATGATTGAGGATTATTGTCATATCGGATATTATGAGGTGGGATCTCCGACGTAAAGATTGCTACCTGAACCATACCTATTTTCAAAACGACGATTCGTATCTTTTAAAAGTGACCGTATGGTTCATGTGTAGATAGATATACCCATTGATTCTCCACGTTATGTAGGATATTACCCCTCATGATGTAGATACCACGTTCCAGTATTTAATGCTATATGATATCATTTGCTAGTACACTTGCACAATTATCGTTGATGCGCATGTTACACTTATACAGATTTGCCGGCTCACACACATTCTTCATCGGTAATTGTCATACCACTTACACAGTAGAACTGCCATATTATGATATTAATCTTAAACGTAAAAGTATATTCATTGTTCAGTACTATCACTTGACATGCTTGCATGATATACTCAATATGCTCATATTGCTACTCTATGTTGCATACATCGTATTTTATGATTATATGCTTGAGATGCTGTTTTCATGAGATTCTCTGGATTTGAGAACCACAGTTATATTTCAAAGGGAATTATGTATTGCTTTAAAATGCGGTTTCTCTTGATATGATATTTCGAGGCGTCCACCATGAGTTTTCTCGGTTCTGAGCTATGATTATACCCGATTCGAGGAGCGGTAGGCACCTTCTGCGGGTATATGGTGGACCCGGTAAGGTACCCCGGGGCAAGAAGCTCAAGATGTAGACGATGAGCCTGGCAGGGGGAGCACTACCTACCGGTGATAGTTTTGGGCTCGGCGGTTATCTGGAGGATACCGACCGGAGTCGTGAGATGATATAGGCCGATCCGGATTGACGGAGCCCGAGATAGTTTGGCACGGCGGATATATGTAGGATACCGACCGTAGTCATGATATGGGCCGATCCGGACTGACGAAGCCCGAGACATGAGGATTTACGTGTCGATGCTGGACACGGCTTTCATGATGTTTCGAGTGTCGGTATTGGACACTCAGGTTCCATGATTTTGATGTGTCGTTGATGGACACACGTGGTTGATATCCTCATAGATACAGGCATATGTTTTCATGATGTTTCGAGTGTCGGTGTGGGAAACTCAGGTTCCATGATATTGTTTATGTCGTTGATGAACACGTGGATGATATCCACATGCATATAGGCATATGATGTCGGATGTTTATTTATATATGTCATTGTATTGGTCGATTGTTGACATATGTGCATATGTGGTCACCCTAGATATCATAGTATTACCTTCAGGATATAGTGACCTAGGAAATCGTTGTTTTATTCGATTTCTACCTGCTGATGTTTGCTATTCACGAGTTGGAAACTCACCCCTGTTGTGCCACAGTTCTTGCAGGTTTGACCACTTGGGATCAGTTGCAGTATCGCTGGTACACAGCTTCTTCCAGGATGCTTTGCTTTGGTAGGTGGGACACATGTTGGATCGTGCCCACTCTCGTACTTTATATTCCGTTGTATCTAAATAAACTCCATCAAATCAAATCAGAAACTAGAAATTGTATATTGGTAGACCTAGTCAGACTTGGGTATTGTGCGAGACTTAGAGCGATGGGTTTATATTCGCTTCTTGAGTTTTAATGTCTTGCTTATTTATTGTTCTTTCTGGGTTGATATTCGTCATTGGGCGTCGTATATATGTTATTGCGTGGTTGTGATTCCACCAGTTGACGAAGATCTAGCTCCCGCTTGGGGATGCCTATATATTGTTGTGTATATGGTTTTAAGATCAAAATATACAAGAGAGGTGCTGCCCAAATTTTTAATGACAAAACATGTTTTCAACTGTAATATAATCCACTTGCATTTTCATGTCTTATTAGTTATGCATTTAAAGAAAAAACATGATTCATCATACCTTTATTTCAAAACTGCACCCCCACTATTTTCCGCAAAATGGTTTAGATTTTCTGGGTTTCGGCTTACTTGATTTACGTTACGCCTTTAGATGTCACGTCCCGCTTTCCAGTGTACGGCGAAGGAGACGCGACGAGGTCCGCTACGTATATACTCAGAAGTACATACGCTAAGCGTATCTAAGCAATATAAAATAAATACACAAGAGACAAGAAATAAAAGAGAACATCAACTTTTATTTATTAACATTCTTTGTACAATGCATGAAAGGAAATACAACTGAAATAAAAAGATGCCTAAACAGTAGCATAACAGGAAATGAAAAGTACAGAGAGGAAAGTGTACAATGAAACTAAAGTGCTGGATCTTCGGCAAACTGCTCCAAGTCTTCTGCAGATGGCTCGATCTCTGCCGGGTCCGAATCACCTGACGACATTCAAAGAAGAAAGAAATAGAATGTCGTCAGCGAACAGGTCGCTCGGTAAGTCCCAAAGATAAGAGAGGAATAGAATAGACAGAGAGTAAGAGAGAGAGAGATAGAGAGTTGCTTTTACAGTTGTATTATATTGTTATATTGTTGTAGTATTGTATTAACGCTGTTGTTTGTAGCTTGGTACAGAAGGATGCCAGTGTATACGAGGGGAGTCTCTATATGCCAGAGACTAGAGGCACGTGTAGTACAAGGAACCGTTTATGCCACGGTACAACAGCAACTGGATTCATGTTAGGTGTATTAAATCTGACCACCTCGTGCCACCTTTAACACCTTCCGTACCAATCTACCCCTTAAACCCCGCGATGTCTTGTTTGTAGTGTTATCTTATAAATTGTATTGGTTGTATGATTGATTGACTGACTGACCAAAACCATGATATCAGGAAACAGTTGTAACCATAGAGTCATGTAAATGGAATACTGAGAATTATATAAAAGGAATATATATCCATGGTTCGGTTCAGTCAAGTTGTATAAATTGATAATTGTATTCATGGATTCATGTGTTCATTTTGAATTGGAAACTTATAGATTATAAATTGACTTGAATCATATTCAAGTCAGATTAATCAGACTCAAACCCGAGTCAGACAATCAGAATGTGAATCGAGGTCTTATAATTGCTAGGGTCCTTAGGGTAATTTATAAAACTTGAGGGGGGTTTATGTAAAAATACTTTTATATACTTTTCAAAATACACCTCAAGTATTTATTGTTCGTCTTTAGAGTTATAATGAGGGTGGATTTTATGTTGTGACATTTCTAGTGAAAATATCCTAGTTTTATAAAAAGGGGTATTTATCTGTAATATTGATTATTTGAAGTTCATGGTATTTTAGTGTAAAATTTATTATTGTGATTTTTAGGAAAATGTGGAAAATTTATATTATAATAAAATAGGTATTTTAATGATAAATATACATATATTTATACAAAAAGAATTTTAATAAATATTTCATATTCTAAAAAAATCTCATTTTCTTAAGATGTCGTATTTCAAACCTTTCGAGTCCGAATGCTCCTTGCGGAGGTCTGAATCTCGCACTACTAGCCCGAGGGTGCACAATAAAACCGCACAATCCCGAACGGGTTCCCCAAAAATGGGTTGTAGCGGCGCTTAGCAAAGATTGTGAAATACTAATCCTTTAGAAAACGGTTTTATAAACTAAAAGGTATTTATTTGCAAAGTGTAATTTTCCGTATTTTAGATTCTAGGGTTTCCTAAGACAACTAGCCTATTTCTAAATGGTCTAAACGATAAGTCGTTAGAATGCTCAAATCGTCTCTTCACCGCCAATTGTGGCCAGTTAAGTACAAATGAGGAAAGGAGAGATCCGCTCACGAATCACCGTGAAACGGGCCTTTTAAAGTTACCTTTTCTCACTTGCCTAGCCCAGACACCACAAAGTCAGGTTTAGATAAACGATCGATGTCCACAACTTATCGTATTATTCCTAGTAAAAGGTATTTATTTAAAAGTGTATCAAAACTAAACTTTTAGAATTGATTTTATTAAGAATACGGTATTTAAATGAAAGTATTGTTTTTATCGTATTCTAAGTTTTTGATGATGTCGCTTAGGGTTGTATTTGCGTGTGTGTGGAGGTAGGTCATTACCCCGTGCTCTACTTTAAATGTATAGCAAAGTTAAGGGGTTAAATGTGAAATCGAAACATGATGGTATTTAAGTGAAAAATACGATAAATTGGAAAGGTTATCATTTCATGTAATGAAACTTATTCAAATTGATTTTTAAAAGTTTAATAGTCAAGATAAAGATGTTTAAACATGAATGTATTGGTGAGAAGTGAAATTTTATAGAAAACCGAATCGGAAATCGGATTTGTTCCAATTCCGTCGGGTTTCGTAGTTTCGTATTTTAGAGAAATAGAAAAAAGAATAGAATGGGACTTACGGGTTTCGATTAGGTAAAGGAGTGTAGGGGGAACTAAAGGAGTTGCCGAGGCGTTGCTTCGTCGCCGGTTGTTTCTAAAAACGTCGCCGGAATTCCCGTCGGAATTTCGTCGGAGCTTCGCCGCGAACTTGTTTTCAAAGTACACACTTCATGGAAATTTTTTGAGAGAGTGAGCTTAGGGTTTTGGGATGAGAGGGTGGAGGGTAGGGGGTGTATTTATAGGGTAGACTAGGTGAAAGGTTTTTAATTAAAAAAAATGTAAAAATGTGAGAAAAACATTAAAAATCATAGTAATTAGGGTATAACTCTCTTTCTGAAACCGATCTCATAATTTAGAGTATTCAGGGAAGGTCAAAAGATGAAAAGGCGAAATTCCCAAGTTGCCGACTCGACCGTCCGGCCGGCGGTGCCAGCCCGAGTCGGGGTGCCAAGGGGTGGGGGGTCTCCTGGGGTGCTCACTGGTACTTTCAGTTTTCTATGTGTAGTGGGAGTTTTGAAAGTTATGGTGTGTGGACCGTTGGGCTTCCAAAGAATTTAAAACAAAAACAATATAAAAATAATATGGGGTAGGGGATTTGAACTCTGGTGGCTTGGTTCAGCAGTGCAAGGTGTTACCAATGAGCTACAAGCTCCTTCTTGTAATTATGGTGTGAAATAATTACTTAAAGTGGTAACATCAATATTAAATACCCCAAGTATACTTTAATTTTAAAACAATTTTATGTACACTAAAAATGGAGTTATCTAAAAACAAAATAATTACTTATATATTGTGCTCAGGTTAAAATACTCCTTTATTGATTTTGAAAAAAAATTGTACAGAAAAGTGTATAGAGAAATTAGGGTTGTTACATTCTACCCTCCTTATAAAAATTTCGTCCTCGAAATTTGTAAAAGGAAAGTGTAGCAGCTCAAGGAAGTTTGGTGACTGCAGTATAGATAGTGTATAGAAGTGATACGATGGTGAAAAAGGCTTACCGGTGTTACCTTGACCTACAGTCTCGGCTTCTACGGCTTCTAATGTGAATGTCTGTCACCGTGGTACATTCCTTCTAGCTGGAGGCACATTCTGCCTTTGGGGCCTGTTTCTCTGCCCTCTAGGCATGTCCCTTATTGCCTGTTGGAATTGGCGAGTAGGCTGTGCAGGTGGTGGAGCAGGTAGTGAAGGACGAGTTGCAGGAGCCTGGATGGTTGGCCGCTGCGGGTAGTTGGTAGGTGTGTGAGCTGAGTTGTATCTATATGGACAGGTCTCAATTCTGTGATTGGACGCGCCACAAACTAGGCACAGGCCTTTTGCGCGCCTACAGGCCTTTATCAAATGTCCATCTCTCTTGCAATGGAAACAGAAATGTGGTCTTGGCTGGTGATTGGGTTCTTCAGTTCTCCTGGGTTCGAACGTTGGCCTGGAAGAGGCTCCTCCTGCCATTTGAGTGGCAAGGCGTTTCAAACCGGCAGATTGAGGTCTGCCCCTCGCCTTTATCACCGCCTCATAATTGCGGGCAGCTTCCAAAGCATCTTCATGTGTCAGAAATTTCCCCGTGGCTAGAGCAGCCTGTATCTCTGTGTCCAAACCTTGTTGAAAGCGACGGGCTATGATCTCGTCTGTCGGTATCAAGTGTGCCGCGAATCGGCTTAACATGGTGAATTCAGCGTTGTATTCATCTACTGATTTGTCCCACATCGAACCTTGTTGTAGATGAATGAACTGCTGCTCCATGGCAAACCTGGCAATCACAGGGAAGTATTTCGCGTCGAACTTCTCGCGAAAAGTCTTCCATTCAATAGGCTGTACAAGACGGCTTTCTTCCGCCTTCCACCAGTTGCGAGCATTGTCCGTGAGCTGTAGTTTCGCCACATGGACCCAAGCTATGTCTGGCACTTGTGCTGCTGCCAGATCATCTTCTATGCTTTGTGCCCATTCTTCAGCTTCAAGAAGGCTTCCTTTTCCGGAGAACTGCTTCGGATGTAAAGCTCTGAGTTGCTTTACTCCAGGAGCATCAGTCTCGGGACGGTTCAGGAGTTGTTGCTGTCCTTCGAGAAGGCTGCGGATCGCCTCAAGTAGCACTGTTTGCTCGGTGGGTGGCGTAGGAACAGCTGGTGTGAGAGATAGTGCTGGAGTTGGAGGTGTGTTATTGACATTGGTGCTGGTGTTGTTCGGGGAATCCATAACCTTGAAGAAAATTTTTGGTTAGGACAGATTCAAGTACATGAAATGATAAAATTCAAGGAATATGAAATTGAGATTCAAGGAACATGAATTGTAAAGAATGTTTTAGTTGCTGGTTCTTGTGTTATATTGCTTAGGTTGTTCACGCAGAACAGAACTGCATGATAGGTTTCATACAGCTCTGACCTGCATGGGCCACCAACAAAACCTATCACGCCCCGTTTCCCAGTGTACGGCGAAGGGGACGCGACGAGGTCCGCTACGTATATACTCAGAAGTACATACGCTAAGCGTATCTAAGCAATATAAAATAAATACACAAGAGACAAGAAATAAAAGAGAACATCAACTTTTATTTATTAACATTCTTTGTACAATGCATGAAAGGAAATACAACTGAAATAAAAAGATGTCTAAACAGTGGCATAACAGGAAATGAAAAGCACAAAGAGGAAAAGTGTACAATGAAACTAAAGTGCTGGATCTTCGGCAAACTGCTCCAAGTCTTCTGCAGATGGCTCGATCTCTGCCGGGTCCGAATCACCTGACGACATTCAAAGAAGAAAGAAATAGAATGCCGTCAGCGAACAGGTCGCTCGGTAAGTCCCAAAGATAAGGGAGGAATAGAATAGACAGAGAGTAAGAGAGAGAGAGAGAGTTGCTTTTACAGTTGTATTATATTGTTATATTGTTGTAGTATTGTGTTAACGCTGTTGTTTGTAGTTTGGTACAGAAGGATGCCGGTGTATACGAGGGGAGTCTCTATATGCCAGAGACTAGAGGCACATGTAGTACAAGGAACCGTTTATGCCACGGTACAACAGCAACTGGATTCATGTTAGGTGTATTAAATCTGACCACCCCGTGCCACCTTTAACACCTTCCATACCAATCTACCCCTTAAACCCCGCAGTGTCTTGTTTGTAGTGTTATCTTGTAAATTGTATTGGTTGTATGATTGATTGACTGACTGACCAAAACCATGATATCAGGAAACGGTTGTAACCGTAGAGTCATGTAAATGGAATACTGAGAATCATGTAAAAGGAATATATATCCATGGTTCGGTTCAGTCAAGTTGTATAAATTGATAATTGTATTCATGGATTCATTTGTTCATTTTGAATTGGAAACTTGTAGATTATAGATTGACTTGAATCATATTCAAGTCAGATTAATCAGACTCAAACCCGAGTCAGACAATCAGAATGTGAATCGAGGTCTTATAATTGTTAGGGTCCTTAGGGTAATTTATAAAACTTGAGGGGAGTTTTATGTAAAAATACTTTTATATACTTTTCAAAATACACCTCAAGTATTTATTGTTTGTCTTTAGAGTTGTAATGAGGGTGGATTTTATGTTGTGACATTTCTAGTGAAAATATCCTAGTTTTATAAAAAGGGGTATTTATCTGTAATATTGATTATTTGAAGTTCATGGTATTTTAGTGTAAAATTTATTATTGTGATTTTTAGGAAAAGGTATAAAATTTATATTATAATAAAATAGGTAATTTAATGATAAATATACATATATTTGTACAAAAAAAATTTTAATAAATATTTCATATTCCAAAAAAATCTCATTTTCATAAGATGTCGTATTTCAAACCTTTCGAGTCCGAATGCTCCTTGCGGAGGTCTGAATCTCGCACTACTAGCCCAAGGGTGCGCGATAAAACCGCACAATCCCGAACGGGTTCCCTAAAAATGGGTTGTAGCGGCGCTTTGCAAAGATTGTGAAATACTAATCCTTTAGAAAACGGTTTTATAAACTAAAAGGTATTTATTTGCAAAGTGTAATTTTCCATATTTTAGATTCTCGGGTTTCCTAAGCTAACTAGCCTATTTCTAAATGGTCTAAACGACAAGTCGTTAGAAGGCTCAAATCGTCTCTTCACCGCCAATTGTGGCCAGGTAAGTACAAATGAGGAAAGGAGGGATCCGCACACGAATCACCGTGAGACGGGCCTTTTAAAGTTACCTTTTCTCACTTGCCTAGCCTAGACACCACAAAGTCAGGTTTAGATAAACGATCGATGTCCACAACTTATCGTATTATTCCTAGTAAAAGGTATTTATTTAAAAGTGTATCAAAACTAAACTTTTAGAATTGATTTTATTAAGAATATGGTATTTAAATGAAAGTATTGTTTTTATCGTATTCTAAGTTTTTGATGATGTCGCTTAGGGTTGTATTTGCGTGTGTGTGGAGGTAGGTCATTACCTCGTTCTCCACTTTAAATGTATAGCAAAATTAAGGGGTTAAATGTGAAATCGAAACATGATGGTATTTAAGTGAAAAATACGATAAATTGGAAAGGTTATCATTTCATGTGATGAAACTTATTCAAATTGATTTTTAAAAGTTTAATAGTCAAGATAAAGATATTTAAACATGAATGTATTAGTGAGAAGTGAAATTTTATAGAAAACCGAATCGGAAATCGGATTTGTTCCAATTCCGACTGGTTTCGTAGTTTAGAGAAATAGAATGGGACTTACGGGTTTCGATTAGGCAAAGGAGTGTAGGGGGGATTAAAGGAGTTGCCGAGGCGTTGCTTCGTCGCCGGTTGTTTCTAAAAACGTCGCCGGAATTCCCGTCGGAATTTCGTCGGAGCTTCACCGCGAACTTGTTTTCAAAGTACACACTTCTTGGAAAATTTTTGAGAGAGTGAGTTTAGGGTTTTGGGATGAGAGGGTGGAAGGTAGAGGGTGTATTTATAGGGTAGGGTAGGATAGGGTAGGTGAAAGGTTTTTAATTTAAAAAAATTATAAAAATGTGGGAAAAACATTAAAAATCATAGTAATTAGGGTATAACTCTCTTTCTGAAACCGATCTCATAATTTAGAGTATGTAGGGAAGGTCAGAAGATGAAAAGGCGAAATTCCCAAGTTGTCGACTCGGCCGTCCGGCCGAGTCCGGCCGGCGGCGCCGGCCCGAGTCGGCCTGCCCGAGTCGGGGTGCCAAGGGGTGGGGGGTCTACTGGGGTGCTCACTGGTACTTTCAGTTTTCTATGTGTAGTGGGAGTTTTGAAAGTTATGGTGTGTGGACCGTTGGGCTTCCAAAGAATTTAAAACAAAAACAATATAAAAATAATGTGGGGTAGGGGATTTGAACTCTGGTGGCTTGGTTCAGCAGTGCAAGGTGTTACCAATGAGCTACAACCTCCTTCTTTTAATTATGGTGTGAAATAATTACTTAAAGTGGTAACAGCAACATTAAATACCCCAAGTATACTTTAATTTTAAAACAATTTTATATACACTAAAAATGGAGTTATTTAAAAACAAAATAATTACTTATATATTGTGCTCAGGTTAAAATACTCCTTTATGGATTTTGAAAAAAAATTGTATAGAAAAGTGTAGAGAAATTATGGTTGTTATATTAGATGTTGCGTAATTTAAGTGCCGGTCACGTTCTAAATTACGGGTCGTGACAAATTCCCAGTACAGGGGCTAAGCCCCTTTTTCCGCGGGCGCCTAGCGCCTACGTATAGGATGCGTGGTCCACTGGCGCCCAACGCCCACGTGCGATGAACGTGACCCGCTGGCGCCCAGCGCTTGCGTGCGGGCGCGTGACCCGCTGGCGCCCAGCGCCCGCGTGCAGGGCGGGTCGGTGCGGGACGCGGACCCGCTGGCGCCCGGCTCCCGCGTGCGGGGCGTGTGACCCGCTGGCGTCCACGCGCCACGCACGTGAACCGCTGGTGCCCAGCACCCGCGTGTAGGGCGCGTGACCCTCTGGCGCCCACGCGCCATGCATGTGGCCCGTTGGCGCCCGACGCCCATGCGCCACTCACGCATCCCTAGAACGCTCCTCACCTCTCTTTTTCCCTTATTGTAACGACCCTAATATTACTATACATTCGTGTTTTCTTTCTTTAGTAAACTATTGTATTTATTTATTCTTAGTATTTTTCCGTATATTTTGTTTTCTATTAAATATATTATTTTATTATTCCATCTATTTTTCCCAAACTCATTTTTTAAAACTAAATCTTAACCTATTTCAAGTTAAATGCAAGACCTGACCCAGCCCATAACCCAAATTCAATCTTATTTTCATTATTTTTATAAAACTATGAGCCCAAAAGCCCACTTTCTTTTTAAGAACAACATATATTTAATTCTTATTAAATATGTGCATGAACAACCTTATATCTCATTGGTTAATTCCTTGCATTGTTATTCCATAGGTCATATGTTCAAATCCTCATTCTTGCAATTATTTTTTTTTATCAATTTTTATCGTTCTCATAACCTACAAATGAGATCTTTCATTTCATCTTTTTTTTAACTCCTAAAATAATTAGAATGGTTATGGGCTATAATTTATTAGAATTATGATGGCCATAAACCTTTTTTATATATTACTATTCTTTCTTTTCTTCATCTCACATTTCTATCATTTTCCATCTCTTCTTCATCCCACATTAGACATTTCCTTTGATCAATTCTAAAAATAAAATAAAATCTTTTTTCCCTTGAGCTTGGAGAAGCACCAGTTTCATCAAGTTTCAAAGACCCGGTTGAAGATTTTATCTAAACGGTGAGCCGGTTGTTATACCGACTCACACAACCTATAAGTCCCTTATCTCTCCCTCCCTCCATCTCTTTATTCTCCTCTTGTCATATCTCGTGAACCCCTTATTATTTTCATATCGTAATCCGTAAGAGAATATAAATATAAACATATACATATATATAAGTTTAGATATATATGGTTCTATATGGTTTAACAATACCTTATTGCCTCTTGTTCAAATTAAAGTGTTTTCAATTCTTTGTTCATGACTATGAATGTTTATTACGAGTTGTGAGAACATAAATTTCATGCCATAATATATCTATAATGTCTCATGAAATCGGTTTGCTTATTAAAAGAAAAATAGAAGCTTGCATAAAAATACTAGTTAATCTTTTTTGCCGATTTTAGCTTTAAAATAATTTTTTAGAAATTAGTTTTTACTTCTGGAAATTTAAATAAATTTATCTTTGATAGAATATATTTTTGTGTACACGCTGTAAAATTTTTAGATCGAATCACTAAACGGTTTAGGAATCATATCGTTTTTATTTACTGTTCGTAAAAACAGAAAACTGTATTTATTGGTCAACTTCTTAGACACATAATTTGGTCTATCGATATCCAAATTGACCAAACTCAGATATTTTGGATATCTACATTGAATGATCTATATTTTCTTACTTTTATATTTTTACTTAAAACCGACGTAAAATATAGAAAACTGCGTCACAATATTAAGTGACGGATCTGCACAGAATCTGTCCTGATTCGCACACTGTTTTTAAATAGGACATAACTCGAACTCCCGATGTCCGTTCGTGACAAAATTTAGATGTGTAGATGGATAATTGATAGAACTATAATTTTCTATATATTATATTACTTATAAACGCATGAAACAACTCGATATAGGCTTTGCAATATAACATATAGTTACTGTGTAGAAATCTGAATTTCTGTTTTAAACGCTGATATTAAAACGATCATAATTAGAGCTTCAGAAATCCAAATCGCGTGAATCTTAGTGTTTTGGATATTTACATCGAAATACCTACAATTTTCTAATAATTTTTGTAACCTTAAACCCGATAGAAATTAACTCAAACTGCGTTTTAAAAATGTGTGACTGTGCTGAACAGATTCTGATCTGTTTTGCGCGACGATACGAAAACATGTATATCTCCCAAACCAGTAGTCGTATTTAGGCGAGACTGGAACTCACATGTGGATAACACTTAAGGCTAAGTTTTCGCTTATATTCTGATTTCAAATGACTTGATTAACTATTCGTACATATCATATATTTACAACATTGTTTTGGACGTTACTTGTATACTTATCTCATATCATGTTCTGTGATTGCTTATTTATTTTTATTTATATGACTTGTGATTAAATCATTACATGTTAGAATTGACTTTATCTTGACATGACTCAATCATGAATACTTGAATCCAGTATGTACACTTGAACCAACTTGACATCGAACCATGAATACAATTGGCATGACTTGCACTTGACATGACTACATGAACTCAATCTTGAAAAATTGATATCATACATCACCTTTTGTATTCATGGATTCGATTAAGACTCATAACATTAATCATAGATTTATATACACGGGGTGTTTGGGAAGTTTCGGTATGAATCCAACGGAATCTCATGAGTCCCATTAATACAAATCATATTGCTGTGGTACCGGGCTGAAACGGTACAAATCATGTTGCTGTGGTACCGGGCTGAAACGGTACAAATCATGTTGCTGTGGTACCGGACTGAAACGGTACAAATCACGGATGCACGAATGAGGGCCCATGTTTTCAAGCCCCTGGATGATACCCTGTTGGGTTTGGAATACTTCAATAACAATTGAAGTCCCGCTATTTTGGGCTCGCGATTCCTTTCTCCTGGATGATAGCTTTGGGTTTGAAAATACTCTTGAGATTGGTTGACATTCACACTTGAACTCGCGTTGGTTAATTTTACCCTTTTAGAGACCTTTTAGGACACTTACATTCACTTCATATTCATTATACCTACACTCCACGGTCATGCTATACTTGTTTACTATGCTCATATTAAATTGTCATGCTTACATAGTTGTCATTAACATTACCATGTTATACTTGTTCATGTTTTATTTCTATTCATACTATATCACATGTTACATTGCATACTCATTTATATACATTCGCATCCCACCTTTCTTGGGGACTTACCGAGCGCAAGTTCGCTGACGGGCATTCCACCCATTTCTTTGTTTTCTTGGAATGTTCGTCAGATGATTTAGAGATTGAAAAGATCGAGCCGAGTCAGGAGAATTACTTTCAGCTTGCGGAGCAGACTGACCACCAATTCTTTCTTTTCAGCTTTTACTTCCAGTATGCCACTTGTTTAGACACTTTCTTTTATGTATCTTTGTTTTCAGACATCATGTATTCAGTTTGAAACTTGTGAAAGTTGGGAATGTAAATATATAAAGTTGGATTTTCATTATCATGTCTTTTCTTGTCATTTTATATTGCTTATATACGCTTAGCGTATTTGTTTCGAGAAATGACCTTCTCAGAATAAATACGTCGCGGGCTTGTCATATGTCATTACCACTCTTTTAGGAAACAGGGCACTGCCCCGCATCACGCAAGGGGGCTGCTAGCCCCCTTAACCCCCAGCCCGCTATCCAGGTAGCGGGACCCCTGTAAACTCTGCGTGGCCCCCAATATATCCAAGTCCCCTCCAAAACACAACACACGCACACCACACATTGAGTTCGCACGAGCAGTTTTACCTGTCAATCGGAGGTTCCCTCGCTTCAAAGGCGAGGGGTAATTAACGGCCGCTTAGTCTGCGGCTGTCGGAGATTCAGATCCCCACAATCAATAAATTTCGGCCTACCGTAGGCAGGGGGAATCTGTAGTACGCCTGACAAGCGACGCATATTTCCCATCTCAATGGGGTGACGAAAAACACCCTACATGGATGTTTAAAAGAAAACTAAAGGCTGATGGTAGTATTGATAAATATAAAATCAGGCTAGTAGCTAAAGGTTTTTCTAAACAAAGGCATAGACTACAATGATACTTATGCGCCTGTAGCAAGAATTACAACCATGAGAACATTAATTGCCATTGCCACTATTCATAAGCTATTAATATATCAAATGGATGTAAAGACTGCCTTTCTAAATGGTGATCTTGATGAAGAAATTTATATGGAACAACTAGTAGATTTCATACAAAAGAGGAATGAAAATAAAGTCTGTAAACTTGTTAAATCCCTATATGGATTAAAGTAAGCCCCTAAACAATGGCATACTAAGTTTAAAGTAATTCTTAACTATGGCTTTATAATTAATAATTTTGATACATGTATATATTACAAATCTTTTGGTAATAATTTTGCAGTTCTTTATCTTTATGTTGATGACATTCTAATATTTGGTTCGTCTATTAATATCATAAATGATGTAAAGTCATATTTATCTATGAACTTTGACATGAAGGATCTAGGTGAGGCTGATTATATTCTGGCTATGAAAATCAATAGATTAGAAAATGGACATTCAATTTCATTATCTCGTGCCATAAAAAAATTATTAAAGAAGTATAATTATTTCATTGTAAATCCTATTTCAACTTTCTTTAATCTAAATGTTCATCTCATTAAACACATGGCTTTGGAGTCGCTAAAACACATAGCTACTCGAACAAGACCGGATATTTTATATGCAGTTTCGAGACTTAGTAGATTTACAAGTAATCCTAATCTACTAAATTGGAATGCTTTAGAGCGAGTGTTCAAGTATTTAAGAGGTACTATAGATTGTCTTGTTTATTCTTATTTCCTAAATCAAATTGAAGGGTACAGTGACGCTAATTGGGTAACTGATACTCTAGACGTAAAATCTACCACACGTTATGTTTTTGTACTCGGTGGTGGAGCAATTAATTGGGGATCGTGTAAACAAACATTAATTGCTTGAAATACTATGGATGCTGAAATGATTGCTTTGGATATGACCTGTGTAGAAGCAGAATGGTCGAGAAATTTAATATCCGAAATTCCCTTTGCACCAAAACCAATTACAACAATAACAAGTCATTGTGATAATAGAACTCTATTAGAGTTATTAGAACAGAAAAATTGCAATAGGAAAACAAATAGATTCCTACAATTAAGATATGAGACTATAAAACAATACAAAGAAAATTTTATAGTGTCTCTTATGTTTGTAAGTAGTCAACTAAACTTAGCTGATTACTTTACTAAGGGTCTTGTAAAAACCAAGATTCTTAATGTATCGAAAGGAATAAGACTTAGACCCGTGTTGAATTCATCAACAGTGGATACCCAACTTTAAAAGGTTTTGTAATGGGAAGAACGTAACTGTTGAATGTGAACGTGAGGGCACTTTATTTAAGGATTTATATCTTATCTTATTCTTATGATGATGTCCTCTAGTTGTTAATTAAGGTTGAGAATTTAACTCTTAATGATGTCAAATACAAAATTATTTGCGAGATACTCTGATAACAAGTATTTTCTTGAGACATCACTTAAGTGAAATTGCCATGAGGCCGTGGCTTAAGGTGAGTGGGTGAAACCCTTATAACTCTCACAAGAATCAAGATACCACGCATGGCTATACCGCGTAACCCGTTTTGAATACCTAAATTTCTGTTTCATATTGTATATGTTTTTGACAAAGGATCGATCAACAACATGTAGTTTTGTAATGTCATTTAATGACTACTATATTCTTGCGTTCGGAAGTCTCCTACACAAAGTGTGAGTTTAAGTCTTTATGACACTTACGCCAATCTACAATATTGTTAGATGTTCATCTCATAATAGTCATAGTCATTATAGTTTGCAGCAAAGTTTGAACTTTGTAGGAGAATTGTTGGAGCAAATGCACAAAATAAGGGAAAGTCCAAACTTTACATTGTGGGTTTTTAGTCTTACATTGCCCACACCAATGAATGAGAAATTGCTTATATAACATTTCTATTTTTCATTGCATTGAGTCCAATGAAAGGGCATATGGTGAAACCGCGCATGCCGCCGCCAAGCCAAGCGAACGAGTCGCGTGTGTCTACACTTGCGAACGCGAATGCCGCTTCGATTCCAGTTCACAAAGTCTCTAGTATTTTTTTTACAGAAAATTACTTTAATATATTTTTGTAAAATATTTTAACTATATTTTTTGATACGCTATGGTTTTTAGGAACGGGTGCGACAGTTGAAAAATGACCGTTACAAATTGAACGGTTATGACCGTTGGAAAATGACCGTTGCAAGTTGAACGGTAGAGATCTGACGGTTACCAGCAGTTGCAGATCGAAGGGTTGCGATCGTTACAATTGCCAGTGGTTGTGAATCGAGCGGTTGTGATCGAAAGATTGCGAACGAGCAGTTGCAAACGAACGATTGCGAACCATTTTGGGAGGCTATAAAAAGCCATTCCCTAAATACTTTAAAACATTTCCAGAAAACCAAAAACCAGAGCACACAAAATTCTCTCTCTTCTTCACAGCATTCACAGCATCCGAGCATCTAACTGCGAAACAGAAAAGGATACTAAGACTACTCCGGTGACTTGTGCAAGCCGGAGTAGCAGAAGGGTTTGGAGAGTTGTATCTTGGGATTGAATTACCACTGTAAATCTGTCAAGAGAGAGACGATATCTTTCTTAGGTCAGCGCACTCAAATGCATGCTTCTTTCCTATAAACTTCATTTTTCAAATTTATGATCTACAAAGTTTAGAATTTTGTTTATTCAATTATTCAATTTTTTCAGATATAAAACGTATTACTGTGAGGTAATTTTGTCGATAGGAGATTATATGCAGCCGAGACTCTCGGTGGTCTGGGATAGAATCCGTGGGATAGGGGCTGGGTTTGGGAATGTGAATGAAGAAGATGAAGAATAGGGTTACAGGTATGATTTTTATTTTGTGTTGATAGTCAGGGTCGGTTAATTTGGGTAAAGGTTGATGTTTTTTTCGGCTGTTTGGTCAATTTAGGGCTTCCCTTTTGATCCAAGAGAATGTAATTAAATATTAAGATTTTCGTTTGATTTTTCATCTACACTTTTCATGTTGGTTTCGTCACTTATAATTCTCTTCTTTTAGATATATTTGAGGAGACAATGGAGATGCTCTAGTGCTCATGATCTTGCTCTTTAGGAGGTGGGTTTTTTTTGAAATAGGTTGTTTCGAATTTTTAATTATAAAATAGGGTATTAAAATTTATAATTATGTAAATAGGATGGTTTGTGGGCCCGCCATATTTATTTTTTTTACAGAGGGCGGGTCGCCCTCTCCTTTAGAAAGAAGAGGGCGGGCCCGCCCTTTCCTTTATAAAGGAGAGGGCGGGTTCTTCAAAAATGAGGGGAGGGAACCCGCCCTCTACACTGGGATGAGGGAGGGGGTCCACCAAACCGTTCTATTTTCATAATTATAAATCTTAATACCCTATTTTTATAATTAAAAATTCAAAATAACCTATTTCAAAAAAAAAACCTTAGGGGTTCAAGAATCAATGTGCATGGATATATTGTATCATATCCCTAAAGAGGAGCAAGCTCAAACGAGCCAATTAAAGGTCAGCTTTTTAATATTTTATTTCTTAAGGATCTGTATAAACTTGATTGATTACCTAAGTTGATTTTCCCCTTTTTGACTCGAATCTTTTTGATTGAGTATATAGAATAATCAGAAAATTAGAGTAAAATCCTCCAAGAGAGCTCGTTAAAGTACAATGGAGAAAATGTGCTATTGCGTTGAAAATATACTCCCTTCGCGGATTTTTTTTTCTTTTTTTTGACGATACCCATCATCATCATCTTTACTATGTAAGATGTGGATACACCGAATTTCATCATTTTTTCACCGTCGATTTAGTAGGTGCAAAATTAACGGTTTACCAACAATAGAACTTTTTACATTGCTCATCCAACAGTGAATAAGTGGTGGAATCATATGAAATTTGGTGTATCCACATCTTAAATGATAAAAATAATGATGATGGGTGCCGACCTTCGGAAAAAATCGTGGAGGATATAACTATTTTACGCCATTTAATTACAAAAGCCTCCTCTTCGGGCCTTGTACTGAAAAAGAGAGAAATGGTGGCCGTACACAGGATTTTCACAACAAGAGCTTCATGAGAAACGTAGATTGATTGATCGACTATTTGGACAACTGGAAGCAGATGACGGATGCCAAAAATGTCCTGATATGGAGATGGTCCTCAACCCATAAATTCACAGTCCGCTTTATGTTCAGGATCTTACACTACGGAGGAGTGGAGGATACTTGCCTATACCCGATTTGGAAAGCCCTAATTCCGCATAAAAAATAAGATTTTTAATTGGCTAGCACTTAGGAACGCGATCCTACAAAAGCTAACTTACTGAGACGGAAGTTGATGGAGCTCCTTTTCGGGCCTCCGTCAGATGTTGTCTTCCGTTGATCTCGCGGTGAACTTAGCTGATTATCCTTCTGATGATGCTCAATATTGGCGACCTTTCAGATCAGGACACGTGGCAGATGACGTGTCCCAGAACTTAGAAGAGAGGGCCCACAGGGGCCGATCAGGCCCGACCTACAAGCACAAAGCTGGCTCACCTCAGGGCCCTTGCAAATTGGCCTCCTCAGTCTCTCAGCTCGCCTCCGAGCAACCGCAGGACCAAGATACCTCGGCCCTCTCGCTCGTTCCCGAGCTCTCCCGCCGAGACCATCTTCCTCGGTCCCTCCGACCGACCAACTCCACCACTCACAGGCGTAACCGCCGCTCCGCAAATCTCGCCATGCGCAGATTCTCCGCCGGCAACATCCCACGTTCCACGCCATCACGATCCCCATCAACGGGCGATCCGCTCTTTACGTGGGCGTGACGTCGGGAGCGTAACTGCCGGCGAGATTCTCGCGCCTGCCGCTGCATGCCACCACCGCTATATAAACCCCCATCACGGAGGGGTCAAGTAACCCATTTTTTACACTTTTATGCCGTTACTCTACTCGGATCTCATCACTAACTTGAGCGTCGGAGGGTTCTTGGTGGTACCAAACCACCCCGGGACTTCTTTGCAGGTACTCGGCAACACCTCCCTCACCTCACATCTTCCTCCAAAGACCCATTGAGACCCACACGCGAAGGAAGATAATCAACTAAGTCCTCCGCGAGATCAACGGAAGACAACATCTGACGGAGGCCCGAAAAGGAGCTCCATCACCTTCGTTGCATATGGGTCTCAATTGGTTTTTGGAGGAAGAGGTGAGATGAGGAAGCTGTTTCCGAGTACCTGTAAAGAAGTCCCGGGTGGTTAGGTACCACCGAGGACCCTCTGACGCTCAAGTCAGTGATGAGATCCGAGCAGAGTAACGGCATAAAAGTGTAGAAAATAGCTTACTTGACCCCTCTGTGATGGGGGTTTATATAGCGGTGGTGGCATGCAACAGCAGGCGCGACAATCTCACCGGCAGTTATGCTCTCGACGTCATGCTCGCGTAAAGAGCGGATCGCCCGTTAATGGGGATCGTGATGGTGTGGAACGTGGGATGTTGCCGGCGGAGAATCTGTGCATGGCGAAATTTGCGGAGCGGCGGTTACGCCTGTGAGTAGTGGAGTTGGTCGGTCGGAGGGACCGAGGAAGATAGTCTCGGCGGGAGAGCTCGGGAACGAGCGAGAGGGCCGAGATATCTTGGTCCTGCGGCAGCTCGGAGGCGAGCTGAGAGACCGAGGAGGCCAATTTGCAAGGGCCCTGAGGTGAGCCAGCTTTGTGCTTGTAGGTCGGGCCTGATCGGCCCCTGTTGGCCCTCTCTTCTGAGTTCTGGGATACGTCATCTGCCACGTGTCCTGATCTGAAAGGTCTCCAATATTGAGCATCATCATTAGCCCCCCACTCTTGTCCCGACCAGCTAGTGGGTCGGGTCAAGAGTGGACTGCCGGGCCGTCTGGGGTAAGCTCCCGCCTAAGGTTTCGTCGGGACGCGTCCCCGGGCTGTCAGCTGTCTTTTCTGCCAGCTTATCGGGGTGAGATCTCTGCATTTAGGGAAGGTGCGCCGGTTCGAGCGTCCTGCCACTGAAGTGACGGTCCACGTGTCGAGCGCCGGTTGGCCGACGCGACGTGTGCAGACCTGTGGACTGATGGGGCGCAGCCCAGTGTGGGCGTGACATGTGGAGCGATCGGTCGTCGAGTTGATTTCAATCACTTGCCGAGTGTGACAAGCGCTGTTGAGAAGGAGGCATCTCCATGGCCCCGAAGTCGAGGGGGGATTACTCAGACTTGGATAGACCTGATGTCTCTTATTGGGGCTTCGGATCCGCTGCATGTGATGGGCTCAGTGGCCTCGTTATGAGGGCTACAAATCCGCAGCGTATGTTGGGCAGAAGGATGCCTGCTGGAGATGACCGAGTAGGGAAGCTGCTCGGTTGATCTTGGCGAGGGTCTTGACCCATGGCATTGCGAGTAGGGAAGCTACCGGCCAGGGATAGTCGAGTCTGGAAGGACTTTGATCCTTGTCTTTGTTGGGTAGGAAGCTACCCGCCGGGATGCGCTGAGTAGGAAGGGGCTCGGCGGCCTCACGAAGAGGGCTTCAGATCCTCAGCGTTTGATGGGCAGGAGGACGCCCGCTGGGGATGCGCCGAGCAGGAAGGAACTCGGTGGCCTCGCGATGAGGGCTTCAGACCATCAGCGTTTAATGGGCAGGAGGATGCCCGCTGGGATGGCGCCGAGCAGGAAGGAACTCGGTGGCCTCATGATGAGGGCTTGAGATCCTCAGCATCTGATGGGCAGGAGGATGCCTGCTGGGGATGCACCGAGCAGGAAGGAACTCGGCGGCCTCACGATGAGGGCTTCAGACCATCAGCGTCTGTTGGGCAGGAGGATGCCCGCTGGGGATGCACCGAGCAGGAAGGAACTCGACAGCCTCGCGATGAGGACTTCAGACCATCGACGTCTGATGGGCAGGAGGATGCCCGCTAGGATGCGCCGAGTAGGAAGGAACTCGGTGGCCTCGCGATGAGGGCTTCAGACCATCAGCGTCTGATGGGCAGGAGGATGCCCGCTGGGATGCACCGAGCAGGAAGGAACTCGGCGGCCTCACGATGAGGGCTTGAGATCCTCAGCATCTGATGGGCAGGAGGATGCCCGCTGGGGATGCGCCGAGCATGAAGGAACTCGGCGGCCTCATGATGAGGGCTTGAGATCCTCAGCATCTGATGGGCGGGAGGATGCTCGCTGGGGATGCGCCGAGCAGGAAGGAACTCAGCGGCCTCACGATGAGGGCTTTGACCCTTGACGCTGGAGGGGCCGTGAGAGGCCTGCGAAGGATGGCCGAGCAGGGCAGCTGCTTGGTGCCTCTTGGCGAGGGCATTGGTCCTTGACGCTGGAGGGGCCGTGAGAGGCCTGCAAAGGATGGCCGAGCAGGGTAGCTGCTCGGTGCCTCTTGGCGAAGGCTTCTGATCATCGGCGTTGCGGTAGGGAAGCTACCCGCCGAGGATAGCCGAGCGAGGGATCCTCGGGCTCGACTGTCTCTGGGAGGACTTTCTGATCCCTGGCGTTGCGGTAGGGATGCTACCCGCCAGGGATAGCCGAGCGAGGGATCCTCGGGCTTGATTGCCTCTGGGAGGACTTTTGATCCTTCAGGACGGGGACCGAGCAGGGTTACTGTCCAGTGCCTCTTGGCGAGGACTTTGATCCCTGTCGGTTGTGGTAGGAAGCTACCAGCCGGGGATAGCCGAGCAAGGACCCGACTGCCTCTGGGATGACTTTGGTTCTTGGTGCGGGAAGAGCTATAGGGCTGTAAGAAGCCTACCAAGGACCCTTGGCCGGGCAGGGTTACTGCCCGGTGCCTCTTGGAGAGGGCTTTTGTCCTGAAGGATAGCCGAGCGAGGGATCCTCGGGCTCGACTGCCTCTGGGAGGGCTTTCTGATCCCTGGTGTTGCGGTAAGGAAGCTACCCGCCAGGGATAGCCAAGCGAGGGATCCTCGGGCTCGACTGCCTCTGGGAGTGTAAGTCCACGTTACCCGTCCCGGTTCTTTCGGGGATGCGGAAACGGTAAAAAACGATTTTTACGGTAAAGGTAACATGGACTAGAAATAGGATCTTTGCTAAACAAAAACCTAGCAAATTAACTAGAAGTTTAACTACTATGTAAGAGGGTTATACCTAGGTCTTGAACTCCTTCTCTTCTTGCTCATTGGAGTGGTTGGATCGGCTCCACCTCGTAGTCCTCTTGTTGTCGAAGAAGGATCCACCCGAAAGCTTCTATCTTGAGCTCCTACCTCAACCGAGAGGAAACTAAAGTGCTTAGCTTGCTAGACCTTGTACTCTAGAGTGAGTAAAGAAGAGTTTTGAGGGTTTTATCTCAATGGCTCATGTTTCTCAACTCATGAGACATGAGATCCTTGAGAGAGAGGAAGAGGGAGAGCTTGGATGAGAGAGAATGAGAATGATAGAATGAGCTTGACTTTTTACAACCATGCTCACAAAAGAGAAAATAATCATGATAATAATAATAATAATTAAGTATATGTGATGGTTCATATCAATGGCCATTATCATTTCATGCATTTAATGCATTTTGTAAAGAACAACAAGTAAACAAAAGTCATAGCCATGAAATGATGATGGTCAACAAGTCCAAAATAGTCAACCGGTCAACAAAGTCAACAAGTCAACAAAAGTCAAACTTTCAACTCAACCATGGCACAATAATACTTAATTAGTATTATTATTAATCATATTTCTTATTCTCGTTAGGGTTTAGAAAAAGTCAACAGTCAACAACCTCAATGAGAATCCCCTGCCTCTGCCTTAGTCAACTGTGCATACACACCCGCATCCGTGCTCCGAGGAACACGAATATAATGAGATAAAACCAATCCCAAAACATATACTAGGATCTGGTTTAAACCAAAGCCCGCTAGTAATAACTGCCCGGACACCAAACGTGCACAAGTGCGCGGATGCGAACGAACTCTGTCGCAAAACCATACGACCTCTACTCTGTTTTGCCCAAAGGCGAATAGCTCTCTGTGTGAGACTCTAAAGACTCGACACTACGCTGGCAGTGGGTTTAACCACAGGCCGCAAGCGGTACAAGCTGTACGTAACGGTCCCCAGGTAGATGCCGATAAGAAGACTGATGAGGTGAACCCATCCGAACTCCTACTGAGCCTGAATGTGACAATCTCCGTACAGTCCGGTCTGTTCGTCTGAGAATATCGCATGGCGGGCCTAGGGGGTGGTGAACGTCAGTCCCCTAATAGCGGTATAAGTCGTGTCAGAGCGTAGCCAACAACACCCTGAGACAACACTGGATAACCTACCAGTATATCTCGCTTTCCCTGGCCAGGGACTTTGTGTAATGACTCTCCTAGACACAGCGCGATATCAACCCCCAATACCGGGAGAGACGAATCCTGTCTAACCGTCACTGCCTCCAAGTGGTTCGGGACTGCACCCAACTGCTACCTGTTTGCACGACTCATTTGAGCCGTGGTAGGTTAGCAATTTAAGAACAGTGGGAACACACTCGAGGCGAAGTGACAGTGTCAAGTCAGCGGACTAAGCTATACTCATGTCACCTGCGAACTGATAACTGACGATAGGTATAGTACCAACCAATAATTCCCGACGAGTCCTGTCCAGTGTACTCGTAACCTAACGAGCACCCGCATACTATCTCAAGTACGACGTACTGACGGCTGTGGGACAGACCATCTCCCCTGCTGGGATGAGAAGCGCATACGCTAGTCTTCTCCGGAGTATCGATGCCCCGTCTCGATAATCCTACGACCAGGGACCTGTATAAGGATGTGCTTGTAGATTACCCAGCCCCCACTAGTGTGACTGCCATCACAACGCTGGTAATCAAGTAAAGATCCTAAGGGCTCCACTAATGTGTATTGGCGATATGCTAAAAGAAACGCATGCACACATTAAAGTAGAAACAAACCAAGTAGCATACTACCATTTCGAGCAAGATTGTCTTTACAACTGTGAATATCCCAAGCTTCCATCAAGTAATATACAAACTATTATGATACAGTAATGGCCTCTAGAGCATATACACTAACAATCTCCCACTTGCACTAAGACCATGTACTGGCGTATCGAAAACCTATCATCTCGATCAGCCGCTCGAACTGAGTCTGGGGTAAGGCCTTCGTGAATGGATCTGCAGTGTTATCTTCTGTAGCAACCCTCCGAACCTCGATCTCCCAGCGTTCCACGATCTTCCTGATCAGGTGATACCGCCTCAAGATGTGTCTGGACTTCTGATGGGACCTGGGTTCCTTCGCTAAAGCTATAGCCCCGTTGTTGTCACAATACAGAGGTATTGGATCAACAATGGACAGAACCACCTGAAGTTCTGTCAAGAACTTCCTTATCCAGACGGCTTCTTTTGCGGCATCAGATGCAGCGATATATTCCGCTTCCATCGTTGAGTCAGCAACAGTTTCCTGTTTGGAACTCTTCCAACACACCGCCCCTCCATTGAAGGTAAAGACATAACCCGACATGGACTTGGAGTCATCCTTGTCACTTTGGAAGCTGGAGTCAGCAAAGGCCTCCATCTGGAGGTCTTTTCCGCCGTAAACCAAAAACATGTCCTTAGTCCTTCTCAGGTACTTCAGAATGTTCTTTACCGCTATCCAGTGCTTCTCCCCAGGGTTTGACTGATATCGGCTTACCACACTCAGTGCATAAGCTACATCTGGTCTGGTACACAACATCGCATACATTATAGAGCCTACCGCAGAAGCGTAGGGTTTAATAGACATGCGATCCCTTTCCAAATCAGTCTTGGGAGACATCTCTTTGGAGAGGGTGATCCCGTGACAAGCCGGTAGATTACTGCGCTTGGAATCTTCCATACTGAATCTTTTCAGTATAGTGTCGATGTACCTAGACTGTGAAAGTCCTAATATCCTCTGGACCTATCACGATGGATCCGGATCCCCAGAATGTAAGAGGCATCACCCAGGTCTTTCATGGAGAACCTGTGTGACAAGAACTCTTTGGCAGATTGTAGCATAAGAATGACATTTCTTATCAAGAGAATGTCATCCACGTATAAAACGAGGAACACGACAGTTCGTGCTACAATTTTACTATAGATGCATGGTTCACCTGGATTTTTGATAAAGCCAAAATCTTTGACCGTCTCATCAAAACAGATGTTCCAACTCCGCGATGCCTGCTTTAGTCCATAAATGGACTTAAGCAACTTGCATACATTTCCGCTGCTCCCACTCTGAATGAAACCCTCTGGCTAGTCCATATAGACACACTCCTCTAAATTTCCATTTAGAAAAGCGGTCTTTACGTCCATCTGCCAAATCTCATAATCGTGGAAGGCAGCAATGGCAAGAAGGATCTGAATGGATTTGAGCATAGCCACTGGAGAAATGGTTTCGTCATAGTTCAAACCAGGTCTTTGACGAAAACCCTTTGCAACAAGTCTAGCCTTATAGGTCTTAACCTGTCCATCTACACCAATCTTTCTCTTGAAGAACCATTTGCATCCTACGGGTTTTACCCCTTCTGGAGTAACATCCAAAGTCCATACTTTGTTGGTGTACATGGACTCCATTTCGGTCCGCATTGCATCCAGCCATTTTACCGAGTCAACGCTCTGAATGGACTGCTGGAAGCTAGTCGGCTCATCATTATCAATGATGCAATCCTCTCTATCCCCGTCTATGAGAAAACCGTAGTATCTCTCGGGCGGATGAGACTGCCTACTACTTCTGCGGAGCGGTGCAGGAATGTCCTGTTCTTTCAAACCTTCTGGTTCTACTAAGCTTTCAGTAATAGCTCGTGGTTCTGGAATTTCTTCCAGTTCTATTGCGCTTCCACTTATCTGATTTTCCAAAAATTCAGTTTCCAAGAAGCAGGCATGACGAGAAACAAAAACCTTTTGTTCCTCTTCGCAATAGAAGAAATGTCCCTTGGAGTTCTTTGGATATCCCACAAACTTGCACTGTACTGAGCGTGCCTCGAGTTTGTCCGCATGCTGCTTTTTGACAAAAGCTGGACATCCCCATGTCTTAATGTGCTTAAGATAGGGTTTCTTCCCACTCCACATCTGATATGGTGTGGTAGGCACTGTCTTAGTTGGAACTCGGTTCAAAAGGTATGCAGCTGATTCTAGTGCATATCCCCAGAATGATCGCGGCAACTCAGTGTTACTCATCATGGAACGTACCATATCCAATAGGGTTCGGTTCCGTCTCTCCGATACACCGTTATGTTGTGGAGTGTATGGAGGAGTAAGCTGAGAGAGAATTCCATTCTCTTTTATTTTAGGTAATCCAGGAACTCGGCACTCAAGTATTCACCACCTCGATCAGATCTCAGTGTCTTGATACTTTTGCCTGTTTGTTTTTCTACTTCATTCTTGTATTCCTGGAATTTTCCAAAGGCTTCAGATTTATGTTTCATTAAGAAGACATATCCGTACCTTGAAAAATCATCCGTAAAAGTAATGAAGTAAGAATAACCGCTTCGCGCATGTGTAGACATTGGACCGCACACATCGCTGTGTACGAGCCCCAAGAGCTCGCTCGCTCTTACTCCGTGTCTAGTGAACGGAGTCTTTGTCATCTTTTCTTTGAGACAGGATTGACAAGTTGCATATGATTGATATTCGAATGGATCCAAATATCCTTCTGTATGTAACTTTGTCAACCTTCTCTCATTGATGTGACCCATTCTACAATGCCATAAGAAAGCATGATTTATTTCTGGAGACTTTCTTTTGTGTGTATTCTAGACATTGAAAATCTGTGGTTTGTTTAATACGTATATACCGTTGCTTAATGTACCCGACCCAATCAGAACTTGATTAAGGTGAATGTTTACAACATTGCTTACAAATGCAAAATCATAACCTTCTTTAGATATTAAAGATATAGATATGATATTACAAGTCGCACTGGGTACAAAATAACAATCCCGTAAAACCAAAACATGTCCATCTGACAATCCCAAGTGATAGTCCCCCACGGACTCAGCATCCATGCCAGCTCCGTTTGCAACTCTGAGGGTCATATCACCTGCCTTCAAAACCCTACGCTTTCTCAATGCCTGCAAAGAATTACAGATATGAGATACTGATCCGGTATCCAATACCCAGGAAGTAGAGTTTATTGATAGACAGTTATCAATAACATACACACCTGAAGCCGAAGCCACAACTTGCTTCGGGTCCTGGTTTCTGGCCTTCCAAGCCCTGCAATCTTTCTTCCAGTGTCCACTCTTGTGACAGTAAAAGCATTCTTCCCTTCCCACAAGCTTTCCCGCTACCTTTGCCTTTCCCTTCGCTTCCACTTTACTAACACTGCCCCTTGGTTTGGTGGGGGTTTTCTTCTTCTTTCCCTTGGCTTTCGCCTTGGACCTAAAAGAGGAAGATCCTCCAACAAACAAAGTGGATGTTTCCCTTACTTTCTGTAAGGTGCCCTCTACACTCCTCAACATGTTTAGGAGTTCCGAAAGTTCAACTTCCTTTTCTTGCAAGTTGAAGTTCAGGATAAACTGGGCGTAAGTGGAAGGGAGGGACTGGAGAATCAAGTCAGTGTAGAGCTCGTTCTCTAACATGGTCCCAAGGTCCGCGAGCTCTTCAATGAAGCCAATCATCTTAAGCACGTGTTCCGTTACCGATGATCCGACGGCCAATCTCGCCGAAAACAACTTTTTCGAGACTTCGTATCTGGCGATACGGGATTGCTCTCCATATAGTTCCTTAGTATGGAAAAATATGGATTCTAGGTCCATATTCTCGTGCCTCCTCTATGTTCATTGTCCATAGAGGCAACCACGAGGCACTTGGCCTTCGCGCAGTCGATCTCCCAGGTCTTACGGATTTCCTTATCCGCGACGCTAGTTTTGGGACCTGGGACAGGGGGAGCTTTGGTGGTAAGGAGATACCCCAACTTTTCATAAGTGATTGCCATTTTGACATTCCTGAGCCAATCTTTGTAGTTTGGCCCTGTCAGTATATTTTTATCTAGTAGTAACTTAAGTCCAGTCATGATGTTTGGTCGCTGCAATTAGGAGAGAGAGAAGAAACACTTTAGCATGATGCTCTTGTAAGTTTAGAGTGGTTTTTAGTTTGTCTAAACAGGATGGCTCCCACTGTTTCTCGAATCCCTCCTCAAACCAAAAAGGAAGAATCAGTCGGGATCAATCTCACCGTACAATACTTGCTTAACCGTTCAGCCAGGCCAGTGTTGGTACTTCCAGGGAGGTTTTCCAACGCTTTCACGAAGTTCCTTAATTAAATAACCTATTTTCCCTGTGGGCGTATCCCCGCTCACACCTTTCTAGACACCTACTTAGTTTATGGCATTGATCGTTAAGTGAGAAAGTTCCCGAGGAGTAGCATATATTCACGGTAGGATCGGGATCCAAATATCAACGTGTGACAAAACTGAAGGAATCCTACCTGAATCATCACACTCCAAATGGTATGCAGCGCTAGCAAGTTTCAGTTTCTTTAGAAACTCCCGATGTTGATTTTTGCCCCATGCTCTTATGACCTTGACTTTGGCCAACAAATCATAAGTCACATGTCAAGTTCTACCTGTCATTTTCCAGGTTAATTTGAACCCACCCGTACCTACCCTTGACTTTGGCCAACAAGGCATTATGACTGTCCCAAACCAACGCATCTATCTATGCTACATATGAATATCCAATAGCTACCAATCACTATGCCTTGACTTTGGCCAACAAACATAGCTTGAATACTATTGACTATCCATATGAAATGACGAAAGGCTACGAATAGTTTTGGCGAAACCGTAAACGTAGTGAACTTGATATAATCGATGGAACGAGATAACTTTTAAAAGGAGTGGTTTAAGCTCCGCGTTTAAAAGTTGGTTTTTGAAAAGAAACCGAGTGGTTTTGAAATTGTTCCAACGATTTTAACTTTGGTTTATTTTCTTGCATTAATTTAATGCGTCCCATCATTTAATCCTACCATTGCAGAAAACAACGAAAATATGACGTAAGCATTATGCCATCCGTATTCGCCACGGGGCCCCGTCATTACCCGTTAGGTTACTTAACTAACGACAGAGCGGGGGCTGGACTAGCACGGATGCAAAACATAAGCAACGCCTACTAGATATCATATATAGATATATACATTCGTCAGATGCAATGATAGCCATTCCAGATCACAGATGAACACATTGGATATACTAGGAATCCGCATTTCGTTCGAGCCTGCAATGAAAAGCGGATTACACGGTCGCGATGAATAGCCAAGACCCCATCCTAGACCCCTACGGGTGCGGCAAACTACCCGCCAAGTACCCGAAGTGAAGCAACCTCCCTCAACAAAGTGAGTAAGCCACTCGGCACTTCGAGGTACCCGGTAGTTTGTACACCCCACCTTAGATCTATCCTAGGAGCAAAAACAGTAAAAGAAATAATATACAATGGCGGCTACAACCTCATCCCGGATGTGCGGCCATAAAAATAATATTATATCAATTACATATTACATCAAATGAAAAGTAAAGAAAACTCTCATCTCACAACCCCCCGGCTATTCATCCGCGACAATCCAACGAGTTCATATACACAAACCATCAACATTACAGATCACGGATATGTATAACCCCCACTAATCAACATATAGCGATTAGCAGACGTTCAATACATATATCACATCACAGATATAACCCATTAGCTAAAGTCTACAGAACTTCGATCAAAAATACGGATTTGTAACTACCCCAAACACAACTTTGTTCTCTGGAAAATCTGGGCAGAAACAAAATATTCTAAAAATCCCAAAACAGAACACTGAGAATACTGCAGCAAAAACGATTCACGGCCGAGTCAACTCGGCCGCGGATCCGCGACAAGAAGCTTGTTCTCGCCGCGGTTCCGCGGCGCTTTGACCGAGTCAGTGACTCGTTTTTCCTGTATCTTCCTACAAAACCCTGAGCCGATTTCTAGTGTATGTGGAATCATTTTTTGAACAGTTTAAAAATCGGCAGAAAGTTCAGTTCTTGGACTCGTTTTGTGATTTTTTTTCTCCGATCGAAATTCTAAATACTTTGCTAACTTGCTAGTTGTAATTTAGCCAGGCTCTGATACCACTGTAAGTCCACGTTACCCGTCCCGGTTCTTTCGGGGATGCGGAAACGGTAAAAAACGATTTTTACGGTAAAGGTAACATGGACTAGAAATAGGATCTTTGCTAAACAAAAACCTAGCAAACTAACTAGAAGTTTAACTACTATGTAAGAGGGTTATACCTAGGTCTTGAACTCCTTCTCTTCTTGCTCTTTAGAGTGGTTGGATCGGCTCCACCTCGTAGTCCTCTTGTTGTCGAAGAAAGATCCACCCGAAAGTTTCTACCTTGAGCTCCTACCTCAACCGAGAGGAAACTAAAGTGCTTGGCTTGCTAGACCTTGTACTCTAGAGTGAGTAAAGAAGAGTTTTGAGGGTTTTATCTCAATGGCTCATGTTTCTCAACTCATGAGACATGAGAGCCTTGAGAGAGAGGAAGAGGGAGAGCTTGGATGAGAGAGAATGAGAATGATAGAATGAGCTTGACTTTTTACAACCATTCTCACAAAAGAGAAAATAATCATGATAATAATAATAATAATTAAGTATATGTGATGGTTCATATCAATGGCCATTATCATTTCATGCATTTAATGCATTTTGTAAAGAACAACAAGTAAACAAAAGTCATAGCCATGAAATGATAATGGTCAATAAGTCCAAAATAGTCATCCGGTCAACAAAGTCAACAAGTCAACAAAAGTCAAACTTTCAACTCAACCATGGCACAATAATACTTAATTAATATTATTATTAATCATATTTCTTATTCTCATTAGGATTTAGAAAAAGTCAACAGTCAACAACCCAAATGAGAATCCCCTGCCTCTGCCTTAGTCAACTGTGCATACACACCCGCATCCGTGCTCCGAGGAACACGAATACAATGAGATAAAACCAATCCTAAAACATATACTAGGATCTGGCTTAAACCAAAGCCCGCTAGTAATAACTGCACGGACTGCGAACGAACCCTGTCGCAAAACCATGCGACCTCTACTCTGTTTTGCCCAAAGGAGAATAGCTCTCTGTGTGGGACTCTAAAGACTCGACACTACGCTGGCAGTGGGTTTAACCACAGGCCGCAAGCGATACTAGCTGTACGTAACGGTCCCCAGGTAGATGCCGATAAGAAGACTGATGAGGTGAACCCATTTGAACTCCTACTGAGCCTGAATATGACAATCTCCGTACAGTCCGGTCTGTTCGTCTGAGAATATCGCATGGCGGGCCTAGGGGGTGGTGAACATCAGTCCCTAATAGCGGTACAAGTCGTGTCGGAGCGTAGCCCAGAACACCCTAGGACAACACTGGATAACCTACCAGTATATCTCGCTTGCCCTGGCCAGGGACTTTGTGTAATGACTCTCCTAGACACAGCGCGATATCAACTCCCAATACCGGGAAAGACGAATCCTGTCTAACCATCACTGCCTCCAAGTGCTTCGGGACTGCACCCAACTACTACCTGTTTGCACGACTCATTTGAGCCGTGGTAGGGTAGCAATCTAAGAACAGTGGGAACACACTCGAGGCGAAGTGACAGTGTCAAGTCAGCGGACTAAGCTGTACTCATGTCACCTGGGAACTGATAACTGACGATAGGTATAGTACCAACCAACAGTTCCCGACGAGTCCTGTCCAGTGTACTCGTAACCTAACGAGCACCCGCATACTATCTCAAGTACGACGTACTGACGGCTGTGGGGCAGACCATCTCCCCTGCTGGGATGAGAAGCGCATACGCTAGTCTACTCCGGAGTATCGATGCCCCGTCTCGATAATCCTACGACCAGGGACCTGTATAAGGATGTGCTTGTAGATTACCCAGCCCCCACTAGTGTGACTGCCATCACAACGCTGGTAATCAAGCAAAGATCCTAAGGGCTCCACTAATGTGTATAGGCGATATGCTAAAAGAAACACATGCACACATTAAACAAACCAAGTAGCATACTACCATTTCGAGCAAGATTGTCTTTACAACTGTGAATATCCCAAGCTTCCATCAAGTAATATACAAACTAGTATGATACAGTAATGGCCTCTAGGGCATATACACTAACAGGGAGGACTTTCTGATCCCTGGCGTTGCGGTAGGGAAGCTACCCGCCAAGAATAGCCGAGCGAGGGATCCTCGGGCTCGACTGCCTCTGGGAGGACTTTCTGATCCCTGGCGTTGTAGTAGGGAAGCTACCCGCCAGGGATAGCCGAGCGAGGGATCCTCGGGCTCGGCTGCCTATGGGAGGACTTTCTGATCCCTGGCGTTGCGGTAGGGAAGCTACCTGCCAGGGATAGCCGAGCGAGGGATCCTCAGGCTCGACTGCCTCTGGGAGGACTTTCTGATCTCTGGCATTGCGGTAGGGAAGCTACCCTCCAGGGATAGCCGAGCGAGGGATCCTCGGGCTCGACTGCCTCTGGGAGGACTTTCTGATCCCTGGCGTTGCGGTAGGGAAGCTACCCGCCAGGGATAGCCGAGCAGGGTAGCTGCTGGGCTGCCTCTTAGTGAGGGCTTAGATCCTTGGGCGAGGTGGCCCTCGAGCCGCCGTGGCGAGCCCCCTCTGTGCAACCCCGTCAAGGGAGGTGGTGTCGGTCTATTCGTCCGGCGAGGGCGTTGATGACGGTCACCGGAGGAGGTTCACCCGCGCCTCCGGTGAGGGGGAGGCGGGGGCTGGTATCTGGATCTTCAGGGTCATCGCTTGCCATGGGGATAGAGATCGGAAGGCCAACTTTGTTTTTTTTTGTGGAGTTTCGTTTCCCACAGATGGCGCCAACTGATGGAGCTCCTTTTCGGGCCTCCGTCAGATATTGTCTTCCGTTGATCTCGCGGTGAACTTAGCTGATTATCCTTCGTTGCGTGTGGATCTCAATGGGTTTTTGGAGGAAGAGGTGAGGTGAGGAAGCTGTTGCCGAGTACCTGCAAAGAAGTCCTGGGTGGTTTGGTACCACCGAGGACCCTCCGACGCTCAAGTTAGTGATGAGATCCGAGCAGAGTAACGGCATAAAAGTGTAGAAAATGGCTTACTTGACCCCTCTGTGATGGGGGTTTATATAGCGGTGGTGGCATGCAGCAGCAGGCGCGAGAATCTCGCCGGAAGTTACGCTCCCGACGTCACGCCCGCGTAAAGAGCGGATCGCCCGTTAATGGGGGTCGTGATGGCGTGGAACGTGGGATGTTGCCGGCGGAGAATCTGCGCATGGCGAGATTTGCGGAGCGGCGGTTACGCCTGTGAGTGGTGGAGTTGGTCGATCGGAGGGACCGAGGAAGATGGTCTCGGCGGGATAGCTCGGGAACGAGCGAGAGGGCCGAGGTATCTTGGTCCTGCGGCAGCTCGGAGGCGAGCTGAGAGACCGAGGAGGCCAATTTGCACGGGCCCTGAGGTGAGCCAGCTTTGTGCTTGTAGGTCGGGCCTGATCGGCCCCTGTGGGCCCTCTCTTCTGAGTTCTGGGATACGTCATCTGCCACGTGTCCTGATCTGAAAGGTCGCCAATATTGAGCATCATCAGAAGTGGATCGGCCCAATAGAATGTGGGTTATGTAGAAAGGATGCCGAAATGATAGACAACATGTTTCTTAGATGTGAGGTGATCTCGCAGATATATGGCAAATACATGACCTGATCATCCGAGGGTGTGATGCCTTCGTCTATTTAGGATTTATGGGAGGATTGGAGACTCAGGAATTTCGGAAAAGAGAATCTTCCGGCTAAGAACATCATAATTAGTGTCATATGTTGGATAGTTTGAACGGAACGTAATAATAAGATCTTCAACGCAAATATCAAACCAATAGCCAGCCTGATATATAACACCGATATTGTCATAATGTTATGGGTAGATCCTGCGGCGGTCAGGAGCCGCAAGAGACTCGGATTGACTATGGAAAGGGATAACGACCAGATTGGATTTGAGGGCCGAGAGGACAACACAGCGTTGGCTATACGAGAAGCTACAGACTTTGCATACATGAGGAGAGGATTTGTCGACCATGTGGAGGGAGGACCACTGCAGGGTGCAGATACGTAGACGAGGATGTTAGACCGGGACATGACTTTGGATTTTCTTTACACGGTTTTAGATTACATGTATATCCTGCTGTTTTGGGTTTTTTTTTTTCTTGTATGGGTTTTGTTTCCCCGATTTTGATTTGGCTTGCACAGAGACTGTTTCCCAACTTTATATTTTGGGCTGTATTTGTAGCTTTTTGGATTTGTTGTTGTTTCGTTAAAATATTTTTAATGAAACGCAGGCTTTAGTTTTTACTAAAAGAACTTAAATTCTCCCATCAACGAGGGAGAACGTACATTTACTTTTTTCACTGAAATTCCCATTTTTCCACCACTTTATTTATATTTCCATTCGGGCAACTTAGCCTCCTTTTTCACTGTAAAAGCTATTATATCTAGAATTATTTACTTGCGGCCTAAACTTTACTTGTTTGTATGTCATATTTCCAGTGACTATTTAAAACTTATTATCAAGTTATTGGATTTTTTAAAGGCTAAATTGCATAAATGTATCCATCAATTTTAATAATTAAAGATAAGTACTATGAACAGGTTTTTTTTTTATATAACTACCATACGAACGTTAACTTTTGTGCATTAATGGACCAAAATACCATCAATTTTTTCTGTATCTTGTTGGCTCAAATAGTTTATGATTAAGAGAGTACTCTTATTATAGAACCATTTGAGAGTTTGCTGGCTCAATTTCTTCTCTATCTTATTGGCTCGGCTCAAAGAGTGCGCTAAAGGTTTAATTAAATTAAAATTTGATTTTACTGAATTCCAGTTTTAAACATTGGCTTAGATGTAGAATTTGTAAATCTATTTGGATTTTTTACTCTATATATATAGCATTTGATATATATATATATATATCTATATCTATCTATCTATCTATATATATATATATATATATATATATATATATATATATATATATCATTCGATTTGCTATAAAAGTTTACACTAAAAGGTGCGTTTATATCATTCGATTTGCTATAAAAGTTTACACTAAAAGTTTTCTTCTTTATGCAAGAAATATATCTTCATAATCTATAATTAACTCTGCAACTGATTACATAAGATTTCTTCTTTAACCAAGAAGTATACCTTCATAATTTGTAACATTCAACAAAATTATGCACGAAAAAAGATTCCAATGCATACTTTGCTATGAAACTAAAAAAGAGTATATAATTACTAACATCATTACATCTATTATGTAATCATACTCCTCGATGGCTTACATTTTCTATGCATAATTCTTCTTTTAAATAAAATACAATCTGTATTGTTTCGGAGTATAATTTTTTTTAGTGTTAATTGCTGAATAAAATGAGTTAAGAACAATTAAAAAACCATTACATGCTTTGTATACAAGAAAAAAACATTACATCTTTGTAGACAAAATGAGCTAAGTAACATCTATGCATAAGTTTCCATTTTTCACTATGCATAACTTATATAACCGAATTAATGGTAAATATAGTAGATAAATTTAGGAGAAGAATATCATGTAGAGTCCTAGATTATCCAAATTAATGAAACATAGCCATATATTGAGGATTATGATTGAGGATTGCTTTTAAATGACATACATTGTACAGATGAGTTGGTGAAATAAATAGTCAATATTATATTAATAGAGTGACGATAAATTGCATAATATCAAGAGTTTTTGCTTGAGGCAAATTTAAGCAGGATCAATTTTACGCAAGATCAATATTAACAAGAAATATGAAAGCAAACGGGTTAGTAGCTTACTTGTAAAAAGGACTTGCAGAGAAAGAGATGCTCTTCTAAAAATATTTATTTATTTATATCAAACACAAACTATTACAAGCTTAGAGGAGAAAAGGGATTACAAGAGAAAGAGAGAGATTTATTTTTCGATGATCTCTTAGTGCAGAGACTCCTCTCTTTTATAGAAGTGAAGAGGGCTCTGGAGTAGGCGAGCTGTCGCCTTCATTAGCTGTCATACAGCTGTCTTCCATTATTGAAGATAGTACTCTGCGTTGTCCTTGTCTCCTGACATCATTGCATGCGTCACCTGATACCGGTTTTATAAAAACCGTGAGCTGATTTTATGAAAACCGTGGGCTATATTCTGAAAAAACCTTTTACTAAAAATCGTGTGCTTGGGGTTTTGCAGTCGTTTCTTTCCGTAAAAGTTTTAACATCATTCTTCATTTCATTAGGCCCTTTCCTTTATCCTGGCCCAATGCTGAGCCCATTAAGTCCTCCCAGAGCTGATCTGCAGTTTTTAGTTCTTCCTCTGGGTCTTGAGATTGTCCTTGAAAGCATTCTTTCATTTCTACCGATTTGGTAGTTTTCTCCGACGTAGAAGAATTTGTGTTTGAATTATCAAAAGTTTGTTCAAACTGCTTCTTCATATGTTCTATGCAGCGCTTTATAAGTTCTTCTTCAGAGATGTTAGGATATTTTCTCTGAAAAGATGTCTTTAACTTTTGCATAGGATTCTCCGTTGCTAATTCCTCGTTAATCCTTTTGTCCAGAATATTATTATTATTCTTAATTGTTGTTTTTATGCTAACTATGTTTTGTTCTTCTATAATTCCAGCCCACCATTTGATGAGAAATTTTCTGGAAAGAACAGGAATGATTTTATTATTAATTTCAGAAATAATTGTCCATCTAAATATAAATAGTATTTCATTTTCTATAAAGTAATGAAGTGTGCTTTCTCCTTCTATAATGGAGTCATCATCAGTGTTATGAAATCTTGGATGTGACTCTATCCAAGGAATAAATAAATCAAAAATTGACTTTGGGAGTATGGCTAATTCCGCCCCAATTTTTTGCCACAATTGGATAAACCAAACGGGTATACCTGTTTTTATGACATCAGGTTTTATCATAATAAACCAGGAATGTTTCTTCGCTGGGTTTTCATAATATAAATTTTTTTCGAAAGCTTGGATATAATCCCAATAATTACTTTCATGTCGTTCATCTCCTAATTTGAACGATCTTGCCCTATTAGGGTGTAAAGCCCATTCATGAGGGCAGAAAATCTTTTTAATAATAGTTTTAGAGAAGTTTATAATTTCTCCGCCTTCTTTCCCATTTGGGTAGTAGTGCTTTATTTCTACTGAACCAGAAACTATTAACAAGGCTTCATATATTTGCCTTATTTTGCCTGCTGATGCGACAAAAGAAATGGTCTCAATGTATTTTTCTTTTAAAGACCATGGATCATCTATTTTAGGAATATCATTCCTTTCTAAATAAATAATTTGTTCAGAATTATTTTTAGAGATATAACTATCATTCGCATCTTCAATTGCTTTTTTGAATGATAATCCAGGAATATTTCCTGTCGAGAATGTTTCAGCTTCACTTTGAGGGCTGTAAATACTCATATTAGAAGTATTTTTTCTTGCCATTTTATGAGGCAATTTCCATTCTGATTGAGCGTATGACTCTTCAGATTCCATGTCTACTTGCATAGACTTTGGCTTTTGCATTTTAAACCAATTTGCATAAGGGGAGTTGTTAGGAATATTATTCCTTCCCCTTCCTCGCCCCATGTCTGGGCCTTATCCCCTCGAAGGGGTCTGTATCTGCAGTATCCTGCAAAAATTCCCTGGTCAAAAAATCAGGAAGACAGTTATTAGTTCCTTTTATATATTCAATATCAAAATCAAAGATGGCTAATTCTGCTTGCCATCTAGCAAATATTTGCTTTGATATTAAGTTTTTAACATCCTTTTGTATCACAGTTTTAGCTGCACAACAATCTATTTTTAATAAAAATTTCTGATTTAATAAATCATCTTGAAATTTATAAATACATTTTATAATAGAAAGAATTTCTTTCTTAACAGTTGAGTAATTCAACTGAGCTGGATTCCATTTTTCAGAAGTAAATATTACAAGAATTTCTTTATTATTAGTAGGATCTATCTGTTTCAAAATGCCTCCGTATCCTATATTCGAAGTATCAGTTTCAACAATTTTCTTCCAATTAGGGTTAGCTATATGGAGACATGGTAAATTTTTTACTGTCTCTTTAATTATTTGAACAACTCTAGTATGATCTTCTGTCCAAGGTGACGGATTTTTTCTGAGCATATTATATAAAATAGCTGCATCTGTAGCTAAATTTTTATAATAATCTGCTACATAATTTAAAACACCCAAAAATCTTTGAAGCTGCTTAACATCAGGAATATAATCTGGAAATTTAGAAGCAAATTCAATACTTCTTTCAATTGGAATAATGGTTCCATTATTAATATTATGACCCAAAAACCGTAGAGCTGTTTGAAATAACCATATTTTTGGAGCAGATGTAACTAGTCCATTTTTTATAATAAGATGTTTAAAAACATTCAAATGTTTAAAATGTTGATCAATGTTTTCAGAATAAACAAGGACATCATCTATATAAGATAGAATGAATTCAGTATAAGAGTTAAAAATTGAATTCATAATATTTTGAAATTCTGATGGCGCATTTTTTAATCCGAATGGCATAACATTACATTCAAAATGCCCAAAGGGTACTGTAAAAGCAGTTTTATATTTATCAGATTCATGAATCTGTATTTGACAATAGCCTGATTTTAAATCAAACTTTGAAAAGATTTTGGCTTTGCTTATTCTATTAAGCAGATCCCTTTTATTAGGGAGAGAATATCTTATCCACTTAAGTACTTTGTTCAAAGGCTTATAGTTGATTACCAAACGTGGTACACCTCTTTCTTGTTCAGCAGCATTATTAACATAAAATGCCGTGCAGCTCCAAAGAGAAGAGGATTTTCTAATAAGTTTTTTGTCTATAAGACTACTAATCTCCTTTTTACATAATTCAAGATATTCTTGATTCATTTGGCAAGGTCTTGCTTTAGTAGGAATATTTTTCTCTAAAAAATCTTCTATATAAGGAAGATTAACAATGTGTTGCTTTATTTCCCAAAATGCATTAGGAAAGTTACTACAAGTTTGAGCTAAAAACTCATTTTCTAAAGCTTTAATCCTAGCTTTTATTAAACTAGAGTCTAACTGTTTATTTATCTGTAAAGAAGCTATTTCTTCTTTAATGAAATTTATTTGATTTTTTTAAGGTAAATATCCTTTACCTCATTCAAAAATTTTACCATAGGATCAGTTATAAACTGAAACATAATTTCTTTACCTTTATAAAAGCTGTAAATGCCTTGTGAGTCTATTCTTTTAATAGGCATTATTTTACTAAGAAATGGTGTTCCTAATATCACATGTTGTGATATCTCCTTTACAATAATAAAAGGAGAGGGAAGACATATCTCTTCGTTACAAATGTTTGCATTTGACACCTAATATGGTGTGGTTAAAGCACTATTATCAGCTGTGCTTAAAGTTTGAGTGGTTCTTTCACAATATCTGATAGGAATAATTCTTTCTGTTATACAGTTTAAATCTGCACCACTATCAACGAGGGCTATGAGATTGGGTATAACCAAATCGTTATTTATTATTAGAGTAATTCCAATATACCATTTTTGATTTAATACTAAATCAATGGTTTGTCTGAATTTATCTGGGATAACTTCTCTTTCTCTAGTAATTTCCTCAATAAATTCTTCTTCATTTGAAGATTCTCCTCTTATAAAAGTGTTACCCTCTATAACAGAGATTCTTTGTAAAATATCTTTATTTTGAATTTTCAGTTCTATTATTTCTGTTTTTAGGTTATTAACCTCCTTTTGTAAGGCTGCAATTGTTACAGGCTTACCTTCTTTAAATTGTTGTCTTTTAAAGACTTCTGATAATCTATAAATATTATCAATAACAGGAGATTTCTCCTTTTCTTCTTTAAGAAGAACTTCAACCAACTTATATTTAAGTTCTGGTTCAATATGTTCATTTTCAATAATTTTAAGAATGGTCTTTTTGTCATCTTTACTTATAACATTTATACTTAAACCATTCATTTCAACTATGGATTTTCAGTAATTTTCATTCTTGTTGATATTACAACTTTTAATGGAGCATTCTTTTGTACAAATTTTTTCTTCATCATCTGATGAAGAGGAACCTGTTAATTCAGATTCAGAGGATTCTGAAGAATTAATTATTATTTTATATAATGACTTTTTTAACTCTTCATCTTCAATCTCGTTAATTTTCTTTTTTGCATAACATTTGTTGGCAAAATGACCAACTTTCCCATATTTATAACAAGTGGCTGAAGAAGTAGATTTTCTCTTAAATTTATAATATTTTTTCTTTTCTTTTCTTCTTCTCCTCCTTTATCCTTAGAAGGATAATAGTTCCTTTTGTTCCTCCTTTTATAATGAGGACGATGAGATTCTTCTTTTCTCGTTCTTTTCCTTTCCTTCCGCTCTTTTTGCGGATCATCCATTGCGAATTGGCTACAGAATTCTCCCAACTCGTGTTTACCGGTTAATCTCTGGTCTTTTAATTGGTTTTTTAATTTTATGCCATTACATAAAGATAAACCTTCTTTAACACAGGTGCTTATTAAGCGACCATAAGTAAATATATTATAGGGTATAACCCCATCATACTGCATTCGTAGATTTGTCCTAACTCTTTCGGCAAAAAGATTGGATAAACCATCAATAAATTTGGCTTTCCAATGAGAGTTATTTGCATCTTCAATTTGCATAACTCTACTGAGAAAAGTATCTTTATACCATCTAAAATGTGTTAAAGTAGGACATCTTAAATTTTGTAGTAAAGTTCTTACCTTTTCAGCTTGATTACTTACATCTCCAGTAAAATGGTCGAGAATTGTAAGCATTAAAGTATAAACAGCGTCAGACACAGGAGAATTGTTCTCCATTTTAGCTGCGCTAAAAATTTCAATCTTCTGTGTGGGTGATAAACAATGATCCCACCAGCCTTTTAAGGTTCCTGTGAATCCACAAGAGATAAACCTTGCAACATCAGCATCAGAATTTTCTTGCTGTTTTGAGACTGTTGCATACATCATCATACGATGTAAGGTATCATGGATTTGTTTATCTGCTAAACCATCAATGTTCCATTCATAAATGGCTCGTCCTGAAAATGAATTCGTTATAACTGCTTCATTTTCTTCATATAGGACATCTAATGGCGTTGGTCTTTTATAATAATGTTTACCCAAAGTTCTTTGTGGGTATCTTATAGTATTTATAACATCATTTTCAGACATATTAATCTGATCTTCTGATATTTTATCTATATCAGAGTCTTCTCCTGATATTTCAGAAGGTTCTCCTTCAAGAATATTTAATCTAGCATTATTTAATTTTTTCTCCAGGGCATTTATGATAACTGAATATATATTTTTGTCTTTAGATAGCCTGTAACCCGTAATTTCTAAAGCTGGTTTAATTGGTACATAATTTTTTTCATTTGTTATTTTAATAGCAGGAGTTTCTATAATAGCCAGTGTCTGTAGTTTATTAATCAGACTTTTTAGAGTAGATTCTACTCTAATTAATTGTTGACCAATAACTTGGATATAAATGTTAGAAAAATTGTTTTGCTTAAAAACCTTTTGAAGTTCTTTTAACATATTTTCCATTTTATCATCGACAATAGGTTTTATGAAAGCTGTTGCCTCTAAATTAGAGGTAGAAACACCAGATAACCTTAGAGGTTCTGTAGGAGGGTATATAGATCTCACTGTTTTTCCACTTATGGTGGACCACTGTTTATAATGTTCTTCCAAAACATTAATTTTATTATCTTGTTCATTAAGAAAATACTCTAAAAACCAGTCTACAAAATATCTTAGACATTGGTTTTCTTCAAGATATCTATAATATTGATCCTTATAATAATACATATCTTCATTCGAGAAGGTTTTTGAAAACCATTCTCTAAAAGCTGTATGCTTCTTTTTCATAAATTCCTCATTAAGGAATCTTCTTAAAGTACTATCAGGTTTTAAATCCATAAAATTATATGTGGAAACTCATCTCTGATAAGGTAGGAGAAGTTTTATGTTCCTTCTCATATATAGGATGGGATATATTTTCTTGTGAAATATTTATCCCTCTAACTTCTCTATAAGAGGAGCTAGGTCTAGAAAATGATCTTCTTATAGAAGAACTGGTACTACCTTCTATATAAGGTTTTCCTGATATTCTGGCTATATTATTAGAGCCAAATTTTACCTCAATATTTCCATCGTCAGTCTGTATTATCTGATCGATATCAGTATCAATAATAGGTGCAGGTGGTACTGCTGAAGTAATAACCCATGATTTAGGAAAGTCAATTTCTTCCCATTTAATAATTCTATTTGTAGCCACCCCAGAAGATAAAAGATTAGTTTCTATAACTGTGGTTTTACCATTTTCAGTTTTGGCTTTTACCTTGGGAGCCATGGTTGTTAAAACCTTATAGTGGATTCTGTAAACTATCGATATAGTTTCAGATCCTTTCATGAAATTATAACCATGCATTTTAAGATTTAAAGTTACTGCCTCAAGTATATTTGGGTCAGTCAAAGATAAAGTTAAATTGGGGTAAACATCAAAATAAACTGGTCCATGACAAAGACTTTTTTGCATAATGCCCATCAAGGAAGGGATCCAGTCTAGGCATCTAGCATCTCTTAAAGATGTCAATATAGAGGCATTTAAGCCTTGAAGAGTAAGAGGTTTAAAAGCTATTTGAATTAAACCAATATGAAGATATTTATATTATTTTTCAAATCTATAAACATCCTTTTCTGAAAAAAGTTGAATTGTTTGTTCTGTGCTATCCACAGAGATAGTTTTTCCATGCTTTTAATGGAAAGTCTGGACGATAAATCAAACGTCCCTATGTTATAAATTTCTTTTGCTGGAACATTTGTAATAGTCCATTTGTTCAGCTGTTCCTCATCTGAGGGATACTCAAGTAAATTTGAGTTTTTGATATGTTTGCTCTTATTACGAGCAATCTTAGTAGATATTGCAGTGGATGAAGATGGTGTAGACATAAAAGACATAAAAAATTTCTTTTTCTGGTTTTTACTTTAAAGATATCTAATTGTATTTTCAATTACACGACTGTCAACGATTTATGGGCTGCCAACACGCCAATCTCTGGCTTAATATGGGATCCCCTACGCGACTTGGATGTCGTTCCATAATTAATTATACAAAAAGATATTTCTAAAGTAGATCAGAAAAGAATCATACTTGATTGCTTGGCTTAAAATAACATCTTATCTTGTATGTTAATGGATCTCCATCTTGAAGAAGAAAAATATTAACTATGGAACGCAAACGTTCTTTGAAGAAATACCCTTCCCATTTATAACTGTGCCTTTTAAGGTTCCTGTGAATCCACAAGAAAACATATCAAAAACCTGGCTTTGATACCAAATTTAAGCAGGATCAATATTAACAAGAAATATGAACGCAAACGGGTTAGTAGCTTACTTGTAAAAAGGACTTGCGCAGAGAGAGAGAGAGATGCGTCTTCTAAAAATATTTATTTATTTATATCAAACACAAACTATTACAAGCTTAGAGGAGAAAAGGGATTACAAGAGAAAGGGAGAGATTTATTTTTCGATGATCCCTTAGTGCAGAGACTCCTCCCTTTTATAGAAGTGAAGAGGGCTCTGGAGTAGGCGAGCTGTCGCCTTCATTGGCTGTCATACAGCTGTCTTCCATTATTGAAGATAGTGCGCTGCGTTGTCCTTGTCTCCTGACATCATTGCATGCGTCACCTGATACCGGTTTTATAAAAACCATGGTCTGGTTTTATGAAAACCGTGGTCTGTATTCTGAAAAAAGCATTTACTAAAAATCGTGAGCTTGGGGTTTTGCAGTCGTTTCTTTTAGTAAAAGTTTTAACATCATTCTTCATTTCATTAGGCCCTTTCCTTTATCCTGGCCCAATGTTGAGCCCATTAAATCTTCCCAGAGCTGGTCTGCAGTTTTTAGTTCTTCCTCTGGGTCTTGAGATTGTCCTTGAAAGCATTCTTTCATTTCTACCGATTTGGTAGTTTTCTCCGACGTAGAAGAATTTGTGTCTGAATTATCAAAAGTTTATTCAAACTGCTTCTTCATATGTTCTAAGCAGCGCTTCATAAGTTCTTCTTCAGAGATGTTAGGATATTTTCTCTGAAAAGATGTCTTTAACTTTTGCATAGGATTCTCTGTTGCTAATTTCTCGTTAATCCTTTTGTCCAGAATATTATTATTATTCTTAATAGTTGTTTTTATGCTAACTATCTTTTGTTCTTCTATAATTCCAGCCCACCATTTGATGAGAAATTTTCTGGAAAGAACAGGAATGTTTTTATTATTAATTTCAGAAATAATTGTCCATCTAAATATAAATGACATTTCATTCTCTATAAAGTAATGAAGTGTGCTTTCTCCTTCTATAATGGAGTCATCATCAGTGTTATGAAATCTTGGATGCGACTCTATCCAAGGAATAAATAAATCAAAAATTGACTTTGGGAGTATGGCTAATTCCGCCCCAATTTTTTGCCACAATTGGATAAACCAAACGGGTATACCTGTTTTTATGATATCAGGTTTTATCATAATAAACCAGGAATGTTTCTTCGCTGGGTTTTCATAATATAAATTTTTTTCGAAAGCTTGGATATAATCCCAATAATTACTTTCATGTCGCTCATCTCCTAATTTGAACGATCTTGCCCTATTAGGGTGTAAAGCCCATTTTTGAGGGCTGAAAATCTTTTTAATAATAGCTTCAGAGAAGTTTATAATTTCTCCGCCTTCTTTCCCATTTGGATAGTAGTGCTTTATTTCTACTGAACCAGAAACTATTAACAAGGCTTCATATATTTGTCTTGTTTTGCCTGCTGATGCGGTAAAAGAAATGGTCTCAATGTATTTTTCTTTTAAAGACCATGGATCATCTATTTTAGGAATATCATTCCTTTCTAAACAAATAATTCGTTCAGAATTATTTTTTGAGATATAACTATCATTCGCATCTTCAATTGCTTTTTTGAATGATAATCCAGGAATATTTCCTGTCGAGGATGTTTCAGCTTCACTTTGAGGGCTGTAAATACTCATATTAGAAGTATTTTTTCTTGCCATTTTATGAGGCAATTTCCATTCTGATTGAGCGTATGACGCTTCAGATTTCATGTCTACTTGCATAGACTTTGGCTTTTGCATTTTAAGCCAATTTGCATATGGGGAGTTGTTAGGAATATTATTCCTTCCCCTTCCTCGCCCCCTGCCTGGGCCTTGTCCCCTCGAAAGAGTCTGCATCTGCAGTATCCTGCAGAAATTTCCTGGTCAAAAAATCAGGAAGACAGTTATTAGTTCCTTTTATATATTCAATATCAAAATCAAAGATGGCTAATTCTGCTTGCCATCTAGCAAATATTTGCTTTGATGTTAAATTTTTAATATCCTTTTGTATCACAGATTTAGCTGCACAACAATCTATTTTTAATAAAAATTTCTGATTTAATAAATCATCTTGAAATTTATAAATACATTTTATAATAGAAAGAATTTCTTTCTTAATAGTTGAGTAATTCAACTGAGCTGAATTCCATTTTCCAGAAGTAAATCTTACAAGAATTTCTTTATTATTAGTAGGATCTATCTGTTTCAAAATGCCTCCGTATCCTATATTCGAAGCATCAGTTTCAACAATTTTCTTCCAATTAGGGTTAGCTATATGGAGACATGGTAAATTTTTTACCATCTCTTTAATTTTTTGAACAGCTCTAGTATGATCTTCTGTCCAAGGTGACGGATTTTTTCTGAGCCTATTATATAAAATAGCTGCATCTGTAGCTAAATTTTTATAATAATCTGCTAAATAATTTAAAACACCCAAAAATCTTTGAAGCTGCTTAACATCATGAGGAATATAATCTGGAAATTTAGAAGCAAATTCAATACTTCTTTCAATTGGAATAATGGTGCCATTATTAATATTATGACCCAAAAACCGTATAGCTGTTTGAAATAACCTCATTTTTGGAGAAGATATAACTAGTCCATTTTTTATAATAAGATGTTTAAAAACATTCAAATGTTTAAAATGTTGATCAATGTTTTCAGAATAAATAAGGACATCATCTATATATGATAGAATGAATTCAGTATAAGGGTTAAAAATTGAATTCATAATATTTTGAAATTCTGATGGCGCATTTTTTAATCCTAATGGCATAACATTCCATTCAAAATGCCCAAAGGGTACTGTAAAAGCAGTTTTATATTTATCAGATTCATGAATCTGTATTTGCCAATAGCCTGATTTTAAATCAAACTTTGAAAAGATTTTGGCTTTGCTTATTCTATTAAGCAGATCCCTTTTATTAGGGAGAGGATATCTTATCCACTTAAGTACTTTGTTCAAAGGCTTATAATTGATTACCAAACGTGGTACACCTATTTCTTGTTCAGCAGCATTATTAACATAAAATACCGTGCAACTCCAAGGAGAAGAGGATTTTCTAATAAGTTTTTTGTCTATAAAACTACTAATCTCCTTTTTACATATTTCAATATATTCTTAATTCATTTGGCAAGGTCTTTCCTTAATAGGAATATTTTTCTCTAAAAAATCTTCTATATAAGGAAGATTAACAATGTGTTGCTTTCTTTCCCAAAATGCATTAGGAAAGTTACTATAAGTTTGAGCTATAAACTCATTTTCTAAAGCTTTAATCCTAGCTTTTATTAACCTAGAGTCTAACTGTTTATTTATTTGTAAAGAAGCTATTTCTTCTTTAATGAAATTTATTTGATTTTCTTTAAGGTAAATATCCTTTACCTCATTCAAAATTTTTACCGTAGGATCAGTTATAAACCGACACATAATTTCTTTACCTTTATAAAAGCTGTAAATGCCTTGTGAGTCTATTCTTTTAATAGGCATTATTTTACTAAGAAATGGTGTTCCTAATATCACATGTTGTGATATCTCCTTTACAATAATAAAAGGAGAGGGAAGACATATCTCTTCGTTACAAATGTTTGCATTTGACACCTTATATGGTGTGGTTAAAGCACTATTATCAGCTGTGCTTAAGGTTTGAGTGGTTCTTTCACAATATCTGATAGGAATAATTACTTCTTTTATACAGTTTAAATCTGCACCACTATCAACGAGGGCTATGAGATTGGGTATAACCAAATCGTTATTTATTATTAGAGTAATTATAATATACCATTTTTGATTTAATACTAAATCAATGGTTTGTAGGAATTTATCTGGGATAACTTCTCTTTCTCTAGTAATTTCCTCAATAAATTCTTCTTCATTTAAAGATTCTTCTCTTATAATAGTGTTACCAAAAAAAAAATTCTCCTGTGTCTGACACTGTTTATATTTTAATGCTTACAATTCTCGACCATTTTACTGGAGATGTAAGTAATCAAGCTGAAGAGGTAAGAACTTTACTACAAAATCTAAGATGTCCTACTTTAACACATTTTAGATGGTATAAAGATACTTTTCTTAGCAGAGTTATGCAACTTGAAGATGCAAATAACTCTCATTGGATAGCCAAATTTATTGATGGTTTACCCAATCTTTTTGCTGAAAGAGTGAGGACAAATATACGAATGCAGTATGATGGGGTTATACCCTATAATATATTTACTTATGGTCGCTTAATAAGCACCTGTGTTAAAGAAGGTTTATCTTTATGTAATGACATAAAATTAAAAAACCAATTAAAAGACCAGAGATTAACCGGTAAACACGAGTTGGGAGAATTCTGTAGCCAATTCGCAATGGATGATCCGCAAAAAGAACGGAAGGAAAAGAAAAGAACGAGAAAAGAAGAATCTCATCGTCCTCATTATAAAAGGAGGAACAAAATGAACTATTATCCTTCTGAGGATAAAGAAGGAGAAGAAGAAAAGAAAAGAAAAAAATATCACAGATTTAAGAGAAAATCTATTTCTTCAGCCACTTGTTATAAATGTGGGAAAGTTGGTCATTTTGCCAACAAATGTTATACAAAAAAGAAAATTAACGAGATGGAAGATGAAGAGTTAAGAAAGTCATTATATAAAATAATGATTAATTCTTCAGAATCCTCTGAATCTGAATTAACAGGTTTCTCTTCATCAGATGATGAAGAAAAAATTTGTACAAAAGAATGCTCCAGTAAAAGTTGTAATATCAACAAGAATGAAAATTACTGGAAATTCATAGTTGAAATGAATGGTTTAAGTATAAATGTTATAAGTAAAGATGACAAAAAGACCATTCTTAAAATTATTGAAGATGAACATATTGAACCAGAACTTAAATCTAAGTTGGTTGAAATTCTTCTTAAAGAAGAAAAGGAGAAATCTCCTGTCATTGATAATGTTTATAGATTATCAGAAGTCTTTAAAAGACAACAATTTAAAGAAGGTAAGCCTGTAACAATTGCAGCCTTACAAAAGGAGGTTAATAACCTAAAAACAGAAATAATAGAACTGAAAATTCAAAATAAAGATATTTTACAAAGAATCTCTGTTATAGAGGGTAACACTATTATAAGAGGAGAATCTTCAAATGAAGAAGAATTTATTGAGAAAATTACTAGAGAAAGAGAAGTTATCCCAGATAAATTCCTACAAACCATTGATTTAGTATTAAATCAAAAATGGTATATTATAATTACTCTAATAATAAATAACGATTTGGTTATACCCAATCTCATAGCTCTCGTTGATAGTGGTGCAGATTTAAACTGTATAAAAGAAGGAATTATTCCTATCAGATATTGTGAAAGAACCACTCAAACCTTAAGCACAGCTGATAATAGTGCTTTAACCACACCATATAAGGTGTCAAATGCAAACATTTGTAATGAAGAGATATGTCTTCCCTCTCCTTTTATTATTGTAAAGGAGATATCACAACATGTGATATTAGGAACACCATTTCTTAGTAAAATAATGCCTATTAAAAGAATAGACTCACAAGGCATTTACAGCTTTTATAAAGGTAAAGAAATTATGTTTCAGTTTATAACTGATCCTATGATAAAAATTTTGAATGAGATAAAGGATATTTACCTTAAAGAAAATCAAATAAATTTCATTAAAGAAGAAATAGCTTCTTTACAGATAAATAAACAGTTAGACTCTAGTTTAATAAAAGCTAGGATTAAAGGTTTAGAAAATGAGTTTTTAGCTCAAACTTGTAGTAACTTTCCTAATGCATTTTGGGAAAGAAAGCAACACATCGTTAATCTTCCTTATATATAAGATTTTTTAGAGGAAAATATTCCTACCAAGGCAAGACCTTGCCAAATGAATCAAGAATATCTTGAATTATGTAAAAAGGAGATTAGTAGTCTTATAGACAAAAAACTTATTAGAAAACCCTTCTCTCCTTGGAGTTGCACGGCATTTTATGTTAATAATGCTGCTGAACAAGAAAGAGGTGTACCACGTTTGGTAATCAATTATAAGCCTTTGAACAAAGTACTTAAGTGGATAAGATATTCTCTCCCTAATAAAAGGGATCTGCTTAATAGAATAAGCAAAACCAAAATCTTTTCAAAGTTTGATTTAAAATCAGGCTATTGGCAAATACAGATTCATGAATCTGATAAATATAAAACTGCTTTTACAGTACCCTTTGGGCATTTTGAATGGAATGTTATGCCATTCGGATTAAAAAATGCGCCATCAGAATTTCAAAATATTATGAATTCAATTTTTAACCCTTATACTGAATTCATTCTATCATATATAGATGATGTCCTTGTTTATTCTGAAAACATTGATCAACATTTTAAACATTTGAATGTTTTTAAACATCTTATTATAAAAAATGGACTGGTTACATCTGCTCCAAAAATATGGTTATTTCAAACAGCTATACGATTTTTGGGTCATAATATTAATAATGGAACCATTATTCCAATTGAAAGAAGTATTGAATTTGCTTCTAAATTTCCAGATTATATTCCTGATGTTAAGCAGCTTAAAAAATTTTTGGGTGCTTTAAATTATATAGCAGATTATTATAAAAATTTAGCTACAGATGCAGCTATTTTTTATAATAGGCTCAGGAAAAATCCGTCACCTTGGACAGAAAATCATACTAGAGCTGTTAAAAAAATTAAAGAGACAGTAAAAAATTTACCATGTCTCCATATAGCTAACCCTAATTGGAAGAAAATTGTTGAAACTGATGCTTCGAATATAGGATACGGGGGCATTTTGAAACAGATAGATGCTACTAATAATAAAGAAATTCTTGTAAGATTTACTTCTGGAAAATGGAATCCAGCTCAGTTGAATTACTCAACTATTAAGAAAGAAATTCTTTCTATTATAAAATGTATTTATAAATTTCAAGATGATTTATTAAATCAGAAATTTTTATTAAAAATAGATTGTATTGCAGCTAAATCTGTGATACAAATGGATATTAAAAACTTAACATCAAAGCAAATATTTGCTAGATGGCAAGCAGAATTAGCCATCTTTGATTTTGATATTGAATATATAAAAGGAACTAATAACTGTCTTCCTGATATTTTGATCAGGGAATTTCTGCAGGATACTGCAGATGCAGACCCCTTCGAGGGGACAAGGCCCAGGCAGGAGGCGAGGAAGGGGAAGGAATAATATTCCTAACAACTTCCCATATGCAAATTGGCTTAAAATGCAAAAGCCAAAGTCTATGCAAGTAGATATGGAATCTGAAGCGTCATACGCTCAATCAGAATGGAAATTGCCTCATAAAATGACAAGAAAAAATACTTCTAATATGAGTATTTACAGCCCTCAAAGTGAAGCTGAAATATCCTCGACAGGAAATATTCCTGGATTATCATTCAAAAAATCAATTGAAGATGCGAATGATAGTTATATCTCAAAAAATAATTCTGAACAAATTATTTGTTTAGAAAGGAATGATATTCCTAAAATAGATGATCCATGGTCTTTAAAAGAAAAATACATTGAGACCATTTCTTTTGCCGCATCAGCAGGCAAAACAAGGCAAATATATGAAGCCTTATTAATAGTTTCTGGTTCAGTAGAAATAAAGCACTACTACCCAAATGGGAAAGAAGGCGGAGAAATTATAAACTTCTCTAAAGCTATTATTAAAAAGATCGTTCAAATTAGGAGATGAGCGACATGAAAGTAATTATTGGGATTATATCCAAGCTTTCGAAAAAAAATTATATTATGAAAACCCAGCGAAGAAACATTCCTGGTTTATTATGATAAAACCTGATGTCATAAAAACAGGTATACCCGTTTGGTTTATCCAATTGTGGCAAAAAATTGGGACGGAATTAGCCATACTCCCAAAGTCAATTTTTGATTTATTTATTCCTTGGATAGAGTCACATCCAAGATTTCATAACACTGATGATGACTCCATTATAGAAGGAGAAAGCACACTTCATTACTTTATAGAGAATGAAATGCCATTTATATTTAGATGGACAATTATTTCTGAAATTAATAATAAAAACAATATTCCTGTTCTTTCCAGAAAATTTCTCATCAAATGGTGGGCTGGAATTATAGAAGAACAAAAAATAGTTAGCATAAAAACAACTATTAAGAATAATAATAATATTCTGGACAAAAAGATTAACGAGGAATTAGCAACGGAGAATCCTATGCAAAAGTTAAAGACATCTTTTCAGAGAAAATATCCTAATATCTCTGAAGAAGAACTTATGAAGCGCTGCTTAGAACATATGAAGAAGCAGTTTGAACAAACTTTTGATAATTCAGACACAAATTCTTCTGCGTCGGAGAAAACTACCAAATCGGTAGAAATGAAAGAATACTTTCAAGGACAATCTCAAGACCCAGAGGAAGAACTAAAAACTGCAGATCAGCTCTGGGAGGACTTAATGGGCTCAGCATTGGGCCAGGATAAAGGAAAGGGCCTAATGAAATGAAAAATGATGTTAAAACTTTTACTAAAAGAAACGACTGCAAAACCGCAAGCACACGATTTTTAGTAAAAGGTTTTTTCAGAATACAGCCCACGGTTTTCATAAAACCAGCCCACGGTTTTTATAAAACCAGTATCAGGTGACGCATGCAATGATGTCAGGAGACAAGGACAACGCAGCGCACTATTTTCAATAATGGAAGACAGCTGTATGACAGCCAATGAAGGCGACAGCTCGCCTACTCCAGAGCCCTCTTCACTTCTATAAAAGGGAGGAGTCTCTGCACTAAGGGATCATCGAAAAATAAATCTCTCCCTTTCTCTTGTAATCCTTTTTCTCCTCTAAGCTTGTAATAGTTTGTGTTTGATATAAATAAATAAATATTTTTAGAAGAGGCATCTCTCTCTCTCTGCAAGTCCTTTTTATAAGTAAGCTACTAACCCGTTTGCGTTCATATTTCTTGTTAATATTGATCCTGCTTAAAATTGATCCTGCTTCGTGTAATTGAAAATACAATTAGATATCTTTAAAGTAAAAACCAGAAAAAAGAATATACAGAATTGCATGTAATAGAAGAACATCTTACCTTACTAAGTTAATGGTATCGAAATCTTGAAAAAGAAATTTTTTATGTCTACACCATCTTCATCCACTGCAATATCTACTAAGATTGCTCGTAATAAGAGCAAATATATCAAAAACTCAAATTTACTTGAATATCCCTCAGATGAGGAACGGCTGAACAAATGGACCATTCCAAATGTTCCAGCAAAAGAAATTTATAACATAGGGACGTTTGATTTATCGTCCAGACTTTCCATTAAAAGCATGGAAAAAACTATCTCTGTGGATAGCACAGAACAAACAATTCAACTCCTTTCAGAAAAGGATGTTTATAGATTTGAAAAACAATATAAATATCTTCATATTGGTTTTCTTCAAGAAGCTTTTAAATCTCTTACTCTTCAAGGCTTAAATGCCTCTATATTGACATCTTTAAGAGATGCTAGATGCCTAGACTGGATCCCTTCCTTGATGGGAATTATGCAAACAAGTCTTTCTCATGGACCAGTTTATTTTGATGTTTATCCCAATTTAACTTTATCTTTGACTGATCCAAATATAGTTAAGGCAGTAACTTTAGATCTTAGCCCATATAACTTAGATGTAGAATTTGTAAATCTATTTGGATTTTTTACTCTATATATATAGCATTCGAGACATATATATATATATATATATATATATATATATATATATATATCATTCGATTTGCTATAAAAGTTTACACTAAAAGGTGCGTTTATATCATTCGATTTGCTATAAAAGTTTATACTAAAAGTTTTCTTCTTTATGCAAGAAATATATCTTTATAATCTATAATTAACTCTGCAACTGATTACATAAGATTTCTTCTTTAACCAAGAAGTATACCTTCATAATTTGTAACATTCAACGAAATTATGCACGAAAAAAGATTCCAATGCATACTTTGCTATGAAACTAAAAAAGAGTACATAATTACTAACATCATTACATCTATTATGTAATCATACTCCTCGATGGCTTGCATTTTCTATGCATAATTCTTCTTTTAAATAAAATACAATCTGTATTGTTTTGGAGTATAATTTTTTTTAGTGTTAATTGCTGAATAAAATGAGTTAAGAACAATTAAAAAAACATTACGTGCTTTGTATACAAAAAAAAAACATTACATCTTTGTAGACAAAATGAGCTAAGTAACATCTATGCATAAGTTTCCATTTTTCACTATGCATAACTTATATAACCGAATTAATGGTAAATTTAGTAGATAAATTTAGGAGAAGAATACCATGTAGAGTCCTAGATTATCCAAATTAATGAAACATAGCCATATATTGAGGATTATGATTGAGGATTGCTTTTAAATGACATACATTGTACAGATGAGTTGGTGAAATAAATAGCCAATATTATATTAATAGAGTGACGATAAATTGCATGATATCAAGAGTTTTTGCTTGAAAAGAAAAGAAAATTTAAATTTTTTATATTCATAATTTTCTAGTATCTTCTTAACAGTTTTGGTCCAGATTTAAATGTCCAATATTACATGATTTTCAAACAATTAAAAAAATATAGTTTATAAAAGTTTAACTGCTTATCACAATAGATGAAAATCTCCATTTCTCAGAGTTATTAAAGAATTGCAACATTATAAAATAAGTTTTTATTTATACGCCCTCCAATACATAGCAAATTCTTTTCTAATCCTCCTAAACTTGGTATTTACATTTTACCCTCCAAAAACTAAAAAGATACATCATTTTACCCCCATTTACGATTTCCATCAGGAAAAAAATCCCGTTAACTTTAATTTTAATTTTCCTACATAGATTTTAGGTTTGACATTTACCAGAAGACAATAAGTAAAACCACATAATCATTTAACTTCTTCATAATTAAAGAAGAATTTTGAAGATACTCTTGATTTTATGGCCGATTTTGAAAAAGGTGCAGCAGAAGCCTAAACCTTAATTTCAATTTAGGGAAGAAATTGCGTATTTCCAAATAAGAAGAAATGTTGAAATATTTTAAAGAAAAACTTGATATTATACCGTTAAAAGTTGATGAAATCATAAAGGGGTAAACGATGTATTTTATTAGTTTTGGGGTGTAAAAAGTAAATACCAAATTTTTGGAAGTATAAATGAATTTGCTGTGTTTTATGGTGGCTTCAAGTAAAAAAAGCCTTAAAAAATTTATAGGTAAATGTTATTGATTTGTTGGGTTAATGAAGAGTTTCATATGAGAAAAAGTAATTTGGAAACGGTTGGGCCAAAGCTTTTTAAAGTTTAGACCATGAAAATTGACCTCTCATAATGCTTAGCCGCTCAAAGCCAGCAGTATTTCCCAATGCTGTGGGTCCTGCCCCCTAAATAACAAAAATACTTTTCCAATAGCACAATTTGTTTCTTAGCCGTCTCAATATATGCTGGATTGAAATATTAGTTGTTTCTTGAACAAAAATTGCATCACCTAGACTCAAAAGCCGTGTTAGAGCAGGATAGAAGGAGGATTTATGAAACACGGACACGGCAACAAATTAATACCCAAAGCCGAAGGAGGGCACCCATCCGATTATATCCAAGGGACGGGAGGTATCGTTTTCGGTTCATATATCCTGGTCATGCGCTTGGTGATCATTCCTTTGGACCGTGGATTATTAGTTTTTTCCATTTTACAATATGTTGGCTTCCTAGTTGTTATAGACAACGAGAGCAATGTATTTCTTTTTTAAATTTTCTTTTCTTTTCTCCTGGTTAAAACTTTTATTTAAAAAAAATTTCAAGCTTGAAAGTGAATAAAATCGTCCATAGAAATTGGATCTTGATTTTATATATATATATATTTACTATTTAACTCAAACTTTGAGGAAGCAATTAGCAATTTTAGTTTCCTATGTGGCCCGAGGCCGCGGCCTGGGTTTGGAAGATGAGGGTGTTTGGCAAGGAGGGTGCTCATCTTGACCTCCTTTTTTAATGGAGGGAAGTGGAGATGAAAGATTTTGGTACCTGTTTTTCCTCCTATTTATTTTCAGTAAAACTGTTGAGACGAGAAAGAAGAAAGAAAATGATGTGATGATGCTCGATATCGGCGATCTCCCAGATCGTGACACGTGGCAGATGACGTGTCCCAGAGCTCAGAAGAAAGGGTCTACAGGGGCCGACCAGGCCACCCCTGTGCCCGACCCGCAAGCACAAGCTGGCTCTCCTCAGAGCCCCCATGCACAAATTGGCTTCCTCGGCCTCCCAGCCCGCCTCCGAGCTACCACAGGACCAAGATGCATCGGCTCTCCCGCTCGTCCCCGAGCTCTCCCGCCAACGCCATTTTCCTCGGTCTCATCGACCGACCAACGGCACCACTCGCAGGCGTAACCGCCGCTCCGCGAATCTCGCCATGCGCGAGATCTCCGCCGGCCACATCCCACATTCCACGCCATTACGATCCCCATTAACGAGCCTGTCCCGCCATTAATGGGAAGATCCGCCTATCACGCGGACGTGACGTAGGGAGCGTAACGGCCGGCGTGATTCTCGCACCTTCCCCTGCATGCTGCCGCCGCTATATAAACCTCTCTCCCAGAGGGATCAAGTAAGCATTTCTGCTCCACTTAAGCCGTTACTTTGCTCGGATCTTGTTACTGACTTGATCGTCGGAGGGTCCTCGGTGGTACCAAATCACCCCGGGACTTCCTTGCAGGTACTCGGCACAAATCTCCTCAAACCCATTGAGATCCACACATCGTAGGAGATCACGCTCCAGATCAAATCCCAGCCGTCAATCGCAGCCGTCGGCAGATCAACGGAAGACAACATCTGAAGGACACCGAAAAGGCCCTCCATCAGCTGGCGCCATCTATGGAAAACTAACTCCACAAAAACAAAAGTTCGTCTTTCAATCTCCAACCACATGGCGAGCGATCACCCTGAAGATCCAAGCACTAGCCGCCACCTCCCCCTCAACGGAGGCGCGGATGAACCTCCCCCGGCGATTGTCATCAACGCCCTTGCCGGCCAAATAGACCGACTAGCGTCCATTGTGGAAGCGCTCGTCCGCGTCCAAACGGCAGGGCCTGAACCCCGGATCGTCGTTCCTCCGCCTTGAGAAGACTCCGCCCGCGTCGACACGGCTGACCACCGACAAGCTACCCCCATGGCCACAGATCTCCTGGACCAGTACTCTCTGCGGCCCGCTGGGCGCACCACAACTCCACACCAAGATCCGCCTTCAGAATGCTTCGTCTCGAGCCTCCTCACGACCCTTACCCTCCCGAGGAGATGTCGGTCAGCTCGCCTGTTCCCAGGCATGACCCACACCCCCTCCCTCGATGGGGTCGCGAGGACGGGGCTCGCCACGGCGGCTCAAGGGCCACCTCGCCCGGGAATCTGAGGAACCTCATCAAGAGGAACCGGGGCCGCGCCCAGACACAGGTCTCCCACAGCAGAGACCAGGGATCGGGGGGTGCTGAATCCTCGAGGTATCATGGCCGACTCGACGCCCTCGAGAAGATGATCGAGGGCATACATCGGGAAGCTCACCTCTCGGGCGACGGGGCTAAGTACGCCGCCGACTCGCTCACCAAGCCATTCACCGAGGAACTGCTCGCCGTCCATGTGTCTTCGCGCAACAAGCCCCCAAAGGTCTCTCTCTTTGACTGGAAAACCGACCTGAAGGACCATTTGGATGTTTTCACCGTGGGAATGAGCTTCTAAGACCACTCTGACGCCGCCCAGTGTCGAGCTTTCCCGGCCACCCTCATCCGCTCCAGGCGGGACTGGTTCCGAGGACTCGAGCCTTGCTCGATCTCAACCTTCGACGAGCTAGCCACTCAGTTCCTCAGTCACTTCGTCGGGAACCGTCGGCAAAAGCGCACGGCCGACTACCTTTTCACAATCAAGAGCGGGGACAAGGTGACGTTCAAAGCTTACGTCACCCGCTTCTACAATGCCCTTCTTGAGGTCCTCGAACACCGGGACGAAACGGTCATCACGACACTCAGGTCGGGTCTTAGGCACAAGGAGTGGCTACGCTCCTTTGCACTAGCGCAACCTAAGACCATGGCCGAAGTGAAGGCATGGACCGAGCGCGAAGTCCAGCTCGAGTCCGAGGTGAATGCGAACCTGGGCAGACCGACCCGACCAGAAGAAGAGGGCAAGACAAGAGAGATCAGAGCGTCAGCAGCCCTATTTCCAGGAGTACACCCCGCTCAATGTCTCCCAAGCAGTACTACTGAAGGAGGCTAAGGGCGAGCGGTTTTTCAAGTTCCCTCCGATCCCGCGCCAGGCCTCGAAGCGAACCCGGGGCCCCTACTGCGGTTTCTACAGGTCGCTCGGCCACTCCACGGAGAGTTGCAAGCAGCTCCGGGACTACATCGAGGAGCTCATCTTATCAGGGCACCTCGACGCCTACCTGAGGGATAAGCGGCAAGTCGACCGTGAGCAGGAGCAGCGTCCCCCTCCCGCCGAGCTGACCATCGGCCAAATCATGCTCGTATCAACAGATGATACGTCCGGCGCCCACGGAGCCCAGTACCCTCTGCCGAGCACGGAGACCAACAAACATCCGAGGGGCTCGGACTGTGCAGATAAGGTCATCTACTAGCATGTACTTCTTTTTCAAAGGCAATGTAAACTCTTCCTAGAATCTGCTGCTTATGTAATAAAAAAAGATCAATGGACGAAAAAGAAGAAAAAAGTCTTATTTATTCAAAAAAAAAAGGGTACCCTACCCGACTATCCCTAAAGGAGGCAACACCGGGAAGGTCGGACAGAACATCATAAAGAGGCAACCGCGTAGCTTCACTGTCCGGTTATCCTTAGCAGGCCTCCTACGGCCCCTCCAGCGCTAAGGATCAAAACCCTCGTCTAGAGGCAGCCGCGCAGCTACCCTGCCCTGCTATCCCTGGCCGGTAGCTTCCCCACATACAACGCCAGGGATCAAAGCCCTCGCCAAGAGGCACCAGACAACTTCACTGCCTAGTTATCCTTAGCAGGCCTCCTACGGCCCCTCCAACACTAAGGATCAAAGCTCTCGTCTAGAGGCAGCCGCGCAGCTACCCTGCCCGGCTATCCCTGGCCGGTAGCTTCCCTACACACAACGCCAGGGATCAAAGCCCTCGCCAAGAGGCAACCGCGCAACTTCACTGCCCGGTTATCCTTAGCAGGCCTCCTACGGCCCCTCCAGCGCTAAGGATCAAAGCCCTCGTCTAGAGGCAGCCGCGCAGCTACCCTGGCCGGCTATCCCTGGCCGGTAGCTTCCCTACACACAATGCCAGGGATCAAAGCCCTCGCCAAGAAGCAACCGCGCAGCTTCACTGCCCGGTTATCCTTAGTAGGCCTCCTACGGCCCCTTCAACGCTAAGGATCAAAGCCCTCGCCTAGAGGCAGTCTAGCGGCTATCCTGCTTGGCTATCCCCGGCTGGTAGCTCCCTATGCATGACGCAAGGGATCGAAGCCCTCGCCAAGAGGCACCGGGCGGTAACCCTGCTCGGCCCCATCCTAAAGGACAAAATCCCTCGCCAAGAGGCACCGGGAAGTAACCCTACCCGGCCCCCATCCTTAGTAGCCTTCTTAGAGCCCCTCCCGCGCTAAGGATCAAAGTCCTCCCTAGAGGCGGCCGAGCCCGACCCTTGCTCAGTCATCCCTGGCCGGTATCTTCCTACCACAACTGACAGGGATCAAAGCCCTCGCCAAGAGGCACCGGGCAGTAACCCTGCTCGGCCCCTGTCCTGAAGGATCAAAGCCCTCGCAAGAGGCAACCGGACCCACCCTTGTTCGATCATCCCCGGCTGGTAAAGCCCTCGCTAAGAGGCACCGAGCAGCTACCCTGCTCGGTCATCCCCGGATGGTAGCTCCCTACCCACGATGCCAGGGATCCAAGCCCTCGCCAAGAGGCAGCCGAGTGACTACCCTGCTCGGTCATCCCCGGCTGGTAGCTGTTGGAGATAGTGCCCTCATAGTCAATTATTGGATCGCAGGTACGTGATTGCAATGATTGCGGAGGACCTATACCGGTAGGACAGTCTTACTCGAGATGATAGTATGCTATCTGGTTTGCCTTTATCAGTCGTGTACATGTTCAGGTGAAGCCCGTTTAAAGAATCGTCGACGTGGTGCCACCTCGACGAGCAGATCGGAGATCGACGAGATCGGAGCAGCCGCAACGGAGCGTGGGATGATGGTTAAAGAACGAAGGACTCGGATCGTTCGGTATAACCTTTCTACACTCTTTACAGTTTGTTAGTTTAGCAATAATGGCAGATCCGGGTTAAAGTATACGATAGCGCCAGTTAAAAAGTTTTTGTTCCGCATTTGGCGTCTGTAGACGGCCGGAGCGCTAGCGTAGACTTACAGTGGTATCAGAGCCTCACCATTTTGCTATACTAACTTGTGCTAACGCGTTTAAAATATCGATCGAACCGGAAATCAAAAATCGCAATTTTTCAGCTTGACAGTTTCTGTTGTTTTTAAACGGTGTCCTAAAAATATTTCACACATCTCAGAAAACTGTGCAGGGTTTTTTAAGAACGACGTACAAATTTGGGATCATGATTCGACAAGACTGCCGCGGAAACGCGGCCAAACCCATGGTTTTGCCGCGGATCCGCGGCCATTCTGTGTCATCATGCCCCCAAATTTGCTCAGTGGGTTCTTCTCTAGAAATTGGGGTTTTTGGTATATATCTTTTGGGCCCAGATTCTGTTACTGTTCTCCAGATTTGCGTGGGGCCCACTTTATGATATTTTGTCGATCGAAATTTAAACATGTTAGTTTACAGTGCTTACATTATATCTCCGACCGGGAATGTCATTTGATCGGTAAACGGCGTCCGATTGCTATAGTTCTTTTAGACGGGTTTGCGAACGTGACATTCGCGTTGATGTTCTGTGTTGTGCTGTGATGTTGCGGATTTGTCGTGGTGGATAGCAGTGTGCAATGGTAGTACAGTTTGAGTTTATTTGTACATTTGATATTGCGGGGCGAGCGTCCAACATGTGGACTGCCGTCACTGCCTGTTGTATAATATTCTTTTGGGGCACGACCAGGTTGCGGTCGATGTACCTGTTGTACTATTTTTCATTACTGTACTAGGTTTTGCCCCGCGACGGAGTGCACGGATAGCCGGGTTCTGGAGGGCAACGGGTCCGCATCTCATGGCTTTGAGAGGCAGAGGGGCCCCACTCTAAAATTGGCAGACTATTCGCCGCACTCGTAGGGGGTACAGGTTGACCCAAGGAGGGGTGCTCAATTTACCGGATTCCGTGAAGTGCCGGGTGTTCCATTCACTATGCTGTGGGGACTACCTCGCTTCAGGTTTTGGCGGGTAACTTGCCGCACCCGTAGGGGTCTAGGTTTCATTGCACAGGCTATCCACATGACAGGGGAACGTCGGGTTTCAGCAGCGGCTCTGTGAAACTCGGGGATCCCAGATTATCTGTGTTGTTCTGTGATGCTTATTACTTTTCTGTAATGTTGCATATTATCACGCCTGGAGCGATTATGTATATTGGTTTATATACTAATAGATGTTGTATATGTTTTACACCCGCGCTAGTCCAGTCCCCGCTCTGTCGTTAGTTAAGTAACCTAACGGGTGATGACGGGACCCAGTGACGAATGCGGATGGCATATACGTACATTTTATTTTCGTTCTTTTCTGGTGTGATTGATTGATGGGACTGCGTTGATTCTGATCAATGCAAAAAGTTAAACAAACTTGTTTATAGTTGTTGGAACAAATTTAAAAAGTGTTATTGCAAAGACGTTTCCTTTTGTTTTGCATAGCGGTATTCAGTGGAATATCCTGCACCTCATTCGACGGGGCAAGGGCCGATATCCCTTCACCGGGACTGACCCCTTGGGCAGAAGTTTGCGTCAGGGTAATAACTTCACTATAGTCGATTACATGTTGCTTTGCATAGCGGTATTCAGTGGAATATCCTGCACCTCATTCCACGAGGAAAGAGCCGAGATCCCTTTACCGGGAGTGACCTCTTTAGCAAAAGGTTTTCGCCACTATATTTTAAAAAGCTATCAGGTTCCTTCAGCGATATCAAGTTCATTACGCTAAAGGTTTTTCGCCAAAAACCAGCCGTAGCCCTCCGTCATTTCATATGAATGGTCAGTAGTATTCAAGCTATGTTGGTCTGGCCCTTAGTCAGGACATAGTGATTGGTAGCTGCTGGGGTATTCACATGTTGCATAGATAGATGCGTTGGTTTGGGACAGTCGTACAGCCTTGTTGGCCCTTAGTCAAGGGCGAGTACGGGTGGGTTCAAATTAACAAGATAATGATGGATAGAACTTGACATGTGACTTATGATGGGCTGGCCCTTAGTCACGATCATAAGAGCATGGGGTAAAAATCATATCGGGAGTTTCTAAAGAAACTGAAACTTGCCAGGCATGCGCATACCTTCTGGAGTGTGATAACGTGAGTGGATTCCGTCACGTTATCATGCGATGAGAGTTGGATCCCGATTCCCACTGATGAGTTGGTTTACTCTTCGGGTAATCCCGATTGATTCTTCTTTCAGGTTTGGAGGAGAATTTGACAGGACAGTGGGAGGTTTCCGGATTAGAAAAAGTGATAACCATTCTGATCTAGGTTAGAGTGCACGCAGAGTGTTTCTTTTCTCTCTCTCTTTGGCAGCGACCTTTGACCGACCCTAGACTATGACTCAGTGACCAGGTTGACCGAACCTTCTTAAAAATACTGGCTTTTGGATTGTCTATGTTGCATAAGTCATTGCCACTCCTTCTTTTACCCTTTGAATTTCTCAGAACACCCGTATTACTACGGACATCCACTTCCATTGGATAGATCCATCGTATGGTTATATACGAACTCGAAGGGACTTCTTCGAGGATGGATCAAGGTTCAGGAGAAATAGAATTGGTTTATTCAGTTGTCTTTTATTATCACCTTCTCTCAGGTTGCGAGGGCTCCTTGGTTTAGGAGAGTACACCTATTACGCTTATTGGATAGTCTTATTCCAAACCATAGGCAGGTGCCGAAAGGTAGGGAATGAAGAAAACCAATTAGCTTAAGTAGGGTGTACAGAAGGTAATATGTAAAGACAAAATAAAGGGATTAGAAAGAGGGCAAAGTAAATTGCGACTGATATCATTCACGACCAAAACCGTGTACTTCATCGTCACTCCTATTTCACCTTTAAAGGAATAAGGTATTATTCAGTTGTCTTTTATCATCACCTTCTCTCAAGATACGAGTACTCCTTGGTTTAGGAGGGTACACCTATTATGCTTACTGGATAGTCTTCTTCCAAACCATAGGCTGGTGCCGAGCGGTAGGGAAGGAAGAAAACCATTTAGCCTAACGATGGTGTACAGAAGGTAACGACTAAAGACAAATAAAGGGATTTGGAGAGATGGCAATAAAATATACGGTTGAAGTCATGAATTGGATTATGGAAGAGGCATTACTATGAATACCAGGATACCCCTACGAAACATTTTCATGTTTCAGTGCATTGTTAAAGAAAAACTGTTTTCCCGATTAGACACTTACTCCAAGGGTATGTATTTACCAGGTTTCATTCTCATATCTGTATGGTTTTTACAGATGATGAGTGGGAGTAAGTTATTGGGAATCAGGTGATTATCCTCATTATATCGGAATTCGTTGTAATTGGTGATATTTGAGGAAATCGCCAGGGTACAGTTTTCAACCTACGACGCACAGATTTTGAGTTGTTTAACCCAGCGGACTTATACAGAGTATTGTATGTTGTCCAAGTGTCCATCAGGACAAAGGGGTAGGTCCTCGTACTATGTTCTGTTTACTTATAACTTCTCTAGTGTTTAGACAAGTGTTTCGTAGAAATACAAGGTCTAAGTTTTGAGAAGTTGTGGGTATAAGAATAAAGTAGAGAACCAGGTATCACAAGTATCGGGATTCTTCAAAGAGATCGAAGATGTAGATTCTTGTGATTGGTATTCAGATGATAGTGATGGTTTTGAGAAACGTGTTTCTCTTTCAGGTTACTCATAATTGGATGGATTCCTAAGTTGAGTAATGTTGATTAGCCTCTTTCCATTAAGTTGATATGCACTGGAGACAGCTGCATGATTTGAATATGGTTCCAATTAAATAAGTGCCAAAGTTTCTATATTGGATATAGAATGGATCGTACCTTAAAAGATATTAAGGTACGGGGAGTTGTCCAGCTTATGCTTAAAACCAGACTCTGGATAACTCAGGGCACGTTTCTGTAATGGCTGTTTGTGGGTTGACCCTGGCTATGACGAGGGTTGATATTCTACCATTTAGAAGATCAATAGTGATATTGTTCTTGACTCGCCACAGTTTTAGTAAAATGGATCTTTTTCAGAAAACAGAAGCGGGAGTATGGTAGAACTGGAAGTGATTCCAGAACCGCGATCGATTACGGAAAATTTAATAGGACCTATATATTCAATCAGGTTTGACATTCCAATAGCCACTCCGCAGATATGGTGGGTAACCTCAGACACCCGAGAGGTACTTCGGTAGCCTCAAGGACGGTGACATGGAGGTTCTTATCTACCCAGACTTGACACTACTGTTGTTCCAGGCTATGAGACCCGGTAGGAGGGTTGTCATAGTCAGTGGGAGCATCGGAAGCATAGTGGGCAAGTAGCTTATGTCTATTTATAGACTTGAGCAGTTATAGCGGAGATAGATCATCTAATTTTGATGTGATAGTCATGGGTTTGACTTCAATCAGGATAGGGGATGGATCTGTTAAGAAGGTAGTAGGGTGTGATGTCATGGTATTGGATGACATACACAGAGTAGGAAGTAAAATTCCTATGCTACGATCGGTTGTACTTTGGTCATCACACAGTAGTTTCTCCAGACAGGATATGGATATAATTTTTGACATTCTGGTTTCTGGATCTATGGTTTTAGATCTAGATTTGGGTAGTTTCCCAATGTGGGTACTTTGACAGATATTCTAATGGTTTTTAGAATAGTTGACTCCTAGCATGGTGGTGTACCTGCAGGTGATGGAGTCACCCTCTCTAAAGATGTCGTATAGACTAAAGTGGAGAGGGATGTGCATGATTGACAGATCACTTGCTTAGGCAACTGAGTCAATCATGAGATGTCAAGTACCACACCAGATGTTTTTGCACTAGATGCGATAAGTTTGTATTAATCCAATCCTGGAGAGACATAAGGAATCAGTTTTAGAACATAAGTGGATGTTCTACGGATTTGATGACGGCAGCCTCCTTCGGGAGACGATCATCATTCCAGGCTTCAAAGGTGACATGGTTGATAGAGTGATTGTCAGAGTTATAGTTTTTCCCTTTGATGAGGGACAGTATTATGGACAGGCGGTCCAAGAGGATACTGTGGGTGGCATGGTACCGGATACTGATTAGGTTCAGTGATCGATATAGTCTAAGAAATTTGGATTTGGAGTTCATTTATGAACTAGGTCCCATCAGGTATCCAGACATATTCTAAGACAGGTATTACTCGATTCGGGAGATGGCTTTCTCCACGAACTTGAGATTTAGAGAGATATAGAAAGAAACATCTAGGCGGATCCACTCACTGAGGCTATTTCTCGAACACAATAGTTTTACAAACGGGCTTTGTGAAACTGATTAGTAGAGGAGTTGGATGTTCGGTTTCACACGGGCTGTGAGTAGTCGACATCGCAATAATTAGCCTTGAGTGCAAGTGGGAGATTGTTGGAGATAGTGCCCTCATAGTCAATTATTGGATCGCAGGTACGTGATTGCAATGATTGCGGAGGACCTATACCGGTAGGACAGTCTTACTCGAGATGATAGTATGCTATCTGGTTTGCCTTTATCAGTCGTGTACATGTTCAGGTGACTGATTGCATGTTACACTTTGATAGAGCCCTTAGGATCTTGCTTTACTACCAACAGTATGATGGCGATCATATACATGAGAGTTGGGTAGTTTATATGTATATCCTTAATTGCGGTCCCTAGTCGTGGGAGTTTCGAGACAGGGCATCGATACTCCGGAGTAGACTAGTGTATACAGTCGAGACCCCGACGAGGGGCGGTGGCCGGTCTCACAAGCCACTGGTGTTAGTTGGATCACCTAAGATGTATACAGGTGCTCATTGGGTTATGAGTACACCGGACAGGACTCGCCGGGAATCTGCTAGTTAGTACTATACCTATCGTCAGATAGCAGTTCCCTGGTGACATGTGTACAGGTTAGTTCATCGACCTGAGGTCGTCATTTGTCTCGTGTGAGTTCCCACTGTGCTTTGATTTCTACCCTACCACGGCTCAAAGGAGTCGTGCAAACAGGTAGCTTTTGGGTACAGTCCCGAGCCATATGGAGGCACGTGAGCGGATCGGCAGGGGATTCGTCTCTCCCGGTATTGGGGGCGAGGTCGTGCTGTGTCTAGGAGAGCCATTACACATAGTCCATGGCCATGGCAGGAGATTTACTGGTAGGTACTCCAGTAGTATCTCAGGGTGTTATTGGGCTATACTCCGACACGACTTATACTGCTATTGGGGGTCTGACGTTACTAGCCCCCTAGGCGGATATGCGATACTCATTGACGAACGGACCGGACTGTATATACATTGTCACTGTTAGGCTCAGTAGGGTTTCCGGATGAGCTCGCTCATCGGCCTCCCTTGAGTTCGCTCATCGGCCTCCCTTGAGGTCGTCCATGGGCAGCCGTTACGCATAGCTAGTGCCGCTGACGGTTTGTGGTTAAACCCACTGCCAGGGTATTGACGAGTCATTAGAGTCCCCCACTGACAGTTTCCCAAGTTCGGGCGAAACGTTGTAGAGGCCGTATGGTTTTATGGCAGGGTTCGGAAAATGCACGTGCGTTTACGCACGTGTTATTTTTCGGGCAGATGATACTGGTCGGCTTTGGTTTAAGCCGGATCCGAGTATTATATTGAGTAGATATAATATCTTTGTCTCAGTTGCATTTGTATTCGGTCGTAATACAAATGCGGGTATATTTATACAGTTTCGGGGTTATCCTGAAAGTCGTTTCAGGATCACTTTTGGAAGTTGCCAGTTTCCAGTTTTCTATCAGCCGTCTTTTAACATTCGGTTAAAGACAGATTTATCTTTTCTTGGATGAGAGTGAGTCATGCTTCTAGAAGGTTCTAGAATTTGATGACAAGGTTAATGACTCATGCTTTGATTTCAATGAGGTTTTGTTTTCCTTAAGATATTTTCATGTGTTCACATTATGATATTTTGCTTAAGGTTACTCTCCCCTCTCCTACGGTCACCTCCTCCTCCTTATAAGAGGCCGGCCCCCTCTCTCTCCTCACACTCTCTCACTTGGTGTTTTCATTTGTGAAAAAGATATGATAGATTTTGGGGTGTATGGAATTTCACAGTTCATTTCATTCCATCACCCAATTCCCACGGCAACTTCATTAACCGATCGTCCACGGACTTGGACGAAGTGAGACAAAGTCATCTACTCATTCTCTACATCATTCTTGGTCGTCTCTTTTAGCAAACTTGACGTCCGAGTTGCCTCGAGTCAGAGGCGGGAGCCCGTTTAAAGAATCGTCGACGTGGTGCCACCTCGACGAGCAGATCGGAGATCGACGAGATCGGAGCAGCCGCAACGGAGCGTGGGATGATGGTTAAAGAACGAAGGACTCGGATCGTTCGGTATAACCTTTCTACACTCTTTACAGTTTGTTAGTTTAGCAATAATGGCAGATCCGGGTTAAAGTATACGATAGCGCCAGTTAAAAAGTTTTTGTTCCGCATTTGGCGTCTGTAGACGGCCGGGGCGCTAGCGTAGACTTACAGTAGCTCCCTACCCACGACGCCACGGATCCAAACCCTTGCCAAGAGGCACCGAGCAGCTATCCTTCTCGGTCATCCTCGGCTGGTAGCTCCCTACCCACAACGCCAGGGATCCAAGCCCTTGCTAAAAGGCACCGAGCGGCTACCCTGCTCGGTCACCCCAGGCTGGTAGCTCCCTACCCACGATGCCAGGGATCCAAGCCCTCACCAAGAAGCAGCCGAGCGGCTACCCTGCTCGGTCATCCCCGGCTGGTAGCTCCCTACCCACAACGCCAGGGATCCAAGCCCTCGCCAAGAGGCAGCCGAGCGGCTACCCTGCTCGGTCATCCCCGGCTGGTAGCTCCCTACCCACGACGCCAGGGATCCAAGACCTCGCCAAGAGGCACCGAGCGGCTACCCTGCTCGGTCATCCCCAGCTGGTAGCTCCCTACCCACGATGCCAGGGATCCAAGCCCTCGCCAAGAGGCACCGAGCGGCTACCCTGCTCGGTCATCCCAGGCCGGTAGCTCCCTACCCACGACGCTAGGGATCAAAGCCCTCGCCAAGAGGCACCGAGCGGCTACCCTACTCGGTCATCCCCGGCTGGTAGCTCCTTACCCACGACGCCAGGGATCCAAGCCCTCGCTAAGAGGCAGCCGAGCGGCTACCCTGCTCGGTCATCCCCGGCTGGTAGCTCCCTACCCACGATGCCAGGGATCCAAGCCCTCGCCAAGAGGCACTGAGCAGCTACCCTGCTCGGTCATCCCCGGCTGGTAGCTCCCTACCCACGACGCCAGGGATCCAAGCCCTCACCAAGAGGCAGCCGAGCGGCTACCTTGCTCGGTCATCCCCGGCTGGTAGCTCCCTACCCACGACATTAGGGATCAAAGCCCTCGCCAAGAGGCATCTGAAGCCCTCAGAGTGAGAACACCGAACTCTCTTCGGCTCGGCACATTTGCAGCGGGCAGCATACTGCCCATCAATGCCGTGGATCTGAAGCACTCTCCAAAAGACACCAGGTCTATATAAGCCTGGGTGATCCCCCCTCGACTTCGGGGCCATGGAGATACCTTCTTTCCAACAGCCTTTTGCACGCTTGGCAAGTGATCGAAATCAACTTGACGCGCGATCGCCAGACGAAGAACTGACCTGACATGGAAGCTTAACAGTGCAAGTACGAATATTCTACGAGTATTCTTCACAAACAAAGGATAATATGCAAGCAGTGAAATAGCAAAAGTTTTATTCGCACAAACAAAATTCTTTACAAGGGTATTGGGGGCTCCCCAGCCTTACAAAATTCCCGATGAGACAAAATAAAAGAAGCAGGAAGACGAGGGGCTTCAGGCCTCGGGGCCAGGCGCGACCCTGGAAGCCTCAATATCTACCACGGCTCGGGCATGGTCCTAGGCCACTTCCTCATCGAGGACCTCTTCTTCTCCGAGGTCGTCCCCTGCTCGTCGGCACCCGCGAGGGGGTATTTGGCCCGGAGCTCTTCATCAGCGAACTCCGGCATCCGGGCCTTGACGGCATCGAGGGCCTCATGCCAGATGTTGGTAGTGGCCACGGCTAAGTCGGAGTAGTAGTCTTTCGACTTCTTATAGTCCTCCACCGCCTTAGCCGCCCCGAGATTGGCCCGCTTCACCTCCTCGGCCGCCACCTCCAACTCCTTCCGAAGGGTCTCCACCATCTTCTTCATGGTGCCGACGAGCACCCTGGCGTCCTGGAGTTTGGCCTCGACGGCCAGGGTGGACTCATAGTGCCGGGCAGCTTCCTGCTTTGAGGCCGCCGCCGCCCGCGTCGCAGCGGCCACCTCCTGCTTCCCGGCTGCCACCTCGCTCTCCAGGGCGGCGACCCTCGCCATCGCCGCTTCCAGCTCCTGCTTGGAGCTTTCCTCCAGCGAGGTAAACTGGCCCGCAGCCTTCATCGCCGGGGTTATCACCTCTTCCTCCATGCGGATGGCGATGGTGACATGTTGGAGGACCTGAGATAATCAAAGAGAGTTCAGAAAGACAAAGGAGGCACCAAATCTCACGAACAGCCGAGCGCTTACTTGCACGGCCTCCTGGGCAATGGACGCCATCTGGTCTCTGAAGGTCCCCCCGGGGACCCTACCCCATGCCGACTTCTCGATGTCGAACAGCAGGCTGTCGGCGACGGCGAGCCCCGAGGGCACCGCAAAGCGGAGGCCCTCCTCCTCCACCATGACCGGGGAGGCCGAGGTCCAAGGAACCCTTCGGGGGACCCTCTTGAGGAGGGCTGATGGAGACCCGGTCTCCTCCTCCGAGGCTGGGTCCTCTCGTTCATGCACCCGCTTCCGGTTCGGCGCTTTGCTGGACTCCGGGACTGGACCATCCCCCGAACGCTGAGGAGGTACGGCCACCGGAGGCACCGGGACGGCGGCCGAAGGAACTGGGACAGGCTTCGAGCGGGAAGAGATGGCGCCTCTAGCCTTCGTGCCCTTCTTCGGCTACCACATGGAGGCTCGGAGTTCATTCATATCCATGGGTTCTGCACAAAACAAGATGCAGTGGAGTCAGCGCCGCATACAAAAATAAAGCAAAACGCAAGCCTAACTCACCGACGAACTCGACGGGGCTGAGCCCAGCCCAACTCAAAGCCCGCTCAGATAGCAGCACGTCAGGTCGGAGAATGGGCTCCCACGACGCCACTCTCACCGCGGCGGGGTCATTGGACTGATTTCCCGGGAAGCACTCATGCCTTGACCATTAGGTCGGCACGGGCCAGTCCTCACCCTCGGGCGGCACAACAAAGAAGAACTTCTTCTTCCAGTCATGAATGGAAGAAGGCAGGACTACAACTCCTGACCCGGCGGCACCCCCCTGTCGCTTCCTAAAGGAGAGGTAGACCCACCTCGGGTCGCCAGCTTGACCCCCAGGATGATTTTTGAAGAGGAGAGAGGAATCAAGGATGGAAAGACTGAAGGGGACCGCCTGTAGCTTCAGGTGGACCAGGAACTCAAGGAGGATCCTCCATGAGTTCGGCACTAACTGGCCCGGAGCTAACCTGAAGAAGTTCAGCGCTTCGACGACCTCCAGAGAGAAGGGCAGGTGCATTCCGTCCCAAAAGGCTTCCAGGTACAAGGCGATCTCCCTACCCCGTACTTGGTCTTCCCTCTCTCTTTCCTTGGCCAAGTGAAGCGTATAGCCAGAAGGGATATGGAAGCGAGCCCGAGCATTGGCAAGTTCATCCTCGTGCCTCATCAAAGACGGCACGCCAGGAGCGGCGTCCGCCTCCTCCTCCCTGGGGACTGCCCCAGTCGCACGATCCCGGGAAGAGGATCTGACCCCTGCTCCCCGGGAAGACTCGGGCTCGACTGGAGGGTCCCTAGAGCCTACTCCCACCATATCTACAGACTCTACAAGGGAAGACATCTAACCTGAAGAAGATGGATCCTCAGAAGGCAAAAGCAGAAGAAAGAAGAAGAGCGCCGAGCTATCAGGACTTAAAGCGAGGAAAGTATGAAGAGATAGGGGCCTGTGTTGGATGTATATACCCTAGAGGCCAGTATTGTATATGTATACATATGGATACTAGGGATATGTATAGAACAATCTTGCTCAGTTTTATAGTATATTATTTGACTTGTCTTTATCGGGATATGTGTATTTATTGTTATTATATCTGGTTTGCACATATTGATAAAGACTCGATACGGTAGTATACTATTGTGGTTTGTCTTTATCTTAACATGGCATATGTCATACTCGTTATTACATATTGCGGTTACATGTTGATAAAGCCCCTAGGATCTTACTTGACTACCTGCGTTGTGATGGCGATCATACTTGTGGGAGCAGGGTAGTCCATAAGCACATCCTTAAATGGTCCCTAGTCGCGTGAGTATCGAGACTGGGCACTGATACTCCAGAGTAGACTGGTGTGTATGTTTCTAGCCTCGTCGGGGGATGGTTGGTCCCGCAGCCATTGGTCTGATGCACCTAAGATCGTATACAGGTGCTCACTGGGTGTGAGTATACTGGATGGACTCGTCGAGAACTTGCATATGGTACTATACCTATCGTCAGATGGAAGTTCTCAGGTGACATGTGTACAGGTTAGTCTTTGGACCCAAGATCAGCATTTGTCTCATGTGAGTTCCCACTGAACTTTGATCACTACCCTATCACGGCTCTACTGAGTCGTGCAAACAGGTTTTGGTTGGGTTCAGTCCCGAGCCATATGGAGGCAGTGAGCGATTGTCGAGGATTTGTCTCTCCCGGTATAGGGAGTCGATATCGCACTGTGATTCGATTGGTCAGGACCATAAGACCTTGGCCAAGGCACTTGGGATTTACGGATAGGTTGATCGGTAGTTTCCCGGATTGGTCCTGAGGAACATCGGCACGACTTATCAGGTTGTTAGGGTCTGACATTCACCATCCCCTAGACCCGGTATGCGATACTCTTTGACGAAGAGACCGGACTGTACGGATATTGTCACAGATAGGCTCAGTAGGAGATCCGGATGAGTTTGCTCATCGGCTTTCTTTTCGACAGGTACCTGGGTAGCCGTTACGTACAGCTAGTGCCGCTGACGAGCTTGTGGTTAAACCCACTGCCAGAATACAGTCGAGTCTTTAGAGTCCCACACAGAGGGTTTGCCTGATTCAGGCGAAATGATGTAGTAGCCATATTGGATACGTGCAGGGTTCGATCGATCGATATACTTGGTACTCGGATTTTCGATCGGACAGTTTGTAATACTAGCCGGCTCGGGTTTGAGCCGGATTATTAAATCAGGTATTGATTTAATAATTTACGTATATGTATTTCGATATATATATTCTAGTATTACGTTTTTCGTGTTATTCTATCTCTTTTGGGCGTTCAGATTTTTATCTGATTGCCGGTATATTTGTACAGTAGACTGAAATCCGTATTTACTACAGATTTCTTTCTAGAAGGTGGCCACCTCATTATGTATTTTCCATTTATTTCATAAATGGAAATGAGGTGTAAAGTACGAGTATGGGAGGAAAAGAGGTGACCATGCTTCAATAGTAGTCAAATGAATTTATAATTCATTTTGGGTTTACTATTGAAGCATGGTTGCTAATTGTTTAATGAAAGAATTGATATACAAAACCATTGTGTGTATTTTCTCTTTCATGCTTGATTCATTTTTATCTCTTGAGCTCTCATTTCCTCCATCCTCTAGCTTTCTCCTCCATCTTCATCTTCTTCCTCTTCACTACATTTCTCATGTGTTGAGATACAAGTGAAGAGGCTAGAAAGAGATAGAACACTTAGACATCCAAACTACATCCTAGATTACTTGGACTAGCATCCCAAGTTCTCTAGTTGCTCTTTTGACATATTGCAAAGAGCTAGAGCCATGGATCATACTCCCCGGGTGGATCATCTACGACAAAAGGAGGCCGAAGAACACGCTCGATCCCGATGGACCGATGGAGCCGGATTTGGAGTTCAAGCATGTTCAAGGCGCTTGCTAGGAGCTAAGGATGAAGAAAGAAGACCGAAGGACTTGGTTCATTTGGTGAGATTTCTATCATAGTAGATATCTCTCTTAGTGTAGCTAATTAGTTTTATGGAAAGATCCGGTTTAGGGTTTAGTCTAGCGCCAAGTTTTTATTCATAAGAAATTTTTTGTTCCGCATTTGGCCACGTGAGTTGGCCGGGGCGCTAAGGTAACCCTTCATGGTATCAGAGCCACCCATAAAACCTATACTAGCTTGTTTAAACGTGTTTAGAATAACGATCGACCGAAAATTTCAGAAACTGCATTTCAAATCATGAGTTTTCTGTCGATTTTTAAACGTGCTCGAAAAATCAATTTTATGGTCCCAGAAAATCATGCAGGCTATTTTAAGAACCCTGAAGAAATTTGGTCACGTGTTCCCTCCAAACCGCCACGGATCCGCCGCGCAAACCCCCTATTGGCGGCGGTTCCGCGGCCGTTTTGGGGCTCATGTGAACAAAATTTCTTCTGGGCCTCTTATATTTGGAAATTGTGGTTTCTGGAATAATTACTTTTTGGGCCCAGATTTGTTACAGCCTTGGTTTAATACTTGGGTCCACTTGGAAAGTTTAGTCGATCGTAATTTTAAAATACGTATTTTTATTTTCAATACATTCACTTTTATCTGCGACCGGGAATGTCACTCGATCGGTAAAACTCGTCTGACTGCTAAATGTTCTTTTAGACGGGTTTTGCGAACGTGACATTCGCGTTGATGTTGTGTGCTTGTGCTGTGATTGTGGTTGGATTGTCGTGGTGGATAGCATGTGGTGCAATGTTAGAAATACAATTTATAATTCATTTGTACATTTGTTATTGCGGGGCGAGCGTCCGATATGTGGACTGCCGTCTTTGCCGTTTGTATATTATTTTGGGGCACGACCGGGCTGAGGTCGATGTCACCGGTTGTATATATTTTTTTAATATTCTGTACTAGGATTACCCCACGGGGGAGTGCACGGATAGCCGGGTTCTAGAAGGCAACAAGTCCGCATCTCATGGTATCGAGACGGAGGAGGCTTCATTCTCATGGCGCTGAGACGGAGGGGGCTTCATTCTAGAACTGGCGGGCTATTCGCCGCACTCGTAGGGGGTACATGTTTTCATTGCACATGCTATCCACATGACCAGAACGTCGGGTTTTATTTACGGCTTAAATGAAACCCGGGGCTCCAAGATTAACCACCATTCTGTATTGTTATCTGTGATGTTGTTTATTATCATGCCTGGGACGAATGCTATACATATTTATATATATACTAGTAGATGTTGTATATGTTTTGCACCCGCGCTAGTCCAGCCCCCGCTCTGTCGTTAGTTAAGTAACCTAACGGGTGATGACGGGGCCCCGTGGCGAATGCGGATGGCATATACGTACATTTTATTTCCGTTCTTTTCTGGTGTGATAGGTTACAAATTGATGGGACCACATTAATTTTGATTAATGCAAGATAATAAACCTAAAAGATGTTGTTGGAACCAAGCTTTAAAAACTGACATTACAGACGTTCTCTTTTGCTTTGCACAGTGGTATTCAATTTGGAATATCCAGCACCTCATTCGACGAGGCAAGGGCCGAGATCCCTTCACCGGGAGTGACCCCTTGAGTAAAAGTTTGCGTCAGGGTAATAACTTCACTATAGTCGATTAATTTTTGCTTTGCATCGTGGTATTCATTTTGAAATATCATGCACCTCATTCGACGAGGAAAGAACCGAGATTCCTTCACAGGGAGTGACCTCTTTAGCAAAGGTTTTCGCCACTATATATTTATAAAACAACTCATGTTCCTTCAACGATATCAAGTTCATTACGTTAACGGGTTTTTCGCCAAAAACCCAGCCGTAGCCCTCCGTCATTTCGGATAAAAACACATAGTATTCATGCGGTGTTTGTTGGCCAAAGTTAAGGCATCGTGTATGGTAGCTGTATGTTTCTTATCCGTAGCATAAATAAAATGCATTGGTTTAGGACAGTCGTACCATCTTGTTGGCCAAAGTCAAGGGTGTGTGCGGGTGGGTCTAAATCAATCAGGACAATGACAGGTAGAACTTGACTTGCGCGTTATGATTTGTTGGCCAAAGTCAAGGTCATAAGCACTTGGGGAAAAAACCACGTCGGGAGTTTCAAATATACAGGAAACTTGCAGATTTAGCATACCTTCTGGAGTGTGGTGACTAGAGTGGATTCCATTCAGTGCATCATACAATGATAGTTGGATCCCAATCCCACTGATGAGTAGGATTACTCTCGGGAGATTATCACACTTAACAATCAATGCTATAAACCAAGTAGGTGTCTAGAAAGGTGTTAGCGGGGCTACGCCTCCAGGGAAAAGAGGTTGTGTAATTAAGGAACTTCGCGAAAGCGTTGGAAAACCTCTCTCGAAGTACCAACACTGGCCTGGCTAAAAGGTTAAGCAAGTATTGTGACGTGCGATTAATCCTGACTAGTTCTTCTTTTAGGGTTTGAAGAAGAATTTGAGGAAACAGTGGGAGCCATCCTGATTAGATAAATTAATAACCAATCTAATCTTGCAAGAGCGCACGCTGAGTGTTTTCCCTCTCTATCTCCAGATAGCAACCATTTCACGCCCTAATCAAGATAATAAAATGTATCGCTTGACCGATCCAAATTCTTATTCGGGGCTGGGAAACGTCGGTTCGGCTCTAACTTACGACAACAGTCATAAGTATGAGCAAGGGAAAGAGGAAAGTTTGAATTCCTTGATAAAACCATCGAAGAAGAATCATACTGTTGCATCTTCTTCAGGTGTTCCTGTAGTTGAGAACTGTTTTTCGGTCAGTCCTACCTCCTGGGTACTAGATACTGGATCAGGATCTCATATCTGTAATTTATTGCAGGGACTGAGAAAAAGTAGGATAGTTCAACCTGGTGATATTTCCCTCAGAGTAGGGAACGGAGCACAAGTTAATGCTGCGGCCGTCGGTGAATATCACCTTGTGTTGCCAAATGGCAATACTATGATTTTGAACAATTGCTACTATGTACCTTCCATGTTATGCAACATAATATCAGTTTCTTTACTTGATAAAGATGGATATAACTTTGTTCTTGATAGAAATATCATGAACATCTACCGTCATAAGGTATTGGTTGCAGAAGGTACACTGTGTAATGGTATCTATGTTCTAAATTAGAACACAGTTCTCAATATACAAAACACACGCAAGAGGAAAAGTTCAGATACGAGCCAATCCTACTTGTGGCATTGTAGACTTGGTCATATCGGAGAGAAAAGACTGAGTAAGTTACATAAAGATGGATATTTGAACACGTCCGAATTTTCATCCTATGAAACTTGTCAATCCTGTCTCAAAGGAAAGATGACCAAATCTCCCTTCACCGGATAAGGAGAAAGAGCAAGAGAGCTCTTGGGACTCATACACAGTGATGTGTGTGGTCCAATGTCTACACATGCGAGGGGTGGGTTCTCGTACTTCATCACATTCACTGACGATCTCTCTAGGTTCGGATATGTGTATCTTATGAAACACAAATCTGAAGCTTTTAAGAAATTCAAAGAATTTAGAAGCGAAGTAGAGAACCAGATTGGCAAAAGTATCAAGATCTTCCGATCTGATAGAGGGGGAGAGTACTTAAGTACGGAATTCAGGGATTTTCTAAAAGAGAATGGCATTCTCCCTTAGCTTACTCCTCCGTATACACTACAGCACAATGGCGTGTCGGAGCGGAGGAACCGTACCCTATTGGATATGGTTCGCTCCATGATGAGTAATGCCGAGTTACCTCTTTCTTTCTGGGGGTTTTCTCTTGAATCAGCAGCATTTATATTGAATAGAGCGCCATCTAAATCAGTGCCTACCACTACATATGAAGTATGGACTGGGAAGAGACCATGTCTTGATTACATTAAGATATGGGGATGTCCTTCTTTTGTTAAAAAGCAGAATCCAGATAATCTCGAGGCAAGGTTTGTATTGTGCAAGTTTGTGGGATACCCTAAGCATTCCAAGGGATATCTGTTCTACCACACTGAGGAACAGAAGGTGTTAGTATCTCGCCACGCTACCTTTTTAGAAAGGGAATTTCTTGCAAAAGAAATTAGTGGGAGTACGGTAGAACTAGAAGAGAATCAGGAACTACAAACTATAGTGTTTACCCCAATCAGAGCAAAGCTCTGTTCAAATTCCGAGGCGGGAGATGAAGCAACGCTTCATCTGCCCCAAATCAGAGCAAAGCTTTGCTTTGAAAATCTAAATCTTAATAATGAAGCAACGCTTCAGATTATTTGCGCTGCGCGCAACGCGCCACGTGTCAGGCGCAGATGCATCAGCACAGCGTCCAAGAAGGCGCGCCCAATCAGAGCAAAGCTCTATTTAAACTAAAATTAAAGGAAGCAACGCTTCAGTTGCGCAAGCACTGCGCTGTGCGACACGTGTCAGCGCAGACGCGCTAGCGCAGTTGCGCTGTGCGTTGCGCGACACGTGTCAGCACAGACGCGCTAGCGCAGTTGCGCTGCGCGACACGTGTCACGTTCTCGCGCTAGCGCAGTTGCGCTGCACTGTGCGCTGCATGACACGTGTCACGCTCTGGGGCGTCTGCGCCAAACAGAATTAAGATTTCAAAGAAATCTTTCTGTTCTTGTTAAACAAGAAGATTTTCTTCTATAAAACAGAAGCCCTTGGATCAAAGATCCAACGGTGGGGGAAATTCCCCAAATCACTCAGAGAAAAATCTCTTTAACAAATTTATGGGCACTATAAAAAGGACCCTAGACCTCAATTCAAAGATATAAACATTTTGGGAGAAATTAAACAGAGAGAACTCTGAAGAATTGGAGAGAAATCCTCAAGAACAAAAAAGGTAAAAAGCCTTTAGAAAAAGAGAAAATTCTCTTATGAACAGATCATTGATCTAAAAACAAGATCAATGATCTTTAATAAAAAAAAAATAGTACTTTGCACTTTTTATGAACCTCTGGTTCCTGAAATAAGAAAAAGCTTGTTTTTCTTTGATCTAAATTAGATCAAGAAATCAAATAGTGCTCTGCACTTTCTTTATGAACCATTGGTTCTTGAATCTAAAAGATTCTCAAATTAATAGTGCTCTGCACTTGAAAACTTGCACTGTTGCGCTCCTGTGTTGGCGCAAGCCACCAAGGAGCGCCACGTGTCAGCAGCGCAACAGCACAGCGCACTGACACAGCGCACTGCGCTGTTGCGCTTGCGCTCCTCAGAACGTGACACGTGTCAGCAGCGCAGCAGCATAGCGCACTGGCGCAGTGCACTGCGCTTGCATGACACGTGTCCTCACCATAAGCGCTTGCGCTCTTTGATTAGCGCAAAGCGTCTGAATAATGCAATGCATTTCTTTTGTTAAAGGGCCAGGTCCAAGTCAAAAAGACCTAGCAGGCCAAAATAAATTGCAAAGCAATAAAAAGGGGCAGAGCCCAAGTGAAATTGATGCTCTACATCATTTATAAATGGGCAGAGCCCCAAAACAAATTGATGCTCTGCATCCTTTATGGGCAGAGCCCAGATCAAAATAAAAAGAAATGCAATGCAAAAACAAATAAAAACGATGAGTATTTTCCAACTGGACTTAGCCCAATTTTGGCCGTAAGTCCTCAAATTAAATTGACTGAGCAAGATTGCTCTCTTAAATCAATTTACCTCCGGTTCGAGGGTACATCTCCGAACTCCTCTGACACCTGTCGTTGTAATCCTTCAACGACGTCAGAGAGGTGACGGGTCCCGACGACCACATATGAATATGGACTGCGGGGTCCTTAAACTCGTGGACCGAAACGTCCTTAACTAATAGCGGACCGAAACGTCGTTAAACTAATATTGGACCGAGACGTCCTTAAACTAATATTGGACCGAGACGTCCTTAAACTAATAGCGGACCGAAACGTCGTTAAACTAATATTGGACCGAGACGTCCTTAAACTAATATTGGACCGAGACGTCCTTAACCTAATGATGGACCACCACATCCCTAAACTGGAACATGGACCACCACGTCCCTAAACTGGAACACGGACCACTACGTCCCTAAACTAGAACAATAGAGCCTCCAAATGCTCTCTTGCCGGATCTAAACGGTCCCGTTTAAGTTGATCTTAGCCCCAAACACGGCTAACGTATCCTTAAACATTCAAATGGACTATAAAATTCCAAATCAACCTTGGTTCAAGGGTACATCTCTGAACTCCTCCGACACCTATCGTTGTTATCCTTCAACGACGTTAGAGAGGTGATGAGTCCCGACGGCCATATATTAAATGGATCACCACGTTAAGTTGATCTTAGTCTCAGATCAGACTAACGCATCCTTAACGAACGTTTAAGTTGATCTTAGCCTCAATACGGCTAACGTATCCTTAAACTAAAAACACCAAACCCAAATCTAAGTAAATACGGATTTGGACTAATCCACGTCCTACGGGCGACGGCATTACTCAGTCTCCGTATACAATCCACGGGCAACCACGAACAAAACAAACACACACGACACGAAGTGAAATTCTGGAGAAGGAGAAAGTTGTTACCGCGATGCTGTAGCGTAATTAACTGCTGGGGCTTGCGCCTGCAGGGAAGAGCGTCCCCACAATCAAAAACCCCTCTAGCGAGGGGGAATCTGACGAAGTCTGCTACATCGGCCGCATCCGTCTAAACCTCCGATACACGGTGCCATAAATCAACTTGGCATCTTCGGAGTGGTAGACGGATAAAACCATATAGCATCTGTCCCGAATCTCAGCGTCAGGACATCGCAGACCTGTGCGCCGTCCTTCGGAGGGGAACGGATTCTGGCACGCCCGGTGGGACTTTTTCCTCTTTCCACTCCACACTTCGTGTGTCGTCTTCGCGAACGAATCGCGGTTTGTTAATGGTTGCCTTTGGATTTCAATTTTACTAAGATTTGGTCTTTTGCCTGACGCAGAAATCAAGCATCGATGGCCTCAACTTGTTCGAAGTGCTCCAACTGCAGCTGCAGCTCGCGTCCGGCCTCAACTGGGGGCATAACCTACGGGCCCCAAGCGGCCTCTTTGTTCACCATGCCCGTGGAGCAGATTACTCAAGCTACCATGGGCCAGTTTTTCGGGACCATGATCCCGCCTACAAGCTTCTCTATGCCAATACCTGCACCGGAGGTGAACAAGAAGTCGGTCTTCGACCGGCTCACTGCTACGACGACCCATGTCAATGGGTTGCCAACTACCAAACCAACAGCCTCTGTTTTTGCCAAGCTGGATTACAACTCTAAATTGGTTGTCCCTAGGAAGGTAATAACTGCTGCTTCAGAAGTCGTCAAGACGGCTTCCCCTGTCAAAGAGTCAGTCTTTTCAAGGCTGACGATTCCTGCTCCTGCCCCTGCTCGAGGATCTGTCTTCGACAGGTTGAATATCATCCCTCAAAAGACAACCTCAGTCTTTAAAAGGTTAACACCGACGGCGCCTCATTCAGACAGGGGGCAAAAAGAAGCCGTCTCAATCTCCGAGCCAGTCCCAACTGCTCGTCATGCCCGACGTCGCCATTAGCGACGAGTAAGGAAGGCATGGGGCAACTCCCCCTCAGGGCTAACTCCACCGGCTCCAGTGGTGGAAGTCAACGCTGCTGTTCCAACTGGGAACAGCTTTGAACTACTGAGGAGGGTACGTAAGAATTCTCCAACCGCTACATTGAAAAGATCTCCTCCGCCCGCGGAGAGAGTTTCGGAAACAAAGCAAGAACAGCCCCCTCAACGGCTGTCCTAAAAAATATACAAGGTTTGGTGAAGGGTTCAAGACTCCGTGATCGACCCAGATCATTCTCGTCAACAAAAGAAGACGAAGGTGCAAAAAGAAAAAGACCGTCCTATTGAACAGCAGAGGACAACAATCGCTAGGGTGCCCACTTCAACGGCCCCCTCCACTTCAACGGCCCACAAAAGAAGGCGGCCGGAGAAAACCCCCACGCCGGCGACAAATATCAAAGGTAGTGCACCCAAACGCCCTAAGTCAGGGGGCATTGTAGTTCATACCGTCTATGTGGCGTCTGGTATAGAGGACAGTCGCATATCTACGGGTCAGAGACCGCATATGCGGTCAGTGACCAAGGCGCAGGAGCAGCAACAGAAGCTCCAAGAAATGATGAATGCTATGGCCGCACTTACCGGGCCAAAAGAAAACCCTGAAACGTCCTCGGATGAACGCCAAAAGGAAGAAACCGACGCCGAATTCCTTCGTCGAATATTGGAAAAGAAGGACAAAGAGGCTGCTGAACAAGCAGCCAACATACAGCGTATGGGCCTCCTCTTCTAAGACATGATAGGGATGATGATACAACAAGATTCTCCTGTTGAAGAGCCCCCGATCATCCTTGGAGATGATAGGGGAGAGACATCAAATCCTCCGCCAGCCCTATCAACAGCTAAGGAGGATACAATCTCCAAAGCTGATTTGGACGAGTACATAGCCCAACAAATACGGGTTCATCATGCGACCGAAGCAGCCGGCCAGGTCATAAAAACGGGACGGCCATATCCAAGTTGGTACGACCAAATCAAGTACCCGCCCGGTTACACAATTCCCAAGTTTCATGTCTACAAGGGGACGGGCAATCCTCACCAGCATGTTTCCCAGTTCAGGGCACTCTGCGGCAACACCGGCGGTGACGACAAGCTGTTGCTTCGCCAATTTGTTGGAAGTTTATCAGATACGGCGTTCGAGTGGTACTCTGAACTCCCGAACGACTCTATCAAGACCTTCGCAGAGATGGAGCTACTGTTTACTCAGCGTTTTGCAAGCGCCAGTGAACGTACCCCAATGACGGCACTGATTAACGCCAGGGTAAAACCAGGCGAGACGTGGGTTCAATATGCTATACGGTGGCGGAACTTATGGTCGAAGTGCGAGCAGCACATTGAAGAAGCTCCCGCAGTGGGTATGTTTGTGGGAACCCTTGATCCGCAAGCAACCATCTCACAATTTATGATGTTTTTCAAGCCGACTACCTTCCAAGCCTTGATTGACAAGCTAGCGCAAATGGATCATATGGGCCATAAACCCCCTCTTCCAAAGCCGGACTCCCGAAATGACAAAGGGAAGGGAAAAGCGATTGTTGTCGCTAATGCTCAACAACAACCGAGCGACTCGAAGCCGGTTGCTCGTCAAAATAATATGCGTCCGTACGTTGCCCTTGAGGAGAGGCTAGGACGTTCTTACACTTTTCCCCGCGATAAAACGAGAAGGTTATTCGAGCTGGCGTTGCGCAACCGACTCATAAATCTGCCAGATCCGAAACGTCCGTTGCAACCAAGTGATGTCAACGAGCCCAACTACTGTCCTTATCATAGAGTACTGGGTCATCCGATCGAGGATTGCTACGTTTTCAAAAATTGGCTTGAAAACCAATACCGACAGGGCAAATTCGCGTTATCTGACAAATGGAAGGTGAATCTCCCGCAGCCCCACACTTCTAAGGGGACGAATACGCCGGGGGCAACATGCTCCGTCGTTGAAGAAGCTCCTAGGGAGGTTGTATTATCAACCAAGACAAAGAGGATGCTAAACGATCTTCAGACATGTCCAGCGATTAGGTGGAAGAGCCCGTTGGAACCGCAGGTCATTGAAGGGATGTTGAAGCCACGCCCAACTCTAAAGACCGGCGATGATGGCTCAAGCACTCGCAACCAGCCGTCAAAATCTTCGAAGAAGAAGAAAAAGAAATCAAAGAAGCCCGTGAAGCCTGGCGACAAGCGCACGGACTTGCAAAAACAAATTGATGCGCTGGAGGAATACAACCAAAAGGCACGGACTCCCATTACATTCTAAGAGTTCCTCGACCACGTCTTTCAAAAGGAAGATGAGGGGGATAGTTCATCGGATGAATCTGAAAAATACGTGGCGAGCTGTCATGTGATTTCCCATTCGTTCATGGGCGATGAGGAGACTCCTTGTACTGAAACGCTGGGGGAAGATACCGAATCAAGAATCCTAGGGCCGTCAGATGAAGTAATTGACGCATTCCTTAACTAAGCTTGATTGAAAAGTAAAGCTGATCGAGAACGCGAGACGGCTATATTTGAAAGGGCCAAGCGCCAGCGACTTGATGAAAGAGCTGAGACGATCCCGATGGAGCAAAACACCTCCACCGTCGACAAAAGCCAATTCAAGATGAGGAAGAGGTTTACTAAGGCCATATCAATGGGCATGAAGCTACCATCCCCCGAAGGAAAAATTACTGGTGAAATAGAAATGCACCCCTCCTATTGCTTATATCATCAGAAGGTGTCACACCCCACTCAAGAGTGCAAAGCTTTCGACAGATGGTGGCAGGGATATGTTGCTCATCGACAACATTTTAAGCGGGAAAAGCGCAAGACTCGTCGGGAGCGAAGAAATACGACCGAAGGGTTTAACAGAATTACTGGTGATTGTCGCATGGTTAACGCCGGGGGATCACAGGTGCCTACATTCGGGAGCGATTCTGATGAGGAGCTGGAACTTGTCCCTCTCTTTAAAGAGTCCACTTCGGGAAAAGAAGAAGAGCCGAAGGTCTGCGAAAATATCCGGCTACGTAATCGCACACTGCCCGAAAAGAACCTCGGACCCTCAAACAGAAAAGATAAAAGGAAAGAAAAGGTCTCTGAAGATATCGTCTTAGATGACCAAGTGGTGGAAGAGCTAGCTACCAAAGACCTGCCAAAGAAAAATAAGGTAGATTACAACGTCTTAGCGCATCTGAGAAAGCTGCCCTCACAGCTCAGCATTCTTGACGCCCTTTTGTTATCAAAAGGAGGCGAGAGATTCGTTAATTAAGGCACTACAGGATCCGGGGCAATTCCAAGCTTTCCTGGCCGAAGAAAAGATGAAGGATGAATTGGAGGAAGTGCACACAGCAGATGTCACCTTTGGTGATGAAGACCTTCTCCTTGGGACGTACGAACACAATCGCCCTCTTTATGTCTCAGGATACTGCCATGATATAAAGATAGGCAAAATCCTGATCGATAACAGATCGTCTGTCAATCTCCTTAACGTACGGGTGTTAAAAGAAATCTGCATGAGCGTCCAGCACCTTGCTCGGGACAAGATCACCATCTCCGGGTTCGACTCCCAATCGTCAAAGACTCTTGGATCTATGATACTGACGCTACGCTTCGGGCTGCTCGTCACAGACATTAGGTTCCACGTCATAGTCGCTAAGACATGCTACAACGCTCTGCTCGACCGACCATGGTTACACGAGTACAACATCATCCCTTCTACACAACATCAGTGTATGAAGTATTTTAAGGATGGTTTCGAGTATACCGTGATGGGAGAATTGAACCCGTTCTCTGTGAACGAGGTCCGCAAATATGAAGATGCCAAATACTTCTTACCGGATTTCGAAGACACGGAGAAGTGTCACAAGTCGGAGAACAAAGCTAACGCCACCATCCCTGTCTTCGGCAGTGATACTGAAGAGGAAAAGGAGATAGTTTATTCGGGTCCGCCCCAACACAACAAGCCAGGATCGTCCGCTCCTACGTTGATCTTTGGTAGCGACTCGGAAGATGAGATCCGTGCTGTATTCTCTGCTCGACCTTCAATACAAACGTCCGCCGACGAAGAACAAAGTCTACAAGTCTCCATAGTGCCGTTTAAACACCATAAAGAACTGGATGCACTTAATATTTACAATGTAGAAGAGCTGCAAACGTTCTATATCCCTCCCAGGCGAGAAAGCGAAAAAGCAATTCTATTCTACCCCTCTGAAGAAACCAAAGTGGAGAAAGAAATCTGGCATGGCGTGAATCCTACGCTCGACAGGCTTCAGCCTATCCGTCTTCCCAGATATTATACGGAAGGTTTGAAAAAGCTGCTGAAACGCCAGGAGATATCCTTCAAGCAGACCGTTCGAAAAGCCAAATTCTATGACAAAGTCTGGAACGTTCCCGGGACTCAACGCAAACTGCCTAATGGGAGAATGGAGACAAAAGGACTTGGATACATCCGGTCAAAGGAATGAGAGCTACTAAACAGCTGTTACGTCATGTATGACTTCGATGAAGAAGCGGATGCTCAATGGGAGGACGCTAATCCTAGGCCAGTGAAAGTTCCAGATGCAAAAGTACCTAGTCCGCCGTTCGAAGAACGAATGGACAGGCTTATAAGGGAAGCTGGTCAAAAAGTCTGAGACGATCATAACCGCGAAATGGCCATCTACGAGAAAGCCAAAACGCAACGCCTCCTTCAACAGGCTGTGAAAGGCGAAAATACCACCCCCTGTCAACCTGTTATAAAAAAGGCTCGACGTAGAGGCAGAAACAAGTCGAAAGGCCAAAAGGGCACTAAACAGCAACAAAGCGGGGCTAAGAAGCCACGCGAACGAGAGTCGAGCGTTATTGATCTATCCCTCATGAAGAAAATGGGTCGAGCGTACTCATTTCCTCAGGACAAGACGAAGAAGATACTTGATCTTGCTCTAAAACATCAAATGCTTACACTGCCGGAGTCCAAGAACCCTGAACAAGCAGGCGAAGCCTCTGACCCAAATTATTGCTCTTACCATCGAGTAACAGGGCATCCTCTCGAAGACTGCTTTACCTTCAAGAATTGGGTCGAAGATCAGTATCAGCTTGGCAAGTTCGCTCTGTCTGACAACTGGAGGGTAGCACCGTCGCAGAAGCACGAACCCAAAGCCACGAGAACAGAACCAACTCCACATTGGGATTGGAAGCGGATTCACGCTTTTCACATGATAACAATATTAAAAGAAAAGCCCGAGGACATGGATGACCTTCCCTGGTGCTTTGAAAACAGCAATGTGGAGGTGATCTCAGAATTTCCGCCAGCTCTGAAAGAATTGGAGGATGGAATACATACCACCGCAGATAACCTCAAGAAAATTGAGTTGGGGACAGCTGATGACCCACGGCCGACGTTTGTCAGTGAGCTGCTATCTGAAGAAAGGGTGACTGCGTTAAAAGACGTCCTTGTACAGCACAAAGATTGCTTTGCGTGGAACTATTCCGAGATGCCAGGACTAGATCCAGAAGTCGCTGTGCACAAATTGGCGATATCTCCGGACGTCAAGCCAGTCAAACAGGCGCCGAGAAGAATGTGGCTCGAGCTTGAGATGAGTATTAACGCCGAGGTCAAGAAGCTGATCGACTCTGGCTTCATTCAGGAAGTTCAATATCCTGAATGGATCGCCAACATCGTCCCGGTGATGAAGAAAATGGGACGGTGCGCATATGCGTGGACTTTCGGGATCTCAACAAGCCTGCCCGAAGGATGATTTCCCGGTGCCAGTCACCGAACTGATGATAGACAATACGTCCACTCACGAGGTTTTCTCCTTCATGGACGGCTCGTCAGGGTATAATCAGATAAAGATGCATCCCGAATACCAGAAGCACACCGCCTTCAGGACCCCTCTAGGGATATTTTGTTACAAAGTGATGCCCTTCGGTTTAAAGAACGCCGATGCCACCTACCAGAGGGCCATGACAAAGATCTTTGATGACCTTATACATGAAATCGTCGAATGCTACATCGACGATCTCGTGGTTAAAAGTAAATCATACGAGGAACATCTCGATCATCTGAAGACCGTATTTTGACGCCTTCGACAATACAACTTGAAGATGAACCCCCTTAAGTGTGCGTTCGGAGTTTCTTCGGGCAAATTCCTGGGATTCATCGTCCGACACCGGGGTATCGAAATAGATCCGTCAAAGATCAAGGCGATCATGGAGATGCCTCCGCCAAGGACTCTCAAACAGCTGCGGTCTCTCCAAGGAAAGCTCGCATATATATGGTGATTTATAGCCAACCTTTCAGGAAAATGCCATCCTTACAGTCACCTGATGAAGAAGGGAACCCCGTTCATTTGGGACCAAAAATGCCAAAGCGCGCTAAATGAGATTAAGCAATACCTGCAGAACCCGCCAGTGTTGGCTGCTCCGGTTAAGGGAAAACCTCTCATTCTTTATACAACCGCCCTCGAAGGTTCCTTAGGCGCATTATGGGCACAAGAAAACGATCAAGAGAAGGAAAGAGCACTCTATTACTTAAGTCGAGTTCTGCTGGGGGCAGAAAGCAACTACTCCCCCATTGAAAAACACTGCCTGGCGTTGATCTTCGCGATAACAAAGCTCAGGCACTATGCACTGGCGCATGAGGTCCGACTCATTTCGAAAGTGGACCCTCTTAAGTATTTAATGTCAAAGGCCATACTAACGGGACGGCTCGCTAAATGGGCTATGCTCTTGATGGAGTTCTCGATAACCTATCAACCTCTCAAGGCAGTGAAAGGCCAGGCCATTGCTGACTTCCTCGCTGAGTATCCGATACCCGCCGATTCCCCTTTGAATTGCGATTTTCCAGACGAACATTTGTTTGACGCGATCGATGGTGGTGATACCCAATGTGAACTTTATTTCGATGGAGCATCTTCCATGAAAAAGCGCAAACAAAGTACCCCTATAATCAAATCGGGGGTAGGACTCATCTTCGTGACCCCACAAGGAGGGATTATGCGCTTCGCTTTCTCCTTAACAGAGCCGAGGACAAACAATGAAGCAGAATATGAAGCCTTGATAGCAAGTCTCGAGATCGCCATCGACATAGGAATTGAAAATCTCCTCATATATGGAGATTCCCAACTGGTCGTTAGTCAAGTAAACGGCGACTACCAGACATGCAAACCAGAATTGGTGAAGTACAGCGAAAAAGGGCAAAAAATGTTGACCCAAATTCCCTCCTATACTTTGGAGAACATACCGCGTGCGGAAAACAGCAAAGCAGACGCGTTGGCCAAACTTGCTAAAGAACTGGCTGACGAGAACCTCGATGACGTTAGAATCGTGGTATAAAGCCGTCGGGTGCTTGCCCCAGTAGAAATACCTCCGGAATCATCCGAGGAAAAGGGAGCGACTGAGCAGACGACCTTACAAATAAAAGAACGAGAAAAGGTTGAGGATTGGAGGGAAGTCTTCATAGACTACTTTAAGTCCCACCGAATGCCCGAAGATGCGTCCTCAAGACATCAGCTCATGAAACGAGCTCTGTCTTTCGCCTTCGTCAATGATACTCTGTACAAGAGGTCATTTGATTCTCTGTGGTTGAGATGTCTGGGACCTGAAGAAGCAAAAAGAGTCGTTCAGGAAGTTCATGACGGACTCTGTGGTTCTCACCAAGCGGGCCCGAAGATGAAGTTAAAAATCAAACGGATGGGCTACTACTGGCCCACGATGATTCAGGACTGCCTTGAATATGCGAAGCAATGCCACTCATGCCAAATTCATGGGGACTTCATCCACCAGCATCCAAATCCACTCCATCCAACGGTGGCTAGCTGGCCGTTCGAGATGTGGGGAATTGACATAGTCGGCCCCATCGAACCAGCATCGTCTAGGGGACATCGTTTCATCCTGGCGACGACTGACTACTTCTCCAAATAGGCAGAGGCAGTACCGCTGAGGGAAGTTAAGACGGAGAATATCCTCCATTTCTTCAAGACGCACGTCATATATCGGTTTGGGACGCCGAGACGGATCATCTCCGACAACGGGACAGCTTACAGAAGCCACAAGATCAGTCGCTTTGCGCAACAGCACAATATAGACTGGAGATATTCCTCGGTTTATAATCCGCGAGCCAACGGACTAGCTGAGGCCTTCAATAAGACCTTAACAAAGATTATGAAGAAGACAGTGTCTCGAAATAAGAGAGACTAGCACGAGAGACTGCAAGAGGCTCTCTGGGCGTATCGAACTACGTTCAAGACAGCCACGAACACAACGCCGTACGCGTTGGTATTTGGGACGGAAGCAGTACTTCCCCTCGAGATAGAGTTACCTTCTCTACGAGTGGCAGTCCACTACGAGCTGACGGACGAAGAAAATGCTCACCTTCGGCTTGAGGAGCTTGATGCCCTCGATGAAACCCGACTCATAGCGCAACAAAATCTGGAGGCTTACAAAGCAAAGATGACGCGCTCGTATGAAAGATTGACCCGACCGAGGACATTCCGCCAAGGTGAACTTGTGCTAGTGGTCAAAAGGCCTATGATCCCCAATTGCGCCAAGCGGGGAAAGTTTGAGCCAAACTATGAAGGCCCGTACATCATAGATATGGTCTACTAGGGTGGGGCCTATCTACTCATGGACATGCACGGTGAAAGGCCTTTCAGGCCAATAAACGGTCGCTTCCTAAAGAGATACTACGCTTAATGAGCCACAGCCTAGGTCAATGGTAGATAATGATGACTATGTCCGCTCGCTATCTTCCTAAGTTCAAGCTTTATAAGCAGTAGCCGACCTTCTCAATGACGGACCGAAACATCCTTAAACTAATAGCGGACCGAAACGTCCTTAAACTAATACCGCAGCATTCGTAGGCTGACAAAAAAAATATATAAAAAAATATATATAAATAAATAAAAACGGTATGTCCATAACCAAAAAAGGGCACGGATGAAAACCCGAAAGGGCGTCGTGAGTAAAAACAGCAGGACTACCGGCGAGTATTCGTGAAAACCCGAAAGGGCACGACCTCGTAAAAAAAGAAGAAGAAGAAAATAAAAAAATATATATAAAATAAAAACGGTATGTCCATAAGCAAAATGGGCACGGATGAAAACCCGAAAGGGCTCCGTGAGTAAAAACAGCAGGACTACCGGCGAATGTTTGTGAAAACCTGAAAGGGCGCAACCTCGTTAAAGGACACTTATAGGGTCCTCTCGACCTTGTTAGGAGAAACGACCCGCGTGAGATCCTTACGACTCACAAGGGAGCAGCACATTTAGAGATCCCCACGATCCATAAGGAGAAAATACACTTGCGAGATCCTCACAACTCGTAAGGAGAACTCTCTTATGGGACCCTCATGGCTCATAAGATTTGAAAGTCTTAAGTTACAAAGACCTAAACCTGTGCTTAAGCAATCCCCACAACTTCCGATATCGCCCTACAAGTGGCTCAATACTGACCCTTGTATACAATCCACGGGCGCGAATAAACATTTCCCTAATCAAGTCCCATCCGAGACTAGGGATATGTTCGCATGGTGAACAACCTTTGTAAATCCTCTCGATTTACCAAGAGAAAACCCTCCTGTAGGATCCTTATGACTTACAGAGGAACAAGCACTTAGGAATCCTCACGATTCCTAAGGAGAAAATACACCTATAAGATCCTCACGACTTATAGGGAGAAATACCTTTGTGAGACCCTTACGGCTCATAAAGTTAAAAGCCTTAGTCGACAGGACCCTAACCCTAGTCGCTAAGCCACCTTTGTTTGACATCGACAGAGGCAAGTGATGATTCGCTCCTGGCAATATCCCAGTTGTAGCGGTGCTGATGCCGAAATCAAGGTCTAATTTCAGGTTTACGGCGGAAAGCCAGTAGGCCGCACATGCATACGAAATAGCCGAAATGATGGGGCAACTTGCAATAAAAAGCAGCAAGTAAAATGTATGCATGCAAAATAGCCGAAATGATTGGGCAACTCGCAATAAAAAGCAGCGAGTGAAAACAAAATAAACAGCCGAAATGATTGGGCACCGCGAGAAATAGTCGAAATGATTGGGCAATCGCGACCTTCGCGATATAAAAGCTGAAATGATAGAGCATCGCGGAAATAAAAAAAATGATGATAAAACTTTGGCCCTACAGTTAAGATCACATCGATCCCTGTATACAATCCTAGGGCGCAAACAAAGAGGGAACCATACTTTCCCAACAGGCTCCGCCAGAAAACGAAGCCAAATCTCGACGTTCATCCCAACTCCGAAGAAACCAGTGTCTTCGGCAAATCCTTCAACTCAGGGAAACAAACAATCCTTGACGAGAGCCTCCTGATCTGCGTCGACTCGCAGAGCAACCAGTGCCTCCGTGGGAAATTCTCGACTCGTTTCAACCCCAAGGAAACAAATAATCCTTGGCGCTAGGGAAACAAATAATCCCTAGCAAATCCTTCAACTCAGGGAAACAAACAATCCTTGACGAGAGCCTCCTGATCCGCGTCGACTTGCAGAGCAACCAGTGCCTCCGTGGGAAATTCACGACTCGTTTCAACCCCAAGGAAACAAATAATCCTTGGCGCTAGAGAAACAAATAATCCCTAGCAAATCCTTCAACTCAGGGAAACAAACAATCCTTGACGAGAGCCTCCTGATCCGCATCGACTCGCAGAGCAACCAGTGCCTCCGTGGTAAATTCTTGACTCGTTTCAACTCCAAGGAAACAAATAATCCTTGGCGCTAGGGAAACAAATAATCCTTAGCAAATCCTTCAACTCAGGAAAACAAACAATCCTTGACGAGAGCCTCCTGATCCGCGTCGACTTGCAGAGCAACCAGTGCCTCCGTGGGAAATTCTCGACTCGTTTCAACCCCAAGGAAACAAATAATCCTTGGTGCTAGGGAAACAAATAATCCTTAGCAAATTCTTCAACTCAGGGAAACAAACAATCCTTGACGAGAGCCTCCTGATCTGCGTCGACTCGCAGAGCAACCAGTGCCTCTGTGGGAAATTCTCGACTCGTTTCAACCCCAAGGAAACAAATAATCCTTGGCGCTAGGGAAACAAATAATCCCTAGCAAATCCCTCAACTCAGGGAAACAAACAATCCTTGACGAGAGCCTCTTGATCCGCGTCGACTCGCAGAGCAACCAGTGCCTCCGTGGGAAATTCTTGACTCGTTTCAACCCCAAGGAAACAAATAATCCTTGGCGCTAGGGAAACAAGTAATCCCTAGCAAATCCTTCAACTCAGGGAAACAAACAATCCTTGACGAGAGCCTCCTGATCCGCGTCGACTCACAGAGCAACCAGTGCCTCCGTGGGAAATTCTCGACTCGTTTCAACCCCAAGGAAACAAATAATCCTTGGCGCTAGGGAAACAAATAATCCTTAGCAAATCCTTCGACTCAGGGAAATAAACAATCCTTGACGAGAGCCTCCTGATTCGCGTCGGCTCGCAGAGAAACCAGTGTCTCTGTGGGAAAATTCCCGATTCGTCTCAGCTTACAAGATGAAGCCTTAGGCAGCAGGGATTAAAAAAGTTGCTTCCTGAACAATGGGACCCTGCAAGTCGATCTAAAACGGTCTCTTGCATACTATTCACGGGCCTCACTCTCCAAAGTCAAGTTTCGACAAGGAGGGAAACAACCGCTTACGGGTCCTCTCGACTCATAAGAGAGAAAAATTCTCTTACAGGATCCTTACGACCTATAAGAGAAAACACACTTAGGAATCCTCACGACTCCTAAGGAGAAAACCCACCTACGAGATCCTCTCAATCCGTAAGGAGAAAAATCTCTATGAGACCCTTACGGCTCATAGAGTTGAAAAGTCTTAGGCGACAGATCTGAACCTGCGGCCTAAGCCATCGCGATCTCTCGGAGAAATTAAGGTGTCTTCCAATTATGTTTATCAAGACAGCATGCTGATAATAAGGGAAAGAAGAAAGCAATAGAAAGAGTATCCGATTTACATTTGATCAAGCATTCGAGGCACATTCAGTCATGCATAAGCAAAAGACTCAGAACAAAAGGTAAGACAGGCTAGGAAAAACAAAAATTTCCATTAATTTTGCCAGAAGTTCTTACAATCATAAAAGCAATAAACGAAAAACATTATTACAAAGGAATAACCTCGAACCCAGGACATGGATTGAGGAACTCGAAAGCGACCCTATTTATGACTTTCCAAGCCTCACGGACCATCCTAGTGTGCTTTCTTTCGCGAGCACAAGCGTCAGGGTCCCCACTGATGTCTTCCACCCTTCGATAAGCAGCGAGTATGGCAGACTGTTGAAAGACCTCGTGCAAGAGATCGATAAGACTGTCTCGCCGTCTCTTCGAGATAAAGTTCAACAGGTACACCGAGTGCACCTTATCCTCAGCGGCATCCAACGCCCTAAGCGGCACACCGGAACAGAATAGGGGAAGCGCTTCCCAAATGGCTCCCACGATAAGCTTAAGAAGGGAGGAACGTCGGGGAAGCAGTGGACCGTTGTATGCGTCGAAGCGGCTTATGATTTCAGCACACTCCGCGTTTGTGAACTCTCGATTTTGAGAGCGGCCAAGTCGGCGGATGTCCCCGTAAGAGATGATCTCGTTAAGAGCGTACATATGGGCGTCCATTGTTCCTGTGAAAGAAGATCAACAAAATTAGCAGACCGACAGATTAGGTGAATTCTTGTTAAAAAAAACGAGCACAGAGAGTCAAACTCCTCGAGAACAATGCTCTGCAAATAGGAGTGACTGTCAAAATCCTAATAAGGGGAATTTAAAGAAATCCTCCCGAGAACTCTGAGATCATTATAATACAAAACTCCATTTTTAATTTTCATTATCCATACTCAAACTCTTAAGAGTTCATTTTTTTTTAGATCAAAGAGATCTATGTTTTGCCAAAGATGCAAAGTTCTGTTCATGTGTTAAGAAACCCTGAAACAGATTCTTGAGAGCAAAGCTCTGTTGGTGAAACCCTGAAGGGATTTTCTTTAGATCAGAAGATCTGTAAGAGCAAATCTCTGTTGATTAAGATTAATTAAAATTAAGTTAATTTAAGAATCGATTTTACCTAAAGTTTTTCTAAACTTTGGAAAGGAGAACAAAGTTCTAGAGTTCTTGAACGCAAGAGCAAAGCTCTGAAGTTTCTGAAAATGAGAATTTTAAAGATGATAATCATCTGTGCAGGACCAAAGGTCCTATTTATAGACATCAAGTGCCCTTTCAACTTCCAAAGTTGCCTCAACGGTTGGAATTCCGCCACCGTTGCGCTCACGTTTGGCGCCACGTAAGCGCAACGGTGGGGGGGGCATTTGTTTACCCCAATCAGAGAAAAGCTCTGTTCAAATTCCGAGGCGGGAGATGAAGCAACGCTTCATCTGCCCCCAATCAGAGCAAAGCTTTGCTTTGAAAATCTAAATCTTAATAAATGAAGCAACACTTCAGATTCTTTGCGCTGCGCGCAACGCGCCACGTGTCAGGTGCAGATGCATCAGCGCAGCGCCCAAGAAGGCGCGCCCAATCAGAACAAAGCTCTATTTAAACTAAAATTAAAGGAAGCAACACTTCAGTTGCGCAGGCAGTTGCGCTGCGCGACACGTGTCAGCACAGACGCGCTAGCGCAGTTGCGCTGCGCTGTGCGACACGTGTCAGCGCAGACGCGCTAGCGCAGTTGCGCTGTGCTGTGCGCTGCATTACACGTGTCACGCTCTGGAGCGTCTGCGCTAAACAGAATTAAGATTTCAAAGAAATCTTTCTGTTCTTGTTAAACAAGAAGATTTTCTTCTGTAAAATAGAAGCCCTTGGATCAAAGATCCAACGGTGGGGAAAATTCCCCAAATCACTCAGAGAAAGATCTCTTTAACAAATTTATGGGCACTATAAAAAGGACCCTAGACCTCAATTCAAAGATATAAACATTTTGGGAGAAATTAAACAGAGAGAACTCTGAAGAATTGGAGAGAAATCCTCAAGAACAATAAAGGTAAAAAGCCTTTAGAAAAAGAGAAAATTCTCTTATGAACAGATAATTGATCTAAAAACAAGATCAATAATCTTTAATAAATAAAAAAATAGTGCTTTGCACTTTTTATGAACCTCTGGTTCCTGAAATAAGAAAAATCTTGTTTTTCTTTGATCTAAATTAGATCAAGAAATCAAATAGTGCTCTGCACTTCCTTTATGAACCATTGGTTCTTGAATCTAAAAGATTCTCAAATTAATAGTGCTCTGCACTTGAAAACTTGCACTGTTGCGCTCCTGTGTTGGCGCAAGCCACCAAGGAGCGCCACGTGTCAGCAGCGCAACAGCGCAGCGCACTGACACAGCGCACTGCGCTGTTGCGCTTGCGCTCCTCAGAACGTGACACGTGTCAGCAGCGCAGCAGCACAGCGCACTGGCGCAGCACACTGCGCTTGCATGACACGTGTCCTCACCACAAGCGCTTGCGCTCTTTGATTGGTGCAAAGCGCCTGAATAATGCAATGCATTTCTTTTGTTAAAGGGCCAGGCCCAAGTCAAAAAGACCTAGCAGGCCAAAATAAATTGCAAAGCAATAAAAAGGGGCAGAGCCCAAGTGAAATTGATGCTCTACATCATTTATAAATGGGCAGAGCCCCAAAACAAATTGATGCACTGCATCCTTTATGGGCAGAGCCCAGATCAAAATAAAAAGAAATGTAATGCAAAAACAAATAAAAACGATGAGTATTTTCCAACTGGACTTAGCCCAATTTTGGCCGTAAGTCCTCAAATTAAATTGACTGAGCAAGATTTCTCTCTTAAATCAATTTACCTCTGGTTCGAGGGTACATCTCGGAACTCCTCTAACACCTGTCGTTATAATCCTTCAACGACGTCAGAGAGGTGACGGGTCCCGATGACCACATATGAATATGGACTGCGGGGTCCTTAAACTTGTGGACCGAAACGTCCTTAAACTAATAGCGGACCGAAACGTCGTTAAACTAATATTGGACCGAGACGTCCTTAAACTAATATTGGACCGAGACGTCCTTAAACTAATGATGGACCACCACGTCCCTAAACTGGAACATGGACCACCACGTCCCTAAACTGGAACAATAGAGCCTCCAAATGCTCTCTTGCTGGATCTAAACGGTCCCGTTTAAGTTGATCTTAGCCCCAAACACGGCTAACGTATCCTTAAACATTCAAATGGACTATAAAATTCCAAATCAACCTTGGTTCAAGGGTACATCTCTGAACTCCTCTGACACCTATCGTTGTAATCCTTCAACGACGTCAGAGAGGTGATGAGTCCCGACGGCCATATATTAAATGGATCACCACGTTAAGTTGATCTTAGTCTTAGATCAGACTAACGCATCCTTAACAAACGTTTAAGTTGATCTTAGCCTCAATACGGCTAACGTATCCTTAAACTAAAAACACCAAACCCAAATCTAAGTAAATACGGATTTGGACTAATCCACATCCTACGGGCGACGGCATTACTCAGTCTCCGTATACAATCCACGGGTAACCACGAACAAAACAAACACACACGACACGAAGTGAAATTCTGGAGAAGGAGAAAGTTCTTGCGGTAGCGTAATTAACTGCAGGGGCTTGCGTCTGGAGGGAAGAGCGTCCCCACAATCAAAAACCCCTCTAGCGAGGGGGAATCTGACGAAGTCTGCTACATCGGCTGCATCCGTCTAAACCTCCGATACACGGTGCCATAAATCAACTTGGTATTTTCGGAGAGGTAAACGGATAAAACCATATAGCATCTGCCCCGAATCTCAGCGTCAGGACATCGCAGACCTGTGCGCCGTCCTTCGGAGGGGAACATATAGCAGATGATTTGGAAGAACCCTTAGATTCAGTTACACCCGAGGAACCTCAGCCACTCCGCAGATCTAGCAAGATTTCTCATCCGCCCGTGAGATACTACGGTTTTCTCATAGATGGGATCGAGAGGATTGCATCTTGGAAGAAGATGATCTTACTAGTTTCAGGCATGCCATTATCAGTAGGGACTCAGATAAGTGGCTGGATGCTATGCAATCTGAAATAGAGTCCATGTACACCAATAAAGTGTGGACCCTAGAAGTTGCTCCACCTGGGGTAAAACCCGTTTGATGCAAATGGATCTACAAGAAGAAACTTGGTGTAGATGAGCAGGTGGAAACCTATAACGCTAGACTCGTTGCAAAAGGTTTTCGTCAAAGACCATGAGTAGACTATGACGAAACCTTTTCTTCAGTGGCTATGCTCAAATCCATTAGGATCCTGCTTGCCATTGCTGCCTTCCATGACTATGAGATCTGGCAGATGGACGTAAAAACGGCTTTTCTAAACGGAAGTTTAGAAGAGTGCGTTTATATGGATCAGCCAGAAGGTTTTGTAGACAGTGGGAGCAGCGGGAAGGTGTGCAAGCTGCTCAAATCCATTTATGGATTGAAGCAAGCATCGCGGAGCTGGAACATCTGTTTTGATGAAACAGTCAAGGACTTTGACTTCATCAAGAACGAAGATGAGCCTTGTATTTATAAAAGGATTGTAGGACGAACTGTTGTGTTCCTAGTCTTGTACGTGGACGACATTCTTTTGATAGGAAATGACATTCCTATGCTACAATCGGTTAAGCTATTCTTATCACAAAGGTTCTCCATAAAAGACCTAGGTGATGCCTCGTACATTCTGGGGATCAAGATCTACAGAGATAGATCCAAGAAATTACTGGGACTTTGACAGTCCAGGTACATAGAGACCGTACTAAAGAGATTTAGTATGGAAGATTCCAAGCGCGATAACATACCCGCATTGCACGGAATCACCCTCTCCAAGAAGATGTCTCCCAAGACCGACGAGGAGAGGGTTAGCATGAGCACTATACCCTACGCTTCGGCGGTAGGATCTATCATGTATGCGATGCTTTGTACAAGACCAGATGTAGCTTACGCGCTAAGCGTGGTGAGCCGGTATCAGTCAAACCCAGGTGAGGACCACTGGACAACAGTAAAGAACATTCTCAAGTACCTGAGAAGGACTAAGGAGATGTTCCTGATTTATGGTAATGGAGACCTCAGGGTCGAGTCCTTTACCAACTCAAGCTTCCAGAGTGACAAGGATGACAACAAGTCTATCTGGGGTTTTGTGTTTACCCTCAACGGAGGGGCGGTATGTTGGAAGAGTTCCAAACAAGATACCGTCGCAGACTCGACGATGGAGGCTGAATACATTGCTGCAAGCGATACCGCAAAAGAGGCGGTCTGAATAAAGAAGTTCATAGCTAAACTTCAGGTGGTTCCATCCATTGTTGATCCGATACCAGTGTATTGTGATAACGATGGGGCTATAGCTTTAGCGAAGGAACCACGGTCCCATCAGAAATCCAGGCATATCTTAAGGCGGTATCACCTGATCAGGGAGATCGTAGATTGCCAGGAGATCGAGGTCCGGAGAGTGGATACGAAAGACAACACGGCGGATCCATTTACAAAGGCCCTCCCTCAAGCACAGTTCGAGCGACTTTTTGAGATGTTAGGTATGCGGTACGCCAGCAGCTGGCCTTAGAGCAGACGTTGGGTATTCGGTACGCCAATCACTGGCCTTTAGTGCAAGTGGGAGATTGTTGGATGTATATGCCCTAGAGGCCAGTATTGTATATGTATACATATGGATACTAGGGATATATACATGTACAGAACAATCTTGCTCAGTTTTATAGTATATTATTTGACTTGTCTTTATCGGGATATGTGTATTTATTGTTATTATATCTGGTTTGCACATATTGATAAAGACTCGATACGGTAGTATACTATTGTGGTTTGTCTTTATCTTAACATGGCATATGTTATACTCGTTATTACATATTGCGGTTACATGTTGATAAAGCCCATAGGATCTTGCTTGACTACCTGCGTTGTGATGGCGATCATACTTGTGGGAGCAGGGTAGTCCATAAGCACATCCTTAAATGGTCCCTAGTCACGTGAGTATCGAGAATGGGCATTGATACTCCAGAGTAGACTGGTGTGTACGTTTCTAGCCCCGTCGGGGGATGGTTGGTCCCACAGCCATTGGTCTGATGCACCTAAGATCGTATACAGGTGCTCACTAGGTGTGAGTACACTGGACGGAATCGTCGAGAACTTCCATATGGTACTATACCTATCGTCAGATGGAAGTTCTCAGGTGACATGTGTACAGGTTAGTCTTTTGACCCGAGATCGGCATTTGTCTCGTGTGAGTTCCCACTGAACTTTGATCACTACCCTACCACAGCTCTACTGAGTCATGCAAACAGGTTTTGGTTGGGTTCAGTCCCGAGCCACATGGAGGCAGTGAGCGATTGTCGGGGATTCGTCTCTCCCGGTATAGGGAGTCGATATCGCACTGTGATTCGATTGGTCAGGACCATAAGACCTTGGCCAAGGCACTTGGGATTTACTGATAGGTTGATCAGTAGTTTCCCGGATTGGTCCTGAGGCACATCGGCATCAGGTTGTTAGGGTCTGACGTTTACTATCCCCTAGACCCGGTATGCGATACTCTTTGACGAAGAGACCAGACTGTACTGATATTGTCACGGATAGGCTCAGTAGGAGATCCGGATGAGTTTGCTCATCGGCCTTCTTTTCGACAGGTACCTGGGTAGCCGTTACGTACAGCTAGTGCTGCTGACGAGCTTGTGGTTAAACCCACAGCCAGAATACTGTCGAGTATTTAGAGTCCCACACAGAGGGTTTTCCTGATTCAGGCAAAATGATGTAGCAGCCGTATTGGATACGTGTAGGGTTTGATCGCTTGATATACTTGGTACTCGGATTTTCGATCGGATAGTTTGTAATACTAGCCGGCTCGGGTTTGAGCCGGATTATTAAATCAGGTATTGATTTAATAATTTACGTATATGTATTTCGATATATATATTCTAGTATTACGTTCTTCGTGTTATTCTATCTCTTTTGGGCATTCGGATTTTTATCTGATTGCCGGTATATTTGTACAGTAGACTGAAATCCGTATTTACTACAGATTTCTTTCTAGTAGGTAGCCACCTCATTATGTATTTTCCATTTATTTCATAAATGGAAATGAGGTGTAAAGTAAGAGTATGGGAGGAAAAGAGGCGACCATGCTTCAATAGTAGTCAAATGAATTTATAATTCATTTTGGGTTTACTATTGAAGCATGGTTGCTAATTGTTTAATGAAAGAATTGATATACAAAACCATTGTGTGTATTTTCTCTTTCATGCTTGATTCATTTTTCTCTCTTGAGCTCTCATCTCCTCCATCCTCTAGCTTTCTCCTCCATCTTCATCTTCTTCCTCTTCACTACATTTCTCATGTGTTGAGATACAAGTGAAGAGGCTAGAAAGAGATAGAACACTTAGACATCCAAACTACATCCTAGATTACTTGGACTAGCATCCCAAGTTCTCTAGTTGCTCTTTTGACATATTGCAAAGAGTTAGAGCCATGGATCATACTCCCCGGGTGGATCATCTACGACAAAAGGAGGCCGGAGAACAAGCTCGATCCCGATGGACCGATGGAGCCGGATTTGGAGTTCAAGCATGTTCAAGGCGCTTGCTAGGAGCTAAGGATGAAGAAAGAAGACCGAAGGACTTGGTTCATTTGGTGAGGTTTCTATCATAGTAGATAGCTCTCTTAGTGTAGCTAGTTAGTTTTATGGAAAGATCCGGTTTTAGGGTTTAGTCTAGCGCCAAGTTTTTATTCGTAAGAAATTTTTTGTTCCGCATTTGGCCACGTGAGTTGGCCGGGGCGCTAGGGTAACCGTTCACCCTGGAGTGGACCCCATCCCTATCTATTGCTGCCATCACCCTCATCCAACCTCGTCCTTCATCTCCCGTCAAAACGACTCCTCGCGTCCGACGACCCCGATTGCTCCATCTGTCGCTCCAGCATTGGGCCGCATCCCATCAGACGCCGCAGGTCTGCAACACGTCACGTCGCCCAACCGACGCTCGACACGTGGACCGTCGCTTCAGTGACGGAATGCACGGACCGGCGCACTTTTCTTAAATGCAGAGATCTCGCCCATGATTCGCTGGCAGAAAAGACAACAGATTGCCCGGGGACACGTCCAGACGATATCTTCAAAGGGAGCTCACCCCGGGTGGCCCGACAGTCCACTCTCAACCCGACCCGTCAGCTGGTCGGGACAAGAGTGGGGGCTTAATGATGATGCTCGATATCGACGATCTCCCAGATCGTGACATGTGGCAGATGACGTGTCCCAGAGCTCAGAAGAAAGGGCCTACAGGGGCCGACCAGGCCACCCCTGTGCCCAACCCGCAAGCACAAGCTGACTCTCCTCAGAGCCCCCATGCACAAATTGGCTTCCTCGGCTTCCCAGCTCGCCTCCGAGCTACCACAGGACCAAGATGCCTCAGCTCTCCTGCTCGTCCCCGAGCTCTTCCGCCGAGGCCATTTTCCCCGGTCTCATCGACCGACCAACAGCACCACTCGCAGGCGTAACCGCCGCTCCGCGAATCTCGCCATGCACGGGATCTCCGCCGGCCACATCCCACATTCCACGCCATTACGATCCCCATTAACGAGCCTGTCCCGCCATTAATTGGAAGATCCACTCATCACGCGGGCGTGAAGTCGGAAGCGTAACGGCCGGCGTGATTCTCGCGCCTGCCCCTGCATGCCGCCGCCGCTATATAAACCCCTTTCCCAGAGGGATTAAGCAAGCATTTCTTCTCCACTCAAGCCGTTACTCTGCTCGGATCTTGTTACTGACTTGATCGTCGGAGGGTCATCGGTGGTACCAAACCACCCCGGGACTTCCTTGCAGGTATTCGGCGCAAATCTCCTCAAACCCATTGAGATCCACACATCGCAGGAGATCACGCTCCAGATCAAATCCCAGCCGTCAATCGCAGCCGTCGGCAAATCAACAGAAGACAACATCTGAAGGATACCGAAAAGGCCCTCCATCATGATGTGAAGAAGGAAAGATTTGAGATGACTGCTTGATTTGAAATTCAGCAGAGATTATATAGTAGGGTGGCAATCGGGTCGGCCCTGCCTGGTCCTAAGCGTATCAGGTCCGGTCGGTCTTCGGGCCGTGCCAAGCTCGAGTTGACTGGGCTTAGAGCCGGCCCGACTGTCCTAAATCCGAGCCCAGCCTTGTCCTGGACCTGACTTGGGTCGGGCCGGCTCCCGACCGCAATGCCAACGATTTTTTTAAAAAAAAGTTGTTTTCCTATGGGAGATAAACTGTCTTCAACCCACCCTAATTTCCCAAAACCTCGTAATTCACCCCTTGAAAAAACCCATCCCCTAATTCAAATTTCCTTGGATCCTACTCACCCCCCAACCAGTTCAAGCATGGGCGGCTGGGCCCCACAAAAAAATTTAAAACCCTTTAAATTTCCCACCGGCAGGCCTTGGGACTTCAAAAAAAATTGATTTGGTTCGGGCTCGGGCTGGTCCGATCCAGGCCTGGGCTTGCGCCGGCGGGCTGCTTCGGCTGAGCCCAACCTGGCCCTAGGCTGGGCTTAGCCATTAGTCGGGTCGGCCCGGGCCCGTCACATAGCAGCTGAGCCGGGCCACGAGCTGTCCGGCCCATTTGCCACCTTGAACTGGAAAAGTGGTAACCGGGTAAATTTTCTCTTCTGGTTTGCTCTTGATCGAAGGAAGGATTAAAAATCAATCCGTACGATATAAAAAGATATATTAAAGACGCACCGAAGTTGGACTCTTGTAGTTTTATCTCTTTCGGTCTTATGACCGGGCTCATGTACCAAGTATATAGACAGATCTGTCTAGTAATTTGTATAAATCGAGCTTTTTTGTGATAAGAAATCGAAATTGGAGGGATAATGTCATTCATTTCATTAAAATGGAAAAGAAAATATCTATATAGTTGATATGATCACATTACTAATTTTACTTCCCTCTAGCTCCAATATCATCAAATGAGGAATTGGATCTCCAAACTATGATGATCTGTCAATCAGAAGCGATGTTTCCATTAGCAACCTTAGAAACAATTAGATAGCGATAAACCAATTCATCATGAAATAGTTAGCTGTTGCTACATAATTTTTATATGCGTTCATGACATACATATGGAGAATCTCAATGCTCAGTTATTGAAACACATCACCATATTTTACATGTCAGTATCATGCATGATAACTTGTCACAAGTCTAGCAATCCTGCTAGTTGTAAATTAAAACATGGTCATGTACTACACATATTATTATATGCGTTCATGACATACATATGGAGAATCTCAATTCTCAGTTATTGAAACACATCACCATATTTCACATGTCAGTATCATGCATGATAACTTGTCACAAGTCTAGCAATCCTGCTAGTTGTAAATTAAGTACTTTATTTAAGAAATTACTAAATTAGATTATCTCTTCATGCAAGTGACATATCACAGTGCATGATCTAACAATATAATTTCAAAGAATATTATAACAATTATAAATAAATAATAATACCCACATTATAAATCATTAAGTGCAGCTATAAAACTTTATTAATATTCAACTAATATTACATGAATTGCAATGGATGTTCAAAGACACATATATCTACTCTAGCAATCTCTCACTTGTTCTCGCATCCATACAGCTACAATTTCAACTCCTATCTTGTTCAAGTGTTTGTCAAAAATCTTTTGAGACAGCGGTTTAGTGAATGAGTCAGCTATATTGTCATGTGTGTTCATTTTCTGAATATCCATATGTTCCTTTTATTAATCTTTCTAATAATATGGTATTTCCTGATGTAGACTTTCTATCATTGGGATTGGATTGGAAATCGGAATCTGTATATCTTTCAATACTCAAATTATTTGCATCGTAAACTAAACAGTAATTTTTAGTTCGACGCAAATACTTAAATATGGCTTTTACAGCTGTTCAATATTTCTCAAAAGGATTGAACTGAAACCTACTTACAAAGTCCACTGCATCGGCTGTGTCGAGTTTGGTACACAACATAGTATATATCAAACTACCAATTGGCGAAGCATATGGTATACTTTTGAAGCGCTCTGTTTACCGCCGAAAACGGGAGACGGATCCGGGATGGATCGTCTTGCCTGAATTTGGGGGTAGATGCTATTTGGTTTTATCCTTCTACTTTTCCGAAGATGCCAAGTTGATTTATAGCACCGTGTATCGGAGGTCTGGACGGATGCGGCCGTTGTAGCAGACTTCGTCAGATTCCTCCTCGTTTGCAAAGTTTTTTTTATTGTGGGGACGCTCTTCCCTGCCGGAGCAAGCCCCTGCAGTTAATTACATTACCGCATCGCAGTAACCACTTTCTCCTGCTCCGGAAGTTCACTTCGTGTCGAGTGTGTTTGTTTTATTTTTGGTTTCCCGTGGATTGTATACGGAGACTAATTTGTGTCGTCGCCCGTAGGGCGTGGATTAATCCAAATCCGTATATTCTTAGATTTGGGTTTAGTTTGATTTAAGGATCGTTAATCTCGTTTGGGATTAAGATCAACTTAAATGTTTGTTGAGAATACGTTAATCTAATTTTAGACAAATATATACTCAACAGAATTTTGGGATCATTCAGACCCAACAAAAGAGCATTTGGGCTTTATTGCTTTAGTTTAAGGACGTTACGGTCCATCGTTAGTTTAAGGACATTACGGTCCATGTCGGCTTGGTGGTGCGCCAAAGAGCTGTTGGTTGTCGGGACCCATCACCTCTCTGAAGACGTTGAAAAATTACAACGACATGTATCAGAGGTGTGAGGAGATGTACCATTGAACCAATTTCCGGATTAAAGGGAGATATGAGATGAATATCCGTCGGAAGATCATTAGTCGTGTTTGGGACTATGACCAATTTGAAAAATAATGAGCACACAGGCTCGGTTGATCTGAATTAGGAATCTGGTCAACTTGGGCTCAGCCCACTTAGTCTTTGTCATTTTATTTTGAATAAAGTGTTGAACACTTGCTTGGGCTCAGTCCCCTTTTTGTGCAAACAATTCTGAGCATTTATATGGGTTCTGACTGTAACGTTTTAAAAATAAATAAATAAATAATTAAATAAATAAAATCCTTCAGGTGAATTTTCTGATTATCGGTAAAATAAACCGTATTTTCCGTAAAACTTAACTATAATTATTTTTCATCATAAATTTAAAAAGACATATTTTAATTATATAATTGCTAGTATTTGGTATTTATTTAGTCACTTATAAATTGTTAGTTTAATTAAATATTTTTCCTAAATTAATTATTTTTAATATTAACATAAGCTTTTAATTATACATTAAATGGGTGAAAATTATAAATTGCAATGGGTTTATTTTTCAAAAGTGAACCATGACATATTAGAATTAGGTTTGTAGTATGCTATTCTCTTCTTGAATTGTCTTTAAAATTCTAGAGTTTTCTAGGTTGGAAAATGAAATAAAATAAAATAATTAAAGAAAAGGCTAAAAAAGAGACATTAATTTATGAAGTTTCTACACCCCCCACACATTTCTTTTTCTCTCTCTCCTCTCACAAAATTCTGGCCGAAACTAGGGGGGTGCAATTCTCCATTTTCCCCACTTCATTTCCTCTACAAAATTCTTCAAAAATTCATCCAAAATCAAACAAAATCCTCACAAATTGCTAATCTAATCTCTACCCATTTTCCATTGACCTATCAAGCTTGGATCTTGGAACAAGTTAGCACTTTGGAGACTGGGTTGCATGTTGGGTTTCTTGTTGTGAAGGTATAATCCTAATCCAAGTGTTTAATTGTTTTTATAATACTTCAAATTAAGCTAATTAGAAGTGTAAATATGGTTTTAATCTTTGTGATTCAAAATTCAAGAATGGGTTATTAAATCAAATTAGGGTTTTCATCATTGAATATTGATCTTAAGGTGTAGTTTAACATGTTGAGACATTGAAAACTTAATCTAATTGTTAATTTGGTAGGTGTTACTTTAAAATTTTGCTAAATATGCCTTTTTTGCAAACTAGGTTTTTATAATTTATATAAATTGGTGAGATAAAATTCTAGTGATGATATTTATCAATGATTCATGGTTTTAATGGGTAGACTAACATGTTAATTGAATGCAAAACCTAATTTGGTTACTAGTTGTTAATGGTTAGTTAAAAATTGTGATAATTATGCTGAATTACTAACTAGGTTTATAGAAATTAATTTAATTATGGGATTAAAATCTAGTTAGGATTATTAGTGCATCATTAAGGTTTTCATGAGTGGTTTAACAATTTAAAATATGCAAAATCTAGCTTAGTTGTTGAATTATGAATTTTTCTTTAAAATGTATTAAAATTTGATATTTTTGCAAACTAGAATTTTCAATTCAATACAAATTGATGAGGATAAATTATAGGAATGGTTTATATATCCTAGTTATGATATTTGGTGAATATTATGGCTATTAGTTTCGTTTAAACATCAAGTTTTGAAATGAAACGGTTAATTGACGTTTTCTAGGTTTTCGGAAATAAACCGATTTGATTTATTTTGAATTTTCGATGGGTTTTGGAACTACGATTTGTACGTTTGTGTTTTATCTCGATCAATCGGAGTTTGCACGCCGATGTCGAGGGTTATTTGGTCATTTTTGCATGAGCGGGTCATAGGTTTTAACCTATGCGCGTTTCGTGCGCTGTTTTGGTTCTATCTGCGATTTCAGTTACGATATTATATATGTTTGCGTATAGGTACCCTCACGTGGACTTCGGAAGATGAAGAAGAGGATGGCGGCATCGATTTTGGCAGACAAGGACCAGGTGAGTAGATGCATATCTACGGGGGAAGTCGGGTGGATGGCGTTTAGCACCTCCGCAAACGTAGAATAAGGATATTACATATTATTATTAGGAAGTCGGATGTGATTTTAGATTCTTGGCGAGTAGGGTACCATTGAAGACGTTAGGGTGGATTAGACTGATCTAGAAAGACATAACCAGAGGATGTTTGCCCTAGAGGGAATTCGTAGGTTTCATGTAGACACACACACGCGCACACACACACACTTGACTTGGTGTATATGTGTGTGTGTGTGTGTGTGTGTATGAATGTGTGTAGGTTTCTATGTGTGTGTGTGTGTGTGTGTAACATATACACGTGATATGAGGAGGTTATATGATATCTGGAGAGGAGTCAGTATGACTGGGCGTGATGCCGTGAGTTAAAGATATACGATCGAGTATGATATGAGATATACTATGATATTATCAGATCGTTGGGAAATGAGAAAATGTACGGGACTCTAAAATAGAACCCGGACTGTAATATGTGACTTAATCACGATATGATATATGTGATATGATATTTCTGAGGATCATTTGACGATGTATATTTACTCAGACAATAATATATGTTTTTGATGATATTGGGATGTATGCGATTATAGCACAGTACCCTTGATCATGATATTGTTTGATGATGATATTATACGAATGATGATGTACATATGTGATAGTTGACCCGTACCCCAATTTTGGAAAGTCGTACGATGGATTTTACCGTACGAGGCATAGATGTGATGATTGATCCGCACTCTTGACTCGAGGAAGTCGTACTATGTACGTGACGATATTGAGGCTGAATCGCCGACTACTAGAGATATCGACTCAGACTTTAGAAGGATTCTTCTTACCTTTTGACTAGTGTCCTTAGTTAGTTCCTTAGTTGGTTAGGTAGATCTTAGTTTAGGCTCGAGTCATACTTATTTTCAAAACTATCGGATCATGTTTTTTCTCAAACAACAAGCCGTATGACTCGTAATTAGTATATATTCTCTAGTTGTGCATTTACTACACATTCACTGTTATATTCATGTTGCATTTATCGCATTGCATATTCATACGTATGTTTCTTTAGCCAATATGAAACTCTGCCTGTTAGGACACCAGCACCATTACCGATGATGCGCATGTTCCACGTACACTTATTTGCCGGCTCATACACACCATCATCGGTAATTGCCATGTCACGTACACTTTAGAACATATTATCTTTTATTGATAGAATCAGCTAAAGGCTAGATCAATACAATAGTGTATGATTACTCTCATGTGCTAGTTAGACATTGCATTTATTACATAGACACTTCATGCATTCACATTTTCATACTATCATGCAGTATTGTAGGGCTTATGCCGATACTCATTATTACTTACTCATGATTTTGGGATTTTGTATTTCTATGAGATTTCTGGATTTTAGGGAAAACCGCAAGAATATATATAAAAACTTCTCTCTCTCTCTTCCTCTCTTTTTAAAATACAAGTTGCGGTTTTCTCGTGATGTATGTGTCGTCCACCATGAGATTTCATGTTTTCTGTTGGATTTCGAGACCCGATTTGAGGAGTGGATGAACCGTCTCGGGTACATGGTGGGCCCGGTATGGTACCCCGGGGCAAGAAGCTCGAGTTGTAGACGATGAGCCTGGCAAGGGAAGACTACCTACCGGTGATGTCTAGGGCGGCGGATATCTGGAGGATACCGATCGTTGTCGTGAGATTTGATGATATGGGCCGATCCGGACTGACGGAGCCCGAGATATTGAGACTATGAGATATTGAGACTATGAGGTATTGAGACTTTGAGATTTACATGTTTTGTATCGATGCTTGACACGGATTTCCATGGATTTTATTGATGATGTTTCAGATTACCATACAAATTTTACTATGATAAAGTTAAAGATTTCTTATACAGATATATCCAGATTTCATGGTTGATTGTTTTACATTCATGGTGCATGCATACTCATACACATGACATGTTACTACTTGAGGCACTGACACGAGCACTGAGCATTGCACTTACGCATAAATTATTACCATGCCACTACTAGATGACTAGTGTTATATTAGGTATATTATTATGACCTAGGAAAGCGTCGTGCATGCGATTTCTACTCACAGATGTCTTCTACTCACGAGTTGGCAACTCCCCCCCGTTGTGCCAAATTTTCTTAGAGGTTTCGATGTACAGGTTTCCTTGGCAGCTTGCTGGCACATCATTTCATTCAGGGTGATTTGCTTGGTAGGTTGGTGTTCCCCTCCGAACGGCGGCCGGGACGTCGGGACGTCTGAGGCGTTAGGTTCGGGGCAGATGCTAGTTGGTGCTATCCGTCCACCTCTCCGAAGATGCCAAGTTGATTTATGGCATCATATATCGAAGGTTTAAACGGATGCGACCGATGTAGCAGACTTCGTCAGATTCCCCCTCGTTTGAGGGGTTTTTGATTGTGGGGACGCTCTTCCCTGCAGGCGCAAGCCCCTGCAGTTAATTACGCTACCGCATTGCGGTAACAACTTTCTCCTTCTCCAGATGGTCACTTCGTGTCGTGGGTGTTTGTTTTATTGCCCGTGGATTGTTTACGGAGACTGAGTTATGTCGTCGCCCGTAGGGCGTGGACTAGCCCAAATCCGCATTATCTTAAATTTGGTTTTGGGGGGGGGGTTTGGTTTGAGGATACGTCAGCCCTACTCGAGGCTAAGATCAACTCAAACGTTTGTTAAGGATACGTTAGTCTAACTTTGTGACTAAGATCAACTTAACGGGATCGTTTAGATCCGACAAAAGAGTGTTTGGACTCTAATGTTCCAGTTTAGGGACATAGTGGTCTATCGTCTGTATGGCTGTCGAGACCCATCACCTCTCTGACGACGTTGAAGGATTACAACGACAGATGTCAGGGGAGTTCAGAGATGTACCCTTGAGCCGGAGTTAATTTGGAGGATTCGTAGTCCAGTACGTTTGAGGGTTTAAGGACGCGTTAGCCATCTTCAAGGCTAAGATCAACTTAAACGGGACCGTTTAGGTCCAACAAAAGAGCATAGGAAAGGGCTCTATTGTTCTAGTTTAGGGACGTTGCGGTCCATGGGTAGTTTAAGGACATTGCGGTCCGTGGGTAGTTTAAGGACATTGCGGTCCGTAGGTAGTTTAAGGACATTGCGGTCCGTTGTTAGTTTTAAGACATCTCGGTCAAGGTTAAGGACGTCGTAGTCCATGGGTTTAAGGACCCCATAGTCCGGTATGTGCTCTGGATGCATCACACGGGTTCACTGCCGTGCTTAGCGAGGACCAGGCTCCGCTCTGGACGTTTTCCGTGGGGTCAAAGAGTGACGTTATCCACGTTCCGCGTGACCAGGAATTTGTATGAGTTTAAGGACCCCACAGTCCATATCATGGGTGGTCGTCGGGACCCGTCACCTCTTTGAAGACATTGAGGGATTACAATGCCAAGTATCAAAGGAGTGAAGAGATGTACCCTAGAACCGGAGTGGCTTGAGCAGTCCGTGGCCCAATTTGAGGTCATGACTGATTAATTATGTTATGAGCCCATTGGCCCAATTAGTCACGAATTGAGGACTTATGGCCAGCTTGGGCTAAGTCCCATCATGTCTGGAATATTGATTCCTTGTGAGTCCATCGAGGGAGAAGCTTTGCCTCCATCCCTTTAGCCAATTGGGCTATAGACTAGTGTTAAACACTTCAAAGCAATCAGTGTTGAACACTGGGAATGAGTTTGACAAGTTAGTGTTTAACACTAGAAGAATAATTGGTGTTAAACACCAGCAACAAGGCCTTGGTATGATCATAAGCACTAAAACAGCTCAGTGTTGAACACTGGCAATGGGGATCTTAAATTAGTGCTGAATATTAAAACAATTAATATTGAACACTACGAACAAAATTCTTTAATTAGTGTTGAACACTAAGGCCCGATAGCATTTCAATACTGGATTCGAGGGTTTTAATTTAGTGTTAAACACTACAGCAAGAACGGTCACGTGGCCCCACGTGAGAGTGCCTTCCCTTCAATGATTCTGCCGAAATTACTGTGTCTTTGATAGCGTCACGTGTTAGCACGTGACGGGCATTCAAATGCCTATGTGTTAAGGCTTCTGCTGAAAGTCACGTGGGTCACGTGGGGTGTTGCCTCCAAGGGGCTTTCTGTAGGGCTTTTGGGGGGGTCACGTGGTGACACGTGACCCTGCCTTAATGTTGTTTTTAGAGGATTTGTTACTCCTTTTTCAGGAATTAAATTCCAGAAACTTTTAATTTCAGAGGAATTAAATTCCTATCTCCTTTTGAAGGCTTATATTCTGGAATAGAGTTTAAATCTGAGTTTTCCGTGGGAATTAAATTCCTTGTTTATGCGAAAAACCGAATAGGGTTAAACCCTAACAAAAGCTTTTAAGGAATTAAACTCCCCTTTTCTGAGGATTATGATTAAAGGAATTAAATTCCCACTGTTTCGACAGAACTATGTTCTTGATTAGGGTTCAACCCTGCTTCTTTTGTTTTGAAGGAATTAAATTCCCATAATACAGGGTTGAACCCTAACTTTATTTTGGAGGAATTAAATTCCTATAGTTCTATGAGAGTTAAATTCTCATACTTGCATTCCTTCTCTATGTTTTGGATCTGCATGGCAGGATCTCGACCCATTGAGAATTAAATTCTCAACCTTAAGGGGAGATGTGCACTTTGCAGATCCTCTATCAAAGAGGGAGGAGATATGCTCTCTCGTTTTATGCCTCAGAGTTAAACTCTGTTGAGAATTAAATTCTCTTTCTTTCCAAAAGGCTTTCCCTTTCTTACCTAGGGTTTTTGCAGAAGATCTGAGTCTTTTTCAAGTATCAAAGCTCTTCTCCTTTTCTCTTTTCTTCTCTGCGTATGTATATTTTTTTTGTGTCCCTTGGCTCCTATTTATAGGAGAAGCAGCCGAATCAATCAGTTTTTTGACGAATCTTCATTGAGATTTGATTTGCGTTCATCATTCATTTTGGGCCTTTGGATTATTAGGTGAATTTTATTCACCATTGGATCTTAAATCCAGAGATTCTCCTTTGTTATTTTGGTTAGATTTAAGGGGGAAATCTTTCCAAACCCGAGATTTTCCCATAGATAGATGATATTTAATCATCTCTGAATCTTTAATTTGATTGGTCCCAAATAATTACTTTCCTTTGGAAAGATTCGAATTTCCTTCAGAATTTAATTCTGTCGTCAAAAATGGGCTTTGAAAGCCGGTCACGTGTGACCACGTGACCCATGGTCACGTGTAGACACGTGACTCTCTTTGGAATGAAGAATCCTCTTCCTTTCTGCGCTATCTTCCGGTTGCTGTTGTAGCCATCACGTGCTACCACGTGACGCCTGGTCACGTGTGAGCACGTGACCCCTGCCTGGCGCTTCTTTCTCTGGTTCAATTGGAGAGCGAGTTTGCTGCTTTGAACGTCACGTGTCGACACGTGACCCTGGTCACGTGGGAGCACGTGACCTCTTCTGAAGCTCTTTTCCTTGACTTGATCAGCGAATCAAAGTGCGCTTTTTTCTGTATTTTATAGGTCACGTGTCAACACGTGACTGCTGTCACGTGTAAGCACGTGGCCTCTTTTGAAGCTTTTCCTGATTTTAAATCAGGAAACAAATGCCCCCACAGCGTTGTTCTCACGTGTCAGCACGTGAGTGCAACGCTGTCATCTCTCGCGACCGTTGGATTCCTTTAGGGATCTGGGGAGATGAAACGTTTCCATTGTTTTCTATAAATACTGCTGTCTCTTCATAGGAGCCTTCACTTTTGCCCATCTTCTTCTTCTGAGAACTTTTTCTGAGAATTTAATTCTCTTCTTCCAGAGCTTAGTTCTCTGTTTTAAAATATTTTCAGAGTTTGACTCTGCTCAAAAGGAATCCTTTTTCCTCAGGTAATGTTCTTGGACAACGATGGACCTTCACATTTTCCTGGATTTTAAATCCAAAACAAGTGTTTTTACCCTTCTTTCTTCATATTTTCCATAAGAACGTGAAACTGTTTAATCTTTCAACTGTAGATCTCTTAGGGTTTAGATGATCTTTGAAGAGATGATGATGGCGGTTCAAACCCATGGAATTTAATTCCATCAAAAAATGTTTTTGGGAATTTAATTCTCTTTTCTTAATAAGGAATTTAATTCCAACGAAGAACTCGATTTCTTCACACAGAGGCTTCCTGTGGTCTCTTGGCCCAAGGTTGTTCTTCCTGCAATTAATGCAATGGGGGCTTTGTAATGATGTCTTTTTGTGTGAATTCAATTCCTTTGATTTTATTGGATCCACTGTAGAGCCCGAGACAGATCCTGTTAAGGTGATGTGCATGGCCATCATTTTTATTAAATGAGGATATTCCCTTTTGTTTTATTGTAACTGTTTGGTCTCATTATCAATGAGCCGTCATCCGGATTCTGTGGGGCCCATGTGTTTTATAGCCAATGGTCCCAGGAAACTTTGCTGTTGCTTTCTCCCACTAGTCTTCATGTTCATGCATGAGTAAACATCGTTGACTTTCTTATTAACGGTCTTCTTTTGTTGGATTTCAGGTGCGATGGCTTCTGCTCCACGCTTTCCCTTTTCTCGCTCGGAGGCGGCTTTTCCTCAGTCACCGTCTGATGAGGAAGCGATGGCGATGATTCGGGCTCATGACCCGAACTGTACCAACCTCCTTCAGTGGGGGTCTTGGTATAGTCAGATTATTCAGGGTCGTCGGAGTTTTCTCTGCGCGGTGCCAACGGAGCCTACTTTCCCCTTTTTACCGATGGATCCTCCAAGGATAGCTTTTGCTGTGGAAATGCCCAACTGGACTCCAACGGGGAGGCTTGAGCCTTCGACGACCGGTATTCCGAACCATCCGATTCCGGCCATAGACATACTGGGGCGGCGTATCTGCCAGGGTGAGGCCCACCCATGGGGGCAAATTTATAAGATAGGGCTCACTCCCAGGCATCCTACGGGCTACCTTCTTTGGGCTCGCTACATCCTTTCCGCCCATCGGGCGCGGTTGCAGAAAGTTGGGCTTTATCAGGCCATATATGCGTCACTGTTCCATTACAAGTCCCCGCATGCCTGGTGGGTCAAGGCGTTTTTGAACCAGTGGAATCTTCCCACTAATACTTTTCTTTTGGGAGATCGCGAGGTCTCTATCTCTCTCGCAGAATTTTATGAAATCTCGGGATTGCCAATCAGGGGCGCACTGTACGAGGAGTTGTTGCCTTCTGACGAATATGTCTTCGAGCCCGAGTCTGCGCCGATTGACGGCCTGTCCGCTGAGAATGCTGTTCGCCATAAGCGCCCCAGCTTGATCAAGGCGCTGGGTATCTTTGATCAATTGTTCACTGAATCTGAGGAGCAGGGTGTTACTTTTAAAAGCTTCATTTCCTGCTTCCTTCGTGAGGATATCATATCGAAGACTGCTCCGAAATTTGCTAACATCAGAGACCCCTTTGGGTTTGGTCCGAAGAAGCTACCGACTGCTGAATCGGACCTGCCACAGTATTATATTCCCATCGTGTCGCCGATGTCTTTTGAATCCGTTGCAGCACCTGGTATGGATGAGGAAACATTCTTTGTGGGGTTTATCAGTGTTTGGCTTAGCTGGTTCGTTATCCCCATGCATCGCCGCTTCATGAGAGCCTCGGTCATTTACCCGGCTCAACGTATTGCTGAGGGGACGCGGTTGGCCATCGGCATCCCGGCCTTGGCACACCTCTATAATGGATTGGGCACCGCGGCTAATACCTCGACGCCTGGCGTGGATGTGGTGAACTTTTCGCTTCATTATTTCACGTCCTGGATCGAAATGCATGTATTGGGGGCGTTCGCCATGCATCAGAGGCCCTCATTTTACGATGCCTACCCCTTTCCACGACTTATGCGGCTAGTGGATGCTTCTGCCGCCGACCCGACTCAATTCGGGGCCATTCGGGTGCTAATTTCTCCTCATGCCACCGCTGGCGGGTTGGTTTTTACTGATCGGGTCTTGTCTACTCCTTCGGGTCCCGTCCAACAACTCTGGGACCAGTCGAAAGACAACGCACCTTCTCTGAAGCCCCGGGAGGCCACGCATTTGTATGCAATCAGACCGGGTTACTTGGTGTTTCGCCAGGACAATGCGGCTCTTTTCATGCGGTACAACCCGCATCGATTTGCCCGGCAGCTTGGATACGACCAGGGTGTTCCTTTCGAGGCTTTTATGGTCGCCCCGATCCCTTCGCTTGATGCTGTTCGCGATGCTGCTCATCATTTTATGAGGCTGAACACCGGCTCTTATTTCATGGTCCCTGAAGCTGAGTACATGCCTCGATGCGTGGGCGCGTTCACGGGTTGGTATCTTCATCGGGTCAACCCAATCATTCTCGAGGAAAGGAGGGTGCTTCTTGGTCACGATGCCCCTCCTCTGGCTCCTGGGGCTGAGTTACGACCGAGGGTTCCAGTCCGCTTCCCTTTGAGGGAGATTGGCGCCGCCCTCATTCCGGGAGAGTCAGGGGTGGACCTTACTCCAACAGCTGGTATGCCCTTGGGTTCCCGATCGCGGGGTAGACGGGCTCCAGTAGTAGCACCTCTGCCGGCGGCGGTACCGTCCCTTGTGGCGTCGACAATGGCGATGTCATCCTCGGTTGTGGCACCGAGCGAGAGTAACAGGAATGAAGGCTCCGAGGGCGATGTGGGCCAGCGCCGCCCTAAGGCTTCGAGAGGGAGGAAGCGGTCATCCTCAGCGACCGGCTCCGGGTCTAAGCGGCGGAAGAAAGCGGCTACTGCCCCGCTTGATTCTGTGGTGGAGTCTGAGCCCATCCTTGAAGACGAATCATTGGCCCTGCAAGGGTCAGACGCGGGACTTCTTTTCCCGAGTTCAGCTGACGAGGAGGCTGCACAGTTGGCCGAGGCCATACGGCGCTCAAAAGACGCGTCTCATAACGCCAAGGTTCCGAAGAAGTCTTACCCCGCTGTAATTTTCTACGAAGACCCTTCGTGGATTCGGCGGCGATTTATCGGCCCTTTGGAGGAATGGGGGGAAAGGGCTTTGAAGCAGGCCGCTTCAGAAGACGCAGCTGATGCACTCTCTTTGTGGACTGGCGGTCATGAGTCTACGCTTGAACCCCGGCGAGCCCACCTCCTTGAGAAGGAGCAGCGGCTTGAAGAAGCCATATTGAGGGCTTCTTTGCGTATAGGTACATTGTGCTTCCTTTGTAGTCTCTCCGACTATTTATGCCTGTGCATATACATCATTATTCTTATTTGGATCATGCAGAATCTTCGACGCTGGGGGAGCTTCCTACGGGCCTATTAAAGCTAAAGCCCGCCGAAACTCCCAATGAAGCCTTGCCGGATGTGGAGGGGGCTGACGAGGCTGCTCCTCTCGCGGTGGAATTTCCAGCGGCGGTTCTTGGCCAAGGCGTGCTTGCCCCTTTGGAGGAGGCTCCTTTGGAGTCCTACGCCCCAATGACTCCTACTGCGAGCGGCCCAAAGGCTAGGGGCGAGGTAGTCGGGACTACTCTCCCTTTGTTGGAGCCTGAGGTCATAACGGAGAACGTTGAAGCTGCTATCCCTCCGGCTCAGAATGGGAGGACTGTTGAAGGTATTCCTCCGTGTTTTAATTTAGCAACCCTTTCATAGTCTGAATCCTTTTATCTTTTCCCAGAATTGCGCGGTTTGGCAGCCACGATCGCGGATCTATCGCCCCGACAGTCATTTCAGCGTTTATTGGAGATGGCAGCTCCGCAGGCGATCTCCCCTCAATGCATTGTCCTCTCGTCTGGGCAAGGTTGGTGTCATTCGCCATTTTTTTACCATCGCATTGTTACTATTTTGCGAAATGACATTGATGTCTCTTATAGTTTTGGAAGCCGACGATGAGGTCGAGGTCGTCGAAGGGCCAGGGGAACCTTCGGCTCCTACTTGCATGACTATCGGTGAGTGACATTTTTATTATAATCTCATTCGTTCCGCGTTTAAGAGTTTTACTAACATTTGCCGAACTTGAACAGCCCTGCCAGTTTCCATGGCTCTGGAATCGCGCATTGTGATGCCGTCCGGCCCCTATGCCTTGCGGGCTTCAGAGCGATTGGCCCAATTGAGCCTTGTCTCCCTATCTTCTTTCATCGAGGAACTCCGTGCTGGTAGTACGACCACGGCCGAAGCATTTGCCGCTGAAGCCAACGGCTCTCTTCCTTTTCTCGCCACCTATCATAGCGAGGAGGTGGTGCGGGTCTGGGTGGAGTTCTGCAGGAAGGTGGAGGCTTGTTTGTATGCTCTTGAATGTTCTCGCCTTTCCTCAGAAGCCGTGGTTGCAAAAGCGGAATTGCGAGGTCTGATAGCACGATGTGCGGCAAACATGACGTCATGTGAAAAGAGGCTTGGCCGCAAATTCTCGGAGAGGGAGCTAGCCTCTAAGGCGCTGGGCGAGCTTCAAGCCAATCTCACAGCCAGGGCCAATAAAGCGTATGAACTGTGGCGGGTGCTACAGGAGTCCATCAAAGAGGTGGTGGCTCTTGATAAAGCCGTCACGTTTACTCGCGAGAGGGTTGAGGCTCATAAGGCTACTGAAAAAGAGCTTGAAGCCCGGCTCGCTTCATATCAGGCCCAGCAAGCTCAGGCGGAGGCTCGTCTTCTGGAGATCTTACGTCATGAAGCCGTGGCTCAGCAAAAGCAGAATGAGCTGACCAAGTTGCTGAATCGCCCGCCGGCCTGAAACATTTGTATCTTTTTCTTCCTTTTTGTACATACTCATGGATGAGAGTATTTTCTTCTTGTTCCTTCCATAAATTATACTTTGTACCCGTTTTAGTTTATGAATAAAAGATACATTTTTCTTGTCAATGATGTGTCTCCTTTTCACTGCATGTATTCTGTGGATATTCTATCTTGATCTCCTTGCAGGACAGCCATGGCTCAGGACTCAGGGTTAAGATCTGCTTCCTAAGGCTTTTGCTTCTTATGAGCCACGAGGGTCTCATAAGGAGTCTTTCTCCCTATAGGTCGAGAGGATCCCATAGGTGTGAGTTCTTTTTAAAGATCGTGAGGATCCTTAAGCGGGTTTTCCCTTGAGAGTCGCAAGGATCTCACAAAAGAGTTTTTCTTCCTCACAGGTGGCGAGGGCCTGCAAGTGCCGGGTGTGATCACCTTTTTCCGTGTTTCACGGGGTTAGGGATCTCTCAAGGTATCGTAGTTTAAAGACGTCGCGGTCAAGGTTAAGGACCTCATAGTCCATGGATTTAAGGACTCCACAGTCCGATGTTAGTTTTAAGACATCACGGTCAAGGTTAAGGACCTCATAGTCCGTGGATTTAGGGACTCCACAGTCCGGAGTTTGGTTGCAGGGACCCGCCACCTCTTTGAAGACGTTGAGGAATTACAACGCCAGGTATCAAAGGAGTGAAGAGATGTACCCTTAAACCAAGGCGAAATCCGTAGGGAATCGGGGGGTTAATCGTTAGTTTTAAGACATCACGGTCGAGGTTAAGGACATCATAGTCCGTGGATTTTAAGGACTCCACAGTCCGGTGTTTGCTCTGGATGCTTCACACGGGTTCACTGCCGTGCTTGGCGAGGACCAGGCTCCGCTCTGGACGTTTTTCACGGGGTCAAAGAGTGACGTTATCCGCGTTCCACGTAACCAGGAAGTTTGCACTAGATGCTTCACACGGGTTCACTGCCGCATTAGGCGAGGACTAGGCTCCGCTCTGGATGCTTCGCACGGGTTCACTGCCATGCTCCGCGAGGACCAGGATCCGCTCTGGACGTTTTCCACGGGGTCAAAGAGTGACGTTATCCGCGTTCCACGTGACCAGGAAGTTTGCACTAGATGCTTCACACGGGTTCACTGCCGCGTTAGGCGAGGACTAGGCTCCGCTCTGGATGCTTTGCACGGATTCACTGCCATGCTCTGCGAGGACCAGGATCCGCTCTGGACGTTTTCCATGGGGTCAAAGAGTGACGTTATCCGCGTTCCACATGACCAGGAAGTTTGCACTAGATGCTTCACACGGGTTCACTGCCGCGTTAGGCGAGGACTAGGCTCCGCTCTGGATGCTTTGCACGGATTCACTGCCATGCTCTGCGAGGACCAGGATCCGCTCTGGACGTTTTCCACGGGGTCAAAGAGTGACGTTATCCGCGTTCCACGTGACCAGGAAGTTTGCACTAGATGCTTCACACGGGTTCACTGCCGCGTTAGGCGAGGACTAGGCTCCGCTCTGGATGCTTTGCACGGATTCACTGCCATGCTCTGCGAGGACCAGGATCCGCTCTGGACGTTTTCCACGGGGTCAAAGAGTGACGTTATCCGCGTTCCACGTGACCAGGAAGTTTGCACTAGATGCTCCACACGGGTTCACTGCCGCGTTAGGCGAGGACTAGGCTCCGCTCTGGATGCTTTGCACGGATTCACTGCCATGCTCTGCGAGGACCAGGATCCGCTCTGGACGTTTTCCACGGGGTCAAAGAGTGACGTTATCCGCGTTCCACGTAACCAGGAAGTTTGCACTAGATGCTTCACACGGGTTCACTGCCGCGTTAGGCGAGGACTAGGCTCCGCTCTGGATGCTTTGCACGGATTCACTGCCATGCTCTGCGAGGACCAGGATCCGCTCTGGACGTTTTCCACGGGGTCAAAGAGTGACGTTATCCGCGTTCCACGTGACCAGGAAGTTTGCACTAGATGCTTCACACGGGTTCACTGCCGCGTTAGGCGAGGACTAGGCTCCGCTCTGGATGCTTTGCACGGATTCACTGCCATGCTCTGCGAGGACCAGGATCCGCTCTGTACGTTTTCCACGGGGTCAAAGAGTGACGTTATCCGCTTTCCACGTAACCAGGAAGTTTGCACTAGATGCTTCACACGGGTTCATTGCCGCGTTAGGCGAGGACTAGGCTTCGCTCTGGATGCTTCGCACGGGTTCACTGCCATGCTCTGCAAGGACCAGGATCCGCTCTGGACGTTTTCCACGGGGTTAAAGAGTGACGTTATCCGCTTTCCACGTAACCAGGAAGTTTGCACTAGATGCTTCACACGGGTTCACTGCCGCGTTAGGCGAGGACTAGGCTCCGCTCTGGATGCTTCGCACGGGTTCACTGCCATGCTCTGCGAGGACCAGGATCCGCTCTGGACGTTTTCCACGGGGTCAAAGAGTGACGTTATCCGCGTTCCACGTGACCAGGAAGTTTGTACTGATTGTATCCGCATTTCGCGGGATGGAGGCTTGACTGTTGGCGATATGTATACCACCGAGCCATGGAACTGGGAGCTGCCGCTGCTCTGCTTTGTTTGAAGTCATGTCCGTTGTTACGAGGCGAGTGTTTGGATGATCTCTAGGTCGCTTGTGGCCCGTCGAGACCTGGCTTCTTTTTCTGATGAAACCTGGGGGAGAAGTATGATCCCTTTTTTGTTTACGCCCTTGGATTGTGTACAGGGTGTGATGGAATATCACCTGTAGGGCATAAATTTTATTTTTATTTTATTTCTTCTTCCGCGATGCTCTATCATTTCAGCTTTTATATCGCGAAAATCGCGATTGCCCAATCATTTCGGCTATTTTTCGCGGTGCCCAATCATTTCGGCTATTTATTTATTTTCTGCTCGCTGCTTTTTATTGCGAGTTGCCCCATCATTTCGGCTATTTTTCATGCCTTCATTTTTACTTGCTGCTTTTTATTGCAAGTTGCCCCATCATTTCGGCTATTTTGTAGGCATATGTGGCTTGCTAGCTTTTCGTTACAAGCCTGGGTTTTAGGCACCGATTTTGGCATCAGCACCGCTACAACTGGAACGTTGCCAGGAGCGAATCATCATTTGCTTTTGTCGATGACGAACAAAGGTGGCTCAGCAAACAGGGTTAAGGGTCCTGTCGACCAAGGCTTTTGACTTCATGAGCCGTAAGGGTCTCACAAAGGTATTTCTCCCCGCGAGTCGTGAGGATCTCGTAGGTGTGTTTTCTCCTTAGGGATCGTGAGGATTCCTAAGTGTGTGCTCCTCTGTAAGTCGCAAGGATCCTACAAGAGGACTTTCTCATTATGGGTCGAGAGGACCTATAAGGGTTGGACTTTGTTGGGGAAATGTTTATTCGCGCCCGTGGATTGTATACAAGGGTCAGTATTGAGCCTCTTGTAGGGCAATATCGGAGGTTGTGGGGGATTTGCTTAAGAACAGGTTCAGGTTTCTGTAACTTAAGACTTTCAAATCTCATGAGTCGTGAGGGTCCCATAAGAGAATTCTCCTTACGAGTCGTGAGGATCTCGTAAGTGTATTTTCTCCTTAGGAATCGTGAGGATCCCTAAGTGTGCTGCTCCTTTGTGAGTCGTAAGGATCTCACGCAGGTGGTTTCTCCTTACAGGGTCGAGAGGACTCTGTAAGTGTCCTTTAACGAGGTTGCGCCCTTTCGGGTTTTCACAAACACTCGCCGGTAGTCCTGCTGTTTTTACTCACGGAGCCCTTTCGGGTTTTCATCCGTGCCCATTTTGCTTATGGACATACCGTTTTTTTACTTTTTATATCATTTTTACTCTTCTCTTTTTTTTTACAAGGTCGCGCCCTTTCGGGTTTTCACGAACACTTGCCGGCAGCCCTGCTGTTTTTACTCACGGAGCCCTTTTCGGGTTTTCATCCGTGCCCATTTTGCTTATGGACATACCGTTTTTTTTTTTTTATCATTTTTTTTTATTTATCCATCTCGTCAACCTAAGGACGTTGCGGTGGTAGTTTAGGGACGTTTCGGTCCGTCGATAGTTTAAGGACGTTTCGGTCCGCTGTTAGTTTAAGGACGTTTCGGTCCGACGATAGTTTAAGGACGTTTCGGTCCGACGATAGTTTAAGGACGTTTCGGTCCTTCGTTATAGGAAGGCCGGCTGCTGCTTGTAAAGTCTGAGCCTAGGAAGATAGCGAGCGGACATAGTCGTCGTCATCCATCATTGACCTAGGCTGCAGCTTATTAAGCATGGTATTTCTTCAAGAAGCGGCCGTTTACTGGCCTGAAAGGCCTTTCACCGTGTATGTCCATGAGTAGATAGGCTCCACCCTGGTAGACCTTGTCTATGATGTACGGGCCTTCATAGTTTGGCTCAAATTTTCCCCGCTTGGCGCGATTGGGGATCATAGGTCTTTTGACCACTAGTACGAGTTCGCCTGGGCGGAATGTCCTCGGCCTGGTCAATCTTTCGTACGAGCGCGTCATTTTTGCTTTGTAGGCTTCTAGATGTTGTTGCGCTATGAGCCGGGTTTCATCGAGGGCGTCAAGCTCCTCAAGCCGAAGGTGAGCATTTTCTTCGTTCGTCAGCTCGTGGTGGACTGCTACTCGTAGAGAGGGTAACTCTATCTCAAGGGGGAGAACTGCTTCCGTCCCAAATACCAACGCGTACGGCGTTGTGTTCGTGGCCGTCTTGAATGTAGTTCGATAAGCCCAAAGGGCTTCTTGCAGCCTTTCGTGCCAGTCCCTCTTATTTCTGGAGACGGTCTTTTTTATGATCTTCGTCAAGGTCTTATTGAAAGCCTCGGCTAGACCGTTAGCTCGTGGGTTGTAAACTGAAGAATATCTCCAGTCTATATTGTGCTGCTGTGCGAAGCGGCTAATCTTATGGCTTCGGTAGGCCGGCCCATTATCGGAGATAATCCGTCGTGGAGTTCCGAACCGATAGATGACTTGCGTCTTGAAGAAATGGAGGATATTCTCCGTCTTCACTTCCTTCAGTGGTACTGCTTCTGTCCATTTGGAGAAGTAGTCAGTTGTCGCCAGGATAAAGCGGTGTCCCCGGGATGATGCTGGCTCAATGGGGCCGACTATGTCAGTCCCCCACATTTCGAATGGCCAACTAGCCAGCGTCGGGTGCAGTGGATTCGGATGTTGGTGGATGAAGTCTCCATGGATCTGGCATGAGTGGCATTGCTTCGCATACTCGAGGCAGTCCTGGATCATCGTGGGCCAGTAGTAACCCATCCGTTTAATTTTTAACTTCATCTTTGGGCCCGCTTGATGAGAACCGCAAAGCCCGTCGTGAACTTCTTGAACGACTCTTTCTGCTTCGTCAGGTCCCAAGCATCTCAGCCATAGAAAATCAAACGATCTCTTGTACAGGGTATCGTTGACGAAAGCGAAGGATAGAGCTCGTTTCATAAGCTGATGTCTTGAGGACGCTTCTTCGGGCATTCGGTGGGACTTAAAGTAGTCTATGAAGACTTCCCTCCAGTCCTCAGCCTTCTCACGGTCTTTTATTTGTAGGGTCGCTTGCTCAGTCGCTCCCTTTTCTTTATACAATTCCGGAGGTATTTCTGCCGGGGCGAGCACTCGACGGCTTTGTACCACGATTCTGACGTCATCGAGGTTCTCGTCGGCCAGTTCTTTAGCGAGTTTGGCCAACGCGTCTGCTTTGCTGTTCTCCGCGCGCGGTATGTTCTCTAGAATATAGAAGGGGATCTGGGCCAACAGTTGTTGCACCTTTTCGCCGTACTTCACCAATTCTGGTTTGCACGTTTGGTAGTCACCATTTACTTGGCTAACGACCAGCTGAGAATCCCCGTATATGAGGAGGTCTTCAATTCCCATGTTGATGGCGATTTCGAGGCCTGCTATCAGGGCTTCGTATTCGGCTTCATTGTTTGTCCTTGACTCTGTTAAGGAAAAGGCGAAGCGCATTATCCCTCCTTGTGGAGTTGCAAAGATAAGGCCTATCCCCGATTTGATGATCGGGCTACCCTGTTTCTGTTTCTTTATGGAGGACGCTCCATCGAAATAGAGTTCCCATCGTGTGCTTCCACCGCCAATTGCGTCAAATGCATGCTCGTCCGGCAAATCACAGTTCAGAGGAGAGTCAGCCGGTATCGGGTGTTCAGCGAGGAAGTCAGCAATGGCCTGGCCTTTCACTGCCTTGAGGGGTTGATATGTTATCGAGAACTCCATCAAGAGCAAGGCCCATTTAGCGAGTCTTCCCGTCAATATAGCCTTTGACATCAGGTATTTAAGGGGGTCCACCTTCGAAATGAGACGGACCTCATGCGCCAACGCATAGTGCCTGAGCTTCGTTATTGCAAAGATTAATGCCAAGCAATGTTTTTCGATGGGCGAGTAATTGCTTTCTGCCCCCAGCAGCACTCGACTTAAGTAGTAAAGCGCTCTTTCTTTCCCCTGATCATCTTCCTGTGCCCATAATGCGCCCAAAGAACCTTCAAGGGCGGCCGTGTAAAGAATGAGAGGCTTTCCTTTCACCGGGGCAGCCAACACCGGCGGATTTTGCAAGTATTGTTTGATTTCGTCTAGTGCACCTTGACATTTGTGATTCCAAACGAACGGGGTTCCCTTTTTCATCAGGTGGCTGTAAGGACGGCATTTGCCCGAAAGATTAGCGATAAACCGCCGGATGTATGCGAGCTTCCCTTGGAGAGACCGCAACTGCTTGAGGGTTCTTGGCGGAGGCATTTCCATAATCGCTTTAATCTTTGACGGATCTATTTCAATACCTCGGTGTCGAACGATGAATCCCAGGAATTTACCCGAGGAGACTCCAAACGCGCACTTGAGGGGATTCATTTTCAAATTGTATTGCCGAAGGCGTTGAAATACGGTTTCGAGATGCTTTAAATGCTCTTCGTATGACATGCTCTTCACTACGAGGTCATCGATATAGCATTCGACGATGTCGTGTATGAGATCGTCGAAGATTTTTGTCATGGCCCTTTGATAGGTGGCGCCAGCGTTCTTTAGGCCAAAGGGCATAACCTTGTAGCAGAATATGCTCAAAGGAGTCCGGAAAGCGGTGTGCTTCTGGTCTTCGGGATGGATCTTTATCTGATTGTATCCTGATGAACCATCCATGAAGGAGAAGACCTCGTGAGTGGATGTGTTATCTATCATTAGCTCGGTTACCGGCACCGGGAAATCGTCCTTTGGGCATGCTTTATTGAGATCCCTGAAATCCACGCATATGCGCACCGTTCCATTCTTCTTCATTACCGGGACGATGTTGGCAATCCAGTCGGGATATTGGACTTCCTGGATAAATCCGGAATCGATCAACTTCTTGACTTCGGCGTTGATGCTCATCTCCAGCTCAAGTCGCATCCTCCTTGGCGCCTGCTTGACTGGCTTGATATCTGGGGATATTGCTAATCTATGCACCGCAATCTCCGGATCCAATCCTGGCATCTCGGAGTAGTTCCACGCGAAGCAGTCTTTATGCCGTAGGAGCACGTTCTTTAACGCGGCCACCTTTTCCTCGGATAACAGCTCGCTGACAAATGTCGGTCGCGGGTCGTCTGCCGATCCCAGCTCGATCTTCTCGAGGTTATCTGCGGCAGTATGTATACCGTCTTCGAGTTCTTTCGGCGCGGGCGGAAATTCCGAGATCAACTCATCATCGCTGTTCTCGAAACACCGGGGAAGGTCATCTTCGTTCTCGGGTTCTTCTTTTAATATCGTAATCATATAACAGGTGCGAACCCGCTCCCAAGACTGAGGTGGATCCGGTTCTGCTCTTGTGGCTTTGGGCTCGTGCTTTTGCGGCGGCGTTACTCTCCAACCGTCGGATAAAGCGAATCTACCCCGTCGGTACTGGTCCTCGACCCAGTTCTTGAAGGTGAAGCAGTCTTCGGTAGGATGTCCTATGGCTCGGTGATAAGAGCAATAACTCGGATGAGAGACCTTGCTAGCTTGCTCAGGATGTCTAGACTCTGGAAGCGTGATCATTTGATGTTTTATAGCGAGGTTGAGCAACCTCTCCGTCTTGTCTCGGGGGAAGGAGTACGCTCGACTCATCTTCTTCATGAGGGACAAACCCGAGCAGCTTCTTGATTTATTTCCGTCTCTGCGTCGGGCCTTTCGTACAACGGATTGACGAGGATAAGCGTCTTTGTCTTTTGCAGCACGTTGAGATAGACGTTGCGTCCTGGCCTTCTCGTAGATGGCCATTTCGCGGTTGTGGTCTTCCCGAGCTTTCTGACCCACTTTCCTCATAGGCTTGCCCATTCGTTCCTCAAACGACGGACTTGGCGCTTCGATCGCGGGGTTTAGCTTTGATGAGGGATTGGCCTCTCCTAACAGGGCGCCTTCTTCTCCATCGGAGGTGTATATGGCGTAGCTGCCGTGGGCTCGCTCCCGTTTTCCGGCTCTTGCGTATCCAAGCCCGAGTGTTTCCATCTTCCCGTTGGACAATTTGCGTTGAGTCCCGGGGACATCCCAAATCCTGTTATAGAACCGAGCCTGCCGCACCGTCTGTCTTAAGGGTACTCCTTGGCGCTTCAATAACTTCTTCAATCCATTTGTATAGTATCTAGGCAGACGGATGGGTTGGAGCCTGTCAAGTGTAACATCCGCGCCGTGCCAGATCTCTTTCTCCACCTTCGACTCTGAGGATTGGTAGAATAGGATCACCTTCTCACCCCTTCGCCTGGGAGGGACGTAAAATGTTTGCAGGTCCTGCACGCTGTGAGCTTGAAGCGCGTCGAGATCCTTATAGTGTTCTTACGGTACCATGGTGATTTGCAGACTATGGTCCTCGCAAAGGGGTGCCTGTATTGACAGCCGACTGGAGAATACGGCGTTAACCTCGTCCTCCGAATCACTCCCGAAGACCGGTATGGGGGTGGGCGCCCCCAGGTTGTTGCGTTGGGATGGCCCTGTATACACTATTTCCTCCTCCTCTTCGGTATCGCTCCCAAAAACGGGAATGGTGGCGGCGGCTTTGTCCTCTGGGTCGCGACACCTTTCTGTATCTTCGAAATCTGGCAAAAAGTATTTCGCGTCTTCGTATTTGCGAACTTCGTTTACAGAAAACGGGTTCAACTCGCCTGTTACGGTGTACTCGAAACCATCCTTGAAGTACTTCATACACTGATGTTGCGTAGAAGGGATGATGTTGTACTCGTGTAGCCAAGGACGACCGAGCAAGGCGTTGTAGCAGGTCTTGGCGTCAATGACATGGAATCTGATGTCTGTGACGAGAAGTCCGAAGCGTAACGTCAGTATTACAGATCCGAGAGTCCGTGACGATTGAGAGTCGAAACCGGAGATAGTAATTTTGTCACGAGCGAGGTGTTGCACACTCATGCAGATTTCCTTCAACACCCGAACATTAAGGAGGTTAACGGAGGATCCATTATCCACCAGGATCTTGCCTATCTTGATGTCATGGCAGTATCCAGAGACATATAGGGGGCGGTTGTGGTCGCACGTCCCGAGAAGGAGGTCTTCATCACCGAAAGTGACATCGGCCGTATGCACTTCCTCCAGTTCATCCTTCATCCTTTCAGTGGCGAGGAAGGCTTGGAATTGCTCGGGTTCTTGTAACGCCTTAATTAGTGAGTCTCGCGCTTCTTTCGATAATAGGAGGGCATCAAGAATGCTAAGCTGAGAAGGTAGCTTCCTTAGGTGCGCGAGGATGTTATAGTCTACCTTACCCTTTTTGGGAGGGTCTTTGGTAGTTAGCTCTTTTGTGACCTGGTCATCTAAAGTGATATCTTCAATGACCTTTTCCTTTCCCTTATCTTTTCGGCCGACGGGCCCAAGATTCTTTTCTGGGAGCGTGCGATTGCGCAGCTGAATGTTCTCGCAGATCTCCGATTCCTCCTCTTTCCCCGAGAAAGATTCTTTAAAGAGAGGGCCCAGAGCCATTTCTTCATCAGAGTCGCTCCCAAAGGTGAGAACTTGTGACTCCCTGGCGTTAACCATGCAACAGTTGCCAGTCGTTATGTTGTGCCCATCGACAGTGCTTCTTCGCTCCCGACGGATCTTGCGTTTCATGCGCTTAAAATGTTGCCGATGAGCAACATATCCTTGCCACCATATCTTAAAGGCGTCGCACTCCTCCGTGGGATGTGAGATTTTCCGATGATACGTGCAATAGTCAGGGTGCGTCTCTACCCCATCATGTGTGTTTCCTTTCGAGGGTGGTAGCTTCATCCCCATTGACATGGCTTTGGCAAACCTTTTTCTCGTCTTGAATATCTTCTTGTCTGCTTCGGATGCCTTATGCTCTGTCAGGGGTAGTTCAACTCTTTCGTTCAGTTGCCCGCATTTGGCTCCTTCCGACGTGGTCATCTCACGCTCCTGGTCCGCTTTACATTTTAGACGAATCTCGTCTAGAAAAGCGTCGATCATTTCATCTGTTGGCCATGCGCGTTCTGGTACAGGCTCTGCCCCCAGTTTCCTAATGCCAGGAGTTTTCCCATCATCGGCAAACGAGTGGGAGATTACATTACAACTCGCCACATATCCTTCGGATTCATCCGACGAGCTTTCTCCATCATCTTCCTCTTGAAAGATGTGGTTGAGGAACTCTTGCAGTGTGACAGGAGTCCGCGCCTTCTGATTGTACTCTTCCAACGCGTCGATTTGCTTTTGTAAGTTCGTGTGTTCTTTTCCAGGTTTCACGGACTTCTTGGATTTCTTCTTCTTTTTCTTCGAAGATTTTGACGATTGGGCGTGAGTATCTGGGCTCTTACCGCGAGCCTTTGTAGTCGGGCGGCGCCTTAGCATCCCTTCGATAATTTGAGGTTCAAGAGGGTCCTTCCATTCGACCGCAGGGCATGCATGAAGGTCTCTCAGCATTCTTTTGGTTTTAGTTGATAGCACGACCTCCCATGGAGTTTCTTCAATAAAAGAACATGTTGCCCCCGGTGTATCCGCTTTCCTAGGAGCATGCGGCTGTGGTGGGTTCACCTTCCACTTTTCGGACAGTACAAACTTCCCCTGGAGGTATTGGTCTTCAATCCATCCTTTGAAGACGAAACAATCTTCAATCGGATGGCCTACCGTTTGATGGTAAGGGCAGTAGTTGGAGTCATTCACCTCGGTGGGTTGCGGCGGTCGCCTTGGATTTGGTAGGTTTATAAGCCTGTTGCGTATCGCCAGCTCGAATAACCGCTTCGTCTTGTCTCGTGGGAACGAGTAGGGACGCTTCAATTTCTCATTATAATACCGACGCCTTTCCTCCAGTTGATCTGCCGGTTTCGGGGCGTTAGGTTGCTGTTGGGCATTCGCAACAAAGGTTGCCCTCCCTTTACCCTTGTCATTCCGAGGTTCCGACTTCGGTGTAGGTGGTCTATGACCCATCTGGTCCATCTGAGCCAACTTGTCGATTAAAGCTTGGAATGTGGTTGGCTTAAAGAACATCATAAACTGGGAGATAGTTGCGTGGGGGTCTAGGGTTCCCACGAACATGCCCACCGCAGGTGCTTCCTCGATACGTTGCTCATATCTCGACCACAAGTTCCGCCAGCGTATAGCGTACTGGACCCAGGTTTCGCCCGGTTTTACCCTGGCGTTAATAAGTGCGGTTATTGGAGTGCGTTCGCTGGCACTTGCAAATCGCTGAGTGAACAACAACTCCATTTCAGCGAACGTTTTGATGGAATCGTTCGGGAGTTCTGAATACCATTCGAACGCTGTTTCTGATAAGCTGCCCACGAACTGACGAAGCAACAATTTATCGTCACCGCCGGTGTTACCGCAGAGGGCCCGGAACTGGGCAACATGTTGATGGGGATTGCCGGTCCCCTTATACACATGGAATTTCGGTATCGTATAGCCTTGCGGGTATTTGATTTGATCGTACCAGCTCGGATACGGCCGCCCCGTTTTCACGACTTGACCAGCTGCCTCAGTCGCATGATGAACTCGGATTTGCTGGGCTATGTAGTCAGCTAAGTCAGCCTTAGAGATTGCCTCCTCCTTGGCCGTTGAAAGGGCTGGTGGTGGATTTGATGTTTCTCCTCGGTCGTCTTCAAGAACGATCGGGGAATCCTCGGCGGGTGAGTCCTGCTGGATCATCATTCCTATCACGTCTTGAAAGAGAAGGCCCATCCGTTGTATGTTGGATGCTTGTTCAGCAGCCTCTTTGTCCCTTCTCTCCAGTGTTCGGCGAAGGAATTCAGCGTCTGTTTCTTCCTCCCGGCGTGCGTCTGAGGACGTTTCTGGGTTTTCTTTTGGTCCGGTGAGCGCGGCCATAGCATTCATCATTTCTTGAAGCTTTTGTTGCTGCTCCTGGGCTTTCGTCACGGATCGGGTTAGGGGTCGGTGGCCCGTGGAAGTGCGGCTTTCCTCTTTCCCAAAGGCCATGTAAACAGTGTGCACCACCATGCCCCCAGACTCAGGGCGTCTGGGTTTAGTGCTTTCAGTCGTCGCTACATGCTGTGAGGTCCTCTCTGGCCTCCTCCTTTTGTGAGTCAGTTGATCACCAGCTTTTTGGGGTTTAGCCTGGTGACCGGCTTCAGGTTGGATTTTCAGCTTCTTGTGCCGGCGGGAGAAGTTTGGATCGATGATCGAGTCTCGGGCCTGCCGCCAAGCCTTATAGATTTTGGAAGACAGCCGTTGAGGAGATCGGGGCTGTTCGGGTTTTGTTTCCTCAACCTTTTTCAATGAGGGAGGAGACCTCTTCAGTACTGCCGTGGGGGAATTCCTTCGCACCTTATTTAGCATTTCAAAGCTGTTCCCAGTTGGAACAACAGCATTGACCTCTGCCACCGGGGCCGCTGGAGTCAGCCCGGAGGGAGAGTTGCCCCCAGCCTTCCTTACTCGGCGCCAATGGCGGCGTCGAGCGCGTCGAGCGGGCGGCGTTGGGTCAGCAGTAAGAATGGCTCCTTCTTGCCCCCTGTGTGGATGGGGGGTTGTTGTTGGCGTTAGCCTATCGAAGACCGATGTCCTCTGGGAAGCGGGAGCAAAGGCCGGAGCCGTCAATCTTGTAAAGACTGACTTTTTGGCTGGAGAGGTCGCCTTGGCGATTTCGGGAACGGGAACGGCCACTTTCTTAAGAGCAGTCTTCTCTGAGATTGTAGGCCTCGTGATGAGCTCGCAGGATTCCTGGCCCAATCTAGAGAAGACCGAGGCATCGACGTTGGGCGACTCGTTGAGAGGAACCGCGGCAGGGGTAAGACGATCAAAGACCGACTTCCCGAGAGTTTTCTTCGTCAGCACTGGAGCGGTAAAGTTTGTCGGCGGGATCATAGTCCCAAAGAACAATCCTGTGGTGGCACGAGTGACCTGTTCCACTGGCATTGTGAATAGCGAAGCAGCTTGGGGTCCATAGGCTATACCTCCTGGCGAGGCAGAGCGTCGGCTGAAATTGCCATCTGAGCAGTTGGAGGATTTCGCAGGGGTGGAAGCCATCGATCCTTTGCTTTCTGCAATAAGCGAGATGCCAATTCTCAGTACCTTGAAACCCGAGGGCAACTATTAGCGAACCGCGATTGGTTCGCGAATCACGACACACGAAGTGTGGAGTGGAAAGAGGAAAAGGTCCCACCGGGCGTGCCAGAATCTGTTCCCCTCCGAACGGCGGCCGGGACGTCGGGACGTCTGAGGCGTTAGGTTCGGGGCAGATGCTAGTTGGTGCTATCCGTCCACCTCTCCGAAGATGCCAAGTTGATTTATGGCATCATATATCGAAGGTTTAAACGGATGCGACCGATGTAGCAGACTTCGTCAGATTCCCCCTCGTTTGAGGGGTTTTTGATTGTGGGGACGCTCTTCCCTGCAGGCGCAAGCCCCTGCAGTTAATTACGCTACCGCATTGCGGTAACAACTTTCTCCTTCTCCAGATGGTCACTTCGTGTCGTGGGTGTTTGTTTTATTGCCCGTGGATTGTTTACGGAGACTGAGTTATGTCGTCGCCCGTAGGGCATGGACTAGCCCAAATCCGCATTATCTTAAATTTGGTTTTGGGGGGGGGTTTTGGTTTGAGGATACGTCGCCCTACTCGAGGCTAAGATCAACTCAAACGTTTGTTAAGGATACGTTAGTCTAACTTTGTGACTAAGATCAACTTAACGGGATCGTTTAGATCCGACAAAAGAGTGTTTGGACTCTAATGTTCCAGTTTAGGGACATAGTGGTCTATCGTCTGTATGGCTGTCGAGACCCATCACCTCTCTGACGACGTTGAAGGATTACAACGACAGATGTCAGGGGAGTTCAGAGATGTACCCTTGAGCCGGAGTTAATTTGGAGGATTCGTAGTCCAGTACGTTTGAGGGTTTAAGGACGCGTTAGCCATCTTCAAGGCTAAGATCAACTTAAACGGGACCGTTTAGGTCCAACAAAAGAGCATAGGAAAGGGCTCTATTGTTCTAGTTTAGGGACGTTGCGGTCCGTGGGTAGTTTAAGGACATTGCGGTCCGTGGGTAGTTTAAGGACATTGCGGTCCGTTGTTAGTTTTAAGACATCTCGGTCAAGGTTAAGGACGTCGTAGTCCATGGGTTTAAGGACCCCACAGTCCGGTATGTGCTCTGGATGCATCACACGGGTTCACTGCCGTGCTTAGCGAGGACCAGGCTCCGCTCTGGACGTTTTCCGTGGGGTCAAAGAGTGACGTTATCCACGTTCCGCGTGACCAGGAATTTGTATGAGTTTAAGGACCCCACAGTCCATATCATGGGTGGTCGTCGGGACCCGTCACCTCTTTGAAGACATTGAGGGATTACAATGCCAAGTATCAAAGGAGTGAAGAGATGTACCCTAGAACCGGAGTGGCTTGAGCAGTCCGTGGCCCAATTTGAGGTCATGACTGATTAATTATGTTATGAGCCCATTGGCCCAATTAGTCACGAATTGAGGACTTATGGCCAGCTTGGGCTAAGTCCTATCATGTCTGGAATATTGATTCCTTGTGAGTCCATCGAGGGAGAAGCTTTGCCTCCATCCCTTTAGCCAATTGGGCTATAGACTAGTGTTAAACACTTCAAAGCAATCAGTGTTGAACACTGGGAATGAGTTTGACAAGTTAGTGTTTAACACTAGAAGAATAATTGGTGTTAAACACCAGCAACAAGGCCTTGGTATGATCATAAGCACTAAAACAGCTCAGTGTTGAACACTGGCAATGGGGATCTTAAATTAGTGCTGAATATTAAAACAATTAATATTGAACACTACGAACAAAATTCTTTAATTAGTGTTGAACACTAAGGCCCGATAGCATTTCAATACTGGATTCGAGGGTTTTAATTTAGTGTTAAACACTACAGCAAGAACGGTCACGTGGCCCCACGTGAGAGTGCCTTCCCTTCAATGATTCTGCCGAAATTACTGTGTCTTTGATAGCGTCACGTGTTAGCACGTGACGGGCATTCAAATGCCTATGTGTTAAGGCTTCTGCTGAAAGTCACGTGGGTCACGTGGGGTGTTGCCTCCAAGGGGCTTTCTGTAGGGCTTTTGGGGGGGTCACGTGGTGACACGTGACCCTGCCTTAATGTTGTTTTTAGAGGATTTGTTACTCCTTTTTCAGGAATTAAATTCCAGAAACTTTTAATTTCAGAGGAATTAAATTCCTATCTCCTTTTGAAGGCTTATATTCTGGAATAGAGTTTAAATCTGAGTTTTCCGTGGGAATTAAATTCCTTGTTTATGCGAAAAACCGAATAGGGTTAAACCCTAACAAAAGCTTTTAAGGAATTAAACTCCCCTTTTCTGAGGATTATGATTAAAGGAATTAAATTCCCACTGTTTCGACAGAACTATGTTCTTGATTAGGGTTCAACCCTGCTTCTTTTGTTTTGAAGGAATTAAATTCCCATAATACAGGGTTGAACCCTAACTTTATTTTGGAGGAATTAAATTCCTATAGTTCTATGAGAGTTAAATTCTCATACTTGCATTCCTTCTCTATGTTTTGGATCTGCATGGCAGGATCTCGACCCATTGAGAATTAAATTCTCAACCTTAAGGGGAGATGTGCACTTTGCAGATCCTCTATCAAAGAGGGAGGAGATATGCTCTCTCGTTTTATGCCTCAGAGTTAAACTCTGTTGAGAATTAAATTCTCTTTCTTTCCAAAAGGCTTTCCCTTTCTTACCTAGGGTTTTTGCAGAAGATCTGAGTCTTTTTCAAGTATCAAAGCTCTTCTCCTTTTCTCTTTTCTTCTCTGCGTATGTATATTTTTTTTGTGTCCCTTGGCTCCTATTTATAGGAGAAGCAGCCGAATCAATCAGTTTTTTGACGAATCTTCATTGAGATTTGATTTGCGTTCATCATTCATTTTGGGCCTTTGGATTATTAGGTGAATTTTATTCACCATTGGATCTTAAATCCAGAGATTCTCCTTTGTTATTTTGGTTAGATTTAAGGGGGAAATCTTTCCAAACCCGAGATTTTCCCATAGATAGATGATATTTAATCATCTCTGAATCTTTAATTTGATTGGTCCCAAATAATTACTTTCCTTTGGAAAGATTCGAATTTCCTTCAGAATTTAATTCTGTCGTCAAAAATGGGCTTTGAAAGCCGGTCACGTGTGACCACGTGACCCATGGTCACGTGTAGACACGTGACTCTCTTTGGAATGAAGAATCCTCTTCCTTTCTGCGCTATCTTCCGGTTGCTGTTGTAGCCATCACGTGCTACCACGTGACGCCTGGTCACGTGTGAGCACGTGACCCCTGCCTGGCGCTTCTTTCTCTGGTTCAATTGGAGAGCGAGTTTGCTGCTTTGAACGTCACGTGTCGACACGTGACCCTGGTCACGTGGGAGCACGTGACCTCTTCTGAAGCTCTTTTCCTTGACTTGATCAGCGAATCAAAGTGCGCTTTTTTCTGTATTTTATAGGTCACGTGTCAACACGTGACTGCTGTCACGTGTAAGCACGTGGCCTCTTTTGAAGCTTTTCCTGATTTTAAATCAGGAAACAGTTGGTTCACTTGTATCAGGATCGCCGTTGTACCTTTATTATTTCATTTGTATTCAGTAAGCTCCATCAACCAGACTTGTATTACTTGATAGATTTAGAAGACCGGTTGTTGTTATTTTGACCTTAGAGTTGCGCTTGTATTATTATGGTTTCTGGCAGATTTGGTTTTCTTTTGAGTTTTGAGCCTCGCCCTTCGGCGTTGTATATTATAGTGCATTGTGTGGTTGTTTCCGCCTTTTTGGCGTAGAGCTAGCTCCAGCTTAGGGATGCTTTTTTGTTGCTTGTATATATTATTCTTGTTGTACCCGTTTAGGGCCAGTTTTTACAAAGGAAACTCTGCCGAAATTTTTGACAAATTTGATATTTTTAAAACTTGTTTTCCTACACTTCTTCTTTTAAAGGGTTTAGATTTCTGGGCTTTGGCTTGCTTAGATTACGTTACGTCTCTAGACGTTTCGTAATTTAAGTGCCGGTCACGTTCCGTACTTTCGGATCGTGAGAAAGTTGGTATCAGAGCGCTAGGTTTAACCTTTGTCTAAATCTAGGTTGACCTTGGTTGATGGAGTAGGTGACTTAGGTAGAGTGACGTACCGTGGGTATGATCCGCGTCATACTTACGATACGCTACTCTGCTTAAGAAGCCTTAGGATGTACATTTTTTTGCACCATATTCTACTCGTTTCTTTGATCTATCTTCGTCGATATCGGATGGTGGTTTCTGTTACCACGGTCGCATAGGCAGAGGGAGCTGCGGCTCGAATGCGATGACCATTAGGGTATCGTTTATTCTTGAGGATTGAAGTATTGTTTAGCGTACGGACGAAGGGTATTCACATGTCGTCCAGACGAAGTTAAAAGGTTCGAACGAATGTCAGAAACCCATTTTCCCAAGTTTAAGGTATTCGGAAGTACATGCAGGTATTTCTATGGACACTCTAGAAGAATGAAATCCTAACTCGACATAATGACCATGAGAACGCTTTTGAACCTTAGGGTTTGCGGCAGTTCCATGGTGCCATTAGTGAGGCTTGGGTTTACCCTTCTACGGATGGTCCGCAGATGCTGGGGCATGTACTGGATATTTTTAAACCGTACTTGAGTGTTGAGCTCTTGGGGAATTATTGGATTTTGATGAATCGATCGAAAAGTTTAACGTAGTCCGGATATCAGGTGAAGAGATAGATTACGTGGGAGACTCTAGATATAAGCATAGCCGTTTGTAGCGCAGTCAGCATAGCTATGAGGAGGTGAGTCCGAATCAGTCGACATTAGAAAAGGCGCACATTGACGATAGTGTTTACGATTGCGATTTGGTGATTTGAATTTTATATTTCCGTTGTTTGGATTTTGTTATTTTGAGGATTTTGTTCTATGATTGGTATTTCCTATGTGTATATTCATTACACTCTATTCGTGTTTCATATATCAGTTGTATTGATATTGTTTTGTGCATATCCAGTGCACTCGAATTGGTTTTATACATTTTGAGATATTGATTTGAGTTCGTGCATATGGGTTGCACATGATTTTGACGTATGCTTCGACATAGTTTTCATGCACTTTTCGTACTGTGATTTCGATTTTGATATTCGGTATATGTTTTCGTGCACCGTGTGCACTTGATTGAGATTCTTGCGCACACTTAGCGCATTTGATGCGATTTTGTGCACACCAGATACACTAAATTGGGGTTTTGTGCAGATTAGATGCACTTGATATTATTTCCGTGCATGCCCGTTGCACTCGACAGATGTTTTTGGTGCACACCCGTTGCACTCAGTTTTGTTTCTGTGCGTATTCATGGCATCTGTATTTGATTTCGATTTTCGTACGCACCGGACGCACGGGGTACCTCGTATACTGTATTTGAGATTGATTTCATTTTGAGCAGTACGTTTTTATGATATTTACTATTTGGTTTGATAATCGAGCAGGACTATCCTGAGATCAGTACCTAGGTGTTTTTGCATGCTTCTCTATTCAGGTGTTTTTGCATGCTTCTCTATGATATTTTAATACTACGATGCGCACTATATACAAGTTATAGTCTTGATGAATTTCGTGTTGGTTTTCGTATTGGACTTTGACATGGTATTTTCACCATAACTCCGATGATTGCGTTATGCTTGACGGAGTTGATTTTTAGTTATGTATTGATGATTTCGGAGCCCCGATGATTTGAGTGTTCTGCTAAATGTTTTAGTATTTGGGGGGGGGGTTTAATTTAAATTCGGGGACCGAATTTCTTTAAGGGGGGAAGATTGTAATGTTTTAAAAATAAATAAATAATTAATTAATTAAATAAATAAAATCCTTTAGGTGAATTTTCTGATTATCGGTAAAATAAACCGTATTTTCCGTAAAACTTAACTATAATTATTTTTCATCATAAATTTAAAAAGACCTATTTTAACTATATAATTTCTAGTATTTGTTATTTATTTAGTCACTTATAAATTGTTAGTTTAATTAAATATTTTTCCTAAATTAATTATTTTTAATATTAACATAAGCTTTTAATTATACATTAAATGGATGCAAATTATAAATTGCAATGGGTTTATTTTTCAAAAGTGAACCATGACTTATTAGAATTAGGTTTGTAGCATGCTATTCTCCTCTTGAATCTAGGTTGGAAAATGAAATAAAATAAAATAATTAAAGAAAAGGCTAAAAAAGAGACATTAATTTATGAAGTTTCTACACACCCCCACACATTTCTTTTTCTCTCCCTCCTCTCACAAAATTCTGGCCAAAACTAGGGGGGTGCAATTCTCCATTTTCCCCACTTCATTTCCTCTCCAAAATTCTTCAAAAATTCATCCAAAATCAAACAAAAACCTCACAATTTGCTGATCCAATCTCTACCCATTTTTCATTGACCTATCAAGCATGGATCTTGGAACAAGTTAGCACTTTAGAGACTAGGTTGCATGTTGGGTTTTTTGTTGTGAAGGTATAATCCTAATTCAAGTGTTTAATTGTTGTTATAATACTTCAAATTAAGCTAATTAGAAGTGTAATTATGGTTTTAATCTTTGTGATTCAAAATTCAAGAATGCGTTATTAAATCAAATTAGCGTTTTCAACATTGGATATTGATCTTAAGGTGTAGTTTAACATGTTGAGACATGGAAAACTTAATCTAATTGTTAATTTGTTAGGTGTTACTTTAAAATTTTGCTAAATATGCCTTTTTTGCAAACTAGGTTTTTATAATTTATATAAATTGGTGAGATAAAATTCTAGTGATGATGTTTATCAATCATTCATGGTTTTAATGGGTAGACTAACATGTTAATTGAATGCAAAACCTAATTTGGTTACTAGTTGTTAATGGTTAGTTAAAAATTATGATAATTATGCTAAATTGCTAACTAGGTTTTTAGAAATTAATTTAATTGTGGGATTAAAATCTAGTTAGGATTATTAGTGCATCATTAAGGTTTCCATGAGTGGTTTAACAATTTAAAATATGCAAAATCTAGCTTAGTTGTTGAATTGTGAATTTTTCTTTAAAAAGTATTAAAATTTGATATTTTTGCAAACTAGAATTTTCAATTCAATACAAATTGATGAGGATAAATTATAGGAATGGTTTATATATCCTAGTTATGATATTTGGTGAATATTATGGCTATTAGTTTCGTTTAAACATCAAGTTTTGAAGTGAAACGGTTAATTGACGTTTTCTAGGTTTTCGGAAATAAACTGATTTGATTTATATTGAGTTTTCGATGAGTTTTGGAACTACGATTTATACGTTTGTGTTTTATCTTGATCAATCGGCGTTTGTACGCTGATGTCGAGGGTTATTTGGTCATTTTTGCATGAGTGGGTCTTAGGTTTTAAGCTATGCGCGTTTCGTGCGCTGTTTTGGTTATGTCTGCGATTTGAGTTATGATATTATATATGTTTGCGTATTGGTACCCCTCACGTGGACTTCGGAAGATGAAGAAGAGGATGGCGGCGTTGACTTCGGCAGACAAGGACCAGGTGAGTAGATATATATCTACAGCGGAAGTCGGGTGGATGGCGTTTAGCACCCCCGCAAACGTAGAATAAGGATATTACATATTATTATTAGGAAGTCGGACGTGACCTTAGATTCTTGGCGAGTAGGGCACCATTGAAGACGTTGGGGTGGATTAGGCTGATCTAGAAAGATATAACCAGAGGATGTTTGCCCTAGAGGGAATTCATAGGCTTCATGTAGACACACATATACGCACACACACATACACTTTGACTTGGTGTGTGTGTGTGTGTCTATATGTGATGTGTGTAGGTTTCTATATGTGTGTGTATGTGTGTGTGTGTATAACATATACACGTGATATGAGGAGGTTATATGATATCTGGGGAGGAGTCGGTATGACTGGGCGTGATGCCGTGAGTTAAAGATATACGATCGAGTATGATATGAGATGTACTATGATATTATCGGATCGTTGGGAAATGAGAAAATGGATATTTATATATAAACGATAATAGGTGATGATGACATTGAAATGTACGATACTCTAAAATAGAACCCAGACTGTAATATGTGACTTAATCACGATATGATATATGTGATATGATATTTCTGAGGATCATTTGACGATGTATATTTACTCTGACAATGATATATGTTTTTGATGATATTGGGATGTATGCGATTATAGCACAGTACCCTTGATCATGATATTGTTTGATGATGATATTATACGAATGATGATGTACATATATGATAGTTGACCCGTACCCCGATTTTGGAAAACCGTACGATGGATTTTACCGTACGAGGCATAGATGTGATGATTGATCCGTACTCTTGACTCGAGAAAGTCGTACTATGTACGTGACGATATTGAGGCTGAATCCCCGACTACTAGAGATATCGACTCAGACTTTAGGAGGATTCTTCTTACCTCTTGACTAGTGTCCTTAGTTAGTTCCTCAGTTGGTTAGGTAGATCTTAGTTTAGGCTCGAGTCATACTTATTTTCAAAACTATCAGATCATGTTTTTTTTTCAAACAACAAGACGTATGACTCGTAATTAGTATATATTCTCTAGTTGTGCGTTTACTACACATTCACTGTTATATTCATGTTGCATTTATCGCATTGCATATTCATACGTATGTTTCTTTAGCCAATATGAAACTCTGCCTGTTATGACACCGGCACTATTACCGATGATGCCCATGTTCCACGTATACTTATTTGCCAGCTCATACATAGCATCATCGGTAATTGCCATGCCACGTACACTTTAGAACATATTATCTTTTATTGATAGAATTAGCTAAAGGGTAGATCAATATAATAGTGTATGATTACTCTCATGTGCTAGTTAGACATTGCATTTATTACATAGACACTTCATGCATTCACATTTTCTTACTATCATGCAGTATTGTGGGGCTTATGCCGATACTCATTATTACTTACTCATGATTTTGGGATTTTGTAATTCTATGAGATTTCTGGATTTTGGGGAAAACCGCAAGAATATATATATAAACTTCTCTCTCTCCCTCTCTTTTTAAAATACAAGTTGCGTTTTTCTCGTGATGTATGTGTCGTCCACCATGAGATTCATATTTTCTGTTGGATTTCGAGACCCGATTCGAGGAGTGGATGAACCGTCTCGGGTACATGGTGGGCCCGGTATGGTACCCCGGGACAAGAAGCTCGAGTTGTAGACGATGAGCCTGGCAGGGGAAGACTACCTACCGGTGATGTCTGTGGCGGCGGATATCTGGAGGATACCGATCGTTGTCGTGAGATTTGATGATATGGGCCGATCCGGACTGACGGAGCCCAAGATATTGAGACTATGAGATATTGAGACTATGAGGTATTGAGATTTTTAGATTTACATGTTTTGTGTTGATGCTTGACACGGATTTCCATGGATTTTATTGATGATGTTTCAGATTACCATACAAATTTTACAATGATAAAGTTAAAGATTTCTTATACAGATATATCCAGATTTCATGGTTGATTGTTTTACATTCATGGTGCATGCATACTCATACACATGACATGTTACTACTTAAGGCACTGACACGAGCACTGAGCATTGCACTTACGCATAGATTATTACTCTGCCACTACTAAATGACTAGTGTTATATTAGGTATATTATTATGACCTAGGAAAGCGTCGTACATGCGATTTCTACTCGCAGATGTCTTCTACTCACGAGTTGGCAACTCACCCCCGTTGTGCCAAATTTTCTTAGAGGTTTCGATGTACAGGTTTCCTTGGCAGCTTGCTGGCACATCATTTCATTCAGGGTGATTTGCTTGGTAGGTTGGTTCACTTGTATCAGGACCGCCGTTGTACCTTTATTATTTCATTTTTATCTAGTAAGCTCCATCAACCAGACTTGTATTACTTGATAGATTTAGAAGACCAGTTGTTGTTATTTTGACCTTAGAGTCGCACTTGTATTATTATAGTTTCTGGTGGATTTTGTTTTCTTTTGATTTTTGAGCCTCGCCCTTCGGCGTTGTATATTATAGTGCATTGTGTGGTTGTTTCCGCCTTTTTGGCGTAGAGCTAGCTCCCGCTTGGGGATGCCTTTTTATTGCCTGTATATATTATTCTTGTTGTACCCGTTTGGGGCTAGTTTTTACAAAGGAGTCTCTGCCGAAATTTTTGAGAAATTTGATGTTTTTAAAACTTATTTTCCTACACTTCTTCTTTTAAAGGTTTTAGATTTCTGGGCTTCGACTTGCTTAGATTACATTACGCCTCTAGACGTTTCGTAATTTAAGTGCCGGTCACGTTCCGTACTTTCGGGTCGTAACACTGACACTGATACTGACACTGACACTTTACTTTACTTTTCCCTTTTTTTTGTTTTTATGGAGTGTTAAACACTCTTTGCGGCGCCCACGTGCAAAGCACGTGAGGCGCTAGATGCCAGGCGCCAGGCGATGGGCACTGGTTGATGAGTGCAGAGCACTTTATGTTAAATATCGCCCACGTAAGGGGCACGTGGGACGCTTTGAGCTAAGCGCCAACCACCGAGTGCTAAGCACTCCTTGTTGAGTAGCACTCACGTGAAGGACACGTAAAGCGCTTGGCGCCGAGCGCCAACCACCGAGTGCTAAGCACTCCTTATTGAGTAGCGCCCACGTGAAGGGCACGTGAGTTGGTTGGCGTTGAGCGCCAACCACTGTGTGCTAAGCACTCTTTATTGATCAGCGCCGACGTGAGGGACACGTGAGGCGCTCGGCGCTGGGTTTTTCTTCGTATATCCTGTTCTGAAGAGTTCAATTCTCTGTTCTTTTCTGGATCTTTGATCCCCAAGAACAAGTTCATCCCTATGAGAATTAAACTCTCATTTGTGGGAGACTTGTCTCATGGATCTCAGATCCAGAGAAAAAACTAAGTTCTTCTTTTATAAGGGTTAAACCCTTGGATATGTAGAGGAGATGCTCTGATCTTTATTGTTTTTATTTACCTCGGAGAGCGGTATTCTTTTTTCTTCTTTCTTCCCTCTTCAAACTTTCTTCTTGCTTGTTTTTTTAAAGTTTGAAGCTTATTGGGGGGGGGGGTTCTCTGTACAAGACTTGAAGTCTTGGGTCCTTTTATAGTATAGGCTAGTCTGTTGATTTAGTTAAAGAAATCTCTCGTTGAGAGATCCTGATTGATTTGGGGATTTTATCTACCGTTGGATTTTTGATCCAAGGAGCTCTGTTTTACAGAAGATATTTTTCTTGTTTTTAACAAAATTAGGAAAATATTTTCCCATATAGAATTTTTCTGTATATGGGTGATTTTTAATCACTATTGGATTTTTTAATCCAACGGTACTCTGTTTTACAGAGAGTAATTTTTCTTGTTTAGAAAGATTTGAGGAGTATTTCCTCAATAGAATTTTATTCTGTATTTTGATAATTTATCATCTCCGTTGGATCTTTGATCCAATGGCTCTGTTTAACAGAGAGATTTTAGTTCTGGCGCTAGCGCCCTCGTGCGAGACATGTGAGGCGCTGCCTCAGAGTTTTTAACTCTGAGCGTTGGCGCCCTCGTGCGAGGCACGTGAGGCGCAGTCTCAGAGTTTTTAACTCTTGGCGCTGGCACCCTCGTGCGAGGCACGTGAGGCACTGCCCTTTTCAAATTTTGAACAGAGCCTTGCTCTTTTATTGGGGGAAACAAATGCCCCCCCTACCGTTGCGCTCACGTGATTCACACGTGAGAGCGACGGTGGCAGCTTTTCCATCGTTGGATCTTCTTGGAAGTTGAATCGTCTTCTTGTGCTTATAAAGTAGGGCCTTTGGCCTTTGAGATGACTGCTGTTCATCTTCTCTTGTTCTTCTTTTTTTTAAAGAATTTAATTCTCCTTTCTGAGCTTATATCTCTGCCTACCTTCTAGAGTTAGAACTCTGCCCAAAAATTTGGTAAGGATCATAATCAAACCCCTTAACTAAGCTTTACTCTTCGTAGATCGTAGATCTTAAGATGTATTTTAAGGTTGCTTAACCCAGTAATTAGAACACTGTTCATCTTTCATGAAGAACTCTTAGAGTTTTTTTTGCAGATCTTAAAGATCTTAGGGTTTTACCCTGTTAAAAGCTTTGCTTTTGAGGGTTCTGGTAGTTTACCCCATCGTCTTTACAGAGCATAGCTCTTTTAGAAATTTTTTGGGAATTTTTTTCCCTCTTAATTAGAATTAGCAGATGTGAATTCTGTTTGTAGAGCACAACTCTCGAGGGAGTTTAACTCCTTGGCCCAATGAGATTTCTCATTAAATGAAAATCCTCTTAGGATTCCATCCTTAATGAGTGACTGCGCCATCAATGATGGGCCGTCACCTTGATTTTATGGTCCCCTCTTTGTCCCTTTCTTCTGCATTGCAGTGCGGTACAATTTTTTAAGTACCAAGTGTCAGAGTTCAGAACATAGCGTTGATAACTAACCTTTGTCTCTCTTTGTGTAGGTACTATGGCTTTTGACTCTTCTTTCCCTTTTTTTCGTTCAGAGAGCACCTTCGCCGACGCGCCCGTGGATCGTGAAGTCTTCGCGCTTATTAAAGATCATGACCCGGAGCAGAAATCTCTTCACCTATGGGGGTCGTGGTACAATCAGATTATCCAGGGTCGGCGCAGTTTTTCTTGTGCAGCGCCCCCAGAGCCAATTTCAGCAATTCATTACGCCGATTCGCCTCAAGTGAATTATGCTGTAGAAGAGGTCAATTGGACTTCGGAGGGTCGCCTTCAGCCTTCTATGGTATCAATACCCATACAACCACCAATGGTTTTGGATATTTTAGGACGGCGCATATGTCAAGACAAGTCACGCCCTTGGGGATAAGTCTATATGATAGAGTTAACTCCTCGCCAATCAGCTGGCTACTTGCAGTGGTCCCGGTACATCTTGTCAGCCAAGAAGTCGCTGCTGCTGAAGCTTGGGCTATATCTTGCCATATATGCTTCCCTCTTCCAATATCCCATGCCTCATATATGGTGGGTTAAGGTTTTTCTGGAACAGTGGAACATCCCAACTCACACATTTCTTCTATCGGATTGGGAAGTCTCAATTTCCTTAGAGGAGTTTGCGGAAATTTCAGGCCTACCTATCACGACCCGAATGTGGCACGTGACCATCACTTAAATCACGTGACATCTAAAGACGTCGACGCGGTCCAAGTAAGCCGAAACCCGGAATCTAAACTCTTTTTGAAAATATTGGAGGCGAGGTTTAAAATATTCATAAGATGGAATCAATTTAAAATAAACATTTAAGTTTAACTAAGTATGTTTGAAAAGTATCTATGACGTTTTGAAATTTGACAGCACCTCTTTTGTAATTGGAATAAAACCCGCTACAATATAAAAATACATATAGCATCCCAACGGGAGCTAGCTTCCACGCCCAAACGGCGAAGCAACCAAGCAAACAATATACGACGCACAATGGTGAAGAAAAGAATAGTGAAACCAAATCAACAATATAAAAAGGTCGATTCCAAAGAATACGACGCCCACAACACACAATTCTAAGTCTCGCTTCTAAGTCCACAATATACCAGTTCTATGTCGATGGAGTTTTACTAGATACAAGAAGACATGAATATACAAGTGTGAGTACGATACAAAAGTAACCCACCTGCCAAAGTAATCACCGAAAAAGGAATGTGTGCCCCAAACCGTGGATAATCCAAGCGGTAACACCTGCAAGAAACTGTGGCACAACGGGGGTGAGTTGCCAACTCAGTGAATAAAAGTACATCACAAGGTAGAAATCGAAATACACAACGATATCTAGGTCATAAATATAATACTATCATATCCTGTACTATTATAATATATGATATGCATATGTATCACAAATGCAACACTATCTATCATGCGATCCCAAGGTAGAATATATCAAATAAATGATTTGTATCTAGATAAAAGCCCATAAGTAGCCGAAAATATATATGTAAAACCTCTTCTTTAAAATAGCCGCGTAATACATATATCACGGTATAAAAGCAGACGTGATAATATGAAATATAATAGGTATCTTATTTAAGATATACGCCTTGCTGTTTTAATGAATAGTGTTAAGAGGTTTACAATTTAAAAGATTTCAATGTCATACCAGACATGTCAAAATAATGAGACTATAGCTCGATTTGAATTCCTTTTTAATGTATGCAATTACCAGTAAAGAGATATGCAGGTACTGTCCCCCGGATCAGTCCTGGTCGGCTACAATAACTATAATATAACTGGATACCTCATGATAGCAACATATCAATATATATGGATGTCCAGCATCGACACCCGAAATCAGAAATCTCTCGTGTCCATCACCGACACGCAAATCCTCAAATCTCTCGTGTCCATCACCGACACTCAAATGCAGATATCGTCGATATCATCTCAACAGATGATCGCTACTCGATATCCCCAGCCCCGATCGGTATCTCCTGGATATCCGCCGTGTCCAATCGAGCCCCGGCCAGTATCCCCTAGATATCTGCCGTGGTCATTTCTATCTCCGGTATCGAGTGTCCTTGCTAGGCTCCTCGCCTCACATGCGGCTATTCTGCCCCTCGGTCTCGACCGGTTCCACCATGTATCCGACTGTATATCCTCCCACTCAGTCTTGATAACGTAGAAATCCATAACCGTATAGCCCCCCACCCGGTTCGGAGTAAAACAAAACATAAAAACGACTCATTGTGGACATCAACTTATCGTATCCAAAGATAACAAGTAAAGAAGAAGAATCCTTGCGTTAATCATTCTGATGATATATTATATATATATATATATAACAGCATCCCATACCACTGATATATATCATCAAAAATAAAACATCCAGAAACTCATAAGAATCCAATATGAATACCCATAGTACCGGTATTCGCAATAATTAACATGTAAAATAGGTAAAGCGCGTAAATAATATCATATAAGTAATAAATGCAACCATCCTACAGTGTCATGCCAATACTAATGATGTGTAGTGTGGTATATGCGTCTGTGCTCGTGCAGCATGGCAATCATTAGTATTTGTGCTAGTATTCTATAAGTGTAATAGCACACTCATATCAATATCCACATACGCATTACATAGTATAACGGTCTTACAGTGACATGGCAGTACCAATGAGGTGTAGTGTAACATGTGCGTACGTGCTCGTACAACATAATACTCATTGGTAGTTGTGCAGTGTTCTATCAGAGTGTTCGTATCACGGAAACATATAACATCGATAATTATAACGCGAACATGTAAATTAAATCTAAGCATAACTAATAAATGTAACTACTTGCTATGAGCTATACCATTATCTTTGAAAATGAAACGAAACATTGGTTTTGAAATGAGGAAGCTGCCTTGGGTTGAAAATAGATATTTGTTTTGGAAATTGGCATCGCATCCTTGTCTTTTATCATCAAAAAGGGAAACGAATCGTTAGTTTTTAAAAGATTATAGTTCACTCAAGTATTACGTTCTAAAACGAAATAAAATATTATTTTACGAGTCTAAAGGAAACTTGGTCGTTATTCGGCATATGAATCTCATTATCACATTATCACAAGTATGGTATGGTTCCTCGTACCAATCCACCAAACCATCAATAATACTTTATGCACATGAATATACACTAAATACAACATGATTTCAATATCATTAACTTAAACAAACACAAAAGAACTAACTATATATCATAGTATCATGTGTATAAGGTTGCGGGGGTGCTTACGCCATCCACCTGACTTCCCCCGTAGATGTAAATTTACTCACCAACTTGTCGAGCTCGTTGAATCCATGATTGCAATGTCCGTCAACTCCGTCTCGGAAATCTTCGTGATCGTACCTATAATCGTAGTTAATTCATATCGACGTAAATATCATATCAAAAATCAAAACAACGAGTTAAGCACCCGTATGTTAGAACCTACAACTCACTTACCCCTAAAATGAAAAGATACCTCTGTTGTTAACGTACGGACGTCAACAATTCAGTAGCGGCACAGAAATACGAAAAGCCGTATCGGAATATCGGAAACTTTAGCAAAACCCATACTAAAACATTCCCAGAAATCTACGTATGAATATTGGGACAAATCAAACAATATAGTAACTTTTAAAATACCCAAATAAAGTTACAGAAGAAAAACCAACACAAATTTCTCTAAGAGGCCCGACGACGCCGGTCTAAAAGTGGTTCTCGCCGGATTAACTAGGGAGTTTGGGGCTCGGGCTTTAGGTATAGTCTCCTAGTGTCTTTATAATACTATGGTCTTATTAGTTTTTCTAATGGTTACACTTAATGGTTCCAGATTCAATTTTTATATGATAAATACCACAAAACAAACTGTTCTCTAATACTGCACATGAAAACAGATATTGAACAAGTTTGAATATGCAAAGAAAGAAGGAATTATACTAATGGAGATTGTGTACAAGGGAATACCAGCTCAAGGAGTGTAGGTGGAAGTTCCTAGGTGTTGTAGTAACTCTAACTTGATGAAGGGGTCCTCTTAATTCTCTCTTGATATGAAATACTTAGAGTATTTGGTGGGGAAAGCATGAATAACCTATAGTTTCAGTTGAGACTTTGCCTAAAGAGTTAGAAGAAAGAATAGGGTGAGGATGTGTGTAGAGAAAGGAGGAGGTGTCAACCATGAGGGTGTGGTGTAGTGTTGTGAAGGGATGGTGTAAAGTGAGAAGGAGGAGGTGGAGGGAGGAGAGCATGGTGAGGGTGTGCTAGAGCTGAGAGTTTAAACTAACTAAACATATAACCCATCATAAGAAAAATTCCCAATAATAAAACCCTTTTTCTTTAATTAAAATCCCTTTATGTAAAAATCTAAATCCATATGTAAAAAGAAATGAAATACTTATTCTAACACTTAAATATCATTATCTTGATATAAAATATCATGTCATGTTAAAATAATTAAAATATCATTTTTAAATGATATCACACACTTTTCTTCATATTTACCCAAAATAATCACATTTTTGCGGATATAAATCTGATATCAAAATTTCATAAGCGATATCATTTTTATAAACTCCTTATCTCTATATTTAAAATTATAAGTTAATATTTATAATTTTCCAAAATGTTACACTACCCGTCAGAGGGGAACATTACGAGGGAATACTTCCCCCTGACGAGTACATCTTTACCACCAAATCAGTGGTAATGGGTCTCACTCCGGAGAATGCTATTCAACATCGGTTCCCGAGCCTAATCAAGGTGTTGAACATTTATGAGAGTTTGTTTTTAGAGTCTGGAGGGCACGGAGTCGGCTTCGCAGATTTCATCGCCCGCTTTCTTCGCACAGAAGTCTTGTCAAAACAAGCCGCGAAATTCGCCAAGCTAGACGACCCATTTGGTTTCGGTTTGGATAACCAGCCGACGACGGAAGCGGATTTAAAAAATTTCTTTATTCCAGACATTCCATTTTTTATCCGGCCTATCGCATTGTCATAGGGACGCGTGTGGCCGTTGGGATTGCAAGGCTAGCTCATCTATATCATGGCCTGAGCTTAGCGGCAGACACTACTCAGCCAGGGGTAAAACTTGTACATCTTCCATTGCACTACTTCACGTCCTGGGTCGAGATGCACGTGCTGTGTGCTTTCGGTGTTCATAAACGACCCCGTTTCTACGATAGCTATAACTTTACTCGGGTCATGTATCTGGTTGACGCTTTTGCTTCAGACCCGTCGGAGCGAGAGGCTCAGCGACTGGTCCTCTGTCCACGCATGGTTGGGGACAGCTTGACCTTTGTCGATAGAGTTTTAACTATCGTCAAGGAATCTACCAGGGTGGTGCAACCGCTGCGTGATACTTTCAATGACGGGGCTCCCACGTTGAAGGCTCGGGAAATCCTGCACTTGTATTCAATTAGGCCGGACTTTTTAGTGTTCAGGCAAAACGCCTCGGCACTGTTCATGAGGTATAACCTGCATCGTTTTGCTCAACGGTTGGGTTACAATCAGGGTGTTCCCCTCGAGGCATTCTTAGCCGAGCCGGTTGCTACGGAAGAGGGTATTCGCAGCGCGCTGCACCACTTTATGCGACTAAATACGGGGTTCAACTTTCTTATCAGCGAGCCGAGCTATATGCCGAAAGCTTCGAACGCTTACGTGGCGTGGTATCGGCATGCGACGGGTGCTGTTGTCAGGGAAGAGAGGCGGCTATTACTTGATCATAAGGATGTTGTCCCAGCTGGTAACCCAGCAGTCCCTTTGAAGCGACGGACCGCCGTTCATCCCTCCTTAAGAAAAGTCACTACGGTTGTGGTCCCGTGCGCCTTCCCCGCGAAGCCTCAACCCAGTGTTCCCGTAACCGCGGTAACCGTGGCGTCCCCGGAATCTGGCGCTGATACGGAAATTGGGACCCGCCGCCCGAAAATGCCTGTCAAGCACAAGCTCTTATCATTAGCCGCTGGCGTCCGTTTGCAGAAAAAGAAGAAGCCTCTAGTTTCTGCCGATATCATATTTGGCTAGGAGCCACATGCTCCCTACAGGGAGGGTTTTTGCGAATACGGGACCAACGAGGGTTTGTTCGACACGCCTATGACCGATACTGATCTTCAAGCTGCCCTCGCTGTTTCCGAGCGACTAGCTCGCGAGGAAGCGGCGTTGATCACTATCGCAAAATCAGGTATACTTCAGTTATATTCTTCTGCGGCTCTCCCTTTTCTCTTTATTACGCTTTTACTAACGCTCTCTTCTTCAACAGGTATTTCTGCCAAAGAGGCTCTCACGGTTTCCCTCAGGACGTTCGAGGAGGAAGAGAGGCTCCGCGCTTTTTTGGGTCTTGGTATAAGTTGCTTCATTACACCTTTATTCTTTTTATTCGTGCTCTGACCGTTTCTTTCACCTTATTGCAGGGACTAACTCAACTCAGGTTATTCCAAGTGCAGTGCCGATCCCGAGTGGTGATGTAGCAAAATTTCTAGAGCCAGCTACTGTGGCGACGACCTTCCCAAAGTCACCGCAAGAGGCTTTGCTGAAGCAGCCGATGATAGACGCCGTAGCGGCTCCGGAGGCATAGCTCGGTTCGGATGACGACGTCCCTTTGTCGGAATTCTTAAGGAGATCATTTCTCACTGCTCAGATCAAAAGGAAGCGCAGGAATCATGCAGCAAGGGAGCGCGATGCCGGTTTAGCTGTAGGTGCAGGCTCAAGCAGTATTCCGCTTGCTGATACTCCTTCGGTAGATGTTCCCTCTACCCTGTCTACCCCCTGTAGACAGGTTGCACGCACAGCTCGGGAAGAAACTGAAAAGCTGCTCCAAGGTAACGTAACACCCAGTATTTTATTAGAACTTGGTCCTAGAATTTTGACATACGCATTTTTTTACATAGGGCCGAGTCCTGGCGACGGTATGGCAGGTGAAACGTTGACGATTACAGAGCGCGAAGTGGCTAGTCGTTCTCGGGAATCTGGGACTGTCCAGACTGCTACTCTTTCTCCCTATGGCTCCTTGATATCGGTGGGCGTCGCAAGTGTTACGACGGCCCTCGTCGAGTCAGGGGATGAGGCTATGGGCGCAGAATCTATTCCTCCGAGAGAGGGTGAAGAAGCTGTTACATTTGGTGACGCCCCCATTGCGATTTTGATCCATGATCCATCAGGTAGTCCTTAGGTCACTGTTTTCGAGTTTTTCGATCATGTTCAGCCCTTCTGATGATATTTTGTTTGTCTTGAGTATTGGCGCGGTGAACTCTGATGCTGTGCCGTCTGAAGAAGTGTCGCCGGTCACTGCTTTGACGGTCGCTGTCCCCTCGTCTTCTTCTGTGCCCTCCCAAATATTGGAAGGTATGGGTTTGTGACTTATTTATTTCACTGTGGGTACCATCCTCCTTGTATTGACAGTATATTATCGCACCTCTGCAAGAGTCCTTTTTGACCATTTATATCAGGTGTTGAACCCGCACTTTTCCTTTCAGTCGAAAATCGTTCCACCTTCTGGTATTGGTTAGTATATTCTTCAGTTAATGTCTCCTCCTTTCTTTTATAGATAGACGTATTGTTGCTAAGTCTTCTTCATATTGATCATAGCGTCATGGGTCGGAGGAGGAGACGAAAGAATAGCCGTGCCTCCGGTACTCCCCATCCTGCCGCCTGTCACAGCCGGTATAATAGACTTCATCCCTCATGTGTTTTCCTTATCTCTCGAGTCGATATTTGACTGTAATGCATTTTGCAGCAATTGTACCGGCTCCAGCTCTTTTTGAGTCTCACATTCCAATGCCCGCAGGGCCCTTCGCTAAACGTATATCTTCCAGGGGCGCCGCAAATAGCCGGCGAATGTTGAGCGAATTTATCGAAGATTTCAATGCCGAGGCCCTCACTTCTGCTACGGATTTTTCCATTGAAGTCAATCCAATGTTGGCGACACTCGTGAACTTCCATGATGAAGATCTCGTCAGCTCTTGGGTTGATTACCGCAGAAAGATCGAAGCTTGCCTGCACGAGATTGAGCTCAAGCGTCTCGCTCCTGAGGTGTTGGCTTCAAACTCCCAGCGGGCTGCGTGGGTCGAGCATAGTGTTCCTTTCATTCGCCATTTTGAACAAGAGACGACCCTGAGACGAAAGGAACATGAGGTAGCTTCCAGCGAATCTGTCCGATTGCGCGCCAAGGTTGAAGTGAATGCTGCATAGCTAAAAGCTATTTTCAATAACCTCCAGCGATGTATTTCGGATGGGTTGACGCTGAAGCGGACGCTTGACTTCACCGAGCGGTCATGCAGGACTGCGAAGTTGCCATGCTAGAAACCGATGAAAATCTTTCGTCCTGTTTGCGGAACAGACTTAAGTTGAAGAGGAGTTGGCCGTGGTAGCTGACCACGGGAAAGGATTGAGAGGAGCACGCGAGTGGCTTGCTGATTTGTTGAAGACGCCTCCTCCTTAATAAACCGTCTTTGTACCTTTTTTGTATCGACTGTAAACTTGTGATTCATGAATAACATGTATTCATTTTGATTCCTTTATGAATTGTATCTTGTATTCACTTGAATTCATAAATAAAAGACATATTTTATTTCATATTGGCATGTAACTCTGGCAAATGTGGCCCATAGATAGTCCTTCTTGACCTCCTTACAGGGCAGCGATGGCTTAGGAAACAGGTTTGGATTTGCCGCCTAAGACTTTCCAACTTTATGAGCCGTGAGGGTCTCATAAAGACTTTTCTCCCTACGAGTCGAGAGGATTCCGTAGGTGTATTTTCTCCTCAGAAGTCGTGAGGACTCCTAAGTGCGTTTTCGCTTGAGAGTCGTAAGGATCTCCCAAGAGAATTTTCCCCCTCACAAGTCGAGAGGACTCGTAAGTGGTTTTTTTCCCTCCTTGTCGATATTCGACTTTGGAGAATATGGCCCGTGGATAGTATACAAGAGTCAGTTTGGACCTGCTTGTAGGGCAGCGATGGCTTAGGAAACAGGTTTGGATCTGCCGCCTAAGATTTTTCAACTTTATGAGCCATGAGGGTCTCATAAAGACTTTTCTCCCTATGAGTCGAGAGGATCCCGTAGGTGTATTTTCTCCTTTAGGAGTCGTGAGGACTCCTAAGTGCATTTTCTCTTGAGAGTCGTAAGGATCTCACAAGAGAATTTTCCCCCTTACAAGTTGAGAGGACTCGTAAGTGGTTTTTTTCCTCCTTATCGATATTTGACTTTAGAGAATATGGCCTGTGGATAGTATACAATAGTCCATCTTGGACCTACTTGCAGGGCTACAGTGCTTAGGAAACAGGTTGATATCCCCGTTGCCTAAGGCTTTCCACCTTCATGAGTCATGAGGGTTTCATGAAGATGTTTTTCCCTACGAGTCGAGACGAGTCAAGAAGTTCTCGCAGGAACATTGTTTTCCCTACGAGTCGAGACGAGTCGAGACGAATCGAGAAATTCTTGCAAGAATGTCTTAACGTCATAGTTAACCTCTGCTCTTTACGACAGAGGTCCGTTAGGGTCTGCGGTACTAGGGTTTTTGTCCGTCGTACCGTCGCGTTGGCTGATGCATTCCCCAATACGCAATTTGCTGTTCGAGTAGCCCCGTGACTGTCGTGTTTCTGATCCCTTCGGGGGCTGGACAAGCCGTCTTCAAGTAATCTCTCAGGTCATATTACCGTCGGAAGAGCAAGCGTTAGGGATTTTCCATGCCTCTTTTTACTTGAAGTTAGGCTCAATTTAGGAGCCCCGATGAGTCATGACCACTCCGCGCTAGCATGGGATGATCTCCGATAGTCTTTCAGGTTTTATTTGAGTTGCCGTCAAGACCTTGAAGCTAGGGATCTTCCTTTGCTTCGTTTATTGACATTGTGTCTGCTATATTGCGACGAATGCCGAGCTTGTCTCTAGGTTGTCTATGAACCGTCGAGGCTTGGAACTAGGGACTTTTCCATGGTTCCATTTGTTGATATCGCGTCTGCATCCTGCTGGAGTGAGGAAGAACGCCGTTGTTTATCTCTAGGCTGTCTGTGAACCGTCGAGACTTGGAACTAGGGACTTTGCCGTGGCTTCGTTTTTGGACGTCGCGTCTGCATCCTGCTGGAGGGAGAAGAGATGTTGTTGATCTCTAGACTGTCTGTGAACCATCGAGATTTGGAACTAAGGACTTTGCCATGACTCAGAGGTAGTCTCTAGGTTGTTGGTGAACAGTCGAGCTTTGGAACTAAGGACTTTGCCATGGCTCCGCTTTGTTGACGTCGGGTCTGCATCCTGTTGGAGTGAAAAGAAACGCCGTTGTTGATCTCTAGGTTGTCTGTGAACCATCGAGACCTGGAACTAGGGACTTTGCCATGGCTCCGAGGTAGTCTCTAGGTTGTTGGTGAACCATCGAGACTTGGAACTGGGGACTTTGCCATGAATCCGTTTTGTTGACGTCGTGTCCGCATCCTGTTGAAGTGAGAAGAAACGATGTTGTTGATCTCTAAGCTGTCTGTAAACCGTTGAGATTTGGAACTAGGGACTTTGCCATGGCTCCGTTTTGTTGACGTCACGTATTCATCATGTTGGAGTGAGAAGAAACGCCGTTGTTGATCTCTAGGCTGTTTGTGAACCGTCGAGACCTGGAACTAGGGACTTTGCTATGGCTCCGAGGTAGTTTCTAGGTTGTTGGTGAGCCGTCGAGATTTGGAACTAGGGACTTTACCATGGCTCCATTTTGTTGACGTCGCGTCTGCATCCTGTTGGAGTGAGAAGAAACGCCGTTGTTGATCTCTAGGCTGTCTGTGAACCGTCGAGATTTGACTCTTCCTTCAACAGAGCCCGTTGGGGAAATGTGGTTCCCTTTTCGTTTATGCACATGGATTGTATACAGGGGTTGATGTGGACACACCTGCAGGGCAACAGTTTCATCATTTTCATTCATTTTTTTTATTTCTTTCCGCGATGCTCTATCATTTCAGCTTTTTATATCGTGAAAGTCGCGATTGCCCCATCATTTCGGTTGTTTTTATCGTGGTTACCAATCATTTCGGCCATTTTCTTTTTACTCGCTGCTTTTTATTGCGAGTTGCCTAAACATTTCGGCTGTTTTTATATGCGTATATTTTGCTCACTGATTTTTATTGCGAGTTGCTCCATCATTTCGGCTATTTCATATGCATTTATTTTTGCTCACTGATTTTCGTTACGAGCCTGGAACTTGAGATCCGATACCAATCTTAGCATCAACATCGCTGCGACTGGAATATTGCCAGGAGTGAATCATCATTTACCGTGAAAGAACTTGGAATTTGCTATTGATTTAGGCATCAACATCGCTACGACTGGAGTGTTGCCAGGAGCGAATCATCATTTGCCTTTGCTGATTTGAACAAAGGAGGCTTAGTAAACATGGTTAGGATCCTGCCAACTAAGGCTTTTTAACTTCATGAGCTGTAAGGGTCTCATAAAGGTATTTCTCCCTACAAGTCGTGAGGATCTCGTAGGTGTATTTTCTCCTTAGGAGTCATGAGGACTCCTAAGTGATATATTCTCTCGTAAGTCGTAAGAATCTCACAAGAGTGTTTTCTCCTTGCAAGTCGAGAGGACCTACAAGTGTTGTTCACCAAATGGGGGAATTTCACGCCATTGGTGGAACTGGACGAGGGAAAGTTTATTTATGCCCGTGGATTGTATACAAGGATCAATATTGACCGCCTGTAAGGCAATTTGAGGAATGTGATGGCTTAAGAACAGGTTCAGATTCCTGTATCTTAAGACTTTGAATCCTATAAGCCGTGAGGGTCTCATAGGAGGAGTTCTCATGAGTTGAGAGGATCTCGTAAGTGAAAAATTTACGATATTGTGCCATTTCGGTTTTTCACAAGCTCGCCGGTAGCCCTGCTGTTTTTACTCACGGTGCCCTTTCGGGTTTTCATCCGTGCCCATTTCGCTTATGGACGTACCGTGTTTTTTATTACAACAAGATTGCGCCATTTCAGGTTTTCACAAGCTCGCTGGTAGTCCTGCTGTTTTTACTCACGGCGCCCTTTCGGGTTTTCATCCATGCCCATTTCGCTTGTGGACATATCGTTTTTTTAACAACGAGATTGCGCCTTTTCAGGTTTTCACATGCTCGCCGGTAACCCTGCTGTTTTTACTCACGGTGCCCTATAGGGTTTTCATCCATGCCCATTTCTCTTGTAGACATACCATTTTTTTTGAATTATGAAACTCTCAAAAATAGTTTCGCCGCCGGTGACTCATCTGTTTGCCGGTGGGATTTGAGTTTCAGTCCTCGCTGCTGGGACTTGTGAACTTGAATTCCACTATCGCCGTGTTTGAGGTGGTGTACTTAGTTTAAGGACATTACGGTCCATTGTTAGTTTAGGGACATCTCGGTCCTTTGTTAGTTTAAGGACATCTCGGTTTATAGCTATCTTCGGGGTGAAGTTTTGCCTTATAGAGTTTGGACTCAGGAAGACAGCGAGCGGACACGAGCGTCGTTATCTATCATTAACCTGAGCCGTGACTTGTCAAGCGTAGTATTTCTTAAGGAACCGGCCATTTATTGGATGGAAGGGTCTTTCGCCATTCATATCTATGAGCAAGTAGGCCCCACCTTGGTAGACATTGTCTATGATGTACGGGCTTTCATAGTTTGGCTCGAATTTCCCCCGCTTTGCACGGTTTGGGATCATAGGTCCTTTTACGACTAGCACGAGTTCGTCTTGGCAGAACGTTCTCAGTCTGGTTAATCTTTCATATGAGCGCGTCATCCTTGCGTTGTAAGCTTCCAGATTTTGCTGCGCCATGAGACGAGTTTCATCGAGGGCGTCGAGCTCCTCAAGCCGAAGATGGGCATTTTCTTCATTCGTCAGCTCGTATCGAACAGCCACTCGTAGAGAGGGTAATTCTATCTCTAAAGGAAGTACCGCTTCCGTGCCGAATACCAACGCAAATGGCGTTGTATTCATGGCCGTTTTGAACGTGGTTCGATACGTCCAGAGAGCTTCATGCAGCCTCTCGTGCTAGTCCTTTTTGTTTCTGGACAATGTTTTCTTTATGATTTTCGTTAAGGTCTTGTTGAAAGCCTCAGCTAGACCATTATCTCGAGGATTATAGACCGAAGAGTATCTCCAATCTATTTTATATTGCTGTGCGAAGCGGCTGATCTTATGGCTCCTGTAGGCTGGCCCGTTATCCGAGATGATCTGTCGCGGAGTGCCGAATCGGTAGATGACATGTGTCCTGAAGAAATGGAGGTTGTTCTCCGTCTTCACTTCCCTTAGCGGTATTTCCTCTGCCCACTTAGAGAAGTAATCGGTTGTTGCTAATATAAACCGATGCCCCTTGGATGACGCTGGTTCGATAGGCCCAATTATATCAGTTCCCCACATTTCGAACGGCCAACTAGCCAGTGTTGGGTGTAGCGGATTTGGATGCTGATGGATAAAGTCCTCGTGAATTTGGCACGAGTGACACTGCTTCGCATATTCGAGGCAGTCCTGAATCATTGTGGGCCAATACTAACCCATTCTCTTGATCTTCAGCTTCATCTTTGGCCCGACTTGATGAGAACCGCAGAGCCCGTCGTGAGTTTCTTGGATGACTCTACTTGCTTCCTCCGGTCCCAAGCATCTTAGCCACAAACTGTCGAACGATTTCTTATATAGAGTATCATTTACGAAGGCGAAGGATAGAGCTCGTTTCATGAGCTGATGTCTTGACGACGCGTCTTCGGGCGTATGATGAGATTTGAAGTAGTCTATAAAGACTTCTCTCTAATCCTTCGCCTTTTCTTCATCCTTTAACTGGAAGGCCGCTTGTTCGGTCACTTCCTTTCCTTCAGATGATCCCGGAGATATTTCTGCTGGCGCGAGAATCCGATGGCTTTGCACAATGATCCTTACGTCATCGAGGTTTTCGTCAGCCAGTTCCTTACCAAGCTTGGCTAATGCATCCGCCTTGCTATTTTCTGCACGCGGTATGCTTTCCAGGATGTAGGAGGGGATCTGAATCAGCAATTGCTGCACTCTTTCGCCATATTTTTAACTCTGGCTTGCACGTCTGGTAGTCGCCATTTACTTGGCTAACGACCAGCTGGGAGTCTCCATATATGAGGAGGTTTTCGATCCTCATGTTGACAGCGATCTCAAGACCTGCTATCAAAGCTTAATATTCCGCTTTGTTGTTTGTTCTTGGCTTTGTTGAGGAAAGGGCAAAATGCATTATCCCTCCTTGTGGAGTTACGAAGATAAGGCCTACCCCAGCTTTGATTCTGGGGGCGTTGCGCTTTTGCTTCTTCATAGAAGATACCCCATCAAAGTAAAGTTCCCATTGAGGGTCATTTTCCTCATCCTTCGCTCTTTTGATTGCATCGAACGCGTGTTCGTCTGGCAATTCGCAATTTAAGGGAGAATCGGCTGGTATTGGATGCTCAGCGAGAAAGTCGGTGATGGCCTGGCCTTTTACTGCTTTGAGGGGTCGATACGTTTTCGAGAACTCCATCAAGAGGAGGGCCCAATTGGAAAGTCTTCCTGTTAGTATGGCTCTTGACGTCAAATATTTGAGAGGATCCACCTTTGATATGAGATGGACCTCATGTGCCAAGGCGTAGTGCCTGAGTTTTGTTATCGCGAAGATTAATGCCAGGCAATGCTTTTCGATAGGGGAGTAGTTGTTTTCTGCCCCCAAGAGAACTCGACTCAAATAGTAGAGAGCTCTCTCTTTCCCTTGGTCGTTCTTCTGTGCCCATAGCGCGCCTAAAGAACCTTCAAGGGCTGTTGTGTACAGGATGAGGGGCTTTCCTTTGACCGGAGCAGTCAGTAAACGGGGGATTCTGCAGATACTGCTTGATTTCGTCCAATGCACTTTGACATTTATGATCCCAAACGAATGGGGTCCCCTTCTTCATTAGATGACCGTGGGGCGGCATTTTCCGGAGATGTTAGCTATGAACCGTCGGATATATGCGAGCTTTCCTTGGAGAGACCGCAATTGTTTGAGAGTTCTTGGCATGGGCATTTCCATAATCTCCTTAATCTTTGACGGGTCTATTTCAATACCTCGGTGTCGGACGATGAATCCTAGGAATTTTCCTGAGGAGACTCCAAATGTGCATTTCAGAGGGTTCATCTTTAGATTATATTTCCGAAGACGCTGGAACGCTATTTTCAAATGCCCCAGTGCTCCTCGTACGATTTGCTTTTCACCATAAGGTCGTCGATATAACATTCGACAATCTCGTGTATAAGGTCATCGAAGATCTTCGTCATGGCCCTCTGGTAGGTGGCGCCTGCGTTCTTCAGACCGAAGGGCATCACTTTATAGCAGAAAATGCCCAGCAGAGTCCGGAAGGCGGTGTGCTTTTGGTCTTCAGGATGCATCTTTATTTGATTATACCCCGAAGATCCATCAATGAAGGAGAAGACCTCATGAGTGGACGTGTTATCTATCATCAGCTCGGTAACCGGTACGGGGAAGTCATCCTTTTGGCAAGCTTTATTGAGGTCTCGAAAGTCCACGCAGACACGTACCGTCCTATTTTTCTTCATCACTGGGACAATGTTGGCGATCCAGTCGGGATATTGAACTTCTTGGATGAAGCTAGAGTCAATTAGCTTCTTGACTTCGGCATTGATACTCATCTCAAGTTCGAGCCGTATTCTTCTTGGTGCCTGCTTGATTGGCTTAACGTCCGGCGATATAGCCAATTTATGCATCGCTATTTTTGGATCTAGTCCTGGCATCTCGGAATAATTCCATGCAAAGCAGTCTTTATATTGTATGAGCACGTCTTTTAGTGTGTCCACCTGCTCTTTAGACATCAGCTCACTGATGAACATTGGCCTCGGATCGTTTTCCGTCCCCAAGTTGATTTTTCTCAAGTTGTCTGCTGTGGTGTGTATCCCATCTTCCAACTCTTTTGGAGCTGGTGGAAATTCTGAGATCACCTCATCCTCATCTTCATCTGTGAAGCACTGGGAGAAGTCATCCATATTCTCATGCTCCCCCTCTTTTGAGAATGTTTTCATGTGGCAGGTACGAGTTCGTTTCCAAGACCGATGTTGATCTGGTTCTACTCTCGCTATATAGGTTGCTTTCAGCTCATGCTTTTGTGGTGGGGTTACCCTCCAACTATTGGATAGAGCAAACATGCCTTACTGATACTGGTCTTCAACCCAGTCTTTGAAGGTGAAGCAGTTTTCAAGAGGATGTCCTATTGCTCGGTGATAGGAGCAATAATCCGGGTGATAGACCTTGTTTATCTGTTCGGGATACCGAGACTCCGGTAGCATCATCATTTGATGCTTCATGATAAGGTTGAATATTTTCCTCATCTTGTCTCGAGGGAACGAGTACTCCCGGCTCATCTTCTTCATAAAAGACGGGTTCCAGCTGACTTTCTCTCGATCGCGTGGCTTCTTGGATCTGCTTCGCTGTTTTTGAACGTCATTCCCGTTCTTCACCTTGTTGTTGCTTCTGCGTCGGGCTTTTTCTTGCCACGAGAGCGCACAGCGGGCTGAGGGAGAAGGGCATCGTCGTCTTCTCTTTCCGTAGCCTGCTGAATGATACATTGCGTCCTGGCTTTCTCGTAAATGGCCATTTCGCGGCTGTGGTCATCCCGAACTTTTTGACCCGCCTCCCTTATGAGCTTGTCAATTTTTTCTTCGAATGACAGACTTGGTATTCTTACGGCGGGATCTCGCTCTGGTTCAATATCAGTGCTATCTGTACGAGCATTCCCTTCTCCACCAGAGTCGTTTATAACACGGCAGCCATGGAATAGATCATTTCTTGGACCAAACATATCCAACCCGGTCATCTCTATCTTCCCGTTAGGCATCTTTCTCTGAGTCCCGGGAACGTCCCAAATCTTGTTGTAGAACTGGGCTTGTCGAGTGGTTTGTTTAAAGGGTACGCCTTGGCATCTTAATAGCCTCTTCAATCCCTCTGTGTAGTATCTGAGAAGACGGATTGGTTTGAGCCTGTCAAGCGTAGGTTCGGCATCATGCCAGACTTCTCTTTCCACTTTGGTCTCTGTAGAATGGTAGAAGAAGATCGCATTTTCATCTCTCCACCTAGGAGGGACGTAGAAGGTCTGCAGCTCTTGCATGATGCATGTATCAAGCACATCGAGTTCTTTGTAATGCCGCTGTGGAACCATGGCAATTTGCAAACTCTGATCAGCTCCAGTGACGGTTTGTATTGATGGACGAACAGAGAATACTGCGTTGATCTCGTCTTTAGAGTCGCTGCTAAAGACCAAAATAGGAGTAGATGGTCCTGGCCTGTTTCTTTGGGGTTGCCCTGAGTAAACCATCTCTTCACCCTCCTCGATATCACTCCCGAAGACCGGGATAGGAGCGACGGCTTTTTGCTTATTCTCCGGCTCATGACATCTTTCCGTATCTTCAAAGTCTGGTAGGAAGTACTTTGCGTCTTCATATTTTCGGACTTCATTTACGGAGAATGGATTTAGTTCCCCTCGTCACGATGTACTCGAGGCCGTGTTTGAAATACTTCATACACTGATGTTGTGTAGAAGGGATAACGTTGTACTCGTGCAACCAAGGCCTGCCGAGTAAAGCGTTGTAGCAAGTTTTGGCGTCAATGACATGAAATTTGATGTCAGTGACGAGCAGCTCGAAGCGTAATGTCAGTATTACAGACCCGAGCGTTCGTGATGACCTAGAGTCAAACCCGGAGATGGTAATTTTATCCCGAACCAGGTGCTGAACGTTCATGCAAATCTCCTTCAACACTCTCACATTGAGATGGTTGACGGAGGACCCGTTGCCAACCAGGATCTTCCCTATCTTGATGTCGTGGCAGTACCCGGTTACATACAACGGACGTTTATGCTCGCACGTTCCGAGGAGGAGGTCTTCATCGCTGAAGGTGATGTCAGCTGTGTGAACTTCTTCCAGCTCGTCCTTCATCTTTTCTTCTGCTAGAAAGGCTTGAAACTGATCGGGCTCTTGTAACGCCCTGATCAGAGAATCCCGTGCCTCTTTGGACAGGAGAAGGGAATCCAAAATGCTCAATTGTGAGGGTATCTTTCTCAGATGTGTCAGGACATTGTAATCCACCTTGTTTTTCTTAGGTGGGTCCTTGGCTGTGTGCTCTTCAATGACTCTATCATCGAGGGCAATCTTCTCAGGGACTTTTTCCTTCCTCTTTTCTCTCTTACCCGAACCTTTGTTTGAGGGTCCGAGATTCTTTTCAGGCAACGTACGGTTACGCAGCTGAATGTTCTCATAGTTCTTCACCTCTTCTTCTTTTCTAGTGGTGGATTCCTTGAAGAGAGAGCCGAGAGCTATTTCTTCGTCAGAATCACTCCCGAAGGTAAGAACTTGAGATTTTCTTTTTGTCGAAATGGCATCAACCATATGACAGTTATCGGCTGTTCCTTTACGCTCCTCTGTCGTGCTTCTATGTTCCCGACGAGCTTTGTGCTTCATCTGCTTGAAGTGTTGTCGGTGGGCCACGTATCTCTGCCACCACTTCTTAAATGGCATTTCACTCTTCGGTAGGGTGTATGACCCTCCGATTGTATAAGCAGTAGTTCGGATGTACATCCGCTTCATCAAGACGCGTATTCCCGGGGGTATTTCCTTCGAAAGGTGGCAGCTTCATTCCTATAGATAGGGCTTTGGCAAACCGTTTTCCCATTTTAAACTTGCTTTTGTCTGCCGCGGGTTTGCTTCGATCCAGTTGGAGTACTTTGTGACTCTTCCTTGCCGCAGCTTCCTCATCCTGACGCCGACGCTTGGCCTTTTCGTATATGGCCGTTTCACGTTCTCGATCGGCTTTTCTCTTTTGAAGGGCTTCGTTTAGTTTTCGGTCAATCAAGTCATCTGATGGCTCTAGGGATTTTGACGCCGGTCCTGCCCCCAGTTCCTCTGCGTTGCTTTCCGAAGCCGAGGGAGCTTCTTCGTCTTTTAACGACAAGTGAGTGACCATGTGGAAACTCGCTACATAATCCTCAGGTTCTTCTGACGAGCCATTTCCTTCATTAATGTCACTGTCTCCGTTCTCAAGAATATGCTTGAGGAACTCTTCAAGTGTGACTGGAGTCCGCGCCTTTTGGTTGTATTCCTCCACTGCATCGATGTATTTTTGCAGATCCATATGATTGTCGTTGAGCTGCACGGGCTTCTTGGTCTTCTTCTTTTTCTCAGAAGACTTTGCAGACCTGACCTGGGTGTTTTGCCCATCGCTACCAACTTTCGGTGCTGGACGCGGTTTCAGCATCCCGTCAATAATCTCGGGCTCCAGCAGGCTTTTCCATCTGATCGTCGGGCATACTTGAAGATCCTTCAGTATTCTTTTAATTTTAGCCGAAAGGACAACTTCCCACGGAGCTTCTTCTACAAATGAGCATGATGCCCTAGGCGTGTCCACCTTTTTAGGAGCGTGCTGCTGTAGCGGGTTCACCTTCCAATTTTCGGGCAGTGCGAACTTGCCTTGTTGGTATGGGTCTTCAACATAGTTTTTGAAGATGTAGAAATTTTCGATTGGGTGGCCCATTACTCTGTGGTAGGGGCAGTAGTTAGGACTGTTGACGTCACCAGGCTGCAGTGGGTGTCTCGGATCTGGTAGAATGATGAGCCTGTTGCACACTGCCAGTTCGAACAGCCTCCTTGTTTTATCCCGGGGAAACGAGTAAGGACGTCTCAACTTCTCTTTGAGGGATCGACGTGTGTTGCCTTGGCGAGAAACCGGTTTCGGGTCACTCGGTTGTTGTTGAGCGTTGGCAACGAAGGTCGCTTTCCCTTTGCCCTTTTCATTCCGGAGATCCATTTTTGAAGAGGACGGCCTATGGCCCATCTGGTCCATTTGGGTCAGCTTATCAATCAAGGCCTGGAAGGTGGTCGTCTTGAAGAACATCATAAATTGGGATATAGTTGCCTGAGGATCAAGGGTCCCCACGAACATGCCCACGGCAGGAGCTTCTTCTATGCACTGTTCGCATTTTGACCATAGATTCCGCCACCGAATTGCGTTTTGAACCCAGGTCTCTCCTGGCTTCACCCTGGCATTGATTAATGTCATGATTGGGGTGCGTTTGCTTGCGCTTGCGAACCGCTGTGTGAACAGTAACTCCATTTCTGTAAATGTTTTGACGGAGTCATTCGGAAGCTCTGAGTACCATTCAAATGCTGTTTTCGACAAGCTGTCGACGAATTGGCAAAGCAGCAGTTAGTCGTCGCCTCCAGTATTTCCGCATAGAGCTCTGAATTGAGCAACATGCTGGTGTAGATTGCCCGTCCCCTTATACACATGGAACTTAGGGATCGTATATCCTGGATGGAACTTGATCTGATCGTACCAGCCTGGATAAGGTCGTCCAGTTCTGACAACTTAGCCAGCCGCTTCACTTGTTTGATGGGCTCGTATTTGCTGAGCTATGTAGTTGTCAAGGGTAGCTTTGGAGATCATCTCCTCTCTGGTTGCTGATAGAGCCGGAAGAGGGTTTGATGTCTCCCCTCTGTCGGCTTCAATGATTATCGGTGGATCTTCGGCTGGAGGTTCTGGCTGGATCATCATTCCAACCATGTCTTGGAATAGGAGCGCCATTTGTTTTATATTAGCTACTTGTTCGGCGGCCTCCTTATATTTTCTCTCCAGCACCCTTCGCAGGAACTCCGTATCGGTCTCTTGATCTTGGCGTTATTCGGACGATGCTTTCGTGCTTTCTTTCTGCCCAGTGAGTGCGGCCATCTTCGTCAGCATCTCCTGGAGCTTTTGTTGTTGCTCCTGAGATTTTGTCATAGATCGTGTGAGTGGTCGATGACCCATAGAAGTACGGCTTTCCTCTTTCCCAGAATCCATGTACACCACGTGTACTACCATGCCCCCAGACTTGGGGCGTTTGGGTCCAGTGCCTTTGGAATTCGCCGCATGCAGTAGGGTTTTCTCTAGTCTTCTCCTTTTGTGGGAGGTCAAAGTTGAGGGGGCCATTGCAGCAGGTACCCATGAAGACGATACCTTCCGTGGTACGATGGGGGATGGTCCTCCTCTTGCCGAGCCTTCGTTTTCTTCAGTCGACGGGAGTAGTCTTTATCGATCACAGAATCTTGGACCTTTCGCCAGACTCTGTGGATTTTGGAGGACAACCGCTGAGGGGGTTGCTCTGGCTCTGTCTGCATTGTGTTTTCAACAGGCGGAGGAGACTTCTTTAGTATAGCGGTTGGAGAGTTCTTGCGCACCTTCCTGAGCAGCTCGAAGCTGTTCCCAGTTGGAACAGCAACGTCAATTTCCACCATTGGAGCTGGTGGGGTAAGTCCAGAGGGGGAACTGCCCCCAGCTTTCCTCACTCGGCTCCAGTGGCGACGTCGAGCATGCCTTGCAGATGGGACCGGTTCAGTTACGGGAGTGGCTTCGTCATGTCCCCTGCTTTGGCGAAGGGTTACAGCTGGTGTCAGCCTGTCGAAGACTGACGTTCGTTGAGAGGGGACGGCCAATCTTTTGAAGGCCGACCTTCTGGTAGGGGAAGAATTTTTGACGACTTCGCCCGTAGCAGAAGTTGGAACGACCAGATTTGCGAAGACCGATCTTTTAGTAAGATAAGCCTCTTTGACGACTTCATGCGCCGGAACTGGAATGGCTATCCGCTTCAGGATAACCCCTTCAGGTATCGCGAGCCTCTTTGCGGGTCCACTTGAGCTGCGGCTCAGCCTATTGAAGACTGAGGTGGTAGAATTGGACGATCCGTTGAGAGAGGCCATGGTAGTTGCAAGTCGATCGAAGACCGACTTCTTTGGAGCTTCCTCTGGTGGCACTGGGGCACTGAAGCTTGCTGGTGGGATCATGGCCCCAAAGAACAGTCTAGTGGTGGCTTGAGTCACTTTCTCCACCAGCATTTCGAATATGGAGGCCGCTTGGGGCCTATAAGTCACTCCTCCATTTGGGGTGGAGCGAGAGTTACTGTTGCAGGTGCAGTTGGAAGCCATTGATGTTATCTTTCTGCACAAGAGCAAGACACCAAATCTTAGTACCTTGAATCCAGGGGCAACCATATTAAAACGCGATTTGTTCGCGAACACGACACAGGAAGTGTGGAGTGAAAAGAGGAAAAGGTCCCACCGGGCATGCCAGAATCTGTTTACCGCCGAAAATGGGAGACGGATCCGGGATGGATCGTCTTGCCTGAATTTGGGGGCAGATGCTATTTGGTTTTATCCGTCCACCTCTCCGAAGAGGTCAAGTTGATTTATGGCACCGTGTATCGGAGGTCTGGACGGATGCGGCCGTTGGAGCAGACTTCGTCAGATTCCCCCTCGTTTACGGGGGGTTTTTGATTGTGGGGACGCTCTTCCCTGCAGGCGCAAGCCCATATAGTTAATTACGTTACCTAACCACTTTCTCCTGCTCCAGAAGTTCACTTCGTGTCGTGTGTGTTTGTTTTATTTTTGGTTGCCCGTGGATTGTATACGGAGACTAATTTGTGTCGTCGCCCGTAGGGCGTAGATTAGTCCAAATCCATATATTCTTAGATTTAAGTTTGGTTTGATTCAAGGATCGTTAATCTCGTTTGGGATTAAGATCAACTTAAATGTTTGTTGAGGATACATCAATATAATTTTAGACTAGGATCTACTCAACAGGATTTTGGGATCATTCAGACCCAACAAAAAAGCATTTGGGCTCTATTGCTTTAGTTTAAGGACGTTACGGTTCATCGTTAGTTTAAGGACATTACGGTCCATATCGTCTTGGTAGTGCGCCAAAGAGTTGTTGGTTGTCGGGACCCATCACTTCTCTGAAGACGTTGAAGAATTACAACGACATGTATCAAAGGTGTGAGGAGATGTACCCTTGAACCTATAGGATTGCTTGGCACGACATCAAGGTTTCGGGAGGCATCGTCTATACCATTTTCAAATTTTTTCCATGCTAAACAATTCTAGCCCTAGAATCTTAACTAGAGTTTTAGACAATACATCATGTAAACTAGTTTACATCTAACTGATTATAGAATACAACCTTTGTAGACCGGTCCTTCACTTCAATAGCTCCAAGTTTTAGTCTCTTCACTCCAAGTAGTGATCTTGCGGACTCTAGAATGACTCCACAAGATGAAAGGAACAAGCTTGCACAAAGTCTTCGAGGCCGAAAATGATCTACGCCGAGGAGACACTAACCCAAACTATCTCTTCACTAATTAGGGATTAGTGAAGCTAACACCCTAAACTAAATTGCCAATCTAGTAGAGTATGATGAAGTAGGATTTTTGCTCACTTTAAAATTAATTTTCTCACTATCTTATTCTCCTCTCAAAAATCCTAGAGAGCTCTCTCTTGAGCTTGAAGAAGATGAAGCAAACAATAGAGGAGAGAGTGAATAGCAACCATGGGTGAGAAATATCTCATATAACTCAGGTAGAGACTTAACCATGAGTTTAGATAATGGTTGGGTTAATAAATATCTAGTGCAAGACAAAACTAGTGGACTAAGTCAATAGATCTCCAAGCTTCATGCCATGTGACCAATTTCCAACTAATATTTGATTTACTCTAAATAAATAAACCCTACATTATCATTAGCATGGTGTAAGTCTCATACACCCATGTTGCATGTGGCATTAAGCATGACACAAAAAGAAAACATAATTAATATATATCACATATATATTAAGTGTGCACATGTGAGAAAAATAAATGCTTAAGTGAGCTAATATTAGTTAATGTAAATTAATATATCAAATATATAATTATACATTAAATCATTAAATCAACACTTGATTTAATAATTCGGCTATATCTTATACGACCGACTAATATTATTTGTATCAAGTTATCGAATCAACATTTGATTCGATAACCCGGCTATATCTCATATAACCGAGCGATACTATAGCGACTTATCGAATCAACATTTGATTTGATAACTCGGTTATATCTCATATAACCGACCGATAACGTAAATCGCGAGAATAGAATACGGTATCACATACTCGTATTAATCTCGGTCCCGCACATATCACATATGTGCTCCTACTTTGTTTTGCCTGAGCCAGTGAAACCTCTGTGTAGGACTCTAAAGACTCGTCAATACGCCGACAGTAGGTGATAATCATATCAAGCACCCATAAGCCGTCAGCGGTACTAGCTGGACGTAACGACTACCCGGGTATTGAGCGATCAGAAGATCAACAAGCATGCCTGCTCCTACTTCTGAAAAGCCTGTCAGTAACACTACCGTACAGTCCGGTCCTTTCGTCCGATATGTCGTATATCTAGTATAGGGGTGGTAAACGTCAGACCCCAGTAACCGATAAGTCATGCCAATGTGAGGATCATAACGGGTCAAGAAACTACTGATAACACTTATCAGTAAATCTCCGTATCAGCCCTGGTCAGGGACTTCCTATTATGGCCAATCGAGCACAGCGCAACATCAACCCCCAATACCGGGAAAGACGAATCCCCTCCTATCGCTCATTGCCTCCATGTGATTCGGGACTGTACCCAAAAGCCACCGTTTTGCACGTTCTCTTGAACGTGGTAAGGTGGAAATCAAAGCACAGTGGGAATCATATAAGACTCTATGACGATCTCGGGTCTACAGACTAACCTATATCAGTGTCACCAGAGAACTGCTATCTGACGATAGGTATAATACCAACTTGGAGTTCTCGGCGAGTCCGCTCAGTGTACCCAGTCTCCACTGAGCACCTGTATACCATCTTTGATGTCAAACACCAATGGATGTGGGATCATCCATCGCCCATCATATGGGTCAAGATGCGTATATGCTAGTCTACTCTGGAATATCGATGCCCTGTCTTAATACTCCCTCGACTAGGAACAATTATAGGGTGTACTTGTGGACTACCCTTGGCCCTACTAGTATGATATCCATCATAGTCCTGGTAGTCAAGTACACATCTTAAAGGCTTTATCAACATGTGAGAGCAAGACAGCATCACTTATACAAGTCAACATGTTTAGACAAAGAGCAACCAGATAGTATACTATCATGTCGAGCAAGAAATTCCTCTCTCTATATATCTAAGTATCCACTATAATATACATCACATGTACAATAATGGCCTCTAGGGCATACATATAACTAACAATCTCCCACTTGCACTAAGGCCAGTTGTTGTAGTATCTCATACCTAACACTTCGAAGAGTCTCTCAAATTGTATCTGGGGTATGGCCTTTGTGAGTGGATCCGTCGTGTTGTCCTTCGTGTCAACTCTCCTGACCTCGATCTCTCGGTGATCAACTATCTCCCGGATCAGGTGATACCGTCTCAGAATATGCCTGGATCGCTGATGGGACCTGGGTTCCTTGGCCAAGGCCACCGCTCCATTGTTATCGCAATACAAAGGTATTGGATGCTCAATGGACGGAATCACTCTAAGTTCAGTTATGAACTTCTTCATCAAGACAACCTCTTTGGCAACATCGTTGGCAGCGATGTATCCAGCCTCCATCGTCGAGTCTGCCATGGTTTCCTGCTTGGAACTCTTCCAACAAATCACCCTTCCATTGAGGGTAAAGGCAAATCCCAGACCGACTTAGAGTCGTCCTTATCACTCTGGAAGCTCGAATCGTTAAAGGACTCCACTTGGAGTTCACCGTTACCATACACCAAGAACATCTCTTTAGTCCTTCTCAAGTACCTGAGAATGTTCTTCACAGCTGTCCAGTGACACTCTCCTGGATCTGCTTGATACTTACTCACTGCACTTAGTGAGTATGCTATATCGGGTCTGGTACATAGCATCGCGTACTTGATAGAGCCTACTGCCGAAGCATAGGGTATACCTTGCATGCGAGCTCTTTCCAAATCATTCTTGGGAGACATCTCTTTGGAGAGAGTGGGTCATGTTATCGTGGGTAAATTCCCATGCTTGGATTCTTCCATACTAAACCTCTTTAGTATGGTGTCAATGTACCTGGATTGGGATAATCCCAGTATCCGTTTAGATCTATCTCTATAGATCTTAATCCCCAAGATGTAGGAGGCATCTCCTAGATCTTTCATTGAGAATCTTTGTGATAAGAAGAGCTTGATCGAGTGCAGCATAGGAACATCATTTCCTATCAAGAGTATGTCATCCACGTACAATACGAGAAGACAACCATACTCTCTGCCACCTTCTTGTATATACAAGGCTCATCTACGTTTTTTATGAAGTCAAACTCTTTGACTACCACATCAAAACAGATGTTCCAGCTCTGCGATGCTTGCTTTAACCCGTAGATGGATTTAAGGAGCTTGCACACCTTCCCGCTACTCCCACTGTCCATAAAGCCCTCTGGCTGAATCATGTACACGCACTCTTCTAAATCACCATTTAGAAAGGCGGTCTTAATATCCATTTGTCAGATTTCGTAGTCATGGTATGCAGCGATGGCAAGCAGGATCCGGATGGACTTAAGCATAGCCACTGGAGAAAAGGTTTCATCATAGTCCACACCTGGTCGTTGAAGAAAACCTTTTGCAACAAGTCTAGCTTTGAAAGTCTCAACTTTTCCATCTATACCAAGTTTTTTCTTAAAGATCCATTTTCTCCCAATGGGTTTTACCCCTTCAGGAGCAACTTCCAAAGTCCATACTTTGTTGGTGTACATGGATTCCATCTTAGATCGCATTGCATCCAGCCATTTCACAGAGTCCCCACTCGTGATGGCCTGCTCGAAACTAGTTAGGTCATCATCTTCCATGATGCAATCCTCGCTCCCACCGTATACGAGAAAACCGTAGTATCTCTCTAGAGGATGAGGAACCCTACTAGATCGGCGGAGAGGCTGAGGTATGTTGGGAACTATCGAATCCTCTGGTTCCACTAAATCTTCAGTTGTAGTCTGTGCAGCTGGAACTTCTTCCAGTTTTACCTCTTTACCACTAATTTCTTTTACAAGAAATTCCTTTTCTAAAAAGGTGGTATGTTGAGCAACAAACACCTTTTGTTCCTCACTATGGTAGAAAAAATATCCATATGAATTCTTTGGATATCCCACAAACTTGCAAAGAACTGATCATGCCTCGAGATTGTCCGGATTTTTCCTTTTGACATAGGCCGGACAACCCCATATCTTAACTCGTTTAAGATATGGTCTCTTCGCACTCCATATCTCATATGGTGTGGTAGGAACATGTTGCACCACGGCAGCGCCCCGGCCGTCTATCCGAGGCCAAAATGCGGAATCAAAATTTTTCTTAACTTTTAAACTGGCGCTACCGCGGACAATATACCCGTATCGTAACCATTAACCGATACTAGCTAACAAGAGATGGGAAAGAGATATACCGAGTGATCCGAGTCCTCCGGTCTTCTCGTCGTCGTCCCGATCTCCCGCGGAAACTCCGGTCGTCGCCTCCTTGCCGGAAGGGCACCACATCGTCTGCATCTTTTACGGGCTCCCGCCTCTATACCGAGGCAACTCGGGCACGAAGCTGGCAAGTCGACGTGCCCAAGATTTACTGTAGAATAGTGTAGAGTCTATGTCTCTTTAGGGTTTTGTTGCCATGGAGGATGGAGGAAGAGTTTTAGGAAAATTGGTGCTTTCAATTTTCTAGCAAAGGAAAAAATGATATGATCAAATCTACACACACAAATGAACCTCTCTCATTTTTCTCCTCTCCCAATTAGTGTGGCCGGCCTCTATCATGTTGGAAAATGGTGGAGGGACAAAACATAATACAAGAGGGAGGTGAGTGTAGTAAAAGGTAGAGGGTGACCACATCCTAAAGCCATCATAACAAAGTCAAATCCAATTCAAATCAACTCTAATCCTTTCTAATCTCAAAAAGCAAAGGATAAGAAAGAAAAAGGATCTCATGATACTTGTCAAATCATGAAGTCATCATAATCAAACATATGCAAGAAACCCCCTCCACAAATGTTATTTGCAAACTTGCAAATAACCCCCTCCATCGGAAAAGTCCGGCCGGGAAAGAACAAAAGAAAACCGGCCGGAACGGAATGCAAACTGGCAATTTCAGAAAACTGATCCCGTAATAAATTACAGGAAAACCCCGCTACTGCATATACATGCCCGCATTTGTATTCCCACTGAATACAAATGCAAAGAGACAAAGTCTACACTATCTAATACTAGGATCCGGCTTAATCCAAAGCCGGCTAGTAAAAACCGTCCAATCACGATCCGTGCAATACCGCACGTTTCTGATCGAACCCTGCCATATCTCCATACGGCCTCTACAGCGTTTCGCCCGAAACATGAGTAACTGTCTGTGTGGGGGACTCTAAAGACTCGTCAATACTATGGCTGTGGATTTAACCACTAGCATGTCAGAGGTATTAGCCATACGTAACGGGCTACCAGTTATTGACCAAAAGGGACGTCGATGAGTGAACTCATCCTGACACCCTACTGAGCCTGTCAGTGACAATATCCGTACAGTCCGGTCCGTTCGTCTATGAGCATCGCATGGCGGGCCTAGGGTGTTGGTAAAAGTCAGACCCCCAAAAGCGGTACAAGTCGTGTCGGAGTGTAGCCCAGAACACCCTGAGATACTACTGGAATACCTACCAGTAAATCTCCTGCCTCGGCCGAGGGCTTTGTGTAATGGCTCTCCTAGACACAGCGCGACCTCACCCCCAATACCGGGAGAGACGAACCCCTGCAGATCCGCTCACTGCCTCCATGTGGCTCGGGACTGTACCCAACTAAAACCTGTTTGCACGACTCCTTTGAGCCGTGGTAGGGTAGTAATCAAAGCACAGTGGGAACTCACACGAGACAAATGATGATCTCAGGTCGATGAACTAACCTTTACACATGTCACCAGGGAACTGCTATCTGACGTCTGGTATAACCCCAACTAGCAGGTTCCCGGCGAGTCCTGTCCGGTGTACTCATAACCCAATGAGCACCTGTATACATCTTAGGTGAACCAACTGACACCAGTGGCTTGTGAGACCGGCCACCGCCCCTCGTCGGGGTCTCGACTGTATACACTAGTCTACTCTGGAGTATCGATGCCCTGTCTCGAAACTCCCATGACTAGGGACCTTTTAAGGATGTGCTTATAAACTGCCAGCTCTCACGTATATGATCGCCCTCATACTGCTGGCAGTCAAGCAAGAATCCTAGGGGATCTATCAGCGTGTAATAGCGACATGTCAGGTCACTTAAAACAGTACACGATGATAAAGGTAAACCAGATAGCATACTATCATCTTGAGTAAGACTGTCCTATCGGGATAGGTCCTCCCTTAATCATTGCAATCACGTGCCTGTGATCCAATAATTGACTCTGAGGGCACTATCTCCAACAATCTCCCACTTGCACTCAAGGCTAATTATTGCGATGTCGCATACTCACAGCCCGTGTGATACCGAACACCCAACTCTTCTACAAGTCAGTCTCACAAAACTCGTTTGCGAAACTATTGCGTTCGAGGAATAGCCTCAGTGAGTGGATCCGCCTAGATGTTTCTTTCTATGTCTCTCTATATCTCAAGTTTGTGGAGAAAGCCATCTCCCGAAATGAGCAATACCTGTCTTAGAATGTCTGGATGTATGATGGGACCTAGTTCATAAATGAACTCTAAATCCAAACTTCTTAGACTGTAATGTCAACTGAACTTAATCAGTATCCTGCGCCATGCCTCCCTCAGTATTGCCTTGGACCACCTGTCCAAAATACTGCCCTTCGTCAGAAGGAAAAACTATAACTCTGACAACCTCCTTGTCGTCCATGTCACCTTGGAAGCCTGGAATGATAACTGTCTCCCGAATGAGGCTGTCGTTATCATGTCCCTAGAACATCCACTTATGCTCTAAAGCTGCTTCCGATTGTTTCTCCAGGATTGGATCAATATCAACTTATTGCACCTACTGCAAGAACAACATCTGGCGTGGTACTTGACATCTCATGATTGGCTTAATTGCCTAAGCAAGTGATCTGTCAATCATGCACATCCCTCTCCTCTTTAGTCTGTAAGACACCTTCAGAGAGGGTGACTCCATCAACTGCAGGTACACTACCGTGCCAGGAGTCGTCCATTCTAAATACTCATAGAATGCTGTCTAAGTACCCAGATTGGGAAACTACCCAAATCTAGATCTAAAACCATAGGTCTAGTAACCAGAATGTCTGATATAATATCCAAGTCCTATGTGGAGAAATCACTGTGTGACGACCAAAGACCAACCGATCGTAGCATAGGAATTTCACTTCCTACTCTGTGTATGTCATCCAAATACCAGGACATCACACCCTACTACCTTCTTAACAGATCCATCCCCTATTCTGATGAAGTCAAACCTATGACTGTCACGTCAGAAATAGATGATCTATCTCCGCTATATCTGCTTTAGTCTATAAATAGACATAAGCCATCTGTCCACCAATGCATCCGCTGCTCCCACTGACTACGACAACCCTCTGGCAGAGTCATATAGACGTACGCTTCTAAAGCAAGTTTAGAACGACGCTATACTCATCCTCCTGCCGGGTATCACAGTCTGGAATCAACAGCAATGGCAAGTCTGGGTAAACAAAAACCTCCCTGTCACCGTCCTTGAGGCTACCAGAGTACCTCTCGAGTGCCTGAGGTTACCTACTTTATCTGCGGAGTGGCCAATGGAGTGTCAAATCAGATTGAATCTTTAGGTTCTTATCAAATCTTCAGTAATCGTTTGCGGTTCTGGAATGACTTCCAGTTCTACCATACTCCCACTACTGTTTTCTGAAAAAAAAACCATTTTTATTTTAAAACTGTGGCGAGTCAAGAACAATATCACTATTGATCTTCCAGATGGTAGAAAATCAACCCTCGTCATAGCCTGGGTCAACCCACAAACAGCCATTACAGAAACGTGCCTTGAGTTGTCCAGTGTCTGGTTTTAAGCATAAGCCGGACAACTCCTCGTACCTTAACAATATCAAGATATGAACTGTTCTATATCCAATGTAGAAACAGAGGCACTGATTTAATTTAACCAGATTCAAATCATGCAACTGTCTCCAGTGCATGTCAACTAAATGGAAGGAGGCCGATCAGCGTTACTCAACTTAGGAGTGCTTCCAATTATGAGTAACCTGAAAGAGAAGCAAGTTCTCTTAACCATTACTATCAACTGAATACCATTCACAAGTATCTACATCTTCGATTACCTTGAAGAATCCCGATACTTGCAATTCTTGGTTCTCTACTTTATTCATACACCTAAAAATTCTCAAAACTTAGACCATGTGTTTCTACGAAACACCTGTCTAAGAACTAGAGAAGTCATAAGTAAACCGAATATAGTACGAGGACCAACCCCTCTGTCCTAATGGACACTGGACAACATACAATACTCTGTATAAGTCCCTTAAGTCTAATAACTCATTCACTGTGTGTCGTAGGTTGAAAACTGTACTATGGTTATGAAGAATTACACCGCTGTTCAATGCTCCTTACCTAACCATCCACTGATATAGGTAAATGTCATGGACATAATCTCAAAAAGATATATCTCACTCTATGAAAATAGACGTACAGATATATCAATTTGAAATTGGTGCACAACAACGGATATTCAAAACCAAATATTTGCCGTCCGGCAAACAACCCAGGTGACTTCCTCAAATATCACCAATTACAACGAATCCTGATATAATGAGGATAATCACCTAATTCCCAATAACTTACTCCCACTCATCATCTGTAAAACCATACAGATGTGAGAATCAAACCTGGTAAATACATACCCTGGAGAAAGTGTCTAATTGGAAAATCAGTTTTCTTTTAACAGTACACAGTGAAACTGAAACATTGAAATGTTTCGATGGGGTATCCCGGTATTCCTAGTAATGCCACTTTCATTATCCAGATTCACAACTGTAACCGTATATCTCTTTGCCATCTCTCCAAATCCCTTTATATGTCTATAGTCATTACCTTCTGTACACCCCTTTAGGCCAAATGGTTTTCTTCCTTCCCTACCGTTCGGCACCAGCCTATGGTTTGGAAGAAGACTATCCAATAAGCATAAAGGGTGTACTGTCCTAATCCTAGGAGCACTCGCAATGCGAGAGAAGGTGAAGATAAAAGACAACCGAATGAACCTTATTCCTATTTCTCCTGAACCAGGATCCATCCCCGAACTGGAACAAGTTCCTTTCGAGTTCGTATATAACCATACGATGGAGTATCCAATAAACTGTGGATCTTCATAGTGATACGGAGTGTCCTGGAGAAATACAAAGGTGATTTAGGATTGGCGAAGAAATACTTGGTTTGGTCATGAATAGCAGTCGCATTTTACTTTGCCCTCTTACTAATCCCTTTCTTTGTCTTTACATAATACCTTCTGTACACCATCGTTATGCTAATTGGTTTTCTTCATTCCCCACCGTTCGGCACCAGCCTAAGGTTTGGAAGAAGACTATCCAATTTGCGTAATAGGTGTACTACTCCTAAACCAAGGAGTACTCGCAACCTAAGAGAAGGTAAAAGGAAAAGACAACTGAATAGTCCTATTAGTTTTCTCCAGAACCGGAAACCATCCTCGAATAAATTCCTTCGAGTTCGTATATAACCATACGATGGTTTTGTCCAATGGAAGTGGACGTTCGTAGTAATACGGGGTGTCCTGGAGAAAAGGGTAAAAGTAGGAGTGGCAATGAGGTTTGCAACTCTGACAATCCAAAAACCAGTGTTAAGAAGGTTCGGTCAACTTGGTCACTGAGTCATAGTCTAGGGTCGGGTCAATGGTCGCTGCCAAAGAGAGAAAGAAAAGAAACACTCAGCGTGCACTCTAACCTAGATCAGAATGGTTATCACTTTATCTAATCAGGAAACCTCCCACTGTAACGTCAAATTCCTCCCCAAACCTGAAAGAAGAATTAGCCGGGATCACCCGAGGAGTAAACCAACTCATCAGTGGGAATCGGGATCCAACTATCATCGCATGATAACGTGACGGAATCCGCTCACGCTATCACACTCCAGAAGGTATGCGCATATCTGGCAAGTTTCAGTTCTTTTGAAACTCCCGATGTGATTTTTACCCCAAGCGGTTTATGACCTTGACTAGGTCAACAAACCATAAACCGCCAGTCAAGTTCAACCCGTCATTATTCTGGATTGCATTAAACCCACCCGTACGTGCCCTTGACTAGGTCAATAAGGCCGCACGACTGTCTTAACCAATCCCACTTATGCAACAAACAAGTACCACTTAGCTACCGAACACTACATCTTGACTAGGTCAACAAACGCAGCACGAATACTAAATAATACCTGTAGGAAATGATGGAGGGCTACGACTGGTTTTTGGCGAAAAACCTTTAACGTAATGAACTTGATATCGTTGAAGGAACTGCATAGTTTTTATAAAAATATAGTGATGAAAGCCTTTGCTAAAGAGGTCACTCCCGGTGAAGGGATCTCGGCTCTTTCCCCGTAGAATGAGGTGCAGGATATTCCAACTGAATACCACGATACAAAGCAAAAGTAATCGGCTATAGTGAAGTTATTGTCCTGACGCAAACTTATGTCCAAGGGGTCACTCCCGGTGAAGGGATCTCGGCCCTTACCTCGTCGACTGAGGAGCAGGATATTCCAACTGAATACCACGATACAAAACAAAAGTAAACGTCCTTGCAACAACAGCTTTTTGAAAAATGTTCCAACAACATCAGATTAGGTTTGTTTATCTTGCATTGATCCGAATCAAAACAGTTCCATCAATTGATCACACCACAAAGAACGAAAATATACTGATGTACGTATATGCTATCCGCATTCGCCACTGAGTCCCGTCATTACTCGTTAGGTTAGCTAACTAACGACAGAGCAGGGACTGGACTAGCGCGGATGCAAAACATATACAACATCTACTAATATATATACCAATATATTATATTCGCTCAAGGCGTGATAAAATGCAACATCACAGAAATGTACAGCATAACAGAACAATACAGATATCTGGGATCCCCGGGTTTCATAGAGCCGCTGCAGAAACCCGACGTTCCCCTGGTCGTGTGGATAGCCTGTGCAATGAAATCCTAGACCCCTACGGGCGCGGCAAGTCACCCGCCAAAACCTGAAGCGAGGCAGCCCCCTTCAGCAACGTGAATGGACCACCCAGCACTTCACGGAATCCGGTAACTTGGGCATCCCTCCTGGGTCAACCTGTACCCCCTACGAGTGCGGCGAATAGCCCGCCAATCCTAGAGTGAAGCCCCCTCCGTCTCAATGCCATGAGATGCGGGCTTGTTGCCCTCTAGAACCCGGCCATCCGTGCACCCCTCCGCAGGGTAATCCTAGTACAGAAAGAAAAATATACATACAACGGGTACATCGATCGCAACCTGGCCGTGCCCCAAAATAATAATACAAACAGGCAGTGACGGCAGTCCACATGTCGGACGCTCGCCCCGCGATATCAAATGTACATAATACAACAAAAACAGTACTAGCATTGCATCCAGGCTATCCCCCATGACCAATCCGCAATATCACAGCAATACACAGAACATCAACGTGAAAGTCACGTTCGCAAATCCGTCTAACCGGGCTATAGCAGTTAGACAGGATTTACCAATCAAGTGACATTCACGGTCGCAGATATAATGTAAATACTGTGAACTAGCATGTTTAAAATATCCGATCGAACAAATTTACCTAAGTGGACCCCAAGCACTACTGTAGCACTCACAGAAAATCTGGGCTCAAAAAGAATATCCCAAAACCCATATTTTCAAGTCCAAGAGCCTCTAAAAAAATTTGGTGCCACGTGGACATATTATGGCCGCAGAACCGCGGCAAATGCATGGGTTTGGCCGCGGTTCCGCGGTAGAAAAGTGGAATCAGGTCACCAAATTTTTGCAGAATTCTTAGAACACCCTGTACATCATTCTGAAACAACCTGAAAAATTTTTAGAGTCCAAAAAATTTCGACAGAAACCTGATGCACACGAAATACGGTTTTAGGGATTTTTGTTCGACCGGGTCTTTAAACGTACTACAGCAAGCTAGACTAGGTTAATGGCGTGGCTCTGATACCATGTTGCACCACGGCAGCGCCCCGGCCGTCTATCCGAGGCCAAAATGCGGAATCAAAATTTTTCTTAACTTTTAAACTGGCGCTACCGCGGACAATATACCCGGATCGTAACCATTAACCGATACTAGCTAACAAGAGATGGGGAAGAGATATACCGAGTGATCCGAGTCCTCCGGTCTTCTCGTCGTCGTCCCGATCTCCCGCGGAAACTCCGATCGTCGCCTCCTTGCCGGAAGGGCACCACATCGTCTGCATCTTTTACGGGCTCCCGCCTCTATACCGAGGCAACTCGGGCACGAAGCTGGCAAGTCGACGTGCCCAAGATTTACTGTAGAATAGTGTAGAGTCTATGTCTCTTTGGGGTTTTGTTGCCATGGAGGATGGAGGAAGAGTTTTAGGAAAATTGGTGCTTTCAATTTTCTAGCAAAGGAAAAAATGATATGATCAAATCTACACACACAAATGAACCTTTCTCATTTTTCTCCTCTCCCAATTAGTGTGGCCGGCCTCTATCATGTTGGAAAATGGTGGAGGGACAAAACATAATACAAGAGGGAGGTGAGTGTAGTAAAAGGTAGAGGGTGACCACATCCTAAAGCCATCATAACAAAGTCAAATCCAATTCAAATCAACTCTAATCCTTTCTAATCTCAAAAAGCAAAGGATAAGAAAGAAAAAGGATCTCATGATACTTGTCAAATCATGAAGTCATCATAATCAAACATATGCAAGAAACCCCCTCCACAAATGTTATTTGCAAACTTGCAAATAACCCCCTCCATCGGAAAAGTCCGGCCGGGAAAGAACAAAGGAAAACCGGCCGGAACGGAATGCAAACTGGCAACTTCAGAAAACTGATCCCGTAATAAATTACAGGAAAACCCTGCTACTGCATATACATGCCCGCATTTGTATTCTCACTGAATACAAATGCAAAGAGACAAAATCTACACTATCTAATACTAGGATCCGGCTTAATCCAAAGCCGGCTAGTAAAAACCGTCCAATCACGATCCGTGCAATACCGCACGTTTCTGATCGAACCCTGCCATATCTCCATACGGCCTCTACAGCGTTTCGCCCGAAACATGAGTAACTGTCTGTGTGGGGGACTCTAAAGACTCGTCAATACTATGGCTGTGGATTTAACCACTAGCACGTCAGAGGTATTAGCCATACGTAACGGGCTACCAGTTATTGACCAAAAGGGACGTCGATGAGCGAACTCATCCTGACACCCTACTGAGCCTGTCAGTGACAATATCCGTACAGTCCGGTCCGTTCGTCTATGAGCATCGCATGGCGGGCCTAGGGGGTTGGTAAAAGTCAGACCCCCAAAAGCGGTACAAGTCGTGCCGGAGTGTAGCCCAAAACACCCTGAGATACTACTGGAATACCTACCAGTAAATCTCCTGCCTCGGCCGAGGGCTTTGTGTAATGGCTCTCCTAGACACAGCGCGACCTCACCCCCAATACCGGGAGAGACGAACCCCTGCAGATCCGCTCACTGCCTCCATGTGGCTCGGGACTGTACCCAACTAAAACCTGTTTGCACGACTCCTTTGAGCCGTGGTAGGGTAGTAATCAAAGCACAGTGGGAACTCACACGAGAAAAATGATGATCTCAGGTCGATGAACTAACCTGTACACATGTCACCAGGGAACTGCTATCTGACGTCTGGTATAACCCCAACTAGCAGGTTCCCGGCGAGTCCTGTCCGGTGTACTCATAACCCAATGAGCACCTGTATACATCTTAGGTGAACCAACTGACACCAGTGGCTTGTGAGACCGGCCACCGCCCCTCGTCGGGGTCTCGACTGTATACACTAGTCTACTCTGGAGTATCGATGCCCTGTCTCGAAACTTCTACGACTAGGGACCTTTTAAGGATGTGCTTATAGACTGCCAGCTCTCACGTATATGATCGCCCTCATACTGCTGGCAGTCAAGCAAGAATCCTAGGGGCTCTATCAGCGTGTAATAGCGACATGTCAGGTCACTTAAAACAGTACACGATGATAAAGGTAAACCAGATAGCATACTATCATCTTGAGTAAGACTGTCCTATCGGGATAGGTCCTCCCTCAATCATTACAATCACGTGCCTGTGATCCAATAATTGACTCTGAGGGCACTATCTCCAACAGTACAGATTTAGATGGAACTTGATTCAATAGGTATGCTGCTGTCTCAAGCGCATAACCCCAAAAGAAAATAGGTAACTCAGCAGTACTTATCATAGAGCGCACCATATCCAATAGGGTGCGATTCCTCCACTCCGATACACCGTTGTGCTGTGGTGTATACGGAGGAGTAAGCTGAGAGAGAATCCCATTCTCTTTTAGATAGTCCAGGAACTCATTGCTCAAGTATTCTCCTCCTCGATCAGATCGAAGGATTTTAATACTTTTACCCGTCTGGTTCTCAACTTCATGCTTATATTCTTTGAATTTCTCAAAAGTTTTAGATTTGTGTTTCGACAGGAACACATGTCCGTATCTTGAGAGATCGTCAGTGAATGTAATGAGGTACGAGGAACCATTCCTGGCATGTGTAGACATGAGAAAGTATACACTATGTATCAGTCCCAAGAGTTCCGTAACTCTTTCTTCGTGTCCACTAAACAGATTTTTGGTCATCTTTCCTTTGAGACATGACTGGCAAGTTTCATAAGATGATAATTCGAACGGATTCAAATATCCATCCTTATGTAACTTAGCTAGTCCCGTCGCATTGATATGACCTAGGCTACAATACCACAAGAAGGATTCGTTCATTTATGAACTCTTCTTCTTGTGTGTGTTTTGTACGTTAAGAACCGTGGTTTGATTTAGAATGTATATGCCATTATTTAGCAAGCTTGATCCAATCAACTTTTGATTCAGAAAGATATTCATAACATTATCCTGTACTACAAAATTATATCCTTCTTTACTTAATAAAGAAACCGATATAAGATTGCATATCAGGGTCGGTATGTGATAGCATTCGTTCAGAATTAATGTATTACCATTTGGTAATACAAGGTGATATTCGCCAGTTGCTTTGGCTGCAACATTTGCACCATTCCCTACTAGTACGGAATGATCACCTGTTCCCAGTTCTCTACCTTTCTTTAGCTCATGTAACATATTACATATGTGGGATCCCGATCCAGTATCTAATACCCAGGACGTAGAGTGTACTGAGAAACAGTTCTGGATGACTAACACACCCGAAGAAGATGCATTAACATGCTCATTCTTCGTTTGGGTGACGTGGAAATCCGGATATTTTCCTATTTCCTGCTCGGACTTATAACAATTAAAAGTTGGAGCGGAACCAACGTTCCCCAGCTCAGCATAACAAGCGGGTTCAGTCAATACATCTATATTATTATCTTGATTAAGACCTGACATGGTCACTACCTGGAAAGAGAGAGAGAGAGAAGAAAACACTTAGCGTATGCTCTTGCAAAATTAGATTTGTTATTATCTTATCTAATCAGGATGGCTCCTACTGTTTTTATCAAATTTTCCTTCAAACCTTAAAAGGTAAGACTGATCGGGATTAATTACACCTTACAAGTTTGCCAATCTTTCGGTCAGGCCAATGTTGATATTTTGAGGGAGGTTCCCCATACTTTCGCACGGACCTAATTAAAATAAACCTCGTTTTCCCAGGGGTGTAACCCCGTTAACACCTTTCTAGACACCTACTTGATCGGCTAATTGTGATGTGTAAAACTCTCCCAGGAGTAACTCTTACTCGCAGTGGGTAGCGGGATCCAACTATCTCATAGAAGGTATGAAATCTCATTGTAAATTTCAACACTTGAAATTCCCGACAATATTCTTACCCCAAGAAATCTATGACCTTGACAAGGTCAACAAACTATAAATCGCAAGTCAAGTTCAACCCGTACATTTCATGATTGAATTAAACCCATCCGCACGACCCTTGACAAGGTCAACAAGGCCATACGACTACCCTAATCCAATCGTATCTCATGCTTTAGCAGATAACCACTAATTAGCTACCGTACACTACGCATTGACAAGGTCAACAAACGTAGAACGAATACTGAATAGTCCTTATCTGAAATGACGGAGGACTACGACAAGTTTTTAAGAAAAACTTTTGCGTAATGAACTTGATATCGTTATAGAAACAAGTGATTTTTGAAAAGGAGTGTTTTTGAGGCTTTTTACTAGCCTTGCTAAAGATGTCACTCCCGGTGAAGGGATCTCGGCTCTTTCCTTATCGAATGAAGTGCAGGATATTTCACAAATACCGCTATGCAAAGCAAGAACTAAAAGAAGCAGTCAAAAGACAAAACGGAGTGGGTTGTAGCATCTGCTAGTTTCGCTAAAGAGGTCACTCCCGATGAAGAGATCTCGGCTCTTTCCTCATCGAATGAGGTGCTGGATATTCTACTAGGAATACCACTATGCAAAGCAAAAACTAAAGCTGCCCCTTTTGAAAATATGATTCTACAATATCTTTTAGGTTTCTTTCTTTTTCATTAATCTCATTAATGAATTCCTATTATTTATGCTTCCTAAGCATCACAGAAGAAACGAAAATACAACGTACGCTTATGCCATCCGCATTCGCCACAGTGTCCCGTTATGCACCGTTAGGTTACTTAACTAACGGCATATGGGGTGGGACTAGCGTGGGTGCAAAACATAAGCAACGTTTATTATATATCATATAAACAATAATAAAGAATTCATCTCACGTATATAAAGTGATCATCACAGAATATCAGCAGCAAAAGATAACATATGAAATATGGGATATACTACGAATTCCGTGTTTTAAATTAAGCCAGTATAAAACACGGATTCCACGATCGCGATGAATAGCCAAACCCACATTCCTAGACCCCTACGAGAGCGGCAAGTAACCCTACCAATTCTAGAGTTAGGAGACCCTGTCTCGACTCCTCGAGATGGTCTCCCACTGGACTCTAGAACCCGGTTACTTGTGCTCCCCACCTTGGGTCTATCCTAATGCGGAAAAGTAAATAATATACAACAATGGTGACATCATCCTCAATCCGGAAGTGCCCCAATAAAAGAATATTACATACAATGAATTTTACATGAATGAAAATAAAAACTCTCATCTCACATAAAACCCCTGGCTATTCAAAACACGACGATCTAATATAACATATCACAACAACACATAAAATCACATATCATCAACGTAAGTAAATATGCGTATCACAATTATCGTTGATATATAGCAACGAAAACGGCGATACACCACATATTACACTTGCGGTCGCAGAAAAGAAAAAGTCAAACTACAACATTTGGAATCCACAATCACCTTATACATTATAAACCCGAAATATCACATATTTCGGATTTCATGCCTAATTATATGAATTCAATATATTGTATCACATTCCACAAATAGCTAGACGATTTTAAACATTCCGATCGAATCAACAAACACCCAAAATTTCCCAAAAAGCTCAACACTTGAGCGCAGTTTAAAAATACTCAGAACATACCACAGTACCTATGGACCAACCATAGAAGGGTCAACCCTTGCCTCAACTATGGCGCCGCGGAACTACCGCAAACCCTAGGGTTTGGCGACGGTTCTTACGGTCATAGAATCGAGTTAGGGTTTTGTTCTTCTAGAGGGTCTATCGTATTACTTGCATGATTTTTGAATGTTCTTTAACTTGAAAAAATCCAACTCTTGGAAATTTCTAGCGAGAGTTAAAGTGGGTATTTGATATCCGTTCGAACTTTTTAACACTGTCTAAATAACCAAAAATATTGTTAGAATTACGACTATGAAACACTCCGAATTGCCTTTATAGAAAATTAACATCTCATGCAATTTTAGAAAAAACAAGCAACACCTGAAACATCAAAACCCAGAGACTAGAACACCAGACAAATACGTGTTGGAGATAGTGCCCTCATAGTCAATTATTGGATCGCAGGTACGTGATTGCAATGATCGCGGAGGACCTATACCGGTAGAACAGTCTTACTCGAGATGATAGTATGCTATCTGGTTTGCCTTTATCAGTCGTGTACATGTTCAGGTGACTGATTGCATGTTACACTTTGATAGAACCCTTAGGATCTTGCTTTACTACCAACAGTATGATGGCGATCGTATACGTGAGAGTTGGGTAGTTTATATGCATATCCTTAATTGTGGTCCCTAGTCGTGGGAGTTTCGAGACAGGGCATCGATACTCCGGAGTAGACTAGTGTATACAGTCGAGACCCCGACGAGGGGCGGTGGCCGGTCTCGCAAGCCACTGGTGTCAGTTGGATCACCTAAGATGTATACAGGTGCTCATTGGGTTATGAGTACACCGGACAGGACTCGCCGGGAATCTGCTAGTTAGTACTATACCTATCGTCAGATAGCAGTTCCCTGGTGACATGTGTACAGGTTAGTTCATCGACCTGAGGTCGTCATTTGTCTCGTGTGAGTTCCCACTGTGCTTTGATTTCTACCCTACCACGGCTTAAAGGAGTCGTGCAAACAGGTAGCTTTTGGGTACAGTCCCGAGCCATATGGAGGCACGTGAGCGGATCGGCAGGGGATTTGTCTCTCCCGGTATTGGGGGCGAGATCGTGCTGTGTCTAGGAGAGCCATTACACAAAGCCCACGGCCGTGGCAGGAGATTTACTGGTAGGTACTCCAGTAGTATTTCAGGGTGTTATTGGGCTACACTCCGATACGACTTATACTGCTATTGGGGGTCTGACGTTACTAGCCCCCTAGGCAGATATGCGATACTCATAGACGAACGGACCGGACTGTATATACATTGTCACTGTTAGGCTCAGTAGGGTTTCTGGATGAGTTCGCTCATCGGCCTCCCTTGAGTTCGCTCATCAGCCTCCCTTGAGGTCAGTCCATGGGCAGCCGTTACACATAGCTAGTGCCGCTGACGGTTTGTGGTTAAACCCACTGCCAGGGTACTGACGAGTCATTAGAGTCCCCCACAGACAGTTTCCCAAGTTCGGGCGAAACGTTGTAGAGGCCGTATGGTTTTATGGCAGGGTTCGGAAAATGCACGTGCGTTTACGCACGTGTTATTTTTCGGGCAGATGATACTGGTCGGCTTTGGTTTAAGCCGGATCCGAGTATTATATTGAGTAGGTATAATATCTTTGTCTCAGTTGCATTTGTATTCGGTCGTAATACAAATGCGGGTATATTTATACAGTTTCGGGGTTATCCTGAAAGTCGTTTCAGGATCACTTTTGGAAGTTGCCAGTTTCCAGTTTTCAATCAGCCGTCTTTTAACATTTGGTTAAAGACGGGTTTATCTTTTCTTGAGATGAGTGTGGATTCTTCTAGAAGATTCTAGAGAGAGTGACTTGACATGGTGAGTCATTAGTGCATTAATGGTGCTATTAATGCTTGATGACTAAGGTTGTTTTGATTCATTGTTTCTAAATGAGTCATGCTTTTTCTTTAATGATCAAGATAAGCTTCTTGTTTATTGTCACCCCCCCTTGATTGCTCCTACCATCACCTCCCTCTTCTACTTATAGTGGCCGGCCATTCTTTGAGAGGGTGAGAGAGATTGATTTCATTTTTGGAGAGAAAAGACTATGGTTTAAAGTGTATGGAAATTTCATAGTTCATTCATTGTTCCATTTCATTTCCATCGGCAACTTCATTAACCGATCGTCCACGGACTTGGACGAAATGAGACAAAGTCATCTACTCATTCTCTACATCAATCTTGGTCGTCTCTTTTAGCAAACTTGACGACCGAGTTGCCTCGAGTCAGAGGCGGGAGCCTGTTTAAAGAATCAGTGATATGGTGCCACCTGGACGAGCAGATCGGAGATCGACGAGATCGGAGATCGACGAGATCGGAGCAGCCGCAACGGAGCGTGGGATGATGGTTAAAGAACGAAGGACTCGGATCGTTCGGTATAACCTTTCTACACTCTTTACTGTTTGTTAGTTTAGCAATAATGGCAGATCCGGGTTAAAGTATACGATAGCGCCAGTTAAAAAGTTTTTGTTCCGCATTTGGCGTCTGTAGACGGCCGGGGCGCTAGCGTAGACTTACAGTGGTATCAGAGCCTAACCATTTTGCTATACTAACTTGTACTAACGCGTTTAAAATATCGATCGAACCGGAAAACTAAAAACTGTAATTTCTAACCTCACAGTTTCTGTTGTTTTTAAATGATCTCCTAAAATTTTTATACATGTCTCAGAAAACTGTGCAGGCTTTTCTAAGAACCACGACAAAATTTGGGCACATGAATCCACTAAACCGCCGCGGAAACACGGCCAAACCCATGGTTTGGCCGCGCATCCGCGGCCACTTGGTGAGCTCATGCTCCCAAATTTGTACAGTGGGTACTTCTGTGGGAATTGAGGTTTTTGGTATATATATTTTGGGCCCAGGTTTTGTTACTGTTCAGCAGATTTGCGTGGGGCCCACTTTGTGATATTTGGTCGATCGAAATTTAAACATGTTAGTTTACAGTGCTTATATTATATCTCCGACCGGGAATGTCATTTGATCGGTAAACCGCGTCTGATTGCTATAGTTCTTTTAGACGGGTTTGCGAACGTGACATTCGCGTTGATGTTCTGTGTTGTGCTGTGATGTTGCGGATTTGTCGTGGTGGATAGCAGTGTGCAATGCTAGTACAGTTTGAGTTTATTTGTACATTTGATTTTGCGGGGCGAGCGTCCAACTTGTGGACTGCCGTCACTGCCTGTTGTATAATATTCTTTTGGGGCACGACCAGGTTGCGGTCGATGTACCTGTTGTACTATTTTTCATTACTGTACTAGGTTTTACCCCGTGACGGAGTGCACGGATAGCCGGGTTCTGGAGGGCAACGGGTCCGCATCTCATGGCTTTGAGAGGCAGAGGGGCCTCACTCTAAAATTGGCAGACTATTCGCCGCACTCGTAGGGGGTACAGGTTGACCCAAGGAGGGGTGCTCAATTTACCGGATTCCGTGAAGTGCCGGGTGTTCCATTCACTATGCTGTGGGGACTACCTCGCTTCAGGTTTTGGCGGGTAACTTGCCGCACCCATAGGGGTCTAGGTTTCGTTGCACAGGCTATCCATACGACAAGGGAACGTCAGGTTTCAGCAGCGGCTCTGTGAAACTCGGGGATCCCAGATTATCTGTATTGTTCTGTGATGCTTATTACTTTTCTGTAATGTTGCATATTATCACGCCTGGAGCGATTATTGTATATTGGTTTATATACTATTAGATGTTGTATATGTTTTACACCCGCGCTAGTCCAGTCCCCGCTCTGTCGTTAGTTAAGTAACCTAACGGGTGATGACGGGACCCAGTGACGAATGCGGATGGCATATACGTACATTTTATTTTCGTTCTTTTCTGGTGTGATTATTGATGGGACTGCGTTGATTCTGATCAATGCAAAGTTAAACAAACCTGTTTTAGTTGTTGGAACAAATTTAAAAAGTGTTATTGCAAAGACGTTTCCTTTTGTTATACATAGCGGTATTCAGTGGAATATCCTGCACCTCATTCGACGGGGCAAGGGCCGATATCCTTTCACCGGGACTGACCCCTTGGGCAGAAGTTTGCGTCAGGGTAATAACTTCACTATAGTCGATTACAAGTTGCTTTGCATAGCGGTATTCAGTGGAATATCCTGCACCTCATTCCACGAGGAAAGAGCCGAGATCCCTTCACCGGGAATGACCTCTTTAGCAAAAGGTTTTCGCCACTATATTTTAAAAAGCTATCAGGTTCCTTCAGCGATATCAAGTTCACTACGTTAAAGGTTTTTCGCCAAAAACCAGCCGTAGCCCTCCGTCACTTCTTTTGGGTATTCAGTAGTATTCAAGCTATGTATTTTGACCAACGCCAAGGCATAGTGTTTGGTAGCTGCTGGGTATTCAATTGTTGCATAGATAGATGAGTTGGTTTGGGACAGTCGTTCTGCCGATTGGCCAACGTCAGGGGCATGTGCGGGTGGGTTCAAATTGACAAGATAGTGACGGGTAGAACTTGGCATGTGACTTATGACATTTTGACCAACGCCAAGGTCATAAGAGTATGGGGCAAAAATGATATCGGGAGTTTCTAAAGAAACTGAAACTTGCCAAGTATGCGCATACCTTCTGGAGTATGAGTAACGTGGATGCATTCCATCACGTTATCATGCGATGAGAGTTGGATCCCGATTCCCACTGATGAGTTGGTTTACTCTTCGGGTGATCCCGATTGATTCTTCTTTCAGGTTTGGGGGAGAATTTGACAGGACAGTGGGAGGTTTCCGGATTAGATAAAGTGATAACCATTCTGATCTAGGTTAGAGTGCACGCAGAGTGTTTCTTTTCTCTCTCTTTGGCAGCAACCTTTGACCGACCCTAGACTATGACTCAGTGACCATGTTGACCGAACCTTCTTAAAATACAGGCTTTTGGATTGTCTATGTTGCATAAGTCATTGCCACTCCTTCTTTTACCCTTTGCATTTCTCAGAACACCCGTATTACTACGGATATCCACTTCCATTGGATAGATCCATCGTATGGTTATATACGAACTCGAAGGGACTTCTTCGAGGATGGATCCAGGTTCAGGAGAAATAGAATTGGTTTATTCAGTTGTCTTTTATTATCACCTTCTCTCAGGTTGCGAGGGCTCCTTGGCTTAGGAGAGTACACCTATTACGCTTATTGGATAGTCTTATTCCAAACCATAGGCAGGTGCCAAAAGGTAGGGAATGAAGAAAACCAATTAGCCTAAGTAGGGTGTGCAGAAGGTAATATGTAAAGACAAAATAAAGGGATTAGAAAGAGGGCAAAAGTAAATTGCGACTGATATCATTCACGACCAAAACCGCGTACTTCATCGCCACTCCTATTTCACCTTTAAAGGAATAAAGTATTATTCAGTTGTCTTTTATCATCACCTTCTCTCAGGATACGAGTACTCCTTGGTTTAGGAGGGTACACCTATTATGCTTACTGGATAGTCTTCTTCCAAACCATAGGCTGGTGCCGAACGGTAGGGAAGGAAGAAAACCATTTAGCCTAACGATGGTGTACAGAAGGTAACGACTAAAGACAAATAAAGGGATTTGGGGAGATGGCAATAAAATATACGGTTGAAGTCATGAATTGGATTATGGAAGAGGCATTGCTATGAATACCAAGATACCCCTACGAAACATTTTCATGTTTCAGTGCATTGTTAAAGAAAAACTGTTTTCCCGATTAGATACTTACTCCAAGGGTATGTATTTACCAGGTTTCATTCTCATATCTGTATGGTTTTACAGATGATGAGTGGGAGTAAGATATTGGGAATTAGGTGACCATCCTCATTATATCGGAATTCGTTGTAATTGGTGATATTTGAGGAAATCGCCAGGGTACAGTTTTCAACCTACGAAGCACAAGTTTTGAGTTGTTCAACTCAGCGGACTTATACAGAGTATTGTATGTTGTCCAGTGTCCATCAGGACAAAGGGGTAGGTCCTCGTACTATGTTCTGTTTACTTATAACTTCTCTAGTTTTTAGACAAGTGTTTCGTAGAAATACAAGGTCTAAGTTTTGAGAAGTTGTGGGTATAAGAATAAAGTAGAGAACCAGGTATCACAAGTATCGGGATTCTTCAAAGAGATCGAAGATGTAGATTCTTGTGATTGGTATTCAGATGATAGTGATAGCTTTGAGAAACTTGTTTCTCTTTCAGGTTACTCATAAGTGGATGGATTCCTAAGTTGAGTAATGCTGATTAGCCTTTTTCCATTAAGTTGATATGCACTGGAGACAGCTGCATGATTGAATATGGTTCCAATTAAATAAGTGCCAAAGTTTCTATATTGGATATAGAATGGATCGTACCTTAAAAGATGTTAAGGTACGGGGAGTTGTCCAGCTTTTGCTTAAAACCGGACTCTGGATAACTCAGGGCACGTTTCTGTAATGGCTGTTTGTGGGTTGACCCTGGCTATGACGAGGGTTGATATTCTACCAATTGGAAGATCAATAGTGATATTGTTCTTGACTCGCCACAGTTTTAGTAAAATGGATTTTTTCAGAAAACAGTAGTGGGAGTATGGTAGAACTGGAAGTGATTCCAGAACCGCAAACGATTACGGAAAATTTAATAGGACCTAAAGATTCAATCAAGATTGACATTCCAAATAGCCACTCCGCAGATATGGTGGGTAATCTCAGACACCCGAGAGGTACTCCGGTAGCCTCAAGGACGGTGACAGGGAGGTTCTTATCTACCCAGACTTGACACTACTGTTGTTCCAGGATATGAGACCCGGTAGGAGGGTTTTCGTAGTCAGTGGGAGCAGCGGAAGCATAGTGGGCAAGTAGCTTATGTCTATTTATAGACTAGAGCAGTTATAGAGGAGATAGATCATCTAATTTTGATGTGACAGTCATGGGTTTGACTTCAATCAGAATAGGGGATGGATCTGTTAAGAAGGTAGTAGGGTGTGATGTCATGGTATTTGGATGACATACACAGAGTAGGAAGTAAAATTCCTATACTACGATCGGTTGAACTGTGGTCGTCACACAGTTGTTTCTCCAGACAGGATATGGATATAATATTTGACATTCTGGTTTCTGGATCTATGGTTTTAGATCTGGATTTGGGTAGTTTCCCAATGTGGGTACTTTGACAGTATTCTAATGGTTTTTAGAATAGATGACTCCTAGCATGGTGGTGTACCTGCAGGTGATGGAGTCACCCTCTCCAAAGGTGTCGTATAGACTAAAGGGGAGAGGGAAGTGCATGATTGGCAGATCACTTGCTTAGGCAATTGAGTCAATCATGAGATGTCAAGTACCACACCAGATGTTGTTTTTGCACTAGATGCAATGAGTTTGTATTAATCCAATCTTGGAGAAACATAAGGAAGCAGTTTTAGAACATAAGTGCATGTTCTACGGATTTGATGACGGCAGCCTCTTTCGGGAGACGGTTATCATTCTAGGCTTCAAAGGTGACATGGATGACAGGGTGATTATCAGAGTTATAGTTTTCCCTCTGACGAAGAGGGACAGTATTATGGACAGGTGGTCCAAGAGGATACTGTGGGTGGCATGGTGCCGGATACTGATTAGGTTCAGTGATCGATACAGTCTAAGAAGTTTGGATTTGGAGTTCATTTATGAACTAGGTCCCATCAGGTATCCAGACATATTCTAAGACGGGTATTACTCGATTCGGGAGATGGCTTTCTCCGCGAACTTGAGATTAAGAGAGATATAGAAAGAAACATCTAGGCGGATCCACTCACTGAGGCTATTTCTTGAACACAATAGTTTTACAAACGGGCTTTGTGAAACTGATTAGTAGAGGAGTTGGATGTTCGGTTTCACACGGGCTGTGAGTAGTCGACATCGCAATAATTAGTCTTGAGTGCAAGTGGGAGATTGTTGGAGATAGTGCCCTCATAGTCAATTATTGGATCGCAGGTACGTGATTGCAATGATTGCGGAGGACCTATACCGTTAGAACAGTCTTACTCGAGATGATAGTATGCTATCTGGTTTGCCTTTATCAGTCGTGTACATGTTCAGGTGACTGATTGCATGTTACACTTTGATAGAGCCCTTAGGATCTTGCTTTACTACCAACAGTATGATGGCGATCGTATACGTGAGAGTTGGGTAGTTTATATGCATATCCTTAATTGTGGTCCCTAGTCGTGGGAGTTTCGAGACAGGGCATCGATACTCCGGAGTAGACTAGTGTATACAGTCGAGACCCCGACGAGGGGCGGTGGCCGGTCTCACAAGCCACTGGTGTCAGTTGGATCACCTAAGATGTATACAGGTGCTCATTAGGTTATGAGTACACCGGACAGGACTCGCCGGGAATCTGCTAGTTAGTACTATACCTATCGTCAGATAGCAGTTCCTTGGTGACATGTGTACAGGTTAGTTCATCGACCTGAGGTCGTCATTTGTCTCGTGTGAGTTCCCACTGTGCTTTGATTTCTACCCTACCACGGCTTAAAGGAGTCGTGCAAACAGGTAGCTTTTGGGTACAGTCCCGAGCCATATGGAGGCACGTGAGCGGATCGGCAGAGGATTCGTCTCTCCCGGTATTGGGGGCCAGATCGTGCTGTGTCTAGGAGAGCCATTACACAAAGCCCACGGCTGTGGCAGGAGATTTACTGGTAGGTACTCCAGTAGTATCTCAGGGTGTTATTGGGCTACACTCCGACACGACTTATACTGCTATTGGGGGTCTGACGTTACTAGCCCCCTAGGCAGATATGCGATACTCATAGACGAACGGACCGGACTGTATATACATTGTCACTGTTAGGCTCAGTAGGGTTTCTGGATGAGTTCGCTCATCGGCCTCCCTTGAGTTCGCTCATCAGCCTCCCTTGAGGTCAGTCCATGGGCAGCCGTTACGCATAGCTAGTGCCGCTGACGGTTTGTGGTTAAACCCACTGCCAGGGTACTGACGAGTCATTAGAGTCCCCCACAGACAGTTTCCCAAGTTCGGGCGAAACGTTGTAGAGGCCGTATGGTTTTATGGCAGGGTTCGGAAAATGCACGTGCGTTTACGCACGTGTTATTTTTCGGGCAGATGATACTGGTCGGCTTTGGTTTAAGCCGGATCTGAGTATTATATTGAGTAGGTATAATATCTTTGTCTCAGTTGCATTTGTATTCGGTCGTAATACAAATGCGGGTATATTTATACAGTTTCGGGGTTATCCTGAAAGTCGTTTCAGGATCACTTTTGGAAGTTGCCAGTTTCCAGTTTTCAATCAGCCGTCTTTTAACATTTGGTTAAAGACGGGTTTATCTTTTCTTGAGATGAGTGTGGATTCTTCTAGATGATTCTAGAGAGAGTGACTTGACATGGTGAGTCATTAGTGCATTAATGGTGCCATTAATGCTTGATGACTAAGGTTGTTTTGATTCATTGTTTCTAAATGAGTCATGCTTTTTCTTTAATGATCAAGATAAGCTTCTTGTTTATTGTCACCCCCCCTTGATTGCTCCTACCATCACTTCCCTCTTCTACTTATAGTGGCCGTCCATTCTTTGAGAGGGTGAGAGAGATTGATTTCATTTTTGGAGAGAAAAGACTATGGTTTAAAGTGTATGGAAATTTCATAGTTCATTCATTGTTCCATTTCATTTCCATCGGCAACTTCATTAACCGATCGTCCACGGACTTGGACGAAGTGAGACAAAGTCATCTACTCATTCTCTACATCAATCTTGGTCGTCTCTTTTAGCAAACTTGACGACCGAGTTGCCTCGAGTCAGAGGCGGGAGCCCGTTTAAAGAATCAGTGATGTGGTGCCACCTGGACGAGCAGATCGGAGATCGACGAGATCGGAGCAGCCGCAACGGAGCGTGGGATGATGGTTAAAGAACGAAGGACTCGGATCGTTCGGTATAACCTTTCTACACTCTTTACTGTTTGTTAGTTTAGCAATAATGGCAGATCCGGGTTAAAGTATACGATAGCGCCAGTTAAACAGTTTTTGTTCCGCATTTGGCGTCTGTAGACGGCCGGGGCGCTAGCGTAGACTTACAATACGAACCAGAACAGAGCATCTGGGGCCGGCCTGCTCGGTTTTTGAGGGCATGTGCTCGGGTCAAATTCGCCCAATTGAGTTCGTATTTGTTCAGTGTTCATGTTACATCTCATATAACATTCTGCAGTTGCTTACAATTTTTTCAACGACTTAATATTTGACAGAATCTGGGATTTAGTTTTGAGTGTTTCAGAGTTGTTTCGATTTCGTAATTCTACAATCATCGTCTAAATCTCTAGCTTGTCTCTGATACCACTGTAGCTTTGCTTGGCACGACAGTAAGGTTTCGGGAGGGATCGTCCATACCATTTTCAAATTTTTGTCATGCTAAACAATTCTAACCCTAGAATCTTAACTAGAGTTTTAGACAATACATCATGTAAACTACTTTACATCTAACTGATTATGGAATACAACCTTTGTAGACCGGTCCTTCATTTCAATAGCTCCAAGTTTTAGTCTCTTCGTTCCAAGTAGTGATCTTGCGGACTCTAGAACGGCTCCACAAGATGAAAGGAACAAACTTGCACAAAGTCTTCGAGGCCGAAAATGATCTACGTTGAGGATACACTAACCCAAACTATCTCTTCACTAATTAGGGATTAGTGAAGCTAACACCCTAAACTAAATTGTCAATCTAGTAGAGGATGATGAAGTAGGATTTTTGCTCACTTTAAAATTAATTTTCTCACTATTTTATTCTCCTCTCAAAAAACCTAGAGAGCTTTCTCTTGAGCTTGAAGAAGATGAAGCAAACAATAGAGGAGAGAGTGAATGGCAACCATGGGTGATAAATATCTCATATAACTCATGTAGAGACTTAACCATGAGTTTAGATAATGGTTAGGTTAATAAATATCTAGTGTAAGATAAAACTAGTGGACTAAGTCAATGGATCTCCAAGCTTCTACAAGCTTCATACCATGTGACCAATTTCTAACTAATATTTGATTTACTCTAAATAAATAAACCCTACATTATCATTAGCATGGTGTAAGTCTCATACACTCATGTTGCATGTGGCATCAAGTATGACACAAAAAGAAAACACAATTAATATATATCACATAAATATTAAGTATGCACATGTGAAAAAAAGAAATGCTTAAGTGAGCTAATATTAGTTAATGTAAATTAATATATCAAATATATAATTATACATTAAATCAACACTTGATTTAATAATCCGGCTATATCTCATACGACCGACTAATATTATTTGTATCAAGTTATCGAATCAACATTTGATTCGATAACCCGGCTATATCTCATATAACCGAGCGATACAATATCGACTTATCGAATCAACATTTGATTCGATAACCTGGTTACATCTCATATAACCGACCGATAACATAAATCACGAGAATAGAATACGGTATCACATACCGTATTAATCTCGGTCACGCACATATCACATATGTGCTCCTACTTCGTTTTGCCTGAGCCACCTCTGTGTAAGACTTTAAAGACTCGTTAATACGCCGGCAGTAGGTGATGATCATATCAAACACCCACAAGCCGTCAGCGGTACTAGCTGGACGTAACGGCTACCCGGGTATTGAGCAATCAGAAAATCAACAAGCATGCCTGCTCCTACTCCTGAAAAGCCTGTCAGTAACACTACCGTATAGTCCGGTCTTTTCATCTGATATGTCGCATATCTAGTATAGGGGTGGTAAACGTCAGACCCCAATAACCGATAATTCGTGCCGATGTGAGGCTCATAACGGGTCGAGAAACTACTGATAACACTTATCAGTAAATCTCCATATCAGCCCTGGCCAGGGACTTCCTGTTATGGCCAATCGAGCACAGCGCAACATCAACCCCCAATACGGGGAGAGACGAATCCCCTCCTATCGCTCATTGCCTCCATGTGATTCGGGAATGTACCCAAAAGCCACCGTTTTGCACGTTCTCTTGAACGTGGTAAGGTGGAAATCAAAGCACAGTAGGAATCACACAAGACTCTATGAAGATCTCGGGTCTACAGACTAACCTATACCAGTGTCACCAAAGAACTGCTATCTTATGATAGGTATAATACCAAATAGGAGTTCTCGGCGAGTCCGTTCAGTGTACCCAGTCTCCACTGAGCACACGTATACCATCTTTGATGTCAAACACCAATGGACGTGGGATCATCCATCGCCCATCATATGGGTCAAGATGCGTATACGCTAGTCTACTCTGGAATATCGATGCCCTGTCTCGATACTCCCTCGACTAGGAACAATTATAGGGTGTACTTGTGGACTACCCTTGGCCCCACTAGTATGATATCCATCATAGTCCTGGTAGTCAAGTACACATCCTAAGGTTGTGAGAGCAAGACAACATCACTTATACAAGTCAACATGTTTAGACAAAGAGGAACCAGATAGCATACTATCATGTCAAGCAAGAAATTCTTCTCTATATATATCCAAGCATCCACTATAATATACATCACATGTGCAATAATGGTCTCTAGGGTATACATATAACTAACAGAACCAATTTCCGGATTGAAGGGAGATATGAAATGAATATCCGTCGGAAGATCATTAGTCGTGTTTGGGACTAAGACCAATTTAGAAAATAATGAGCACATGGACTCGGTTGATCTGAATTAGGAATCTGGTCAACTTGGGCTCAGCGCACTTAGTATTTATCATTTCATTTTGATTAAAGTGTTGAACACTTGCTTGGGCTCAGTCCCCTTTCTGTGCAAACAATGATGAGCATTTATATGGGTTCTGACTCTCACACTTTACTTTTCCTTTTTTTTGTTTTTATGGAGTGTTAAACACTCTTTGTGGCGCCCACGTGCGAAGCACGTAAGGCGCTAGATGCCAGGCGCCAGGTGCTGGGCACTGGTTGATGAGTGCAAAGCACTTTATGTTAAATAGCGCTCACGTGAGGGGCACGTGGGACGCTTGGTGCTGAGTGCCAACCACTGAGTGTTAAGCACTCCTTATTAAGTAGCGCCCATGTGAGGGACACGTGAAGCGCTTGGGGCTGAGCGCCAACCACTGAGTGCTAAGCACTCCTTATTGAGTAGCACCCATGTGAGGGGCACGTGAGGTGCTTAGCGCTGAGCGCCAACCACTGAGCGCCAACCACTGAGTGCTAAGCACTCTTTATTGAGCAGCGCCCACGTAAGGGACACGGGAGCCGCTCGACGCTGGGTTTTTCTTCGTATATCCTGTTCTGAAGAGTTCAATTCTCTGCTCTTTTCTGGATGTTTGATCCCCGAGAACAAGTTCATCTCTATGAGAATTAAACTCTCATTTATGGGAGACTTGTCTTATGGATCTCAGATCCAGAGAAAGAACTAAGTTCTTCTTTTATAAGAGTTAAACCCTTGGATATGCAGAAGAGATGTTCCGATCTCTATTATTTTTATTTATCTCGGAGAGAGTTATTGATCACCACTGAAAACTGCATTTTAATACCGCTCATTCGTTATCTCTTTTGTTATATATCGGTGCTATTGATCAGTATCTGCTCTGTAATTATAGTTTACAGGTATTCGTGATAAAATCACCGGAAACACATTCAAAATCACGGATATATCGTCTGTGAGCCGACACTGCAAGCAGACCAGAAAACCGACCGATATCCTAAGAGCTTTTGTAAAATAAATGTGTGCACACACTTTTTGGTCCAACACAATGCATGTTGCACACAACTCTTGGGCAAAGACCATGTGGGGGCAGCCATGGTATGATAGGTTATGCAAGTGGGCAGGTGTTGGTGTGATGTGCATTAATGGGCATTAAATGCATAAAGATATGATGTGATTTGAAGCATCTCATTTCCCTCCAATTCTCTGCATACAAACCAAGTGAAATAAGACCAAGCAAACAGCATCAGAGGCTTATTGGAGTGCACACAAACCCACACACCCAATACGAGCCCCTCTCCTCGGATTTGACCCGGTGACCATCCCATAAAAACCGGCGACGCCTTCCCCATTGTCCCCAAAGTGCACCAAATTTCTGTGGGCCCCCCTTATTGCCACATCAGCTCATTTTTATTGTTTGTTTATTTTTCTTTTGAGCCTATAAATACAGATCAGTGGACAAGGGATGGGGGCTACCATGTATATACCATTTCATAATTTTGGTTTGCTTTGTTTCTATTTAGCTTGAGGGTGAGTGTGCTTCATCTTGGTTTCTTCTTCTTCCCCCCTCTTGAAGCTCTCTTTGGAGAGCTTCATTAAGGAGGTTGAACAAGTCACCAAAGTTTGTATCTTGTTCTCAAGTGATTAATATATTGTTGTTTCTTTTATTTACTTGCTTTCTTTTCTTGCTTTCTTTTCATTATGCTTAACTAATCTTCATTTTGGTTGTTGTGTGTGTGAGGAAGTGAGATGAAAGGCTTTGCCTCCTCCACCTCTTGATTATGTTTAATGTGCTTAAAATCCATTTTGTGTTAAGGTTGCTAAGCTAGGATATGGTATGTTGTGATAAAGAGCTTGAAAAACTCTTTGTTTCATATACTATATACCTTCACAAACCCTTAGCAAACTCAACACCAATATCTTTTGCTCTCACTAACCTTTTTGTGTTTTCATTGTTGCGGTATGCTTGCAAAACCTCGTGTTTAGTGTTGATACCCCAAGCGCGGACATACAAACGGTAAGTGACCAAAACAGACTCGTTTCGTGCTTTGCGGCGAATGTCGGACTTTGACTGTTTGTGCTCCGTAACCGCGTTGATAAGTCGTGCTTCATGCCGGAATCAAGGTAAAGCTGGACAACTCATAACCAAGGGAGCGTAGAGGTAAACATCGCGATTCAAGCTTCCGAACCAAGCCACAACCATTCCTCCTTTACACTTGTTTTCATTCTTTTCTAATTATTTATGACAACCAACCGATTCGTTAATTTGTTAACCTTAAACAACGATACCTAATACTCAATTCCCTGCGGATCGAACCGTGCTTGCCGGCTCGCTACAACGCGCCGTGCACTTGCGGTTATAAATTTTAAAACGAGAACGATCTCGTGCGCGCATTCCGTTTTCCATAAAAACGTACACATTTCCATAACATACGCATTTGCGTGAGCGGGAGGATTCCCAACAGTTATTCTTCTTTCTTCTTTCTTCCCTCTTAAAGCTTTCTTCTTGCTTGTTTTTTTTAAGTTTGAAGCTTGGGGGGGTTCTCTGTACAAGACTTGAAGTCTTGGGTCCTTTTTATAGTAGAGGCTAGTCTGTTGATTTAGTTAAAGAAATCTCTCGTTGAGAGATCCTGATTGATTTGGGGATTTTATCCACCGTTGGATCTTTGATCCAAGGACTTCTGTTTTACAGAAAATATTTTTCTTTTTTTTAACAAGATTAGGGAAATATTTTACCATACAGAATTTTTCTGTATATGAGTGATTTTTAATCACCATTGGATTTTTTAATCCAACGGTACTCTGTTTTACAGAGAGTAATCTTTCTTGTTTAGAAAATTTTGAGGAATATTTCCTCAACAGAATTTAATTCTGTATTTTGATGATTTATTATCTCCGTTGGATCTTTGATCCAATGTCTCTGTTTAACAGAGAGATTTTAGTTCTACCGTTGGCGCCCTCGAGCGAGGCACGTGAAGCGCTGCCTCAGAGTTTTTAACTCTTGGCGCTGGCGCCCTCGTGCAAGGCACGTGAGGCGCTGCCCTTTTCAAATTTTTAAACAGAGTCTTGCTCTTTTATTTGGGGAAACACGCTCAATCTCATTCTCAGTTTTAGGACACAGTGAGATCCCATGTCCAGCAGAAAGCATTCCCTTATTGGAATCTTGCATATTGAACATTTTAAGAATCTTATTCACGTAAGTAAATTGTGATAATCTTATACGTCTCTTTACTCTATCTCTATAAAGTTTGAGATCCAAGATATAGGAAGCTTGACCAAAATCTTTCATAGAGAACTTGTCTGAAAACCACAATTTAACAGATGTCATCAAACCTATATCATTCCCAATGAGTAGTATATCATCTACATAGAGTATTAGGAACACAATAGAATCATTTTGTTGCTTTTTTTACATCCAAGGCTCTTCAGGATTTTGGATGAAATCAAATTCCGTCCCTTTTAGTGTAACTTTTTGGCACTAAGCGATCTTTAAATGTCTCTACATTTCCATCAGCTCCACGTTTTCTTTTATATATCCATTTGCATCCAATGGGTTTTACCCCGTTAAGTGGATTTATTAAGGTCCAAATCTTATTATGATATATGGAGTCCATTTCCGCTTTCATAGTATCAACCAACTTACTAGAATCCACATTTGATATGGATTCACTGTAGGTCCTTGGATCCTCATCCTCTTTGACACTTTCCATCAACTATGTTTCATTGTCAAGTCTGTACTTTACAGGAGGATGGATGATCCTTTCTGATCTCCTTGTTGCAACAGGTGTATCAACAACAACAGTTTTTAGTGTTGGATCTCTATCTCCACTAATAATTGTACCTCCCATCAAATTTATAGAATCTCCTAATAAATTAGGATTCTCTCTCACTGGAAAAGTAGACTCTCCTAATGGAGAAGACGACTCTTCATCAAGAGCTACACCTCTTTAAACAACAATTTGGTCTTCCATAAAGAACACGTTTCTGCATACGGTGATTATATGATCATTAGGATCATAAACATAGTACCCAGTGCTATCCTTAGGGTATCCTACAAATAAGTATCTATCTGTCCTTGTTCCCTTATAAAAAAAGAAAGAAAAATCGAAGGATGCAGCCCCCACGTGTTAAAAAAGCGAGCGCTCACATGTAAAGCATGTGAGTACTGGATTTAGATAGGATTAAATCCTATAAAAGACCCCACGTGTTAAATACGTGAGCGCTCATGTGCAAGGCACGTGAGCACCGTGGTCACAATTATATTACAGCGCCCAAGTGAAAGACACGTGAGCGCCACTGCCATATATGCATATGACAGTATCACGTGATAAGCATGTGAGTGCATCATCTTGAAGCGTTGGCTTCTAGTAGAATTAAATTCTATTTAGAAGCGTTGGCTTCTAGTAGAATTAAATTCTATTTAGAAAATATTTCTTCCGATCTTTCTAATATCGAAAGATTTTTTCTGTTAAACAGAGAGCTTTTGGATTTAAAATCCAACGGTGATTATAATATCACCGATCAAATTAGAAGATAGAATTAAATTCTATGTTAGGAAAATATTTTCTTAATCTTGTTAAAACTAACAAGAAATATCTTCTGTTAAACAAAAAACTACCGGATCAAAAATCCAACGGTGGATAAAATTCCCCATGTGATCTTTATCATTAATTAGATCAATTGATATCTCTCAATGAGAGATTCTCTCAAACTAATTGATAGTTTTTCCTCTTCTATATAAAGGACTTGAGACTAAAAGTCTCACAGAGACATACAATAGATAGACAATACACCTTATAAGCTTCCACAAAAAAAAACCTAGAATTTAATTCTCTTTGAAGAAAAATCAGCTTCAATCCTTGCTCAAACCCTAGCTAAAAACAGAGATAAAAAATATATCAATTTTCCTTATCTTAGATATGATCTGCTTATCTTAGATATGATGTAAGGGTTTAACTCTTTAAAAAGAACTTAGTTTGTCCTCAGGATTTGAGATCCACAATAAATCTCTCACAAGAAGAGAATTTAATTCTCATCGGGAAGATCTTGTTCTTTAGACTCAAGATCCAGGGGAAAAGTATAAAAAGCAGAAGAAAGGAACGTGAAAAGAAAGAAAGAAAAAGATGGGATTTATACTCCAAAAACTGTTAGTTATATGTATGCCCTAGAGGCCATTACTGTACATTGGATGTATATTGTAGTAGATGCTGGGACATATATAGGGAGGACTTTCTTGCTCGACATGATAGTATGCTATCTGGTTGATCTTTACCTTAACGTGTACACTGATTGTCTCTCTATTACATGTTGGTAAAGCCCTTAGGATGTGTACTTGACTACCTGGACTATGATGCGGATCATACTAGTGGGGACATGGTAGTCTATAAGTACATCCTTCAAAGTCCCTAGTCGTGGGTGTATCGAGACGGGGCATCGATATACCAGAGTAGACTAGCGTATACCTTCTTGACCCATACAGATGGGCGATGGATGATCCCATATCCATTGGTGTTTGACATCACAGATGATATACGGGTGCTCAGTGGAGACTGGGTACACTGGACGGACTCGCCGAGAACTCCCAGATGGTATTATACCTTACGTCAGATGGCAGTTCTCTGGTGACACTGGTACAGAGTAGTCTGTTGACCCGAGATCGTCATAGAGTCTTGTGTGGTTCCTACTGTGCTTTGATTTCCATCTTACCACGTCCAAGAGGGCGTGCAAAACGGTGGTTTTTGGGTACAGTCCCGAGTCACATGGAGGCAATGAGCGATAGGAGGGGATTCGTCTCTCCCGGTATAGGGAGTTGATGTTGCGCTGTGTTCGATTGGCTATAACAGAAAATCCCTGGCCAGGGTTGCTGAGATTTACTGGTAAGTGTTACCTGTAGTTTCTCGAATTGTTATAGACCTCATATCGACACGACTTATCGAGCTATTGGGGTCTGACGTTTACCACCCCTAGGCGAGATATGCGACATATCAGACGAACAGACCGGGCTGTACGGTAAGTGTTACTGGTTGGATTCACAGGAGTGTGAGCGGGCTTGCTCGTCGATCTTCTGATCGCTCAATATCCGGGTGGCCGTTACATTTAGCAGACCGCTTGCGGCTTGTGGGTGTTTGATATGATCATCACCTGCTGCCGGCGTATTGACGAGTCTTTAGAGTCCTACACAGAGGTTTCCTGGCTCAAGCGAAACAAAATAGGAGCGCATATGAGATATATGCGGGACCGAGAATAATGCGTGTATGTGATACCGTATTCTATTCTCGCGATGAATGTGTCGAATGGTTGTATGCGATATAACCTAGTTATCGAATCAAGGATTGATTCGATAAATCGATACATTGTATACTAGTCGGTTGTGTGCGACATGACCGGATCATTGTATCAAGTGTTGATTTAATGATTTAATGCATAATTATATATTTGATATATTACTTTGCATTAACTAGTATTGGTTCACTTAAGATGGATTTTCTCACTCGGATGTGCACATTGTATATACGATATAATTTTGTGCACTAGTTTGTATCATGTTTGATGATGCATGCTAAATTGGCTAAGTGTAAAGATTAAACCATGGTTGTGTAATGGTTAGGGTTTTGTTTTTACTTATTCATTTATTTATTTCATTTATTCTTTTTGGAAAATAAAATGCAGAAAGAGAAAATGGTGGCTTTCATTTGTTTCTTTCATGAAGATTCATGAAGATTTGACTAAGTCACCATTTTGTCTCATGCTTAACCCTAACCACTCCATTTAACCATAGTCCACTCTCTACACCTAACTATGGTTTTGTTTATGATAAGTTTTTGATTTTCTATTCTAATTTAATTAACTTATCATATTCATTATCTTCTTCTTCTTCTTCATCTTCAAAGAAGAAAGCTTGCTTCATCAATGGTGATTGATGAAAAAGAGTGAGAAATCCAATTCTAAAGTCTACCCACTTCCTATTTCTTCATCCTCTACCTATTGCCAAGTAGTAGAGTGTGTTTTCTTCACAAGTTTCATGACTTGGTGAAGTGGGAGCTTGATCTTGCGATGCCTCGACGTAGATCATCTTCGGCACGAAGCCGACGACCTTACCCGCCCATTTCTCCGATGAAGCCGACGCTAGAGCCCGGGTTTCCATTTGGACAGCGAGGAGACTTCATTGCGGAGCTATAGAGGTGGAGAACCGGATCTACAAAGGTTGTATTTCTGTTCTTGTAGTTAATTTGTTAACTAGTTTAGTTTTCGCCTAAAATTCTAGTTAACGATCCGTATTAGGGTTTCTCGGCACCCGTAAAATTTGAAATTGGCATGGTTGATGCCTTGTGAAACCTCATTAGCGTGTCTAGGAACCCTACAGTGGTATCAGAGCCTAGCTAGAGCCTTAGGCGAAGTCTAGACGACGTTTGAAATCCGAACGAACCCGAAAACCCATTTCCAAAATGCTCTCTGTCCAATTTTTAAAAATCTGGTTTTTTCCATATTAAAAATATGCAGAAAATTAAGCAGGGTATTTTATGAATTACTGTGCAAAACGGAGCCCTAACTCCGTCAAACCGCCGCGGAACCGCGGCCTTACCCCACGTGGCGCGGCGGTTCCGCGGCCGTTATGTTGAATCTTTGACTTTTGTTTGCACAGTAATTGTTATATTTGACTCCTGTGTTTTCTGGATAATTTTAATATTTTATTCAAGAGTTGAATTTTCTGGGGTTGTTTTGGGGATTCGTATATTCGATCGGATTATCAAATTTTGTCTGTGTGGCTTTCCGGGTAAATTTTAGAACATGTTAAAAAGTTCGACCGGATATAAATACCCAATTTTTCCCCTGTCGGGAAATTTCCAAGTGTTGGATTTTTCCGTAGTTTAACGACGTTCTAAGTAGTGCAAGTAACGCGATGGTCCCTCTAGAAGACAACAAACCTTAACTCGATTATGTGACCGTCTTGAACTGCCCTTTGAACCTTCGGGTTTGGGGCAGTACGGCGTGCCACATGTGAGGCGTTGGCTTGACCCTTCTACGGCTGGACCGTTGGTACTGAGGCACGAACTGAATGTTTTTAGACTTATTTCATGTGTTGATCTGTATCGGGAAAACTTGGGTGTTTGACTGTTCGATCGAAAAGTTTAACATTTTCTATTTATCTGGAATGGGATATAATAATTGGAATTCACAAGGAGTTATGAGATAACTGTACGAATGTTATAAACATAGCACTTTAGTCTCACTTGATCGGTTGCTACGGAATTTTGATGCGATCAAAAGTCCGTTGCAATCACGTAGCGTACGCGGATACTCGCCGGGTAAACTTAATAGACAGCCTCACCCCATAGCCCCGACCAAGTGACTGTAGGAGAACCCCGTCGCCGAAAGCATCCGTTCGGGTGCTCGCGGTGGCGGTGTTCCGCCTTGGTGCACTTCGTCGACGGCGTCGGGGGTGCGGCCGTCTACTAAAGTTTGCGACGAGCATTCGATCAAAATGTCGGGAATCTTGTTGAATTGCCCGACTTGATATTGAAAAGAGTTTTCGATAAATGAGACTAAAATGCGGGGTTTATAATTGTTAGGCATGCGATGTCTAAGTATTTCATTCGATTAGGCATGCGATGTCTAAAGAGGATGCGGATTCCAACTGTTGTAGTTTTACACTTTCTTTTCTGTGACCGTAAGTGTAATATGTGATATCGCCGGTTTCGTTGCTATATGTCAACGACAATTGGGATGGACATATTTACTTACGTTGATGACATGTGATGTTATGTGTTGCTGGATATGTTATATTGGATCGTCGTGATTGAATAGCCGGGGTTTTTTTTATGTGAGATGAGTGTTTTTCATTTTCATTCATGTAAAAACTTGTATGTAATATTCTTTTATTGGGGCACTTCCAGGTTGCGGAAGATGTCACCCTTTGTATATTATTTACTTTTCCGCACCAGGATAGACCCAAGGAGGGGAGCACAAGTAACCGGGTTTTAGGGTCCAGTGGGAGACCATCTCGAGGAGTCGAGTCCGGGTCTCCTAACCCTAGAATTGGCAGGGTTGCTTGCCGCTCTCGTAGGGGTCTAGGGGTGTAGGTTTGGCTATTCATCGCGACTGTGGAATCCGTGTTTTATACTGGCTCGTATTGAAAACACGGACGTCCTAGTATATCCAATATTTCATATGATTCTTCTGCTGCGATATCTGTGATGTGATCATGTGATATGTTCTGTGATGGATACTGTATATAGTATATATGATATATTATATAGGCGTTACTTATGTTTTACACCCGTGCTAGCCCTGCCCCGCTCTGCCGTTAGTTACCTAACCTAACGGTGCACGAGGGGACATCGAGGCGAATGCGGATGGCATAAGTGTACGTCGTATTTATCTATGATGTTTAGGTAATTTAAATGATGGGAATTCATTAATGTGATTAATGAAATAAAAAGAAACCTAAGATGTTGTAGAATCGAATTTCAAAATAAAACAGGTAGCTACAGTTCTTGCTTTGCACAGCGGTATATATGATATATCCTGCACCTTATTCGATGAGGAAAGGACCGAGATCCCTTCACCGGGAGTGACTACTTTAGCAATAACTGGCAGATGCTACACACTCGGTTTGTCTTTTGATTGCTTTTAAGAGTTTTTGCTTTGCACAGTGATATATATGATATATCCCGCACCTCATTCGACGAGGAAAGGACCGACGATCCCTTCACCGGGAGTGACTCCTTTAGCAAAACTAGAAAAGCCTAAAAAAAAACACTCCATTTTAAAATCGTTCGATCCTACAACGATATCAAGTTCATTACGCAATAGGTTTTCATAAAAACCTGTCGTAGCCCTCCGTCATTTCAGATAAGTTGTATATAGTATTCGTGCTGCATTTGTTGGCTTTTGTCAAGGTGCAGTGTGCGGTAGCTATATGCTGCTTATCTGCCAGCATACGATGCGATTGGATTAGGGTAGTCGTGCGGCTTTGTTGGCTTTCGTCAAGGGTCGTGCGGGTGGGTTTAATTCGATCAAGAAATGTACGGGTTGAACTTGACTAGCGGGCTATGGTTTGTTGGCTTTCGTCAAGGTCATAGCACGTTAGGGGCAAAATATTATCGGGAATTTCAAGTGTTGAAATTTGCAATGAGATTGCATACCTTCTATGAAATAGTTGGATCCCGATACCCGCTGCGAGTAAGAGTTACTCCTGGGAGAGTTTTATACATTACAATTAGCCGATCAAGTAGGTGTCTAGAAAGGTGTTAACGAGGTTACGCCTCTGGGAAAATGAGGTTTACATTAATTAGGTTCGTGCGAAAGCACGGGGGACCTCCCTCAAAGTACCGACACTGTCCTGGCTGAAAGATTGGCGAACTTGTAGTGTGTAATTAATCCCGGCTAGTCTTTCCTTTTAGGGTTTGAAGGAAGATTTGATAAAAAGCAGTGGGAGCCATCCTGATTAGATAAAATAATACCCAATCTATTCTTACAAGAGCGCACGCTGAGTGTTTTCTTCTCTCTCTCCAGGTAGCGACCATATCACGCCTTAATCAAGATAATATTACAGAATATTGACCGAACCCGCTTGTTATACAGAGCTGGGGAACGTTGGTCCCGCTCCAACTTATAATTGTTATAAGACAGAGCAGGAAATTGGGGAATACCAGATTTCCCGTGCCGCCCAAACGAAGAGAGTGCATGCTGATGCATCATCTTCGGGTGTGTTCGTTACAAAGAACTGTTTCTCTGTATCCTCTACGTCCTGGGTATGTGATACCAGATCAGGATCCCAGATATGTAATCTATTACATAGGGCTACAGCTAGGTAGAGAACTGAGAACGGGTGATAAGTTTCATGAGGCAGAAAACGGGGCAAGAGTTGCAGCCAAGTCTGTTGGTCACTGTCACCCTGTATTACCAATACATTGATTCTGAACGAATGTTATTAGATACCGAACCTGATATACAAAATCATATCAGTCTCTTTATTAGTAAAGAAATGATAAAATTTTGTATTGTTGGATAATGTTTTGAACATTTCCTATATCAAAAGTTGATCGGTTCAGGCACGTTATCTAAAAGTATTGATGTTCTAAATCAAACTATAGTTCTTTAGTATACGGAACACACACAAGAGGAAGAGTTCAGAAATAAACGAATCCTTCTTGAGGCATTGTAGACTAGGTCATATCAATGTGACCCGACTAGCTGAAGTTACATTTAGATGCATATTTAAATCTGTTTGAATTTACATCTTATGAAACTTGCCAGTCATGTCACAAAGATAAGATGACCATAGCTCCGTTTACTGGAAACAGAGAAAGAGTTAGTGAACTCTTGGGATGATACATGTTGATGTATGTAGGTCCCCTGTCTACACATGCCAGGACTGGTTCTTTATACTTCATTACGTTCTCTGATAATCTTTCGAGTTTCAGACCTATGTTCCTGTTGAAACACAAGTCCGAACCTTTTGAGATATTCACGGAATATAATTTAGAAGTAGAGAACCAGATATACGGGTATAAGTATTATGTCCTATGATGAGATCAGGGAGGAGAATACTTGTGCATGGAATTCCTGGACTATTCTAAAGGAGAATGAGATTCTCTCTCAGCATTACTCCTCTGTATACACCATAGCACGATGGTATATCAGGGCGGAGCAATCACACCCTATATGATAAGGTGTGCTCTATGATGAGTACTACTGAGTAACCTATTTCCTTTTTGGGAGTTATGCACTTAAGAAGTTGCATACCTATTGAATAGGGTTCGAATCAAATCAGTTACCGACCACTTCATATGTGATATGGAAAGGGAAGAGCCCATGTCTTAAGCTAGTTAAGATTTAGGGTTGTCCGGCCTATGTCTAAAAGCAAAATCCGGACAAACTCGAGGCAAGATCAGTTGTGTAGAACTGGAAATGTTCCAGCTATACAAACTGCAGCTGATGATTTGAAAGAACCAAATGATTCAATAGTTACCAACGAACCTCGGCCTCTCCGCCGATCTAGTAGGGTTCCTCACCCACCTGAGAGATAATTCGGTTTCTCTATGACAGTGGGAGTGAGGATTGCATCATGAGATGATGATCCAACTAGTTTCGAGCTGGCCATCAGGAGTGAGACTCTGTAAGAATGGCTGGATGTTTAGTGATCTGAGATGGAATCCATATACACCAACAAAGTATGGACTTTGGTTGCTATATCTGAAGGGTTAAATCCCCATCAGGAGCAAGTATATCTTAAGAAGATTACTTGGTGTAGATGGAAAAGTTGAGACTTTCAAAGCTAGACTTGTTAAAGATTTTCGTCATCGACCAGGCGTGGATAATGATGAAACCTTTTCAAGCAGCTATGCTTAAGTCCATCCAGATCCTACTTGCCACGCTACATACCATAACTACGATATCTGGCGGTTGGGTGCCATGACTGCTTTTCTAAATAATGTTTTAGAAGAGGACGTCTATAAGTACACAGCCAGAGGGCTTCGTAGACAGTGGGAGCAGCGGAAACGTGTGCAAGATGCTTTATAGGATAAAGCAGGCATCGCGGAGTTGGAACATCTGTTTTGATGGATTAGTCAAAGAAGCTGACATCATCAAAATGGTAGATGAATCTTGTATAAACAAAAAGGTAGTAGGGAGTATGGTGACGATCCTCGTAGAGTACGTGGATGACATACTCTTGATAGGGAAGGAGTTTCCTATGCTACGCTTGGTCAATCTCCGCTTATCACGATGATTCTCCATATAGGATCAAAGTGATACCCCATAAATCCTGGGTTTTGGATCTATGAGATAGATCTAATTGGATGTTAGGATTCTCACCGGTTGTAGTGAGATGGTATCAATTGATCCTGGAGAGAATCACTGGAAGGGTTCCAGGGTAATAAAGACGACTGAAAGTCAGTCGCAGGCATTGTCTTTACCCTCAGTGGAGGGACGGTATGTTGGAAAAGTTCCAAGCTAGATACCGTGGCATACTAGACGATAAAGGCTGGATACATCGCTACTTAAGATGCTACCAAAGAGACAGTCTGGGTGTATATTAGTTCATGAGATGAACTTAGTTCCTCCCATTGTGTGACAATGGAGTTATGGCTTATGCCAAGGAACGCCGGTCCCATCAGTAATCCAGACATATTCTAAGGCAGTGTCACATGATCATGGAGATGCTTGATCTCCAAGGGATCGAGGTTAGGAGAGTAGACTCAGAGGACAAACACAGCGGATCCACTCACAAAGGCCTGTTCCCAGAGAGAGATTTTTATGGGATGGTTGAGTATGAGATACTACAACCACTGCTATCAGATGGCCCTAGTGCAAGTGGGAGATTGTTAGTTATATGTATTCCCTAGAGGCCATTACTGTACATTGGATGTATATTGTAGTGGATGCTGGGACATATATAGGGAGGACTTTCTTGCTCGACATGATAGTATGCTATCTGGTTGATCTTTACCTTAACGTGTACACTGATTGTCTCTCTATTACATGTTGGTAAAGCCCTTAGGATGTGTACTTGACTACCTGGACTATGATGCGGATCATACTAGTGGAGACATGGTAGTCTATAAGTACATCCTTCAAAGTCCCTAGTCGTGGGTGTATCGAGACGGGGCATCGATATACCAGAGTAGACTAGCGTATACCTTTTTGACCCATACAGATGGGCGATGGATGATCCCATATCCATTGGTGTTTGACATCACAGATGATATACGGGTGCTCAGTGGAGACTGGGTACACTGGACGGACTCGCCGAGAACTCCCAGATGGTATTATACCTTACGTCAGATGGCAGTTCTCTGGTGACACTGGTACAGAGTAGTCTGTTGACCCGAGATCGTCATAGAGTCTTGTGTGGTTCCCACTGTGCTTTGATTTCCATCTTACCACGTCCAAGAGGGCGTGCAAAACGGTGGTTTTTGGGTACAGTCCCGAGTCACATGGAGGCAATGAGCGATAGGAGGGGATTCGTCTCTCCCGGTATAGGGAGTTGATGTTGCGCTGTGTTCGATTGGCTATAACAGAAAATCCCTGGCCAGGGTTGCTGAGATTTACTGGTAAGTGTTACCTGTAGTTTTTCGAATTGTTATAGACCTCATATCGACACGACTTATCGAGCTATTGGGGTCTGACGTTTACCACCCCTAGGCGAGATATGCGACATATCAGACGAACAGACCGGACTGTACGGTAAGTGTTACTGGTTGGATTCACAGGAGTGTGAGCGGGCTTGCTCGTCGATCTTCTGATCGCTCAATACCCGGGTGGCCGTTACGTTTAGCAGACCGCTTGCGGCTTGTGGGTGTTTGATATGATCATCACCTGCTGCCGGCGTATTGACGAGTCTTTAGAGTCCTACACAGAGGTTTCCTGGCTCAAGCGAAACAAAATAGGAGCGCATATGAGATATATGCGGGACCGAGAATAATGCGTGTATGTGATACCGTATTCTATTCTCGCGATGAATGTGTCGAATGGTTGTATGCGATATAACCTAGTTATCGAATCAAGGATTGATTCGATAAATCGATACATTGTATACTAGTCGGTTGTGTGCGACATGACCGGATCATTGTATCAAGTGTTGATTTAATGATTTAATGCATAATTATATATTTGATATATTACTTTGCATTAACTAGTATTGGTTCACTTAAGATGGATTTTCTCACTCGGATGTGCACATTGTATATACGATATAATTTTGTGCACTAGTTTGTATCATGTTTGATGATGCATGCTAAATTGGCTAAGTGTAAAGATTAAACCATGGTTGTGTAATGGTTAGGGTTTTGTTTTTACTTATTCATTTATTTATTTCATTTATTCTTTTTGGAAAATAAAATGCATAAAGAGAAAATGGTGGCTTTCATTTGTTTCTTTCATGAAGATTCATGAAGGTTTGACTAAGTCACCATTTTGTCTCATGCTTAACCCTAACCACTCCATTTAACCATAGTCCACTCTCTACACCTAACTATGGTTTTTTTTATGATAAGTTTTTGATTTTCTATTCTAATTTAATTAACTTATCATATTCATTATCTTCTTCTTCTTCTTCATCTTCAAAGAAGAAAGCTTGCTTCATCAATGGTGATTGATGAAAAAGAGTGAGAAATCCAATTCTAAAGTCTACCCACTTCCTATTTCTTCATCCTCTACCTCTTGTCAAGTAGTAGAGTGTGTTTTCTTCACAAGTTTCATGACTTGGTGAAGTGGGAGCTTGATCTTGCGATGCCTCGACGTAGATCATCTTCGGCACGAAGCCGACGACCTTGCCCGCCCATTTCTCCGATGAAGCCGACGCTAGAGCCCGGGTTTCCATTTGGACAGCGAGGAGACTTCATTGCGGAGCTATAGAGGTGGAGAACCGGATCTACAAAGGTTGTATTTCCGTTCTTGTAGTTAATTTGTTAACTAGTTTAGTTTTCGCCTAAAATTCTAGTTAACGATCCGTATTAGGGTTTCTCGGCACCCGTAAAATTTGAAATTGGCATGGTTGATGCCTTGTGAAACCTCATTAGCGTGCCTAGGAACCCTACAAAAACTTAGTTCCTTCAAGATGTGATTTTATCTAAAAATAGGGTTTTTATCCGACTAAGAACTTAGTTCTCAAAAAAAAACTTAGTTCTTGCATAAAAAGGATCTGGAAGGAAAAATTAGAGTTTAACTCTATTAATCTCTACATGAATATGGAAAAATCTCACGTGAAAAACATGTGAAACACCCAAGAAAACATGTCTCGCGTAAAATACACGTGAAAATCCTGAAGAACAGTGGCCTACGTGAAAGACACGTGAATACCTAAAGAAATAAAATCTCACGTAAACGACACGTAAGCGCTTTGAAGAAGTCATGGAGCAGCGTCTAACGTGAAGGGCACGTGAGCGCTCAAAGAAACCCTGAAGCAGTGTCTCACGTGAAAGGCACGTTAGCGTTGAAACTTGAAGTCTCATGTGAAACGCACGTGAGCATCCGAGACTTAAAGTCTCACGTGACATCCACGTGAATTCTGGGAAGAAAACAGACAAAGGTACGCCACGTGATATCCACATGAGCGCTTGAAGCCAAAAACATGCGCATCACATGACATCCACGTGAGGGCCTAAAGCTAAAAATACAGTGCTTCACATGACATCCACGTGAGCGCTATATGAATGAGTGCTTAATACTACTCACATGAAAAACACGTGAGCGACCATGAAGACAGTGTTTCACGTGACATCCATGTGAGCACTATATGGATATGTGCTTAGCACTACTCACGAGAAAGGCATGTGAGTACCAAGAAACCAAACTACTCACATGATATCTATAAGTCTGTGTTGCGCACCCCACGTGTTCGCGGGGAGGCAGAATTTACAAAAAATAATTTTTACGAACTTCACAACACCGACTAGAACCAAGGATCGTTCATAAACCCTAGCAAGCAAACTACTTGAGGTTTAACTACTCGGATACGAAGTTATACCTCACGATACTTGTCCTTCGGGTCTTCATCGCCGTCCTCCTCGTCTACGTAGGCTCCAAGGATCGATCCGGATCGTAGCAACCTCCACGGCCTCCTCGAGTCGAAGACGATCCACCCGAGAGTCTATAGTCCGAGCTCCACCTCAAAACCGAGGTAACTAGGGCAACAAGCTTGCTAAACTTGATGTCCTAGGTGATGTAGAGTATGAAGATGGATTTATTTGTCTCTTGAACCCCTAATTTACTCAACTCATGAGACCTTGAGGGTTTTCTAGTGAGGAAGAAGAAGAAGAGCTAGCATGAGAGCTCACTTGAGGAAATAGAAAGTATTTTGACAAATGATAATCCAAATGAAAAATGCGATGGCTCCCTTGACTTGACTACTCTCATGTCAAGAAAATATCTCACCCAAAAATATTTAGTGCCACAAAATATCCAGTCAAAGAGTCAAACCAAATCAAATGGTCAAACCATGTCAAATGGTCAAACCAAGTCAAATGGTCAAACCAAGTAGCCATGCCACATTTATCATTTACAAAATAACAAATACTTTCCTCCACTTCATAATTGTTTTAATCAAGTAAATGGTCAAAACCCTAATAAGGTGTCTCCTTCTATGCTCCTCACATCCGTATATACATACCCGCATTCGTGTTCCGAGAAACACGAATACAAAGAGACGAAACTGATCCATCAATATAATACTAGGATCCGGCTTAAACCAAAGCCCACTAGTATTATCCGCCCAAACATCATACGCGCACAAGTGTACGTAAGTGATCGAAGCCTTGTCGTAAAACCATACGGCCTCTACATCTTTTGCCCAGTGCAGGGAAACTCTCTGTGTGGGACTCTAAAGACTCGACACTACACTGGCAGTGGGTTTAATCACAGGCCGTAAGCGGTACTGGCTGCACATAACGGTCCCCAGGTAGTGTCGATAAGAAGGCCGATGAGGAAAACCCATCCGAACTCCTACTGATCCTGAATGTGACAATCTCTGTACAGTCCGGTCTGTTCATCTAAGAGTATCGCATATCGGGCCTAGGGGGTGGTAAACGTCAGACCACTAATAACGGTATAAGTCGTGTCGGAGTGTAGCCCAGAACACCCTGAGAAACTATTGGAACACCTACCAGTAAATCTCACTTGCCCTGGCCACAGACTTTGTGTAATGGCTCTCCAAACACAGCGCGATATCAACCCCCAATACCGGGAGAGACGAATCCTGTCTAACCGCCACTACCTCCAAGTGCTTCGGGACTGCACCCAACTACTACCTGTTTGCACGAATCCTTTGAGTCGTGGTAGGGTAGTAATCAAAGTACAGTGGGAACACACTCGAGGCGAAGTAGTAGTGTCAAGTCGACGGACTAAGCTGTACTCATGTCACCTGGGAACTGCTACCCGACGATTGGTATAATACCAACCAACAGATCCCAACGAGTCCTGTCCAGTGTACTCGTAACCTAACGAGCACCTGCATACTATCTCCAGTACGACGTACTAATGGTTGTGGGACAGACCATCTCCCCTGCTGGGATGAGAAGCGTATACACTAGTCTACTACGGAGTATCGATACCCCGTCTCGATAATCCTAGGACTATGGACCTGTATAAGGATGTGCTTGTAGATTACCCACCCCCACTAGTGTGACTGCCGTCACAACGCTGGTAATCAAGCAAAGATCCTAATGGCTCCACTAATATGTATAAGCGATATGCTAAATGAAACACATGCACATATTGAAGTAGAAACAAACCAAGTAGCATACTACCATTTTGAGCAAGACTGTTAATACAGCTGTGAATATCCCAAGCTTCCATTAAGTAATATACAAACCAGTATGATACAATAATGGCCTCTAGGGCATATACACCAACAATCTCCCACTTGCACTAGGGCCATGTACTGACATATCGTAGACCTATCATCTCGATCAGCCGCTCGAACTGTGTCTGAGGGATGGCCTCCGTGAGTGGATCTGCAGTGTTATTCTCCGTATATACTTTCCTCGCCTCGATCTCCCGGCGATCTACGATCTCCCTGATCAGGTGGTACCGCCTCAAAATGTGTCTGGACTTCTGATGGGACCTGGATTCCTTCGCTAAAGCTATAGCGCCGTTGTTGTCACAATACAAAGGTATTGGACCAACAATGGTAGGAACCACCTGAAGTTCTGTGAGGATCTTCTTTATCCAGACAGCTTCTTTTGCGGCATCGCAAGCAGCTATGTACTTGTCACGACCTGAAATTGGCACGTGACGGCCCTAATACTACGCAACGTCTACAAGCGTAAAGCGGTAAAAGAAAGCCAAAACCCAGAAATCTAAACCATTAAAAGACAAGAAAAGACAAGAAACACTATTTAAACTTTTGAAAACCTCAAGTATAAATTCTTTAAGTCCAATTTACTTTCTTGAAAATTTTGGCAGCACCTCCTTTGTAAAACAAGCCCCCCAAAAATGGGTACAACATAATATAAGTAAAAGAATCCCAAACGGGAGCAAAATCCACGCCCAACGGCGGAAAACAACCACCACAACAGATATACGACGCCGTAGCGAAAAAAGAGACGATATAAAAAAAACTACATAAAAACTTCCAAGTCACAAAATAATATACAATATCGTCCTCACATCAAGTCTCTAAATCATACAAGATAATGGTATATGGAGAGTACAGGATAAAACGAATATACAACAGGCAACATCGGATAACCGTAAAACCTACCTAAGCAAAACTGCACACTGTCAGCCGAAGCGGTATCCGCAGTAAAAGATGATACGACGGATGAAAATAGCCCTGCCTCTGACTATCTTGAGGAACACCTGCAAAACACTGTGGTACAACGGGGGTGAGTTGCCAACTCATAAATAGTAAATAACATATGCAGGTAATCGCGAGTATGCACGTACAGCGCGAATCTAACATAAGTATTAAATAGCAATGAATGATCATATGTAATGCATCGGTCATGAAAGGTACGCTAGCATGTACTACTAATACATGAAGCAATAATATGACAATCGGTATACAATAATCATGTAAGGTACTCTATCAGGTATAAATAATACATGAAACAATGCATATAATAGTATGTAAATACAACAGTCATGGAAAGTGCTCTATCTGGTACAACTAATATATGAATCAGTGCATAAACAATAAATGTAGAGTATGGAATAAAACATGTCATTCCCACGAAAATCCTAACCTCGTGGTAGGACCAAAATCCAACAAGACAATCAAATTCCCAATTTCCACAAATCAACCCCCAAATTGGCTCTCATATCATGTAAGTCTCATATATCCTTAATGTACAACATCAAGTAAATCTCATATAACCAGAATGTCCAACATCAAGTATATCTCACATATCCATAATGTACAATATTAGTATATCCCACATATCCTGTGTGTACAATATCAGTATATCCCACATATCCTGTGTGTACAATATCAGTATCAAGTAAGTTTCAAATAAGGTGAGTGTCTAACATCGACACCCAAAACATCATGAAACAAGTGTCAAGCATCGACACCGAAATACTGATCTATCAGGTGCTGTCACCACGACTGGCCCCCTGATAGGTACGTATCATACGCTATACCGAAAAGCCCGAGTGCCTAGCTTTGACCCTCGTCTCTCAACGTCTCCATACGTACATGACTCCTGTCGGTATCCCCACGATAACCGCCGAGTCATTGGTAATGTCACTGGAAAGTATGGTTCCCCCACTAACTCATCTCCTCACTGAGATTCTTGTCCCGGGTTACCTCCGGGCCCCATCATGTACCCGCACACGGACCCCTCCTTTCCTCGCGCGGGGTATATATATCAGAACCGATAAATCTCATGGTGGCTGCAGAAATATCATAACAAGAGAAACTGGGTTTTTCAAATAATGCATAATTTCATGAAACAACCACGGTCCTCAAATCCAGAAAATATCAAGTAATGAATAAGTATAACTGCATGAATCAATACATATATATTAGCGTCCCACCCCACTAATATATATATATGCATATATAACAGCGTCCCACTCCACTGTTATATATACTTAGGAGTAACAATATCAGAGAACATCATATGAAATCCAAGAATGTAACATATGCAGCATGAAACAGTAATATGAGCATATAAAGGAAAACCGCTATTTAACTGCAACAAGTTATTAAATATATATCATGTGGTTCCTGATTCCTCCGAAATCAGATGCAACATCATATACAGGTGAACATGTAGCTATAACAAGGTATGCGTAACCATGTCGGTATAGCAAGATATGTGTGTTCATATGTAAGTATGTATGATGTAAAAGTATCTGTAGTAAGGTATGTCTCTATGCTTATCCATAATACCCTCCAGGTATATGTATGTATATATGCCAGATATACATATAGCTATGTCTCATATGTATATATACCTATCATTAATGGTACACTACCCTATAGATATATGGGTAACTAGCATGTAAGCATGTCAGGGCATATGTGTAAGCATGTAGGTATACAGATATGCTATAAGTCATATGCACAAAGAAATATGAATCAATATCTCAATGTCCCTAACCAAACAATATCATATCTATAAGGGTGTTGTGCGTGTCATGGCAATTATTAACGGTGTGGGTGTGGCATACAATCAGTTCTCGTGCAACATAAGCCGTCAATAATAGTGTATTGTCCTAAGGATACTAGTCCAAGCACAACAATAACCAAGCAGTAATGTGTATGCGCAACTCTATATATGCAATAGAATATGCGACAAAACATATCATCTCTAGCCCGGACGCATAACGCCATGCGGGCGATTCCCTTGTAGATGTTAAATCTACTCACAATGGTCTCGAGCTATGAAAATCCGACCACCTGCTTCCCTTGGTTCGCAGCGTCCGAAGTCCCCGCTTGCGATGCTAAAATTTCACAAACACATAAACAGAGAAAAATCTCAGAAATCGACCAATATAACGTAAAACTACGCTTAAGACGACGCACCAACACTAAACTAACTCACGAGTGTCCGTCTAGTGGCTAACGTGTGTGACGACACTACGAAACCTACCCAAGTGCAGCAGCTGCACAAGATCACGATTCGTGTCGGATAACGTAACACGCGGACTCAAAACACTAGATTATAGGAAAACGATCCCAGATTTTTCATACAGTAAATACTAAAAATTTAAACAGTATCAAACACCCCCAAACCACAGCAGACAACTACCCACAAAAAAACCAACACTCAACTCCCCTCAAAACCCGATGTCGCCGGAATTCAAGCTTGGGTCGCCGGCCAAAACCGGTGGGGTGGTGCTCGTGTCTCAGGTGGAATCTTAGGTTCACTAGTACAACACTACTATCATGTTTGGTCACTCAGTAAAATTCTCAGATCGCAGCAGATCACAGAGACTTTAAAAAATACGATATTGCACTAATCGATACATAAAGTGTTCTACGCAACAACCAACGAGCTATACATCATAAAAACTCCTATTTAACAGCTTAGGGATTTTACCTATCAATACTTTCTCACAAGATCCATGCTTTCCTAGCTCCAAGTGATCAAAGAGGCAAAAGCATGCAAGGGCTTAATGTGTTTTAATGTGTTTTGTGAGATTATTTATGGAATTTTGGAGATTTATTGAGCTTGGAATTGTTGCAAATGGAAAATAATTGATCAAGAATAGAAGGAGGAAGGAGAGGCTCGGCCAAGTGGGGAGGTGGGGAAATTGGGTAGAGTTTTCTAGCTAAATCTTGCAATAAATGCACATAAATGCATATGCATGCACATGCCACCTCTCCCATTCATTTCTTTTTCTTTAAAACTTTAAATCCTTTGCACAACAAATATCTAGATATTATATGGAAGGTTTGTTTAACTCAAACTTGATCAATTTTCCAAGATAAAATTTTAGGAGTAATTATCCAAACCCAAAATGTAAATACCAAATTAAAATAATATTAAAATAGGGAAAAATTCTATCTGAACTAAAACTTCCCTTATACCCTCAAAGCTTGCGCACTAGCTTTATATTAGCTAAACTAGGTGCCGGCAAGTTTATATGGACGTTTGATCACAGTCGGATTAAAACAGAAAATACCGACAATTTTACCCTAAAACGGAAAAATTCGCATAACGATTTCTAAAACGTTACAATCTCCCCCCTTATAGAAATTCGGTCCCCGAATTAAAATTCTCACTAAGCGTACCTTCAAAGAGATGAGTAAAAAACTTTCAAATCTCTCACACAGCCTCCCAAGTGACTACCTCACTATACGGCTATATCCAAGAAAACCCTCCACAGATGGCAAGATCCTTGACCGAAGTTTCTCCACCTGCCAAGTCACTAACACAAATGGCTGCCGGTGAACGAAAAGATCGCGTCCAAGCTAAATGGTCTTGTGCCGAATCATGTGAGAAAGGTCATGAAGGTATTTGCAAAGTAACGACACAAGGAATACAGGGTGAAAACTCAATAATCTGGACGGAAGTGCCAAGTTATAGGCAACGGAACCAACTCACTTTAAGGATCTCAAAAGGACCTACAATCCTGGGATAAGCTTCCCAAAACTCAACACGTTATTCATCAGAAAAACCATAGGAATACATGATCTCCCACTGCGAACTCAAGTCTGCGACCACCACGGTCGGCATAAGACCTATGTCTGCACTGGGCTGTCCTCATCCTGACCTGAACAAACTGGATCTTCTCCGAAGTCTCTAGACTAGCAGGGGTCCAAAAATCCTATTTACGCAGAGTCAGAAAAATAGAATGGCGATCGACACGACCTAACAACTAAACCTAAAGATTGCCAATTGGAGTGTCTCCTGATAACAGTTATCGAAAGAGAACTCTAACAATGGTAAGTAACGATCCCAACTGCCGACAACAACAAGTACGTACGCACAAGCATAACCTCCAGAGTCTGTATAGTCCGCTCAACTGACCATCGTCCGACAGATGGAAAAGCGGAGCTAAAGCTCATCCAGTACCCAAGGCTTCCTGAAGCTTCTGCCAACTATGAATAGCGAACATGGTGCCTCTATTGGATACAACGTATGAAGGAACTCCGTGCAAACGCAGAACTTAATAAGAACAACTGAGCAAACTGAGCATAACCGGACAAAAAACACCCGAATGGAGTCGCACCCTGTCTAGACCTGGGTAGACGCCACAACGAATATTCATGGAGATCTGCTCCCATTTCCACTCTGGAATGGTTAAAGGTTGAAACTCTCCAGCCGGTCTCAGATGATCAACCTTTACACACAACAGGACAGACACCTCGAAATGAAATCGGAAACTTCACTGTTCATCCCTGCCCACCCGTAACTATTTCACAAGTCACGCTACAAATTGGTGGAACTAGAACGAATACAGAAAGCTGACTGATGTGCCTGCTCTAGGATTTCACGTTTCTACCCATCAGCATCAGGTACACACAAATGCGCCCCTAAACTTAGCACACCCTTGTCACAAATCAAGGACTCCGAATCATTACCCAGCCGAGTATGCTCAGAATTTCTGACAACCGAGCATCGGCGGGCAGTGCCCCGCGAAAGCGATTAAGGAAAAGTGGACGGGCGCGGACATGAGCAAGCTGTCCCCTCAGTAAAAGCGAACTTAAACTGTACTCAACGATCGTACAAGAACTGTAAATCTGCAGAAGACTATCTCAACAATCAACACCCGCTGCAGGAAGATGTACATTAAGCTCTGGTGATTCGTGAAAATCTGACACGACTCTCCGAATAAGTAGTGTTTCCAAATCTCTAACGCACGACCACCGCGGCCATCTCCAGATCATGAGTGGGATATCCCGCTCGTACTTCCTCCAACTGTCGGGAAGCAAAAGTGATAACTCTATAGTGTCACCTCAGCACACAATCGAGCCCCACTCATGAAACATCACAGTTAAACAACAAAGTCGCCCGAACCAGAAAACAAAGAAAGAACTGGTGCAGTTGTCAACCGAGTCTTCCACTGCCGAAAACTCCGCACGCATGCCTCAGTCCAAGGAAAAATAACCTCCTTTCCGGTCAGTCCAGTCAACGGTGCAGCGATACACAAGCAATCCTGCAAGAAACGGCGGTAAAAAAAACCTGCTAAGCCCAAAAATCTGCGGACCTCCGTCCGTACACAAGCCTGGGCCAAAGCTGTACGGCCTCGATCTTCCTCGGGACCATACGAAAATCGTCTCCCGTAATTACAAGACCCAGGAGTCAACATAATCAAGCCTGAAGAAACACTCCGAGAATTTAGCAAACCGTTGGGGCTCTCCCACTGTCTGCAAAGCAAATCCTCAAGTGCTACTCCTGTTCCTCACGACACATTGGAATTGAAGAGTTACCCTAGTGCCCCGGCCAACTTCCGTGGCCAAATGCGGAACAAAAATTTTCTTGCGAATAAAACTTGGCACTAGTTCAACTCTAAAACCTGGATCTTTCCATAAAACTAACTAGCTACACTAGGAGAGCTATCTACTATGATGAGGAATTCTTACCAAACGAACCAAGTCCTTCGGTCTTCGTTCTTCATCCTTAGCTCCTACTAGCCACCTTGAACTTGCTTGATCTTCTTTCCTTCCTCCGTCGGTTCTCCGGGATAGAGCTTGTTCTCCGGTCTTCCTTAGTCCTTGATGATCCACCCGGGGAGTATGATCCATGGCTCTAGCTCCTAACTATGTAACAAAAGGAGCAACTAGAAAACTTGATTTGCTAAACCAAGTAGTCTAGGATGTAGTTTAGGTTTCTAAGTGTAAAGTTATCTCTTTCTTGCCTCTTCACTTGATTCTCGACACAAGAGAAGGTAGCGAAGAGGAAGAAGATGATGGTGGAGGAAGCTAGAGAGGAAAGAGGAGAGCAAGAGCAAAAGAGAGCTCAATAAAAATAATGAAGCATATCATGAAAGAGAAAATACACACATAGGTTTTGTGTATAATTTCTTTCATTAAACAATTAGCAACCATGCTTCAATAGTAACTCCAAAATGAATTATAAATTCATCTGACTACTATTGAAGCATGGTAACTACCTTTCCTCCCTTACCTCTCACTTTACACCTCATTTCCATTTATGAAATAAATGGAAAATCCAAAATGAGGTGGCCACCTTCTAGAAGGAAAACTGTAATAAATACGGATTTCCGTCTACTGTACATACATACCGGCAATCAGATAAAAATCCAAACGCCCAAGGAGATAGAATAACACGAAGAACGTAATACTAGAATATATATGCCGAGATACATATATGTAAATTATTAAATTAATACATGACTTAATAATCCGGCTCAAACCCGAGCCGGCTAGTATTACAAACTGTCCGATCGAAAATCCGAGTACAAAGTACATCAATCGATCGAACCCTGCACGTATCCAATACGGCTACTACATCTTTTCGCCCGAATCAGGAAAACCCTCTATGTGGGACTCTAAAGACTCAACGGTACTCTGGCAGTGGGTTTAACCACAAGCACGTCAGCGACACTAGCTGTACGTAACGGCTATCCAGGTACCTGTCGAAAAGAAGGCCGATGAGCAAACTCATCCGGATCTCCTACTAAGCCTATCCGTGACAATATCCGTACAGTCCGGTCTCTTCGTCAAAGAGTATCGCATACCGGGTCTAGGGGATGGTGAACGTCAGACCCTAATAACCTGATAAGTCGTGCCAATGTAGCTCAGGACCAATCCGGGAAACTACTGATCAACCTATCAGTAAATCCCAAGTGCCTTGGCCAAGGTTTTATGGTCCTGACCAATCGAATCATAGTGCGATATCGACTCTCTATACCAGGAGAGACGAATCCCAGAAAATCGCTCACTGCCTCCATATGGCTCGGGACTGAACCCAACCAAAACCTGTTTGCACGACTCAGTAGAGCCGTGGTAGGGTCTTGATCAAAATTCAGTGGGAACTCACACGACACAAATGCCGATCTCGGGTCCAAAGACTAACCTGTACACATGTCACCTGAGAACTTCCATCTGACGATAGGTATAGTACCACATGGAAGTTCTCGGCGAGTCCGTCCAGTGTACTTACACCCAGTGAGCACCTGTATACGATCTTAGGTGCATCAGACCAATGGCTGCGGGACCAACCATCCCCCGACTGGGGTAGAAACGTATACACCAGTCTACTTTAGAGTATCGGTGCCCAATCTCGATACTCACGCGACTAGGGACCATTTAAGGATGTGCTTATGGACTATCCTGTTCCCACAAGTATGATCGCCATCACAACGCAGGTAGTCAAGTAAGATCCTAGGGGCTTTATCAACATGTAACCGCAATATGTAATAATGAGTATGACATATGCCATGTTAAGATAAAGACAAACCACAATAGTATACTACCGTATCGAGTCTTTATCAATATGTGCAAACCAGATATAACAACAATACAAATAAATACGCATATCCCGATAAAGACAAGTCAAATAATATACTATAAAACTGAGCAAGATTGTTCTGTACATACGTATCCCTAGTATCCATATGTATACATATACAATACTGGCCTCTAGGGCATATACATCCAACAGGAATAGACAAGAATGTCATCAATAACACAACAATAAACTGGTCGAGGAACAGCCTGAAGAAATCTGGTTCATCACATCCACGAATGCTGCCAGGGTATTGGTGAGTCCAACGATACCACCAAAACACATAAATCCCGTAGTGTGCACAAAGCAGTCTTCGGAATGTCATCACTCTGAACCCGGAACAATGATGACCTGATCCCAACCAAACTCAGAAAAAGTCTCGCACTCGCAAGCTGATCGAAGAAATCGTCAATGCGAGGTAAAGGATACCTATCCGCACCGTAAGCCGGTTAAATTGACGATCAATCGATACACAGCCTCAACTGTCGTCCTTCTCCTTGACGAACAGAAATAGGAGCTCCCCAATGCGAAACACTCAGACGCACAAGCCCCCAACAACAACTCTGTAGCTGACCCTTAAGCTCCCTAAGCTCTGTCGGCTCATCTAGAACAACGTCGAAAAACTCTCGCACGAAAGAAACCCGGTCTAACAATCCACTGTGGCTCCGGTATCATAAATGAACGCCAAGAATCCTCGACATCCTCTCCTCAAAAGCCGACTAGCGAAAAAGGTTGAATTCAAGCTGTGATGGGCGACATCACTGCCCCCCGCACAACAAGAACTGACTCGCCGGGAAAACAAAACCTGAATGTTTTCTCACGGTAGTCCACAGACGTCTAGCACGTAGATTACCAGTCCGTGCCCAGGAGAACGTCAAATCCAACATCTCTAGAAGGATCACAATGATGGAAGAATCTCTATCTCCTATCCGATTGGCACACGACAGAAATACGTGTCACGCAACAAAAGAATCGCTGGCAGAAATTAACACAACAGACGGCTGATCTAGTTAACACGACTCACCTCGTCCTAAGCCTCCGCTACTCCCACGACGGTCATGAAATCTGTCTCGATGACTACGCCTCTGTCTCTGAGATGGTACACCGGTACGAGTCCTCCACTGTTCCAAAACTCTCAAAGTCTCTGGAAAGCGTGCCTCGTCAACTGGGGCTGCATCCACTGGTGCTATGTAGGTGACGGAATGCTGCATGCTGATCGTAAGGAACAACTGGGTAACAGGGGTGACAACCTCCTGTCGCTGCGCTCGAACGACCTCAACCAATGAACTCATAGTCTGGCGCATGTCCTGCATCTCAGCCACAAGCCTAGCGATACTATCTGTCGAAGGCGGATCCATCTGCACCTGTGCAACGAGCATGCCATCCTAGTCAGTCCTCGTCCTACCCGAGTCAATCCTGACCTCGGCCCTCGCTGCATCACTCTGAATCCCCATAGTCATCGGCGGCAAAGGCTATAAATAGAAATAGGATTCGATATGAACACGAAAATCGAATCATAAGGATATAAATCATCAAGGAAGGAATTTCAAGCAATTTGTACTTAGGTCACTTTAGGCGGAGTACCGCATCGTGAGTATGCCGCGGACATACACACACTACGTTACTCTGCTTAAGCTACCTACTCCATCATACCAAGGTCATCCTATACTCCGAAAGGTAAAACCTAGAGCTCTGATACCAACTTTGTCACGACCCGAAATTGGCACGTGACGGCCCTAATACTACGCAACGTCTATAGGCGTAACACAGTAAAAGAAAGCCAAAACCCAGAAATCTAAACCACAAAAAGACAAGAAAAGACAAGAAACATTGTTTAAACTTTTGAAAACCTCAAGTATAAATTCTTTAAGTCCAATTTACTTTCTTGAAAATTTTGGCAGCACATCCTTTGTAAAACAAGCCCCCCAAAAATGAGTACAACATAATATAAGTAAAATCATCCCAAACGGGAGCAAAATCCACGCCTAACGGCGGAAAATAACCACCACAACAGATATACGACGCCATAGCGAATAAAGAGACGATATAAATAAAACTGCATAAAAACTTCCAAGTCAAAAAATAATATACAATATCGTTCTCACATCAAGTCTTTAAGTCATACAAGATAATGGTAGATGGAGAGTACATGATACAACGAATATACAACAGGCAACATCGGATAACAACAAAACCTACCTAAGCAAAACTGCACACTGTCAGGCGAAGCGGTATCCGCTGTAAAAGATGATACGACGGATGAAAATAGCCCTGCCTCTGACTATTCTGAGGAACACCTGTAAAACACTGTAGCAGAACGGGGGTGAGTTGCCAACTCGTGAATAGTAAATAACATATGCAGGTAATCGCGAGTATGCACGTACAGCGCGAATCTAACATAAGCATCAAATAACAGTGAATGGTCATATGTAATGCATCAGTCATGAAAGGTACGCTAGCAGGTACTACTAATACCTGAAGCAATAATATGACAATCAGTAGACAATAATCATGTAAGGTACTCTATCAGGTACAAATAATACATGAAACAATGCATATAATAGTATGTAAATGCAACAGTCATTGAAAGTGCTCTATCTGATACAACTAATACATGAATCAGTGCATAAACAATAAATGTAGAGTATGGAATAAAACATGTCATTCCCACGAAAATCCTAATCTCATGGTAGGACCAAAATCCAACAAGACAATCAAATTCCCAATTTCCACAAATCAACCCCCAAATTGGCTCTCATATCATGTAAGTCTCATATATCCTTAATGTACAATATCAAGTAAATCTCATATATCCTGAATGTCCAACATCAAGTATATCTCATATATCCTTAATGTACAATATCAGTATATCCCACATATCCTGTGTGTACAATATCAGTATATCCCACATATCCTGTGTGTATAATATCAGTATCAAGTAAGTTTAATATAAGGTGAGTGTCTAACATCGACACCCAAAACATCATGAAACAAGTGTCAAGCATCGACACCGAAATACTGATCTATCAGGTGCTGTCACCACGACTGGCCCCCTGATAGGTACGTATCATACGCTATACCGAAAAGCCCGAGTGTCTAGCTCTGACTCTTGTCTCTCGACGTATCCATACGTACATGACTCCGTCAGTATCCCCACGATAACCGCCAAGTCATTGGTAATGTCACCGGAAAGTATGGTTCCCCCACTAACTCATCTCCTCACTGAGATTCTTGCCCCGGGGTACCTCCGGGCCCCACCATGTACCCGCACACGGACCCCTCCTTTCCTCGCATGGGGTATATATATATCAGAATCGATAAATCTCATTGTGACTGCAGAAATATCATATTAAGAGAAACCGGATTTTTCAAATAATGCATAATTTCATGAAATAACCACGGTCCTCAAATCCAGAAAATATCAAGTAATGAATAAGTATAACTGCATGAATCAATACATATATATTAGCGTCCCACTCCACTAATATATATATATATATGCATATATAACAACGTCCCACTCCACTGTTATATATACTTAGGAGTAACAATATCAGAGAACATCACATGAAATCCAAGAATGTAACATATGCAGCATGAAACAGTAATATGAGCATATAAAGGAAAACCGCTATTTAACTGCAACAAGTTATTAAATATATATCATGTGGTTCCTGATTCCTCTGAAATCAGATGCAACATCATATACAGGTGAACATGTAGCTATAACAAGGTATGCGTAACCATGTCGGTATAGTAAGATATGTGTGTCCATGTATGATGTAAAAGTATCTGTAGCAAGGTATGCCTTTATGCTTATCCATAATACCCTCCAGGTATATGTATGTATGTATGCCAGATATACATGTAGCTATATCTCATATGTGTACATACCTATCACTAATGGTACACTACCCTATAGGTATATGGGTAACTAGCGTGTAAGCATGTCAGGGTATATGTGTAAGCATGTAGGTATACATGTATGCTATAAGTCATATGCACAAAGAAATATGAAGCAATGTCTCAATATCCCTAACCAAACAATATCATATCTATAAGGGTGTTGTGCATGTCATGGCAATTATTGACGGTGTGTGTGTGGCATACAATCAGTGCTCGTGCAACATAAGCCGTCAATAATAGTGCAGTGTCCTAAGGATACTAGTCCAAGCACAACAATAACCAAGCAGTAATGTGTATGCGCAACTCTATATATGCAATAGAATATGCGACAAAATATAACATCTCTAGCCCAGACGCATAACGCCATGCGGGCGATTCCCCTGTAGATGTTAAATCTACTCACAATGGTCTCGAGCTATGAAAATCCGACCACCTGCTTCCCTTGGTTCGCAGCGTCCGAAATCCCCGTTTGCGACGCTAAAATTTCACAAACACATAAACAAAGAAAAATCTCAGAAATCGACCAATATAACGTAAAACTACGCTTAAGACGACGCACCAACATTAAACTAACTCACGAGTGTCCGTCTAGTGGCTAACGTGCGTGACGACACTACGAAACCTACCCAAGTGCAGCAGCTGCACAAGATCACGATTCATGTCGGATAACGTAACACGCGGACTCAAAACACCAAATTATAGGAAAACGATCCCAGATTTTGCATACAGTAAATACTAAAAATTTAAACAGTACCAAACACTCCTAAATTACAGCAGACAACTACCCACAAAAAAACCAACACTCAACTCCCCTCAAAACCCGATGTCGCCGGAATTCAAGCTTGGGTCGCCGGCCAAAACCGGTGGGGTGGTGCTCGTGTCTCCGGTGGAATCTTAGGTTTACTAGTACAACACTACTATCTTGTTTGGTCACTCAATAAAAATCTCAGATCGCAGCAGATCACAGAGACTCTAAAAAATACGATATTGCACTAATCGATACATAAAGTGTTCTACGCAACAACCAACGAGCTATACATCATAAAAACTCCTATTTAACAGCTTAGGGATTTTACCTATCAATACTTGCTCACAAGATCCAAGCTTTCCTAGCTCCAAGTGATCAAAGAGGCAAAAGCAAGGGCTTAATGTGTTTTGTGAGATTATTTATGGAATTTTGGAGATTTATTGAGCTTGGAATTGTTTCAAATGGAAAATAATTGATCAAGAACAGAAGGAGGAAGGAGAAGCTCGGCCAAGTGAGGAGGTGGGGAAATTGGGTAGAGTTTTCTAGCTAAATCTTGCAATAAATGCATATGCATGCACATGCCATCTCTCCCATTCATTTCTTTTTCTTTAAAACTTTAAATCCTTTACACAACAAATATCTAGATATTATATGGAAGGTTTGTTTAACTCAAACTTGATTAATTTTCCAAGATAAAATTTTAGGAGTAATTATCCAAACCCAAAATGTAAATACCACATTAAAATAATATTAAAATAGGGAAAAATTCTATCTAAACCAAAACTTCCCTTATACCCCCAAAGCTTGCGCACTAGCTTTATTTCAGCTAAATTAGGTGCCGGCAAGTTTATATGGACGTTTGATCACAGTCGGATTAAAACGGAAAATACCGACAATTTTACCTTAAAACGGAAAAAATCGCATAACGATTTCTAAAAAGTTACAGTACTCCGCTTCCATCGTCGATTCTGCAACGGTGTCCTGCTTGGAGCTCTTCCAACAGACCGCCCCTCCATTGAGGGTAAAGAAATAATCCGACATGGACTTGGAGTCATCCTTGTCACTCTGGAAGCTGGAGTCAGCAAAGGTCTCGATCTGGAGGTCTTTTCTGCCATACACCAAGAACATCTCCTTAATCCTTCTCAGGTACTTGAGAATGTTCTTTACTGCTATCCAGTGCTTCTCCCCTGGGTTTGACTGATACCTGCTTACAACGCTCAATGCGTATGCTGCATTTGGTATGGTACATAACTTCGCATACATTATAGAGCCTACCGCAGATGCGTAGGGTATAGTTGACATGTGAGCCCTCTCCAAATCAGTCTTTGGAGACATCTCTTTGGAGAGGGTGATTCCGTGACAAGCCGGTAGATTACCGCGCTTTGAATCTTCCATACTAAATCTTTTCAGTGTGGTGTCGATGTATCTGGACTGCGAAAGTCCCAACATCCGTTTAGATCTATCACGATAGATCTGGATCCCCAGAATATAGGAGGCATCACCCAGGTCCTTCATGGAGAACCTCTGTGACAAGAATCCTTGACTGATTGTAGCATAAGAATATCATTTCCTATCAAGAGAATGTCATCCACGTACAAGACGAGGAATACCACATTTCTCCCTACAATCTTACTATATATGCATGGTTCATCTGGATTTTTGATGAAGTCGAATTCTTTGACTGTATCATCAAAACAGATTTTCCAATTCTGCGATGCCTGCTTTAGTCCATAAATGGACTTAAGCAACTTGCACACTTTCCCGCTGCTCCCACTCTGAATGAAACTCTCTGGCCGATCCATATAGACGCACTCTTCTAAATTTCCATTTAGAAAAGCCGTCTTTACGTCCATCTGCCAGATCTTATAATCGTGGAAGGCAGCAATGGCAAGAAGGATCCGAATGGATTTGAGCATAGCCACTGGAGAAAAGGTTTCATCATTGTCCAAACCAGGTCTTTGACGAAAACCCTTTGCAACAAGTCTAGCCTTATAGGTTTCTACCTGTCCATCTACACCAATCTTCTTTCTGAAGATCCATTTGCAGCCTACGGATTTTACCCCTTCTGGATCAAAGTCCAAAGTCCATACTTTGTTGGTGTACATGTACTCCATCTCGGTCCGCATTGCGTTGAGCCATTTTACCGAGTCGCCGCTCTGAATGGCTTGCTAGAAGCTAGTAGGCTCATCATCGTCGATGATGCATCCTCTCGATCCCCGTCTATGAGAAAACCATAGTATCTCTCGGGCGGATGAGACTTCCTACTACTTCTGCGGAGTGGCGCTGGAATGTCCGGTTCTTCTGAAACCTCTGGTTCTACCAAGCTTTCAGTAATAGCTTGCGGTTCTGGAATTTCTTCCAGTTCTATTGCGCTCCAACTTATCTGATTTTCTAAAAATTCAATTTCCAAGAAGCAGGCATGACGAGAAACAAAGACCTTTTGATCCTCTGCGTAATAGAAAAGATACCTCTTGCAGTTCTTTGGGTATCCCACAAACTTACACTGTACTGAGCGAGCCTCGAGCTTTTCCGCATGCTGCTTTTTGACAAAAGCTGGACATCCCCATGTCTTAAGGTACTTAAGATAGGGTTTCTTCCCACTCCACATATGATATGGTGTGGCAGGCACAATCTTGATTGGACCTTGTTCAATAGATATGCAGCTGATTCTTGTGCATAACCCCAGAAGGATCGCGGTAACTCAGCCTTACTCATCATAGAACGAACCATATCCAATAGGGTTCGATTCCTCCTTTCCGATACACCGTTGTATTGTGGCGTGTATGGAGGAGAAAGCTGGGAGAGAATTCCATTCTCTTTTAGATAATCCAGGAACTCGGCACTTAAGTATTCACCACCTCGATCAGATCTCAGGGTCTTGACACTTTTGCCTGTTTGTTTTTCCACTTCATTCTTATATTTCCGGAATTTTTCAAAGGCCTCGGATTTATGCTTCATCAAGAAGACATGCCCATACATATAGAAATCATCCGTAAAAATAATGAAGTAGAAATAACCACTTCACGCATGTGTAGACATTGGACCACATACATCACTGTGTATAAGTCCCAAGAGCTCGCTCGCTCTTACTCCGTGTCTAGTAAACGGAGTCTTTGTCATCTTTCCCATGAGACAAGATTGACAAGTTGCATAAGGCTGATATTCGAACGGATCCAAATATCCCTCTCTATGTAGCTTCGTCAATCGTGTTTCATTGATGTGACCCAGTCTACAATGCCATAAGAAAGCCTGATTTAGTTCCGGAGACTTTCTTTTAAGTGTATTCTGGATACTGAAAACCTGAGCTTGATTTAATACGTATATTCCGTTATCTAATGTACCTAACCCGATCAAACCTTGATTTAGGTGGATGTGGACCACATCGCTTACAAATGTAAAATCATATCCTTCCTTAGAAAGTAAGGATACAGATATGATATTACAGGCTAGACTAGGTACATACAATGTAGGGTTCCTAGGCACACTAGTGAGGTCTCACAAGGCATCAACCATGCCAATTTCAAAAATTAACGTGCCGAGAAACCCTAAACTACGGATCGTCTGCTAGATGTCTAGGCGAAAAAGCTAACTAGTTAACACTTAACTAAGAGATACGGAAATACAACCTTTGTAGATCCGGTCCTCCACCTCCACGGCTCCAAGATGAGGTCCTCTCCGCTGTCCAAATCAAATCCGGGCTCTAGCGTCGGCTTCGTCGGAGAATGGGCAAGCTAGGTCGTCGATGTCCATGCCGAAGATGATCTACGTCGAGGCATCGCTAGATCGAGCTCCACCTTCACCAAGTCTTGAAAACTTGTGAAGGAAACACACTCTGCTACTTGGCAAGATGTAGAGGATGAAGAAATAGGAAGTGGGTAGACTTTAGAATTGGATTTCTTACTCATATGCTCAATATGCCATTGATGAAGACAAGCTTCTTCATGAAGAAGAAGAAGAGCAAGAAGAAGATAAATATTATGATAAGAATTAAAATAAAAGGAAAAATACATTCTTATCATAATTCTCACCATGGTTAGGTGTAGAGAATTAACTTGAGTTAATAGAAGTGGTTAGGGTTAAGCATGAGACAAAATGGTCAAAGTCTTCATGAAGATTCATGAATGATCAAAAGAAAGCAACCATTTTCCTCATTATCTTTTCATTTATTCATTTATCAAAAATAAATAGATAATTAAATAAGATAAATGAATAACAAATGATAAACCCTAACCATTCCTTTAACCAAGGTTTAATTCTTTATACTTAACCATTTTTGCATGCACCATCAAATATGATACAAGCAAGTGCACAAATCATATCGCATATGCAATGCGCACATCTGAGCGAGAAAATCCATTTAAAGTGAACCGATACTAGTTAATGCAAAGTAATATATCAAATATATTATTATGCATTAAATCATTAAATCAACACTTGATTTAACGATCCGGTCATATCGCATATAACCGACTAGTATCCAATGTATCGGCTTATCGAATCAACGCTTGAATCGATAACTAGGTTATATCGCATACAACCATTCGACGCATTGATCGCGAGAATGAAATACGGTATCACATACACGCATTATTCTCGGTCACGCACATATCTCATATGCGCTCCTATTTCGTTTCGCTTGAGCCAGGAAACCTCTGTGTAGGACTCTAAAGACTCGTCAATACGCCGGCAGCAGGTGATGATCATATCAAACACCCACAAGCCGCAAGCGGTCTGCTAAACGTAACGGCCACCCGGGTATTGAGCGATCTGAAGATCGACGAGCAAGCCCGCTCACACTCCAGTGAATCCAACCAGTAACACTACCGTACAGTCTGGTCTGATCGTCTGATATGTCGCATATCTCGCCTAGGGGTGGTAAACGTCAGACCCCAATAGCTCGATAAGTCGTGTCGATATGAGGTCTATAACTATTTGAGAAACTACTGGTAACACTTACCAGTAAATCTCAGCAACCCTGGCCAGGGATTTCCTGTTATAGCCAATCGAACACAGCGCAACATCAACCCCCTATACCGGGAGAGACGAATCCCCTCCTATCGCTCATTGCCTCCATGTGACTCGGGACTGTACCCAAAAACCACCGTTTTGCACGCCCTCTTGGACGTGGTAAGATGGAAATCAAAGCACAGTGGGAACCACACAAGACTCTATGACGATCTCGGGTCAACAGACTACTCTGTACCAGTGTCACCAGAGAACTGCCATCTGACGTGAGGTATAATACCATCTGGGAGTTCTCGGCGAGTCCGTCCAGTGTACCCAGTCTCTACTGAGCACCCGTGTATCATTTCTGATGTCAAACACCAATGGATATGGGATCATCCATCGCCCATCTGTATGGGTCGAGAAGGTACACGCTAGTCTACTCTGGTATATCGATGCCCCGTCTCGATACACCCACGACTAGGGACTTTGAAGGATGTACTTATAGACTACCATGTCCCCACTAGTATGATCCGCATCATAGTCCAGGTAGTCAAGTACACATCCTAAGGGCTTTACCAACATGTAACAGAGAGACAATCAGTATACACGTTAAGGTAAAGAGTAACCAGATAGCATACTATCATGTCGAGCAAGAAAGTCCTCCCTATATAAGTCCCAGCATCCACTACAATATACATCCTATGTACAGTAATGGCCTCTAGGGCATACATATAACTAACAATCTCCCACTTGCACTAGGGCCATTTGTAGCAGTGGTCGAAGTATCTCATACTCAACCATCCCATAAAAGTCTCTCTCTGGGAACATGCCTTTGTGAGTGGATCCGCTGTGTTGTCCTCTGTGTCTGCTCTCCTGACCTTGATCCCCTGGAGATCAACCATCTCCATGATCAGGTGACACTGCCTTAGAATATGCCTGGATCACTGATGGGACGGGTGTTCCTTGGCAAAAGCCACAACTCCATTGTCACACAATGGGAGGAACTAAGTTCATCTCATGAACTAATATACACCCAGACTTCCTCTTTGGTAGTATCTTAAGTAGCGATGTATCCAGCCTTAATCGTCTAGTATGTCACGGTATCTAGCTTGGAACTCTTCCAACATACCGTCCCTTTACTGAGGGTAAAGACAATGCCTGTGACTGACACTCAGTCGTCTTTATCACTTTGGAATCTTTCCAGTGATTCTCCCCAGGATCGATTGATACCATCTCACTACAGCTAGTGAGTATTCTAACATCCATTTAGATCTATCGCATAGATCCAAAATCCAGGATTTAGGAGGTATCACTTTGATCCTATTATGGAGAATTATTGTGATAATCGGAGATTGACCGAGCGTAGCATAGGAAACTCCTTTCTTATCAAGAGTATGTCATCCACGTACTCTACGAGGATCACCACCATACTCCCTACTACCTTTTTGTTTATACAAGGTTCATCTACCATTTTGATGATGTCAACTTCTTGGACTAATACATCAAAATAGATGTTCCAACTCCGCGATGCCTGCTTTATCATATAAAACATCTTGCACACGTTTCCGCTGCTCCCACTGTTTACGAAGCCCTCTGGCTGTGTACTTACAGACGTTCTCTTCTAAATCAATATTTAGAAAAGCAGTCATGGCACCCAACCGCCAGATATCGTAGTCATGGTATGTAGCCGTGGCAAGTAGGATCTGGATGGACTTAAGCATAGCTACTTGAAAAAGGTTTCATCATTATCCACACCTGGTCAATGATGCACACTTTTAACAAGTCTAGCTTTGAAAGTCTCAACTTTTCGATGTACACCAAGTAATCTTCTCAAGATATACTTGCTCCTGATGGGGATTTAACCCTTCAGATATCGCAACCAAAGTCCATACTTTGTTGGTGTATAAGGATTCCATCTCAGATCGATAAGCATCCAGCCATTCTTACAGAGTCTTACTCCTGATGGCCAGCTCGAAGCTAGTTGGGTCATCATCTCATGATGCAATCCTCGCTCCCACTGTCATAGAGAAACCGAAGTATCTCTCAGGTGGGTGAGGAACCCTACTAGATCGGCGGAGAGGCTGAGGTTCGTTGGAATCTACTGAATCCTTTGGTTCTATCAAAACATCTTCTGTAGTTTGCATAGCTGGAACCTTTCCAGTTCCACATAACTAACCTTGCCTCGAGATTGTCCGGATTTTACTTTTAGACATAGGCCGGACAACCCCATATCTTAACTAACTTAAGATATGGGCTCTTCCCTTTCCATATCACATATGAAGTGGTAGGCATTGATTTGATTGGAACCTTATTCAATAGGTATGCAGCTTCTCAAGTGCATAACTCCCAAAAAGGAAACAGGTAACTCAGTAGTACTCATCATAGAGCACACCTTATCATATAGGGTGTGATTGCTCCGCCCTGATATACCATCGTGCTATGGTGTATACAGAGGAGTAATGCTGAGAGAGAATCTCATTCTCCTTTAGAATAGTCCAGTATTTCCATGCTCAAGTATTCTCCTCCTTGATTTCATCATAGGACATAATACTTATACCCGTATATCTGGTTCTCTACTTCTAAATTATATTCCGTGAATATCTCAAAAGGTTCGGACTTGTGTTTCAACAGGAACATAGGTCTGAAACTCGAAAGATTATCAGAGAACGTAATGAAGTATAAAGAACCAGTCCTGGCATGTGTAGACAGGGGACCTACATACATCAACATGTATCATCCCAAGAGTTCACTAACTCTTTCTCTGTTTCCAGTAAACGGAGCTATGGTCATCTTATCTTTGTGACATGACTGGCAAGTTTCATAAGATGTAAATTCAAACAGATTTAAATATGCATCTAAATGTAACTTCAGCTAGTCGGGTCACATTGATATGACCTAGTCTACAATGCCTCAAGAAGGATTCGTTTATTTCTGAACTCTTCCTCTTGTGTGTGTTCCGTATACTAAAGAACTATAGTTTGATTTAGAATATCAATGCTTTTAGATAACGTGCCTGAACCGATCAACTTTTGATATAGGAAATGTTCAAAACATTATCCAACAATACAAAATTTTATCATTTCTTTACTAATAAAGAGACTGATATGATTTTGTATATCAGGTTCGGTATCTAATAACATTCGTTCAGAATCAATGTATTGGTAATACAGGGTGACAGTGACCAACAGACTTGGCTGCAACTCTTGCCCCGTTTTCTGCCTCATGAAACTTATCACCCGTTCTCAGTTCTCTACCTTTTTGTAGCCCTATGTAACAGATTACATATCTGGGATCCTGATCCGGTATCATATACCCAGGACGTAAAGTATACTGAGAAACAGTTCTGTATAATGAACAAACCCGAAGATGATGCATCAGCATGCTCTCTCTTCGTTTGGGCGGCACGGGAAATCTGGTATTCCCCAATTTCCTGCTCTATCTTATAACAATTATAAGTTGGAGCGGGACCAACGTTCCCCAGCTCAGTATAACAAACGGGTTCGGTCAATAATCCGTATTATTATCTTGATTAAGGCGTGATATGGTCGCTACCTGGAGAGAGAGAGAAGAAAACACTCAGCGTGCGCTCTGTCAAGAATAGATTGGTTTTTATTTTATCTAATCAGGATGGCTCCCACTGCTTTTTATCAAATCTTCCTTCAAACCCTAAAAGGATAGACTAGCCGGGATTAATTACACACTACAAGTTCGCCAATCTTTCAGCCAGGCCAGTGTCGGTACTTTGAGGGAGGTCCCCCGTGCTTTCACACGAACCTAATTAATGTAAACCTCGTTTTCCCAGAGGCGTAACCCCGTTGACACCTTTCTAGACACCTACTTGATCGGCTAATTGTAATGTATAAAACTCTCCCAGGAGTAACTCTTACTCGCAGCGGGTATCGGGATCCAACTATCTCATAGAAGGTATGCAATCTCATTGCAAATTTCAACACTTGAAATTCCCGATATTGTTTTGCCCCTAACCTCCTATGACCTTGACAAAGGCCAACAAACCATAGGATGCTAGTCAAGTTCAACCCATCATTTCCTGATTGAATTAAACCCACCCGCACGGCCCTTGACAAAGGCCAACAAGGTCGCACGACTACCCTAACTCAATCTGCATCATATGCATAAGCAGATAAGCACCAGTTAGCTACCGCACACTGCGCCTTGACAAAGGCCAACAAACGCAGCACGAATACTAACTACTACTTATCTGAAATGACGGAGGGCTACGACAGGTTTTTCTGAAAACCTAATGCGTAATGAACTTGATATCGTTGTAGAATCAAATGATTTTAAAAATAGAGTGTTTTTTAGGCTTTTCTAGTTTTGCTAAAGGAGTCACTCCCGGTGAAGGGATCGTCGGTCCTTTCCTCGTCGAATGAGGTGCGGGATATATCATATATATCACTGTGCAAAGCAAAAACTCTTAAAAGCAATCAAAAGACAAACCGAGTGTGTAGCATCTGCCAGTTATTGCTAAAGGAGTCACTCCCAGTGAAGGGATCTCGGTCCTTTCCTCATCGAATAAGGTGCAGGATATATCGTATATACCGCTGTGCAAAGCAAGAACTGTAGCTACCTGTTTTATTTTTGAAATTCAATTCTATAACATCTTAGGTTTCATTTATTTCATTAATCACATTAATGAAGTCCCATCATTTAAGTACCTAAACATCACAGATAAATACGACGTACACTTATGCCATCCGCATTCGCCTCGATGTCCCCTCGTGCACCGTTAGGTTAGGTGACTAACGGCAGAGCGGGGCAGGGCTAGCGCGGGTGTAAAACATAAGTAACGCCTATATAATATATCATATATACTATATACAGTATCCATCACAGAACATATCACATGATCACATCACAGATATCGCAGCAGAAGAAACATATGAAATATTGGATATAATAGGACGTCCGTGTTTTCAATACGAGCCAGTATAAAACACGGATTCCACGGTCGTGATGAATAGCCAAACCCACACCCCTAGACCCCTACGAGAGCGGCAAGCAACCCTACCAATTCTGGAGTTAGGAGACCCGGACCCGACTCCTCGAGTTGGTCTCCCACTGGACTCCAGAACCCGGTTACTTGTGCCCTCCTCCTTGGGTCTATCCTAGTGCGGAAAAGTAAATAATATACAAAGGGTGACAACTTCCGCAACCTGGAAGAGCCCCAATAAAAGAATATTACATACAAGTTTTTACATGAATGAAAATGAAAAACACTCATCTCACATAAAAACCCCCGGCTATTCAAACACGACGATCCAATATAACATATCCAGCAACACATAACATCACATGTCATCAACGTAAGTAAATATGCGCATCCCAATTGTCGTTGACATATAGCAACGAAACCGGCGATATCACATATTACACTTACGGTCACAGAAAAGAAAGTGTAAAACTACAACAATTGGAATCCGCAACCACCTCAGACATCGCATGCCTGACCAAATGAATTACTTAGACATCCCATGCCTAACAATTTTAAACCCCGCATTTTAGTCTCATTATCGAAAACTCTTTTCAATATCAAGTCGGGCAATTCAACAAGATTCCCGACATGCTGATCGAATGCTCGTCGCAAACTTCAGTAGACGGCCGCACCCCCGATACCGTCGACGAAGTGCACCAAGGCGGAACACCGCTACCGCGAGCACCCGTACGGATGCTTTCGGCGACGGGGTTCTCCTACAGTCACTTGGTCGGGGCTATGGAGTGAGGCTGTCTATTAAGTTTACCCGGCGAGTATCCGCGTACGCTACGTGATTGCGACGGACTTTTGATCACATCAAAATTCCGTGGCAACCGATCAAGTGAGACTAAACTGCTATGTTTATAACATTCATTCAGTTATCTCATAACTTGTGAATTCCAATTATTGTATCCCATTCCGGATAAATAGAAAATGTTAAACTTTCCGATCGAACATTCGAACACCCAAGTTTTCCCGATACAGCTCATCACATGAAACAGGTTTTAAAACATTCAGTTCATGCCTCAGTACCAACGGTCCAGCCGTAGAAGGGTCAAGCCAACGCCTCACATGTGGCACGCCGTACTACCCCAAACCCGAAGGTTCAAAGGGCAGTTCAAGACGGTCACATAATCGAGTTAAGGTTTGTTGTCTTCTAGAGGGACCATCGCGTTACTTGCACTACTTAGAACGTCTTTAAACCTCGGAAAAATCCAACTCTTGGAAATTTTCCGTCAGGGGAAAGATTGGGTATTTATATCCGGTCGAACTTTTTAACATATTGTAAAATATCCGGAAAGCCACATAGACGAAACTTGATAATCCGATCGAATCCTCTATTCCCAATGCAACCCCAGAACACTCAACTCTGGAGTCAAAATAAAAATTCCCAGAAAACTCAGAATAATAAATCAGGAATTACTGTGCAAAGTGCTAGGGATGATGTCACTATTTGGCCGCGGAACCGCCGCAGAAGCAAGGCTTCTGCCGCGGTTCCGCCGCACATATTACTGTTCACCAGAAACATTTTGCACCGTAATTCTTATTTTTCTATGCTGAATTTTTTAGCAATTTTTAATTCACAAAAATCCAGATATTTCAAAAATGTCCAGAGAGCATTCTCGGGTGTGGGTTTCGGGTTCGTTCGGGTTTCAAATTCCGTCTGGACTTCGCCTAAGGCTCTAGCTAGGCTCTGATACCACTGTAGGGTTCCTAGGCACACTAGTGAGGTCTCACAAGGCATCAACCATGCCAATTTCAAAAATTAACGTGCCGAGAAACCCTAAACTACGGATCGTCTGCTAGATGTCTAGGCGAAAAAGCTAACTAGTTAACACTTAACTAAGAGATACGGAAATACAACCTTTGTAGATCCGGTCCTCCACCTCCACGGCTCCAAGATGAGGTCCTCTCCGCTGTCCAAATCAAATCCGGGCTCTAGCGTCGGCTTCGTCGGAGAATGGGCAAGCTAGGTCGTCGATGTCCATGCCGAAGATGATCTACGTCGAGGCATCGCTAGATCGAGCTCCACCTTCACCAAGTCTTGAAAACTTGTGAAGGAAACACACTCTGCTACTTGGCAAGATGTAGAGGATGAAGAAATAGGAAGTGGGTAGACTTTAGAATTGGATTTCTTACTCATATGCTCAATATGCCATTGATGAAGACAAGCTTCTTCATGAAGAAGAAGAAGAGCAAGAAGAAGATAAATATTATGATAAGAATTAAAATAAAAGGAAAAATACATTCTTATCATAATTCTCACCATGGTTAGGTGTAGAGAATTAACTTGAGTTAATAGAAGTGGTTAGGGTTAAGCATGAGACAAAATGGTCAAAGTCTTCATGAAGATTCATGAATGATCAAAAGAAAGCAACCATTTTCCTCATTATCTTTTCATTTATTCATTTATCAAAAATAAATAGATAATTAAATAAGATAAATGAATAACAAATGATAAACCCTAACCATTCCTTTAACCAAGGTTTAATTCTTTATACTTAACCATTTTTGCATGCACCATCAAATATGATACAAGCAAGTGCACAAATCATATCGCATATGCAATGCGCACATCTGAGCGAGAAAATCCATTTAAAGTGAACCGATACTAGTTAATGCAAAGTAATATATCAAATATATTATTATGCATTAAATCATTAAATCAACACTTGATTTAACGATCCGGTCATATCGCATATAACCGACTAGTATCCAATGTATCGGCTTATCGAATCAACGCTTGAATCGATAACTAGGTTATATCGCATACAACCATTCGACGCATTGATCGCGAGAATGAAATACGGTATCACATACACGCATTATTCTCGGTCCCGCACATATCTCATATGCGCTCCTATTTCGTTTCGCTTGAGCCAGGAAACCTCTGTGTAGGACTCTAAAGACTCGTCAATACGCCGGCAGCAGGTAATGATCATATCAAACACCCACAAGCCGCAAGCGGTCTGCTAAACGTAACGGCCACCCGGGTATTGAGCGATCTGAAGATCGACGAGCAAGCCCGCTCACACTCCAGTGAATCCAACCAGTAACACTACCGTACAGTCCGGTCTGATCGTCTGATATGTCGCATATCTTGCCTAGGGGTGGTAAACGTCAGACCCCAATAGCTCGATAAGTCGTGTCGATATGAGGTCTATAACTATTTGAGAAACTACTGGTAACACTTACCAGTAAATCTCAGCAACCCTGGCCAGGGATTTCCTGTTATAGCCAATCGAACACAGCGCAACATCAACCCCCTATACCGGGAGAGACGAATCCCCTCCTATCGCTCATTGCCTCCATGTGACTCGGGACTGTACCCAAAAACCACCGTTTTGCACGCCCTCTTGGACGTGGTAAGATGGAAATCAAAGCACAGTGGGAACCACACAAGACTCTATGACGATCTCGGGTCAACAGACTACTCTGTACCAGTGTCACCAGAGAACTGCCATCTGACGTGAGGTATAATACCATCTGGGAGTTCTCGGCGAGTCCGTCCAGTGTACCCAGTCTCTACTGAGCACCCGTGTATCATTTCTGATGTCAAACACCAATGGATATGGGATCATCCATCGCCCATCTGTATGGGTCGAGAAGGTACACGCTAGTCTACTCTGGTATATCGATGCCCCGTCTCGATACACCCACGACTAGGGACTTTGAAGGATGTACTTATGGACTACCATGTCCCCACTAGTATGATCCGCATCATAGTCCAGGTAGTCAAGTACACATCCTAAGGGCTTTACCAACATGTAACAGAGAGACAATCAGTATACACGTTAAGGTAAAGAGTAACCAGATAGCATACTATCATGTCGAGCAAGAAAGTCCTCCCTATATATGTCCCAGCATCCACTACAATATACATCCTATGTACAGTAATGGCCTCTAGGGCATACATATAACTAACATACAAATAGTTACGTAGAATCAATATCTGCCCACTTGTCAATCCTGGATGATATTCCCCTACAGATTCAGCGTCCACGCTTATTCCGGTTCGCAACTCTGAGAGTTATATCACCTAACCTAATAACTCTACGGTTTCTCAAAGCCTGTAATGAATTACAGATATGAGATCCTAATCCGGTATCTATTACCCAGGAAGTAGAGTTAATTGACATACAGTTTTCTATTACAAATACACCCGAAGTCGAAGCCACAACATGCTTCGGATCCTGGATTATGGCTATCAAAGCCCTGTAATCCCTCTGCCAATGCCCTTTCCCGTGACAATAGGAATATGCTTCTTTCCCTACTGTTATCCCAGAAACTTTTGCCCTTTCCTGTCCTTCTATCTTACTGACACCACATATCGGCTTTGTGGAGGTCTTCTTCTTCTCACCCTTTGCTTTCGCCTTGGATGCAGAAGAGAAAGATTCCCCAATAAGCTGAGTGGGTGTCACCCTGGTTTCCTTTAGGGTGCCCTCAACTGGAAGTATAACTTTCTTCCCCTGGGCAAAAGTAGATGGTAGGGACCGTAGAAACAAGTCAGCATATGACTTGTTTCCCAACGTGGTCTTCAGGTCCGTGAGCTCATCAATATAGCTAGTCATCGTAAGGACGTTTTCCCTTACAGATGACCCGACAGCCAACCTCGCTTGAAGCAATTCCTTCAAGGTCTCATATCTTGCAATACGAGATTGCTCTCCATATAAATCTTTGTTATGGAGGAAGATGGAAGCTAAGTCTATCTTCTCGTGTTGCCTCTGGTTTACACCATCCATTGAGGCCAACAAGAGGCAATTGGCATTCGCACTGTCTTTTTCCCTTGTCTTACGGATATCCTTATCCGTGACGGTGGAAATTGGACCTGAGATGGCGGGGGCTTGAGTAGTATTGAGGTGGTCCAGCTTGTCATAGGTAATGGACATCTGGACAGACCTTTGCCAATCATTATAGTCAGATTCGGTCATTTTATTATCTGCATATAACCTATGTCTGGTCACTGGGTCGCTGCAATTAAGAGAGAGAGAGAAGAAAACACTTAGCATAATACTCTTGCAAGTTTAGATTGGTTTTTAATTTATCTAAACAGGATGGCTCCCACTGTTTCTCAAATCCTTCCTCAAACCATAAAAGAAGAATTAGTCAGGATTAATCTCATCGTACAATACTTGCTTAACCGTTCAGCCAGGTTAGTGTCGGTACTTCGAGGGAGGTTTTACGATGCTTTCGCGAAGTTCCTTAATTAAATAACCTCTTTTCCCTGGAGGCGTAGCCCCGCTAACACTGTTCTAGACACTTACTTGGTTTATAGCTTTGATCGTTAAGTGAAGAATCTCCCGAGGAGCAGCAGATACTCACAGTAGGGTCAGGATCCAAATATCATTGTGTGATAATGCTGAAGGAATCCTATCAACATTATCAAACTCCAAATAGTATGCAGCACTAGCAAGTTTCGGTTTCTTTAGAAACTCCCGATGTGGATTTTTGCCCCATACTCTTATGACCTTGACGAAGGCCAACAAATCATAAGTCACATGTCAAGTTCTACCCATCATTGTCTAGGTTAATTTGAACCCACCCGTATATACCCTTGACGAAGGCCAACAAAGTAATACTACTGTCCCAAACCAACGCATCTATCTATGCTACATATGAACACCCGGCAGCTACCAATCACTATGCCTTGACGAAGGCCAACAAACATAGCTTGAATACTACTGACTATTCATATGAAATGACGAAGGGCTACGAGTGGTTTTGGCGAAACCGTGAATGTAGTGAACTTGATATAATCGAAGGAACCTGATAGCTTTTAAAAGGAGTGGTTTAAGCTCCGCATTTAAAAGTCTGTTGTTTTAAAATAACCGAGTGGTTTTTAAAATTTGTTCCAACGATTCAACTTTGGTTTGTTTGCTTTGCATTAATGTAATGCAATCCCATCAATTAACCTACCATTGCAGAAAACAACGAAAATACAACGTACGCTTATGCCATCCGTATTCGCCATGGGGCCCCGTCATCACCTGTTAGGTTACTTAACTAACGAAAGAGTGGGGGCTGGACTAGCGCGGATGCAAAACATAAGCAACGTCTATTATATAATACATATATAATAATATCCATTCATCAGACGCAATGATAGGCATTCCAGATCACAGATGAACACATTGGATATACTAGGAATTCCGCGTTTCGTTTGAGCCTGTAACGAAAGACTGATTCCACAGTCGTGATGAATAGCCAAACCCCACCCTAGACCCCTATGGGTGCGGCAAACTACCCGCCAAATACCCGAAGTGAAGCAACCTCTCTCAACAAAGTGAGTAGGCCACTCGGCACTTCAAAGTACTCGGTAGTTTGTGCACCCCACCTTGGGTCTATCCTAGGAGCAAAAACAGTAAAAGAAATAATACAACGGTGGCTACAACCTCAACCCAGATGTGCTCCGCAAAAATAATATTACATCACTTTATAAATTTTACATCGAATGAAAGAATGAAAACCCTCATCTCGCATCCCCGGCTATTCATCCACGACGATCCAACAAGTTCATATACACAAACCATCACAACATCACAGATATGTGCAACCCCGACTAGTCGACGTTTCCAAACACATATATACAATACAGAGCTTGTAAAGTAACTACGACATTAGAATTCCGCACGCAATTAGCAAACATAAACAATTTTCCAAGACCCGAAAATCAAGTGAGCTAAAGTTTCAAATCTGAAAGTTTTGAGCCAAACCGGGAGTCGAAACGAACTCGAAACCCGTCCGAATCTTCGCGGAGGCAAAGATGCATGATAATATGTCGAATGGGAGGACTCAGAGGGGTTCCCACCCCTGGGGACGACCATGAGGTGGCCCCCAAAGGAGGACAGACCCGAGAGCACCTTTTTCTGGTGCTCTCGGGTCAGCAGCCACCAATTGGTGGTCTTGGGGGGTGTTCGTGGCTGTTGGTCCCCCCTGGGGTGTCCCTGGGGTGCGCACGCTTCACCCCACAGCTTCTCAGTTCAAACCGTGAGCCCGCGGGGTATGCAAACAACTCAAAACCTCACTTTTGAAAACTGTTTTTGTCGACAGCTTTCCGGCGACAAAAACGACGGAATTCTAACATCGTTACAAGCTATCTAAGGTTTATGAGAGGATCTAATACCACTGTAAGTCTGTGTTGCGCACCCCACATGTTTGTGGGGAGGCGGAATTTGCAAAAAATGATTTTTACGAGCTTCGCAACACCGACTAGAACCAAGGATCGTTCATAAACCATAGCAAGCAAACTACTTGAGATTTAACTACTCGGATACGAAGTTATACCTCACGATACTTGTCCTTAGGGTCTTCATCGCTGTCCTCCTCGTCTATGTAGGCTCCAAGGATCGATCTGGATCGTAGCAACCTCCACGGCCTCCTCGAGTCGAAGACGATCCACTCGAGAGTCTATAGTCCGAGCTCCACCTCAAAACCGAGGTAACTAGGGCAACAAGCTTGCTAAACTTGATGTCCTAGATGATGTAGAGTATGAAGATGGATTTATTTGTCTCTTGAAACCCTAATTTACTCAACTCATGAGACATTGAGGGTTTTCTATTGAGGAAGAAGAAGAAGAGCAAGCGTGAGAGCTCACTTGAGAAAAGAGAAAGTATTTTCACAAATGATAATCCAAATGAAAAATGTGATGGCTCTCTTGACTTGACTACTCTCATGTCAAGAAAATATCTCACCCAAAAATATCTAGTGCCATAAAATATTTAGTCAAAGAGTCAAACCAAGTCAAGCGGTCAAACCATGTCAAATCGTCAAACCAAGTCAAATAGTCAAACCAAATCAAGTAGTCAATCCAAGTAGCCATGCCACATTTATCATTTACAAAAATAACAAATACTTTCCTCCACCTCATAATTATTTTAATCAACTAAATGGTCAAAACCCTAATGAGGTGTCTCCTTCTGTGCTCCTCACATCCGTATATACATACCCGCATTCGTGTTCCGAGAAACACGAATACAAAAAGACGAAACTGATCAATCAATATAATACTAGAATCCGACTTAAACCAAAGCCCACTAGTATTATCCGCCCGAACATCATACGCACACAAGTGTACGTAAGTGATCGAAGCATTGCCGTAAAACCATACGGCCTCTACACCTTTTGCCCAGTGCAGAGAAACTCTCTGTGTGGGACTTTAAAAACTCGACACTACGCTGGCAGTGGGTTTAACAACAGGCCGCAAGCAGTACTAGCTGCACGTAACGGTTCCCAGGTAGTGTCGATAAGAAGGCCGGTGAGGAAAACCCATCCGAACTCCTACTGAGCCTGAATGTGACAATCTCCGTACAATTCGGTCTGGTTGTCTAAGAGTATCGCATATCGGGCCTAGGGGGTGGTCAACGTCAGACCCCTAATAGCAATATAAGTCGTGTTGGAGTGTAGCCCAGAACACCCTGAGAAACTACTGGAACACCTACCAGTAAATCTCACTTGCCCTGGCCAGGGACTTTGTGTAATGGCTCTCCAAACACAGCGCGATATCAACACCCAATACCGGGAGAGACGAATCCTATCTAACCACCACTGCCTCCAAGTGCTTCGGGGCTGCACCCAACTACTACATGTTTGCATGACTCCTTTGTGCCGTGGTAAGGTAGTAATCAAAATACAGTGGAAACATACTCGAAGCGAAGTAGCAGTGTCAAGTCGACGGACTAAGCTGTAATCATGTCACCTGGGAACTGCTACCTGACGATAGGTATAATACCAACCAACAGATCCTGACAAGTCCTGTCCAGTGTACTCGTAACCTAACGAGCACCTGCATACTATCTCCAGTACGACGTACTAATGTTGTGGGACAGACCATCTCCCCTGCTGGGATGAGAAGCGTATACACTAGTTTACTCCGGAGTATCGATGCCCCATCTCGATAATCCTATGACTAGGGACCTGTATAAGGACGTGCTTGTAGACTACCCAGCCCCCACTAGTGTGACTGCCGTCACAATGCTGGTAATCAAGCAAAGATCCTAAGGACTCCACTAATATGTATAAGAGACATGCTAAAAGAAACATATGCACATATTGAAGTAGAAACAAACCAAGAAGCATACTACCATTTTGAGCAAGACTGTCAATACAACTATGAATATCCTAAGCTTCCATTAAGTAATATATAAACCAGTATGATACAATAATGGCCTTTAGGGCATATACACTAACAATATATACGTGAAATCTGAAGTGGGAAGGATATTATATTCTATGATGAGTCTTAAGCTTTGGGCTCAGTGCTTAGTACTGTTGGGTTATGTAAAGCCCAAAATAAAAAATATGGCCTAGTGCTTAGTACTGTTGGATAACACAAAACCCAATGTTTAGTCTAAAAATAGACCAAGTCCCTGATGTTTTAATCTTCTTTGATTTTAAAGAGAAAAGCAAACAAGCTCACATATTTTAAGTCGATCTTAATCTAAAACAAGATTAACGATCTTTGAACCCTTGAACTGATGGAAGAAAATACCTAAGTTCAACCCAAATTTGAGATTTACAGATTTAGACTAACCCGCGCTCTACGGGCGACAAAATTAGTCTCCATATACAATCCAAGGACAACCCTAAAAATAAACAATTATAACACGACACGAAGTGATGTACATGGAGAAGGAGGAAGTTGTTATCACGTTGTGATAACGTAATTAACTGCAGGGGCTTGCTCCTGTAGGAAAAAACGTCCCCACAATAAAAAAAAACCCTCACAAATGAGGGGGAATCTGATAAGTCTGCTAAAACAACCACATTTATCTCAACCTCCGATAGACGGTGCCATAAATCAACTTGGTATATTCAAAGAGGTGGATGGAATGTTCCATATAGTATCTGCCCCCAAATTCAGGCAAGACGTTCGTCTTCCTAGTTTTTGGCGGTAAACAAATTCTGGCATGTCCAGTGGGACATTTTCTCTTTCCACTCCACACTTCGTGTATCGTGTTTCGTGAACCAATCGCGGTATATTATGTTTATGTTGCCATTAGAGTTTGGGATACTAAAATTTGGTGTTTTAATTCCGTGCAGAATCAAGGGCATCCTCCAGCAACACCTGCAACTATAAATGTAACACCAACACTACTCCATCCAAGATGGTCTTCTCTGCAGGGGCCATGGCTCCGTTACTCTGCATCCTATTTGCTCAAATCATGTAGGATCTCAATGGGCTTCAATTCAGAGCAATGCTTCCCCAACTCACCATCGGTGCCTCAACGTCGAAGGGTGAAGCTCAGAAGAAGCCAGTCTTCAACAGGCTGATGACCACCTTCGTAGGCCCTTCCGAGAAGCTTGCTAAATCTGAAGGTTCAGTTTTCAAGAGGCTGAGCACAAGCTCCATGGGCCCCGCCAAGAAGCCCATGATTCCAAAGAAATCAGTCTTCAAGAGGTTGAGCTTTGCTACTCTGGATGCTCTAACCCAGGCCATTCCCAGGAAGACTATCACTAAGAGGCTGACACCTACCCTAGCACCACTACTGGATTTTCACAAGCATCTAGCATGCTAATTTTAAAAATTTTGAGTGCTAAGCTATACTAACCAAAGATCTAAACTAGATGATTAGGGTTTTAGCATGATATCATAAACTTTAACACTAAGAGAAAGAAACTACAACCTTTGTAGATCGTGTCCTTCTCTTCAAAAGCTCCGTGTAGTAGTCTACGCGACTCCACTAGGCTCCACTTGAAGTTGGATCGAACTTTCTTTGCGATCTTCGTGCCGAAGATGATCCACCCGAAACTTCGCTAATCCAAGCTACCTCTTCACTAAACTCTTTAGTGAAGGAAACAGACTACACTTAATTGCTAATCGAGTGTAGGATGGTGAAATAGGGGTTTTGTTTGCTTACTAGGGTTCTCACAAGCTCAAGGTTTCATAACTCATGTGAGGGATTGAGCTTGGAGGAGGTGAGGAGGAAGATGAAGAGAGCAAAAGAGTAAGGAGCTCAACTCAAGAAAAATGACCAAGTGAAGAAAATGCAAGTGTAGAATGGCTTTTTCAAATTCACCCTTATTGAAGCATCAATTTTTCTCAATAATAAAATGAATCCATGCTTCAATAGTGAAGTAAGATGAATAAAATATCCATCAAGCCATGCTTCACCCCATTCCTCAAATGTCTCCTCTTTTCCGCCTCACATTTTCTATTTTCCAAAAATAGAAAATCAACCATGCTTCATTTATAAATAAATATATGTGTGTGTGTGTGCGCGCATGCGCGTGCGCGTGTGTGTAAAGAAAACAAAATAATTAGTGAGCAATAATATTAGTTAATATATATAATTATATCAAATATAAATATATATCATATTATTAAATCAACACTTGATTCAATAAACCGGTTATATCATATATAACCTACTAATATCATTTATTTGTATATCACATTATCAAATCAACACTTGATTTGATAATCCGGTTATATCACATATAACCTAACCGATAACAAATAACCGCCAGATTAGAATACGGTATCACATACTCGTATTTAATCTGGCCCCCGCCATATCAGCATATGTGCCCTACTTCGTTTCGCTTGAACTAGAAAACTTCGGTGTGGGACTCTAAAGACTCGTTAATATGCCAACAGTAGGTAATGATCACATTAGTTACCCACAAGCCGTCAGCGGTACTAGCTGGACATAACGGCTACCCAGGTATTGATCGAATAGAAGATCAACAAGCAAGCTTGTCCAAACTCCCATGAAGCCTATAAGTAACACTTACCCACAGTCCGGTCTCTTCGTCTGATATGTCACATATCGAGTCTAGGGGTAGAATCGTCAGACCCCAGTAACTTGATAAGTCATGCCGATGTATGGCTCATAACGGTTTGAGAAATTATTGATAACTCTTACCAGTAAATCTCATCAGCCCTGGCCAGTGACTTACTGTTATAGCCAATCGAGCATAACGCAACATCAACTCCCAATACCGGGAGAGACGAAACCCCTCCTATCGCTTACTGCCTCCATGTGACTCGAGACTGTACCCAAAATCCACCTGTTTGCATGACTCCTTTGAGCTGTGGTAGGGAGGAAATCAAAGCACAGTGGGAACCACACAAGACTCTATGACGGTCTCGGGTCTACAGACTAACCTATACCAGTGTTACCAGAGAATTGCTATCTGACGATAGGTATGGTACCATCTAGGAGTTCTCGGCGAGTCCTGTTCGGTGTACCCATTCTCTAATGAGCACCTGTGTACAATCTTTGATGTCAAAGACCAATGGTTATGGGATCAACCATCGCTCCCTACAGGGTCAAGAAACGTACACACTGGTCTACTCTGGAATATCGATGCCCTTTCTCAATACTCCTTCGACTAGGAACAATTAAAGGATATGCTTGTGGACTACACAAGTCCCAGTAGTATGATCCGCATCATAGTCCTGGTAGTCAAGCAAACATCCTAAAGGCTTTATCAACATGTATCAGAGAGACAGTATAATAATACAAGTGTACATGTTAAGATAAAGAACAACCAGATAACATATTATCATGTCGAGTAAGAAAGTCCTCTATATATATGTCCAAGCATCCACTATATCATACAATAATGGCCTCTAGGGCATACATATTCCTAACAATCTCCCACTTGCACTAAGGTCAGTTGTTGTAGTATCTCATACCCAACATCCCAAAAAATCTCTCAAACTGCGTCTGGGGGAGGGCCTTCGTGAGTGGATCCGCTACGTTGTCCTTCGTGTCAACTCTCCTAACCTCGTTCTCCCTTCGATCTACTATCTCCCGGATCAGGTGATACCGCCTAAGAATATGTCTGGATCTCTGATGTGACCGGGGTTTCTTGGCTAAAGCCACAGCTCCATTGTTATCACAATACATAGGTATTGGATACTCAATGGATGGAACCACACCAAGTTTAGCAATGAACTTCTTCATCCAGACAGCCACTTTGGCAGCATCGTTGGCAGCGATGTATTCAGCCTCCATCGTCGAGTCTGCTACGGTATCTTGCTTGGAACTCTTTCAACATACCGCCCCTCCATTGAGGGTGAAGACAAAACCCGAGACCGACTTACTGTCATCCTTAACACTCTGGAAGCTCGAATCAGTAAAGGACTCCACTTGGAGTTCTCTGTTACCATACACCAAGAACATTTCTTTAGTCTTTCTCAAGTTACTTAAGAATGTTCTTCACAGCTGTCCAGTGCTTTTTCCCAGGATCTGATTGATACCTACTCACTACACCTAATGAGTAAGCTACATCCGGTCTGGTACATAATATCTCATACATGATTGACCCGACTGCCGAAGCATAGGATATCCCTTGCATGCGAGCCCTCTCCAAATCAGTCTTGGGAGACATCTCTTTGGAGAGAGTGATTCCTGAATAAGCAAGTAAAATACCACGCTTAGAATCTTCCATACTAAAACTCTTTAGTATGGTGTCAATGTACCTGGATTGGGACATACCAACATTCGCTTAGATCTATCTCTATAAATCTTTTTCCTCAGGATGCAGGAAGCATCACCTAGTTCTTTCATGGAGAAATTTTGTGATAAGAAGAGCTTGACCGAGTGTAGCATAGGAACATCATTTCCTATCAAGCATATGTCATCCACGTACAATACGAGGAAGACAACCTTACTCTCTACAACTTTCTTGTATATACATGGTTCATCTATAATTTTGATGAAGTCAAACTCTTTGATAGCTTCATCAAAACAGATGTTCCAGCTCCGCGACGCCTGTTTTAATCCCTAGATTGATTCAAGCAGCTTGCACACGCTTCCGCTGCTCCCACTGTCTACGAAGCCGTCTGTCTGTGTTATGTACACGATCTCATCTAAATCACCATTTAGAAAAGCGGTCTTGACGCCCATCTGCCAGATTTCGTAGTCATGGTATGCAGCAATGACAAGTAGGATCTTGATGGACTTAAGCATAGCGAAAGGAGAAAATATTTCATCACAGTCGACACCTGATCGTTAACGAAAACCTTTTGCTACAAGTCTAGCTTTTAAAGTCTCAACTTTTCCATCTACACCAATTTTCTTCTTAAAGATCCACTTGCTCCCGATGGGTTTTACCCCTTCAGGAGCAACTTCCAAAGTCCTTATTTTGTTGGTGTACACGGATTCCATCTCAGATCGCATAGCATCCAGACATTTCACAGAGTCTCCACTTATGATGGTCTGCTCGAAACTTGTTGGGTCATTATTTTCCATGATGTAATCCTCGCTCCCACCGTCTATGAGAAAACCATAGTATCTCTCAAGTGGATGAGGAACCCTACTTGATCTGCGGAGTGGCTGAGCTTCGTCAGAGACTATTGGATCCTCCGGTTCCACCAAATTATCAGTTGTAGTTTGTGTAGCTGGAACTTCTTCCTGCTCTACCTCATTACCACTAATTTCTTTTACAAGAAATTCCTTTTCTAAAAAGGTGGCATGTTGAGTAACAAACACTTTTTGTTCCTCACTATGGTAGAACAGATATCTATGTGAATTCTTTGGATACCCCACAAACTTGCAAAGAACTGATCGTGCCTCGAGTTTGTCTGGATTCTGTTTTTTAATATAGACCGGACAACCCCATATCTTAACTCTTTTAAGATATGATCTCTTTCCACTCCATATCTCATATGGTATTTTAGGCATAGATTTTGATGGAACTTGATTCAATAGGTATGCAGCTATCTCAAGTGCATAACCCCAAAAGGAAATAGGTAACTCAGCAGTACTCATCATAAAGCGCACCATATCTAATAGGGTGTGATTTCTCCGCTCCGATACTCCGTTGTGCTGTGGTGTACATGGAGGAGTAAGCTGAGAGAGAATCCCATTCTCTTTTAAATAGTCTCGGAACTCTGTGCTTAAGTATTCTCCTCCCCGATCAGATCGAAGGATTTAAATATTTTTACCCGTCTGGTTCTCTACTTCGCTCTTATATTCCTTGAATTTCTCAAAAGCTTCTAATTTGTGTTTCATCAGGAACGCATGTGTGAATCTTGAGAGATCATCGGTGAATGTAATGAAGTACGAGGAACCATTCCAGGCATGTGTAGACATAGGAACGCATGCATCACTATGTATCAGTCCGAAGAGTTCAGTAGCTCTTTCTTTGTGTCTAGTAAACGGAGTTTTGGTCATCTTCCCTTTGAGACATGACTCGCAAGTTTCATAAGATGTAAATTCAAACTGATTCAAATATGCATCTTTATGTAACTTAGCTAGTCTTGTCGCACTGATATGACCTAGTCTACAATGCCACAAGAAGGTTTCGTTCATTTCTGAACTTTTCCTCTTGTGTGTGTTCTGTACGTTTAGAACTGTCGTTTGATTTAGAACGTATATACCATTACATAACGTACTAAACCCAATCAACACTTGATTTAGGAAAATGTTCATAACATTATCCTCCAATACAAAATTATATCGTTCTTTATGCAACAAAGAAACTGATATAATATTGCACATCATATTTGGTACGAAATAACAGTCGTTCAGAATCAATGTATTACCATTTGGTAATACAAGGTAATATTCGCCAACTACTTTGGCTGCAACAATTGCTCCATTCCCTACTTTTAGAGACATATCACCCTTTCCCAGTTCTCTACCCGTCTTTAGCTCATGTAACAAATTACATACGTGGGTCCTGATCCGGTATCTAATACTCAGGACGTAGAGCAAACTGAGAAATAGTTATCGGTTACGAACATGCCCGAAGAAGATGCATTAGCATGCTCTATCTTCGTTCGGGTTGCGTGGGAATCCTAATATTCCCCTATTCCTTACTCAGACTAATGACAATCATAAGAAAAAGCGGAACCAACGTTCCCCAGCTCAGTATAATAAGCGGGTTCGGTCAATACATCCATATTATTATCTTGATTAAGGCGTTTCATTGGTTGCTACCTGGAGAGAGAGAAGGAAACGCATTAGCGTGCGCTCATTGCAAGATTAGATTGGTTTCTTATCTAATCAGGATGGCTCCCACTTTTTTTTATCAAATTTTCCTTCAAACCATAAAAGGTAAGATTAGCCGGGATTTATTACACCCTACAAGTTTGCCAATCGGTCAGCCAGGCAGGTATTGGTACTCCGTGGGAGTCTCCTCATGCTTTCGCATAGAACTAATTAAATAATCTCGTTTCCGCAGGGGCATAACCCCGTTAACACCTTTCTTAGACATCTACTGAATCAACTAATTGTAAAGTGGAAACCTCTCCCAGGAGTAACTCTTACTCACAGTGGGTATTAGGATCCAACTATCTCATAGAAGGTATGCAATCTCATTGCAAATTTCAACACTTGAAATTCCCAATATCTGTTTTTACCCCATGCGGTTTATGACCTTGACAAGGTCAACAATCCATAAACCGCAAGTCACGTTCAACCCGTTCATTTCGTGATTGAATTAAACCCACCCGCACGACCCTTGACAAGGTCAACAAAGTCATACGACTGCCCTAATCCAATCACATCACATGCGGCAGATAAGCACTAACCAGCTACCGCACACTATGCCTTGACAAGGTCAACAAACGCAGCACGAAATAACGGAGGGCTACGACTAGTTTTTAAGAAAACCTTTAGCGTAATGAACTTGATATCATTGTAGAATCTAGTATTTTGAAAAGGAATGGTTTTTGCAGCATTTCCTAGTTTTGCTAAAGAGGTCACTCCCGGTAAAGGGATCTCGGCTCTTTCCTCATCAAATGAGGTGCTGGATAGCCATCAAGGAATACCACTATGCAAAGCAAGAACTAGAGAAGCTATCAAAACAAAACCGAGTGGGTTGTAGCATTCGCTAGTTTTGCTAAAGAGGTCACTCCCGGTGAAGGGATCTCGGCTCTTTCCTCATCGAATAAGGTGCTGAATATTCATCAAGGAATACTACTATGCAAAGCAAGAACTAGAGCTATATTTTTTAAAAATTTGATTCTACAATATCTTTAGGTTTCTTTTCTTTCCATTAATCTCATTAATGAAGTCACATCATTTATGTTCCCTAAACATCACCGAAAAGAAACGAAAATAGAACGTACGCTTATGCCATTCGCATTCACCACGGGGCCCCGTCATACACTGTTAGGTTACTTAAGTAACGGCAGAGCGGGGCTGGACTAACGCGGGTGCAAAACATAAGCAACGCTTATTATATATATCATATATATATAGCATTTGTCTCACGCAGTCATATGATCACATCACAGAACACAAGCAGCAGAAGTCAACATATGAAATATTGGATATACTAGGGGTCCATGTTTTAAATTCAGTCAGTAATGAAAAACACGGATTCCACGGTCGTGATAAATAGCCAAACCCACATCCCTGACCCCTACTTGTGCGGCAAGCAATCCTGCCAATTCTAGAGTTAGGAGACCCGGTCTCCACTCCTCGAGATGGTCTCCCACTGGACTCTAGAACCCGGTTACTTATGCTCCACGCCTTGGGTCTACCCTAATGTGGAAAAGTAAATAATATACATCAATGGTGACATCATCCTCAACTCGGAAGCGTCCCAATAAAATAATATTTCATACATTTTTTACATGAATGAAAATAGAAAAAAAACTCTCATCTCATGCAAAAAACCCCGGCTATTCAATCACAACGATCCAATATAACATATCACAGTAACACATAACATCACATGTTATCAACGTAAGTAAATATGTGTATCCTAAATGTCATTGACATATAGCAACGAGATCGGGGATACCCCACATATTACACTTACGGTCGCAGAAAAGAAATGAAAAACGACAATATTTAGAATCCGCATTTTTCTTAAACATCATAAACCCGGAATATCACATATTCCAAATTTCATGCCTAACCAATAAACCTTGCATTTTAGTTTCAAATTGAAAACTCTTTTCAATAAGCAGTCGGATAATTCAACAAGATTCCTGACTTGGTGTTCACGTACTATACGCGATTGCGACAGAGTTTTGATCCGAATCGAAACTCCGTGGCAATCAATCAACCGAGACTAAAACGCTAGATTTATAATTATAAACTAGTTTTCACAAAACTAATTAAATATGGATTCCAGATATTGTATCACATAACAAACTAAACCCGAAACGACGTTAAAATTGCGACTACAAAACACTATGAATAGCCCATTAACAAAGTTAACATCACATGCAATTTTGGGATAAACAAACATAACCTGAAACCCCAAAAACCAAGGCTACAAAACACCAAACAAACTCGAGCCCAAACCAACACATGGGGACCGGCCAGGCCGACTGTCACGCCCCGCTTCCCAAAATACGGAATACGAGGGGTAGACAAGGCCAGCCATGCTCCTGCGGTCAAGGAAATGTCCTGCCGTAGTCACACTTCGGCTTCTAGTTTTTCATGGTAAACAGTAAATAATGCGCAGGTAATGAGGAATGCAGTAACTGGAACAAAACAGTAAAATGAACTGACCTGATGGGAAACAAAAGATATAACTCTGGACAGCTAAACAAGATGTCCGCGAAGTGCGTCTAGTCCTGGTCCAGGCTAAATCGTCTCCTCACACTGAGCATGCATGCTCAGGTCGTCAGAGCGATACAATAGCAATATAATATATATAAAATCATGTGACAATTCTAACAGTGATAATAGGTATATATAACAGTAGATCAAAGGCAGTATGGATATGAACATGCAATAATCAATGCAGCGGAACAGTGAAAGCAGTAGAACGATATGCCACGTATAGACAACACAGTATATAAGGTATATCAATGCCAGTATCCCTATCAGTCTCTAAGTATCATTGTACAGGTCACTAAGCCTATCGTCAGTCCAAGTATGAGAGTCAACCACTCGCGAGTGTCCTCCACCCAAGGGTAGAACCCAAGGGCAAGGGACCACGGGCCCAACATGTATATCACGGTGATAATCACATACCCTGTAAATCTCCATATATCTCCCTAAATATATAAGCCGGCATGGGACTCCCGAGATTCTGTTGAACTCACACTCAAACTATCCCACACCCCGTGGTCTACATCAAATGCTAACCATAACCCTAAATACCAATCGGTCTGTGAAAAGTCTGCGCGAGAACTGGAGGCAGGACCTCCATCAAGCACATCCTGACTAATACCTAAGATTAATGGCAGTGTCTGGTGCCTTATCTGTGACACCCGTGCAAGAGCTTCCATAAGCGTCCCATACCACTTATAGTCACACATATACGCATCCCACAAACGTCGACAATGCAATAGAATAATAAGGTTCACTGATTGTGTACAAGTACGTATCACTTTCACTTAATCACTTATACACGAACACTAACGTACTTGCCACAATCATCACTAATACCTAACACTGGGTAATGCACGTTATCACTGGGTTATCGATGCAATGACATGTGTATGATATGATGTGTGAACAGTATATAAAACATGTTTAGGATGTCATGAATTAGTAATCTACCACTTGAATAATGTATCATAAATCCTACGGTTACAGTTTAGCGAAACGATAAACAGGTAATAATTAGTATGTTCAGTTATCTATCCATCGAATTTAGTTTCATGTCAATCGGATTCCAAGGTCATTATTTATAGCCATTTCATTTTAAGAGTTCCCGGCTGGAAATCTGGTTTCAGAATCAGAAATCCGTTTCGCAACGCATTTTAATCCCAATTGGGATCAGATTTTAGCGACTCTGCAGTTGAATGAAATCTAGGGTTTTCAGTGAGGTTTTCAACGCAATAGACGGATCTTCAACCGCGTCTGTACGTCAGGAGATATACACTGTTTAACACTAGTATGTCAATTCTGATTCTGTTGGGACTGTTATGCGTCCCGATCTTTTAAATTACAGATTAAAATAACAAATGATAACCAAACAGAATGAAACTACTTGTGTTGTCTAGCTAACAGGTTCACCTTTAATAAACAGCGGAGTTCCGCAATCTACGAGTTAAGTAAACAGTGTGGTACCCATTACAGGACAGTAAACAACAATAGGAGTCACTCTAGACTGCAGTCCAGAGTCGCGCTCCGATCCAAATATAGTCACAGTTTAAGTTCAGGAATATCCGGAAACTAGTATAGGGTTAAATTTTGTCGAGTTGGCTTCGATTTGAGCCCTCGAACGCATCATTCCAGTATGTATATAATTTATGGTGATTTTATCGGTTTTCAGGTACAATAAAATTTCAGTTTCACGAGTAAACTTGGGGGTAGTCGTTTTAGTCGTTAACGGTCATAATATCCAACGAAATTCATACACTAGGTTCACGGCCATACGGGCCAAACTATACCATTGAGTTCCGTCAAATTAGGTGAGTAATTTCATTGGGAACACACGTCGAACAGGTATGGCACACAATTGGTCTAAAATTGTAACTTTATAATTTAAGTAATCTAAAATTGTAACTTGAGTATATAGCATGTAAGCAAGTAAAATACTTATCTGGGGACGTGTCGAAGATGGTACTGCAACGGCAACGGCACGATCGCGACACACGCGCAGCACGGTAACTTGACTTGGCTCGAACTCGAGTCTCGGCTCAAACTTGGCACGGTCTTGACGGCTTGGCAGCTGGTGGCGAAGGGAGGTGGTGAAGCGATCGATTATAGAGTTGTAAGGGGTCAGCTGGTGAAGGGATTGATGGGGTGAGAGAGGGATCAAGAGGGAATGAGAAAAATATAGAGAGAGAGTGAGAACAGAGAGAGAGCAGAGAGGGATAGAAGTGAGAAAGAGAACCAGAGAGAGAGAGTGAGAGAGACAGAGAGAGAGAGTGAGAGAGAGAACCAGAGAGAGGTAGAGTGAGGGAGAGAGAAAGCACAGAGAGAGAGAGAGAGAGAGAGAGAGAGAAGTTTCTGGCAATGGTTGTTGAAGTTTGAGGGCGGAAGCGGAGGCTGGAAGCTTCTGCGATGAGAGGAGGAAGTGGGGTGGTAGGTCGTCGAAGGTGCTTGCAGGAAGCCGTGAAGGAGGTTGGAAGGCTCTAGGGTTGCCGACGGCAACGGCAGGGGGTGAGCGAGGAAAGAGGAGAGGGAGCTCGGTGCGGTTTGCAGTGAAGGAGGGCTTAGAGGTGGTAAGGGGTCTACAGGAAGTGGTGAGGGGTCTACAAGAAGTGGTCAGTGGTCGGGTCGTGTCCGGTGAAGGAGGGTCGAGGCGGACGAAGGTGATGGTGGGCACTCGTGGAGGGTTGAGGGAAAAGACGAATGTGATGGGGGTTGGTGAGGTGCACGGAGTGGTCGAAGGTGGAGGTTGGGGGAGTGAGAGGTGATGGCGACGACGACGACGACGATGAGCTGCGGTCGACGATGGTGGTCGAAGCTTGGAGGTTGATGGAGGTGGCTAGGTTCGGTTGAGAAGGAGCAGGAGAGCTGGGGCTCGTCGAGGGTGTCAAGAGGGGTTGGAGGTGCGAAGCGTTGGGGAGCGGGTCGTGGGGAAACGCACGCTGCGACGTGGGCGTGGGCGGAGGAACCGGATCGAGGCATCGATGGCGTGGGCGGGAGAAAAGGAGCCGTTGGGGAAGAAAAGGTAGCGGGCCGAGTCGGGTAGCGGGCGCGGGTGAGGAGAGAGTGGGCTGGGCCTGCACAAGGAAAAGAAAATAAATTTAAATGGGAAAAAAAAGAAACGGGCTGGGCGAGGGAATTAAAAATGGGAAAATTAGAGGAGAAAAGAAAGAATGGGCCGCGGTTTTTGATAAGGAAATTAAGTTTAAAAAATAAAGGAAATGGAACGGGCTGAAGGAATTTGGCTGGGCTGATTTGGAAAAAGAATTCCTTTTAATTAAACCTTGTGGGCTGAGGATTGAAACGGGTCGAGAATTTAAATAAAAGAAAATTAATTTCCATTATCACTTAACTTGGGCTGAGGATAAGGAAAATATAAGATATAATAAGGTTTGGGTTTTATTGATAGAAGAAAATGGGATTTAGAAGAAATAAATTTATAAATAAAATAAATAATTTATAATTAAGCATAAATCAAATTCTAAAGTAACAGAATATAAATTTTGGTATAAAAGGGGCTGGGTATTACATCATACCACCCTTACAAAAATTTCGTTCTCGAAATTTAAAATAAACGATAAATAATACAAACATAGGCGAAAGCTATTATATTGCAACTAACACATAAAGTTTTACTTGAAATAGGCGGATGAAGAAATTTGAAGGTTTATATATATAAGAACATCATACAAAAATATAGGTTTAAATAAGTATAAGACAAGAACAACTACAAAGGCAATCTATGAGAATAGCAATAACAACAATAATGAACAATGATATTCGAGGCGTACTCGATAAAATCGAAACTCAAATATATGCACATATACGTATATCAAAAGTAGCACATCAGAAATAGTAAGTATAAGGCACCCTACTCGAAAATAAAGTAACGACAATAAAATAGTGAAAGATTTGTCGGTAGGTTAAAACATTTTAGGACGATATATCGATACATAGTTTTAAAATAACTTAGAAAACTCATTTCGTGAAAATAAGAAACATGGAATAAAAATATGCGCGGTGTAAGGTTGCGCTACTGAAAATGAGAATAATAATAATGTACTTAAAATACATAAAACGGAGTAATCAATAACACGTACTCTTTGAATAATACAAAATACTGAAAACTAAATTTTCGAATAACCGTGTCCCTAAATATAGTTAGGGTAACAGGAAGAACACAAATAGGTATAGGCTAGTTAGGGTAATGATTACAAGGAAGTGTGGCTCAATCAGAAGGTTGGAGTGTGGCGGCTTTAAGCTGAAGATCAAGAAGATTGGGATCGGGTCAGCACAGGAAGTAAAGATGAGCAACAAAGGAATACAAGAGGAAAAGTATGGCGGAAACAACAGTCGATACATCACACGAATCAAAATTTGAAGGGTTAGCGAACTCAGAAATTTCCCTAAAATTTTCTCCTCTCAGAAGGATCTCAAGCAAGGTACGGACGGAGGATGGAGAGTGGACCTCTAAAAGATCGGGTGTGGTACTAGTTAATCTCAGTGAGGGTTAGAACAATGTAAGGAGTAGGGGTGAACAGATCTCAGTAGGAAAATAATTGTATAGAAAAATAATCAAGCATTGAGGGGATTAAGAAGATCGAAAGATTAGCGAACTCAGCAATTTATTTCATTCCAGGAAATTCTAAACAAAGCATTCTTAGAGATGAAAGGTGGCCCTAAACTATACACAGTTTTATTTGGCCAGAAAGACAACATCAAAAAGGAATCCCGTCAGTCGCGGTTGTGGAGATTCAACAGGTTGCGGTAGGCTCGCGCGCTCAGATAGGGGCGTCCATTCCCATATCGCCTCGCAGGGATCGCCATTGGGAGTTCTTCCACAGTAGGGTCTTGATCTTCTGGTCCTTCTTTCTCGGCTGGAGCTTCTTCATCGAGGTCTGATTCCATGTGATTCTCTTCTATGGGATTTTCCTCCACTGGATTTTCTTCTATCGGGTCTTCCTCGGGATCTTCCTCTATCGGGTTCTCTTCAGGGTCTTCTTCCTCTTCGTCGGGATCGCCTATCATGTTAAACTCTAGGACGGTTGCTCCTTCGTCCTCTGAATCGTTGTTTTCGAAATTGATCTGGGGACCGTTGATCTCATCGTCAGAATTCATCGGCGTGTGGTCTAAGGAAACGCATGACTGTGCATCCTCATCTAGATGCGGCGCTGCTCCGGTATGGGCCATGGCCTGAAAGAAGAGTCATGATTAGACAGTGGAATACCCCAAGAGAAAATCTAAGTATACGAAGTATAGAGAGATATACGGTGGTAGGAACTGAAAGATCAGGATTACAATACTGTGATAATGAATAGTATAGATAAGGAGAAAGCAAGAGAATGATACATATATTACGATTCAAAATTTTATTGCAATCAACTAAAAATTCAACGGATACAAGATTTCAACGGAAAGAAATATTCATAAGTGGATGACAACATTATTACTGAAAGTAGAAAACATGAAAATTCTTCTTTGACTACTAGTACGTTGCATTCTCGTCGCGTGAGTTGAATTCTGCGCTGGGTCCTCCTTATCCTCGATGTTTGAACTACGCAATAATTATCACTTGGCAGAAGTGGAGAGTGTGGATGAGTCTCCTCCTTGTAGTTTCTTCCTTTCTGGGCAACCGTTGATGAGATGCTCGTTGGATCCGCAAATCAGACATTTCCCTTGGGCGCGGCGACAATCACTCCGAAGATGTCCTGGCCTCTTACAGTATCCACAACATGGGGTCTTCTGCTGTTTCTGTCGTGGGGAAACAAATTGGCGCTTCATCTCCTTCTCTTTTCCTCGTCTAACGGGGATTCCTTTATGATTTGAGACTCCCGCTGGTGCCTGATTCACTTGCCTTCTCAGTCCTTCAGCTAACAAATCATTCGTTCGCTCCTGGGCTTCCTTCAGACCTTGCAGTACACTCAGAATCTCAACGGTCTGAACCTGGGGAGTGAAGATAGATGAAGAGTCATTGGAAGACATGATCCTGAAACAATAATTTTGAGGATGATATAAAGCACTAGCTATAAGAATCAAGATATAATATGGATTGGATAAAGATTCAAGAATATCAGATGTGATGAAATTTATTGCAAATGGAAAAATCAACTGTATGAATCTGAGTCGCTTAAACAGAGTACGGTAGTGTAATTGCAACCACGTAACCTTGCCAAGTCACCCGAAACCCTAGCGAATGAATAGCTGAACACACGATGTGAATATGGATCAAGAATGACAAGTTTACAACCTAGACCAAGGAATGTCTTAGATTGCCAAGCTATACACGGAAGACTGCAATCCCAATCGAAGCAAAACCTGGGCTCTGATACCAACTAAACCATGTCACGCCCCGCTTCCCAAAATACGGAATACGAGGGGTAGACAAGGCCAGCCATGCTCCTGCGGTCAAGAAAATGTCCTGCCGTAGTCACACTTCGGCTTCTAGTTTTTCATGGTAAACAGTAAATAATGCGTAGGTAATGAGGAATGCAGTAACTGAAACAAAACAGTAAAATGAACTGACCTGATGTGAAACAAAAGATATAACTCTGGATAGCTAAACAAGATGTCCGCGAAGTGCGTCTAGTCCTGGTCCAGGCTAAATCGTCTCCTCACACTGAGCATGCATACTCAGGTCGTCAGAGCGACACAATAGCAATATAATATATATAAAATCATGTGACAATTCTAACAGTGATAATAGGTATATATAACAGTAGATCAAAGGCAGTATGGATATGAACATGCAATAATCAATGCAGCGGAACAGTGAAAGCAGTAGAACGATATGCCACGTATAGTCAACACAGTATATAAGGTATATCAATGCCAATATCCCTATCAGTCTCTAAGTCTCACTGTACAGGTCACTAAGCCTATCGTCAGTCCAAGTGTGAGAGTCAACCACTCGCAAGTGTCCTCCACCCAAGGGTAGAACCCAAGGGCAAGGGACCACGGGCCCAACATGTATATCACGGTGATAATCACATACCCTGTAAATCTCCATATATCTCCCTAAATATATAAGCCGGCATGGGACTCCCGAAATTCTATTGAACTCACACTCAAACTACCCCACACCCCGTGGTCTACATCAAACGCTAACCATAACCCTAAATACCAATCGGTCTGTGACAAGTCTGCGCGAGAACTGGAGGCAGGACCTCCATCAAGCACATCCCGACTAATATCTAAGATTAATGGCAGTGTCTGGTGCCTTATCTGTGACACCCGTGCAAGAGCTTCCATATGCGTCCCATACCACTTATAGTCACACATACACGCATCCCACAGACGTCGACAATGCAATAGAATAATAAGGTTCACTGATTGTGTACAAGTACGTATCACTTTCACTTAATCACTTATACACGAACACTAACGTACTTGGCACAATCATCACTAATACCTAACACTGGGTAATGCACGTTATCACTGGGTTATCGATGCAATGACATGTGTATGATATGATGTGTGAACAGTATATAAAACATGTTTAGCATGTCATGAATTAGTAATCTACCACTTGAATAATGTATCATAAATCCTACGGTTACAGTTTAGTGAAACGATAAACAGGTAATAATTAGTATGTTCAGTTATCTATCCATCGAATTTAGTTTCATGTCAATCGGATTCCAAGGTCATTATTTATAGCCATTTCATTTTAAGCGTTCCCGGCTGGAAATCTGGTTTTAGAATCAGAAATCCGTTTCGCAACGCATTTTAATCCCAATTGGGATCAGATTTTAGCGACTCTACAGTTGAATGAAATCTAGTGTTTTCAGTGAGGTTTTCAACACAATAGACGGATCTTCAACCGCGTCTGTACGTCAGGAGATATACACTGTTTAACACTAGTATGTCAATTCTGATTCTGTTGGGACTGTTATGCGTCCCGATCTTTTAAATTACAGATTAAAATAACAAATGATAACCAAACAGAATGAAACTACTTGTGTTGTCTAGCTAACAGGTTCACCTTTAATAAACAGCGGAGTTCCGCAATCTACGAGTTAAGTAAACAGTGTGGTACCCATTACAGGACAGTAAACAACAACAGGAGTCACTCTGGACTGCAGTCCAGAGTCGCGCTCCGATCCAAATATAGTCACAGTTTAAGTTCAGGAATATCCGGAAACTAGTATAGGGTTAAATTTCGTCGAGTTGGCTTCGATTTGAGCCCTCGAACGCATCATTCCAGTATGTATATAATTTATGGTGATTTTATCGGTTTTCAGGTACAATAAAATTTCAGTTTTACGAGTAAACTTGGGGGTAGTCGTTTTAGTCGTTAACGGTCATAATATCCAACGAAATTCATACACTAGGTTCATGGACATACGGGCCAAACTATACCATTGAGTTCCGTCAAATTAGGTGAGTAATTTTATTAGGAACACACGTCGAACAGGTATGGCACACAATTGGTCTAAAATTGTAACTTTATAATTTAAGTAATCTAAAATTATAACTTGAGTATATAGCATGTAAGAAAGTAAAATACTTGCCTGGGGACGTGTCGACGATGGTACTGCAACGGCAACGGCACGATCGCGACACACGCGCGGCACGGTAACTTGACTTGGCTCGAACTCGAGTCTCGGCTCAAACTTGGCACGGTCTTGACGGCTTGGCAGCTGGTGGCGAAGGGAGGTGGTGAAGCGATCGATTATAGAGTTGTAAGGGGTCAGCTGGTGAAGGGATTGATGGGGTGAGAGAGGGATCAAGAGGGAATGAGAAAAATATAGAGAGAGAGTGAGAACAGAGAGAGAGCAGAGAGGGATAGAAGTGAGAAAGAGAACCAGAGAGAGAGTGAGAGAGACAGAGAGATAGAGAGTGAGAGAGAGAACCAGAGAGAGGGAGAGTGAGGGAGAGAGAAAGCACAGAGAGAGAGAGAGAGAGAGAGAGAGAAGTTTCCGGCAATGGTTGTTGAAGTTTGAGGGCGGAAGCGGAGGCTGGAAGCTTCTGCGATGAGAGGAGGAAGTGGGGTGGTAGGTCGTCGAAGGTGCTTGCAGGAAGCCGTGAAGGAGGTTGGAAGGCTCTAGGGTTGCCGAAGGCAACGGCAGAGGGTGAGCGAGGAAGGAGGAGACAGAGATCGGTGCGGTTTGCAGTGAAGGAGGGCTTAGAGGTGGTGAGGGGTCTACAGGAAGTGGTCGGTGGTGGGGTCGTGTCCGGTGAAGGAGAGTCGAGGCGGGCGAAGGTGATGGTGGGCGCTCGTGGAGGGTTGAGGGAAAAGACGAATGTGATGGGGGTTGGTGAGGTGCAGGGAGTGGTCGAAGGTGGAGGTTGGGGGAGTGAGAGGTGATGGTGGCGGCGACGACGACGACGACGATGAGCTACGGTCGACGATGGTGGTCGAATCTTGGAGGTTGATGGAGGTGGCTGGGTTCGGTTGAGAAGGAGTAGGAGAGCTGGGGCTCGTCGAGGGTGTCGAGAGGGGTTGGAGGTGCGAAGCGTTGGGGAGCGGGTCGTGGGGAAACGCGCGCTGCGAAGTGCGCGTGGGCGGAGGAACCGGATCGAGGCATCGATGGCATGGGCGGGAGAAAAGGAGCCGTTGGGGAAGAAAAGGCAGCGGGCCGAGTCGGGTAGCGGGCGCGGGTGAGGAGAGAGTGGGCTGGGCCTGCACAAGGAAAAGAAAATAAATTTAAATGGGAAAAAAAGGAAACGTGTCGGGCCAGGGAATTAAAAATGCGAAAATTATAGGAGAAAAGAAAGAATGGGCCGCGGTTTTTGATAAGGAAATTAAGTTTAAATAAAAAGGAAATGGAACGGGCTGAAGGAATTTGGCTGGGCTGATTTGGAAAAAGAATTCCTTTTAATTAAACCTTGTGGGCTGAGGATTGAAACGGGTCGAGAATTTAAATAAAAGAAAATTAATTTCCATTATCACTTAACTTGGGCTGAGGATAAGGAAAATATAAGATATAATAAGGTTTGGGTTTTATTGATAAAAGAAAATGGGGTTTAGAAGAAATAAATTTATAAATAAAATAAATAATTTATAATTAAGCATAAATCGAATTCTAAAGTAACAGAATACAAATTTTGGTATAAAAGGGGCTGGGTATTACACCGACCAAAATGGGCATTTGGCCGGTGAGATTTAGGTGTTTGGGTCACAATTTTGTTTGGTGTTCTAGTTACATCATATGCAACATTTTGTACCTGTTTAAAAAAATTTCAGAGACCTTTAAAAATTCAACAGAAACTTGGTTTCTCGGGTTACAGTTTCGGAGTGGTTTTGTTTTCGTAATTCTACAAATATCGTCTAATCTTCTAGCTTGGCTCTGATACCATGAAAGTCTACCCTAGCACCACCACCGGGTTTTCACAAGCATCTAGCATGCTAATTTTAAAAATTTTGGGTGCTAAGCTAGACTAACCAAAGATCTAAACTAGATGATTACGGTTTTAGCATGATATCATAAACTTTAACACTAAGAGAAAGAAACTAAAACCTTTGTAGATCGTGTCCTTCTCTTCAAAAGCTCCGTGCAGTAGTCCACACGACTCCACTAGGCTCCACTTGAAGTTGGATCGAGCTTCCTTTGCGATCTTCGTGCCGAAGATGATCCTTCCGAAGCTCCGCTAATCCAAGCTATCTCTTCACTAAACTCTTTAGTGAAGGAAGCATACTACACTTAATTATTAATCAAGTGTAGGATGGTGAAGTAGGGGTTTTATTTGCTCACTATGGTTATCACAAGCTCAATGTTTCACAACTTATGTGAAGGATTGAGCTTGGAGGAGGTGAGGAGGAAGATGAAGAGAGCTAGAGAGTAAAGAGCTCAACTTAAGAAAAATAATCAAGTGAATAAAATGCAAGTGTAGAATGGTTTTTCAAACTCACCCTTATTGAAGAATCAATTTTTCTCAATAATAAAATGAAGCCATGCTTCAATAGTGAAGTAAGATGAATAAAATATTCATCAAGACATACTTCACTCCATTCCTCAAATGTCTCATTCTTTCCACCTCACATTTTCTCTTTTCCAAAAATAGAAAATCAACCATTCTTCATTTATATATATATATATATATATAGAAAACAAAATAATTAGTGAGAAATAATATTAGTTAATATATATAATCATATCAAATATAAATATATATCATATTACTAAATCAACACTTGATTCAATAATCCGGTTATATCACATATAACCTACTACTATCATTTATCTGTATATCACATTATCAAATCTACACTTGATTCGATAACCCGGTTATATCATATATAACCTAACCGATAACAAATAACTGTCAGATTAGAATACGGTATCACATGCTCGTATTTAATCCGGCCCCCGCACATATCGGCATATGTGCCCTACTTTGTTTTGCTTGAACTAGGAAACTTCTGTGTAGGATTTTAAAGACTCGTCAATACGCCAGCAGTAGATAATGATCACATCAGTTACCCACAAGCCATCAGCGGTACTAGCTGGACGTAACGGCTACCCAGGTATTGATCGAATAGAAGATCAACAAGCAAACTTGTCTAAACTCCTATGAAGCCTATAAGTAACACTTACCGTACAGTCTAGTCTCTTCGTCTGATATGTCGCATATCGAGTCTAGGGATGGAATCGTCAGACCCCAGTAACTTGATAAGTCATGCCGATGTATGGCTTATAACGGTTCGAGAAACTACTGATAACTCTTACCAGTAAATCTCATCAACCCTGGCCAGAGACTTACTGTTATAACCAATCGAGCATAGCGCAACATCAACTCCCAATACCGGGAGAGACGAAACCCCTCCTATCGCTCACTGCCTCCATGTGACTCGGGAATGTACCTAAAACCACCTGTTTGCACGACTCCTTTGAGCCATGGTAGGGAGAAAATCAAAGCACAGTGGGAACCACACAAGACTCTATGATGGTCTCAAGTCTACAGACTAACATGTACCAGTGTCACCAGAGAATTGCTATCTGACGATAGGTATGGTACTATCTAGGAGTTCTCGGCGAGTCTTGTTCGGTGTACCCATTCTCTAATGAGCACCTGCGGACAATCTTTGATGTCAAACACCAATGGTTATGGGATCAACCATCGCCCCCTACGGGGTCAAGAAACGTACACACTAGTCTACTCTGGAATATCGATACCCTGTCTCGATACTCCCTCGACTAGGAACAATTAAAGGATGTGCTTGTGGACTACACAAGTCCCAGTAGTATGATCCGCATCATAGTCCTGGTAGTCAAGCAAACATCCTAAGGGCTTTATCAACATGTATCAGAGAGACGGTATAATAATACAAGTGTACATGTTAAGATAAAGAGTAACCAGATAGCATACTACCATGTCGAGCAAGAAAGTCCTATATATATGTCCAAGCATCCACTATATCATACAATAATGGCCTCTAAGGCATATATATTCCTAACACAGCCCCTACTACCCTTAAGGCGCAAAGGGCGCTTCACCTCCAAGGCCTTCTGTCTTCCACTGACTGGCATCTGCTACTCCATCTAGACAATCGGTCTTCAAACGATTGTCACCTGCCGAGGGACAAGACTAACGCAGAGGGCAGATACATGAGGCTCCCAATGCTCAAGTGGCTCCTACTTACAGAAATGCTCAACGTCGATACCGGCGCTGAATAAGGCAGGCTGGGCCCAATTCACCATCTGGACTAACCCTGCCAGCTCCGATGATCCAGGCTACTTTTCCAACTGGAAACAGGTTCGAGGTGTTGATAATAGTGAAGCTCAACTCCCCGACTGCCGTGCTAAAAAATACTCCACCTCCTCCGGAGATATCAAGCGAGCCTGAGCCAGCCTTTTCTTTGAAACGAATTTTCTCGATCATCCATAAGGTCTGGAAAGAAGTACAGGGGTCAGTAATCAACAAAGATTACTCTCCCCGACCCAAGAAGTCGAAGAGTCATAATAAACGCTCTTCCCATCAACCCAAGGAGGCTCTTGCTATGATGGTTCCTTCGAAACCGGCCTATCACAAAAGAGAGGTCGGAAAAGACTCAAAGACCCAAGGAGAGCTCCGAAGGTCAACGCTCTAAGCGTCCCAAAGTTGGAGGCTTGGTAGTTCACACCGTTTATATGGTGAACTACAAGGATGAAAGCAAAACTTCCGCCTCTTACAGACCAATCACACGGTCTGTAATGAAGGATCCCCAGAAGCTGCAAGAGTTGATGGCTCATGCGGCAGAAATTATGAGTCCTCCACCGGGTGCAAATATGGACGACACTTCCGAGAATAGAGCGGAGTAAGAATCAGATACTGATTATCTGAAGTGCATGCTCCAGAAGAAGGACGAAAAGGCTGCAGAAATAGAGGCCGGAATGGATAAGATGGTCCACTTATTCCAAAATATGATCGGGATGATGGCTTACGCCGAACCACCAGCAGATGAACTGCTTGTGGTCATCATCGAAGATAAAGGAAAGACTTCCAAACCGCTCCAAGCCTCAACAGCAACAAAGGAGGAAGTAATCTCTAAATCACAGCTGGACTCAGCTGTTCAAAGCTCATCTAGCCAGTGAACCTGTCGGCAAGTTGACAAAGACTGGCCGACCTTACCCGGTGTGTTACAATCAAATACAGTACCCACCGGGATATATAATTCCGACATTCCCTATATATAAAGGAATCAGGAACCCGAAGCAGCACATCACCTAGTTCCGGTCCAAGTGCGACAATACTGGGAAGAATGATATATTGCTCCTTCAACGGTTCGTTAGCAGTCTAGAAGACATGGCTTTCGAATGGTACACAGAGATTCCTAATGACTCGATCAAAACTTTTGATGAGATAGAGCTTCTCTTTTGTCAAAAATTCGCTAGTGTGAGCAAGCGCACCACCGTGACCGCTTTGGTCAACGAGAGACCCAGATCAAACTAGACATGGGTTCAGTACGTGATGAGATGGAGAAATCTTTGGTCCAAGTGCGAACAAAGAATCGCTGAAGCTCTGGACATAAGTATATTCGTAGCACTCTTGATAAAAAGGAATAAGTATCCCATATCTGGCCCTTCTTAGTCCAACAACTTTTCAAGAGATCATCGATAAGTTGGCTCGGCTGGATGTGATGAACCAAGGTCCTACCTCTTCTAATGGAGATTCGCGGAACTTTAAGGGAAAGGGTAAGGTAGCATTTATTGCTAACACGCAACAACAACCGAACGGTCCTAAAATGTCTGGTCATCAAAATAACAATGGCACGGAACCCACTCTTGAAGAAAGAATGGGACGAGAATATTTGTTCCCTCATGACAAGACAAGGAAGTTATTCAACCTTGCAATGAAGAGCGTCTTTCTAAATTTTCCCGAGTCACGGCGACCGGCCCAAGCCAATGACGTCAATAGTCTAACTTATTGTCCATATCATCGGGCAGTAAGTCATCCGATTGAAGACTGCTACATCTTCAAGAATTGGGTCGAGGAGCAGTACAAACATTGCAATTTCATGCTCTCCGATAAATGGAAGGTGAACCCTACTCAGAAGCACATCTCTAAAGGAGCCAACACGCAGGGGGCATCCTACTCGATCGTCGAAGAAATCCCATGGGAGGTATGTTGTCTCCCAAAATGAAGAGGATGTTAAAAGTTCTCCAAGCATGTCCTGCGATCGAATGGAAAAGCCCGCTTGAGCCGGAGATCATAGAAGGGTTATTGAAGCCATGTTCCACTCCAAAGGCTATTGATAAAGGGAAAACCCCCGAAGTCAAGAAGTCTTCCAATAAGAAAAATAAAAAGAAAGCAAAGAAATCTGTACATCCAGCTGAGCATGTCGACAGCCGTACAAATATCCAAAAGTATATTGACGCGCTAGAAGAATACAATCAGAAAGCGCATTCGTCTGTTACTCTTGAAGAGTTTATCAAACACATCCTCGAAAATAGCAAAGAGGATAATGATGATAACTTAGAGGAAGAAACAGAAGACCATGTGGAAAGCTGATGTATGGTCTCTCACTCCTCCATCTATGATGATGAGGCCCCAGCCGTGTCCGAAAGTGATTCAGACGAACAGGAGGTAGAACCAATGTCTGAAGCTCCGAGTTCGCCACGACAGGACCCGATTGAGAAGCTTCTAAGGGAAGCCTTTCAAAGAAGCCGGGAAAATCAAAAGCGTGAGCTAGCAATCTACATAAAAGCCAGACAACAACGTTTAAAAAGGGAAGCCGCGGAAGAGACGAGTTATTTAACTCCCCAACCAAAGCCGAATGAACAACCGAAGCAGAAAATACTGCTGAAGAAAGGCAAGGACGAGTAACATTTCGCTAAAGTCTTATCCAAAGGGATGAAGCGGCTGCCCTTAAATATGTATACTCCAGAGGTTGTGGACTTCGAAAGTGGAGAAGAGTATCCAAAGTATTGCCTCTACCACCAAAGGGTCTGCCAACCCATCAACGAGTGTAAGGCATTCGGGAAATGGTGGATAAAATACGTTCACTATAACATGCATCTTAAAAGAAAGAAGTGGATGGCCAAGGCTTATCCTCCTTAACACGATTGTCCCAAAGCGAACGGCCAAGTAAGGACGTCAACAACGGTTCTTCCGTCAACCTGCTAAATTTTAAGGTGCTCAAGCAGCTGTCCATGGATATATGATACCTCGGCCGAGAGAAAATCACCATCTCCGGATTCAACTCCCAGTCTTCAAGAACGCTGGGTCCATAGTGTTGACACTTCTTTTTGGACAACTCTTCACGGACGTCAAATTTCATGTTATTAAGGGCAAGACCTGCTATAAAGCTTTACTGGGTAGACCTTGGCTACACCAGTATGGCGTCATCCTTTCTACACAATATAAGTGTATGAAATATTTCAAAATTGTCCAGGAGCACACTATCACAGGGGAGCTCAACCCGTTCTCAATAAATAATGTACGGAAATATGAAGTTGTGAAGTACTTCTTGTTAGACTATAAAGATACAAAGAAGTGCGGCAAACCCAAAGAAAAACAACTACAAGCGGAGATCATCCCAATCTTTGGAAGTGACTCTGAAGAGGACGAAATAATACCCACAGAACAGCTTCCAAAGAAAACTGATAAACTAAGCTCGTCAACTCATTCCGACAGTGATTCGGAAGAAGAAACTGATACGGTTTTCTCCATCCATCCGCGGGTGAAGGTCCCCGATGAAGCCGATCGAGCCCTGCATATTACAATGGCTCCGTCGCATCACTATAAAGAGCTCAATGCACTCAACACTTACAGCATGCAAGAGCTAATAATCTTCCATGTGCCTCCCAGACGTAAAAAAGAAAAGGGGATTCTCTTCTATAAATCGAAAGAGTTCAAAGTGGAGAAAGAAATTTGGCATGGACTCGAGCCGAATCTCAATAGGTTACAACTAATCCCCATGCTAAGATATTATACAAAGAGCTTGAAAGAACTCCTCCATCAGCAAGGAATACCGTTCGAACAAACTGTTCGTCGGGTCCAGTATTTCAAAAGGATCTGAGAAGTGTCAGGGACTCGTCAATTAGCGTCCCATGGAAAGTTCGATACCACTGGTTTGGTTTATGTCCGGCCTAAGAAGAAGAAGCGGGCTTATACCTGCTATACCCTGACCGAAAAGGAAGATACTTGGATGACAGGAAACTCAGCCGAGTAAGGTGAAGAAATCTCGCAAAGTACTCCGAGTGGATCATCTAAAGCGTCGATTGAGTTGCTGATGAAAGAAATGATTCAGGAATTTGATGAACTCGGAGAAAATATAATGGTCCTACACAAAAAGGTCATGCAATTACCCCCATGCAAGCGATCTAATGAAGCAATGAGTTGCAGTAATTCAGCATCGCAGAACACTACGACTCTGCCACCAGAGAACCTAACTGAGAAGCTAATCAAAGAAGCTTATCGAATGGGTGAGACAACTTTGTATGAAGAAGCCAGAAGATTGAACCTAAGCAGGAAATCTATGGGAGAGACAAACCATAATCCTCATCCTCGACAGCTGCCTTTACCTTCTTTCAAAAATAAAGAAATTCAAGATGGCCACATCGAAGATAGGACGCCATCTACATCCAAGCCATAAGGTCGCTCAGCTCCACCTCTTACAGAAAGGATGGGACAGGGATATTCTTTTCCCCGGATAAGACGAGGATAATATTTAGCCTCAACATGAAGCACCAGATGTTAATACTGCCCAAGTCGAAGCGGCCTCATGAAGCTAATGTTTTTGATCATCTCGACTACTATCCCTAGCACCAGATCATTAGTCATCCAATCGAGAATTGCTTTCCCTTCAATAACTGGGTGGAAGAGCAATACCGATAGGCAAGTTCAAACTAAGTAACAACTGGAAAGTGGAACCTCCGCAAAAGCATGAGCCAATGCGAGACAACCCTGTCAAGTCAAAGCATAACCAACCTATGAAGCAGAAGCTCACCCACACTTGCCACATGATAAGACTCCTCAATGAAAACGGGGATGAAGATACGCTTCAGTACCTCGACTGCTTCACAAAAGAAGAAGAGGAAATTTCGGAGCTGCCGCCAGCACCAAAAGAACTGGAAGACGGGATTTATACCACCGCTGATGAATTAAAGCGGATAAACTTAGGAACCGAAGAAGATCCTCAACCCCCGTTCATCAGCAAGCTGCTTTCAGATGAACAAGTAGCTGGTTTAAAAGTAATACTCATGGAGTGCAAAGATTGCTTCTCGTGGAATTATTCCGAGATGACAGGCCTTGATCCAGATCCATAATGCCGGGAATAAAGCCTGTCAAACAAGTTCCACGAAGAATGCGTCTCAAACTCGAGATGAGTGTTAGCGCTGAATTCAAGAAACTTATAAATTCTGGTTTCATCAAGGAAGTCCAATACCCCGACTGGATCGCCAACATCATCCCCATGATGATGAAGAACGGGACCGTCCGGATCTGTAAGGACTTTCGCGACCTTAACAAGGCATGTCCGAAAGATGACTTCCCCGTATCAGTCACCGAACTGATGATCGACGACACCTCTCCTCATGAGGTCTTCTCCTTCATAGATGGATCTTCGGGATACAATCAAATAAAGATGTATTCGGAAGATCGAAAGCATACGGCCTTCCGTACATCGTTAGGCGTATACTGTTACAAAGTCATTCCTTTCAGACTAAAGAATGCCGGGGCGATATATCAAGAAGCAATGACCAAGATATTCGATGACATGATACATGACATCGTTGAGTGCTACATCGATGATTTAGTAGTCAAGAGCATTTCACATGAAAAGCACTTGGAGCATCTAAGGATAGTCTTCAAGCGCCTTTGAAAATTCAACCTGAAGATGAACCCGCTGAAATGCACCTTCGGAGTCTCATCAGGGATGTTTCTGGGTTTTATAATCTGTCACTGAGGGATTGAAATCAACCCTTCCAAAATCAGGGCAATTATGGAAATGCCCCCTCCAAGGAATCTCAAACAACTGAGATCTCTCCAAGGAAAGCTCGCCTATATCCGACGGTTCATCGCCAATCTCTTTGGGAAGTGCCATCCATACAGCCATCTGATGATGAAAGGGACCCCATTCATATGGAATCATAAGCGTCAATAGGCGATAGAGGAGATCAAGCAATATTTGCATAATCCACCGTTCTTGGCCGCTCTGGTTAAGGGAAATCCCCTTATCCTCTATACAACCGCTCTTGAGGGTTCTCTAGGCGCGCTATGGGCACAAGAGAATGACCAAGGAAATGAGAGGGCTCTATACTATTTAAGTCGAGTCCTACTAAGAGCGGAAAGCAATTACTCTCCTGTTGAAAAGCATTGCCTGACATTGATCTTTGCCACCACAAAGCTCAGAAATTACACCCTGGCATATGAAGTCCATCTCATATCGAAGGTGGATCCCCTTAAGTACCTCATGTCTAAAGCTATGCTGACTGGGAGGCTTACTAAATGGGTCCCTATGTTGATGGAGTTCATGATTATTTATCGCCCCCTCAAAGCGGTAAAAGGACAAGACATCGCCGACTTCCTCGCGGAACATCCGATCCCGGCCGACTCTCTATTAAATAGCAAGCCGCCGGATGAATATGCATTCAACACAAGTGAAGAGGTAGAAGAAACCAGAATGTACCGGCGGGAACTATACTTCGACGGAGCATCTTCAATCAAGGCACGGAAGAGGAACACCCCAATAATCAAATTCGAGGTAGGACTTATCTTCGTAACTCCACAAGGCGGGATAATCTGCTATGATTTCTCATTGATAGAACCAAGAACCAATAACGAAGCTGAATATGAAACTCTCATTGCCATTCTCGAAATCGCAATCGACTTGTGCATCAAGGATCTCGCCATATACGGTGACTCGCAGTTAGTGGTCACTCAAGTGAACAATGACTGCAAGACATGCAAGCCGGAGCTAATAATATATAACGAAAGGGTACAGTAACTACTGATGCAGATTCCCTCTTATGTACTGGGAAGTGTGTCATGATTGGAAAACAACAAAGCAGACACATTAGCAAAACTTGCCAAAGAAATGACAGATGAAAATCTTGACGATGTAAGGATTAGTATCCAAAGCCGCAAGATTCTATCGCCGGCTGAATTTCCTTTAGAGTATCCAGTAGAAACGCCTGGAGAAGAAGAAGAGATACTTGGAGAGAAGGTTCTCCAAGTCAATAAAGAAGAAGAAGATGAAGATCGGAGGCAAGTCTTTCTAAACTACTTCAAGTCCCAACGGATGCTTGAAGATGCATCGCAAAGGAACCAGTCAATCGAGCTTTGTCTTTCGCTCTAATCGATGAAACTTTATACAAAAGGTCCTTTGATTATATATGGCTGAGATGTTTAGGTCCACAGGAAGCCAAAAGAGTCGTCCAAGAAGTTCATGACGGTCTTTGTGGGACCCATCAAGCCGGTCCTAAGATGAAGTTGAAGATCAAGAGAATGGGCTACTACTGGCCTACGATGATTCAAGATTGCATCGAATATGCGAAGCGATACTATTCATGCCAAATACATAGGGACTTTATACATCAGCACCTCAATCCGCTGCATCCTACCATAGCCAGCTGGCCGTTCGAGATGTGGGGGACAGATATCATAAGCCCCATTGAACCGACGTCATCAAAAGGACACCGCTTCATCTTGGCGACAACCGACTACTTCTCCAAATGGGCAGAAGCAGTTCTGCTAAGAGAAGTAAAAATGGAGAATATTCTTCATTTCTTCAAAACTCATGTGATATACCAGTTAGGAGTTCCACGACGTATAATATCGGACAACGCACCAACATATATAAGCTACAAAATAAGCCGCTTCGTCAAGCAACACAAAATGGACTGGAGATATTCCTCCGTCTATAACCCTCGAGCCAATGGTCTCGCTGAACCCTTCAACAAGACATTAACAAAACTCATAAAGAAGATGTGTTCAGGAATAAAAAGGACTAGCATGAAAGGCTGCATGAAGCTCCACGTTCAAGACGGCCATAAAGACAACACCTTATGTCTTGGTATTTGGAGCCGAAACAGTGCTCTTGTTGGAGCTAGAACTTCCCTCGTTAAGAATGGCGTTTCACTACGAGCTTACGAATGAAGATAACGCTCACCTTTGGCTTGAGGAACTTGATGCGCTTGACGAAACCCGTCTCGCAGCACAGCAAAGCCTGGAAGCCTATCGAGCAAGGATGACCTAAGCATATAAAAGATTGTCCAAACTGAGGACATTCTGCCAAGGCGAACTCGTACTGGTTGTCAAAAGACCAATGATCCCTAACCGCGCAAAATGTGGGAAGTTTGAACCAAATTATGAAGGCACGTATATTACAGAGGAAGTCTACCAAGGTGGAGCTTACCAACTCATGGATATTCACGGTGAAAGAATATATCAACCAGTAAACGGTCGATTTCTCAAGAAATATTATACTTAAAGAATTGTGACTTAGGTCAATGATAAATGATGATGCCTATATCCATTCCTTATCTTCCTAAACCGGAACTCTGAGAGCCAAGCATTTCGCTCCGGGCAAGGAAATGTTGGATCGAAATGTCCCTAAACTAGTACTTCACTTTGAAGATGGGGATGTTGGACCGTAATGTCCCCAAACTAATATTGGACCGTAATGTCCCTAAACTAGTACTTCGTTCCGAACACGGGGATGTTGGACCATAATGTCCCTAAACTAATATTGGACCGTAATGTCCCTAAACTGATGTTGGACCAAAATGTCCCTAAATTAGTACTTCGCCCCGAACACGGGGATGTTAGACCGTAATGCCCCTAAACTAATATTGGATCGTAATGTTCCTAAACTAATGCGTCTCTCCAAACACGGGGATGTTGGACCGTAGTGTCCTTAAACTGATATTGGACCACGATGTCTCTAAACTAATATACTCCTTGAGATCAACATTGCAACTAAAGTCCCACCGGCGAAGAGTGCAACTCAAGTCCCACCTGTGAGGCTGCACCTAAAGTCCTACCAGCTATGAAGCTCCAACGACGATGCAGTCCTTCAAATAATATTTGTTGCCCTATGGACAGTCTCCAAATCGGCTATCGTATACAATCTACGGGTATTAATAATCCATATCGTATCCAAGTCCCACTGGCAAACAGTTAGGCCGTCTGCGGCGAAGCCATATCCGAAAGTTTCACCGATAAAAAAAGGCATGTCCACAAGAAAAATGGGCATGGCTGAAAACCTAAAAGGGCTCCGTGAGTAAAAACAGCAGGACTGCCAGCGAGCTTGTGAAAACCCGAAAGGGCACAAACTCATAAAAAAATACATTTGCAAAGTCCTCTCGATTTGCAAGGAGAACACATAAGTGAGATCCTTACGACTCACAAAGGTGAAAGGAACTTAGAAATCCCCATGATTTCCAAGGCGAACATAGGCTTACGAGATCACCTTGACTCGTAAGGAGAAAACACTCCTCTATAGACTCGAGTGACTCGATCTCAACTCTTTAATATGGCCACCCACAGCAATTTAGAACTCGGTTGCTTATGCGATTTTCCGCAGGGTAAACCTAAACCTGTATAAATACAATGGTGATAACGATCGCAACCTGATCGTGTCTCAATAAATAATAATACAATAAGCGGCGACTGCGGCAACATGTGAACCACTAAGTCCTGAAACAAAGAATATATATATAGCGGAAATGGTGGCCACAAGTTGGAGCTTGTCCCGAACAAATGAATATACAAGATGGCTACAAGCATGAATGGAAATAACACTTATCATAATATCACACTTCCGCACGGGGGCATTCATTTCGCAACAATCCAAATACATTCCATCCACACCAACATCTTGATAACAAATGCGCAAGCTTGTTTAATTGATCATATAGCAATTAGGCGGCATTTACCAACGCATATCCTTATTTTATTCGTGTTCGAGCCGACTATATCAAACACTTTGATTTATTTGATTTGAACCATGACATTAGAATTCATAAACCGCGAGATCGCAAACTTGAAATTCCAAAAACTGAATTTCAAGTTCATCCCGGAAACGAAAATCCCCTCATTTTTATGCGAAATCGAACCCCGATAACCCATAAAACCCCCACACTATATGAGCTTTGATTCGGCCCCGAAACGGGGCCGAATCAGGGGTAGGATCATCCCCGCATCAGGGCTGAATCAGCCCCAAATCGGGTCCGATCCTGGCTGATTCAGCCCATGATGCGGGGCTGAATCGACCTCGGTTCAGTCCCTAATCGGAGCCGAATCGAGCTCAAATTGAGTGGGTTCGGATTATCATGAGCCTATTCTATGCTCTTGGTCCGAACCAAGAATCCGGTGGCTCCGAGACAAGCAAAAATGAGAGCTTTTCATGCAAATATTTAAAACTAGTTTTGAAAATTTTGGGTTTCATGAATTCCAATGTCACCAAAATAAGTTGCAGTCTTTTGGTATGGCTCTGATACCACTGCTGGGTTGTTAGGCTCCTCTAGTAGGTTTAAAACGTGGCAGAAGCAGTAATTTTAAAAATCTAGAGAGTATTAGTAAACCCAGCCCAAGAATCAAACCAAAATACTAAACTTGTAACTAATCTAGTAAGTTAAAACAAAGAGTTTGGCGGGTTACAACCTTTGTAGAGCGTTAGCCACCTCTCCTTAGACTCCAGCCAGTCTCCATGAAGCCTGGAACAAGCTTGCTCGATGATCTTATCGCCGAAGATGATCCACCTTGAGATAACTCTAATACAAGCTTTAGCTTCGAATCGATCTCATTAAAATAAAGCAACCCACTAAATAAACTTGCTAAGAATGATTAGTAGGAGATGTAGAATAATTAGCTCACTTAATTTTTCTTTTTTCTTTTTCATTCCTCACTTGAATAAAAATCAAGAGGGGAAGAAGAAGCCATGGTAATGAGATGAGAGAAAGAAAATGATAAGGTTCAAAAAAATGAACTAGAAACAAAAATGAGTCATAAAAAAATAAAACACCTCATTAATTCTACAACCATTTTAAATCCATGACTCATTCTCATTCTTTCATATAATTCTCATACACCCATCTCATATGTATCAATATACATGTCACAATATTTATATCAATTATAAATATAATTAAAGAGAAGAAAATAATAAAGTGAGCATGATATTAGTTAATATATAAATATATCAATATATAAATATACATTTAATTATTAAATCAACACTTGATTTAATAATTTGGCTATATCATATATATACCGGCTAATATCAATAAACACCCGATTAAATACGTGTATCAAATACACGTGTTTAATCGAACTCCTGAACGTATCCCTATACGTGTCCTACATCATTTCGCATGTGCTGGGAAACCTCTGTGTAGGACTCTAAACACTTGACAATACGCTGGCAGTAGGTTATGATCATATCCATAGCCCACAAGCATGTCAGCGGTATTAGCTGCACGTAACGGCTACCCAGGTATTGATCGAAAGAAGGTCAACAAGCAAGCTCATCTGAACCCTGCAAAGTCTATCAGTGGCATTACTATACAGTCCGGTCTCTTCGTCTAAGAGTATCGCATATCAGGTCTAGAGTTTGGAATCTATTAGACTCCAATAACTCTATAAGTCATGCAACAGAGGACTCATAACCAACCGGAGATATAACTGATAACACCTATCGGTTTATCTCCACTACGATGGCCATCGACTTATGATTATAGTCATGTCTTGCACAGCGCAACATCAACTCCCTATACCGGGAGAGATGAATCCACTCGGCCGCTCACTGCCTTCACGTGCTTCGGGACTATACCTAACAAAACCCTATTTACACGACTCATTTGAGCCGTGGTAGGATAGAAGTCTAAATATAGTTGGAATACATATGAGACACTATGACGATCTCAGGTCTAAAGGACTACCCTATACTCATGTCACCAGAGAACTGCTATCTGACATTGGTATATTACCAACTAGGAGTTCTCGGTAAGTCCGTCCAGTGTAACTCATCCAATGAGCACATATATACAATCCTCGAAGTCAAACACCAATAGCTGCATGATCAGCTATCACCCTCCAACCGGATCAGGAAACATACACACTAGTCTAAACCGGAGTACCGATACCCAGTCTCGATACTCCTGCGACTATGGACATTTAAGGATGCGCTTATAGACTATCCAAGCCCCACTAGTATGATCTGCATCATCATCCTAGTAGTCAAGTACCTAGGGCTTTATCACATGTCTAAATGATACGTGATAGTGAATAAACATGAAAGATAAAAACAAACCAGATAGTATACTATCATCTCGAGTAAGATTGTTCTCTCGTATAGGTCCTCCTTCAATTACAATAATTGCCTTGAGAGTACCTATATCCAACACATATATGTATGTGTGTGTGTGTGTGTGTCTTTGAGGGAAATATAAATACCTTCAAATTGGATCGCACCCTAATATTGGGCGTATCCCATATTATCATCGTTCACTTCACCACGTAAAATATACACGTGCATGCAAGATGAAAAATGGACCGAAATGTTCCTAAAGTGATATTGGACCGCGATGTCCTTAAACTAAAATATGTTTGGCCCTATGGCTGGTCTCCATATTGACCTCCATATACAATCCACGGGCACAAACAAGCCATATTCCATTCATATCTCCTATGGACCGTTATGTCCTTAAACTAATATATTTTGCCCTACGGACTGTTTCCATATTGACTACTGTATACTATCTATGGGCTATTCATATATGATCTAATGATCAGTTGAGCTCATATGCTCATTGTTCCTAAGTCGATCTTAATCTCATATATGACTAACGATCCTGAGATCAAATCTAAATATCCCGTGAACTGATGGATCTCGTTTATATGAGATTTGCGTCCTAAGTTCAAAACCCCAAATCTAATATATGGATTTGGATTAATCCGCACCCTACGGGCGATGATAAATATTAGTCTCCGTATACAATCCAAGGGCAACCCCATATAAACAAACACAACATGCCACGAAGTGATGCACATGGAGAAGATGAAAGTTGTTATCGGATTACGATAGTGTAATTAACTGCAGGAGCTTACGCCTGCAGGGAAGAGCGTCCCCACAATCGAAAACCCCTCACATATGAGGGGGAATTTGATAAGCCATGCTATATCAATCACATCCATCCAAACCTCCGATAAACGGTGCCATAAATCAATTTGGCATCTTCGGAGAGGTGGATGGATATGTTCCAAATAGTATCTGCCCTCAAATTCAGGCTAAACGTCTCCAACGTCTCAGTCTAGTTTTCGGCGATAAACAATATTTTATAGTTTCTAAGTCGTGATTAATTCTAACAAATTGAATTCACTTCGTGAAAATCTATTCTTGTCTAATGGTTTGTTAAATATGTCACCTAATTGACTTTCAGTAGATACGTACTCTAAAATGATATCTCCTTTGTGAAAATGACCATGTAAGAAATGGTATCGTATCGATATGTTTAGTTCTAAAATGTTGATCTGCATTCTTGGTCATATGAACCATGTTGGTATTATCACAAAGTATAAGTGTTCACCTCCGAAAGACCGGACCAAGACGTTGGGACGTCTGGACTGAATTTGGGGGAGGACATTATTTGTACTTCTCCATCCACTTCTCTGAAGATACCAAGTTGATTTATGGCACCGTATATCAGAGGTTTGGATAGATGTGATCGATGTAGCAGACTTTATCAGATTCCCCCTTATTTATGATGGATTTTTTATTGTGGGGATGCTCTTCCTTGCAGGCGCAAGCCCCTAGAGTTAATTACGTTATCGCGCTGCGATAACCACTTTCTCCTTCTCCAGCAGTTCACTTCGTGTCTGTTCCATTATAAAAAAGGGGATGAGGGAAAGTTCCTCACTAAAACAGCCACACGTGTTTAACATGTGAGTGCCTACATGCAACGCATATAGGCACTGCAATTAAAACAATTGCTAAGCCAAAAAGCCCCATGTGTTTAACACGTGAGTGCCTATATGCAACGCATATAGGCACTGCAATTAAAACAATTGCTAGGCAAAACAGCCCCATGTGTTAAACACATGAGGGCACTTCCCTACTCAACAAGGAACCGTTGGATCAAAAATCCAATGATGATAGAATTAAATTCTATTGAACTTTTAAATGGGAAATGATATTTTCTGTTAAACAGAAAGTTGGCGGATCAAAGATCCCATGAGTTGGAAAATATTTTTCATCTCTCTTTAAAACAAAGAAAAATGGTGCTCCGTTAAACCAAGCACCATTGGATTAAAAATCGAATGGTGGATAAAAATCGCCAAGCAACAAAATAAGCTCTGTATGGGAAAATATTTCCCCAATCTTGTTAAAAACACGAAAAATATTTTTTGTAAAACAGAAGTCCTTGGATCAAATATCCAGCGGGGGATAAAATCCCCAAATCAATTAAGATCTCTCAATGAGAGATTTCTTTAACTAAATCAACAAACTTGCCTCTACTATATAAAGGACCCAAGACTTCAAGTCTTGGGAGAGAAGAGGGAGAGAGAGGAGACCTCCCCCCCCATAAGATTTGAGAAACAAAAGAAGAAGAAGAAGAGCTCTCTTTTAGAAAAAGAAACCCTAGATAAGAAGAAAGACATAGAGATCATTTTATCTCTTCTTCGCCATTTCAAGAGTTTAACTCTTCTAAAAAGAACTTAGTTCTTCCTCTGGTTGAGGTCTGCAGAAGCATATCTCTCCACAAGTTGAGAATTTAATTCTCATCGGAGAGATTCTGTCATGCAGATTCAAAACTTAGAGGAAAGAACTAAGTTAAAAAAATTTAATTCTTACAAAAAAAATATGGGAATTTAATTTCTCTGATAAAACTAGGGTTTAATCCTGCATAAGAATTTAATTCTTATAAAAATAAGGGACCTGAAATTCTCAAAACCCATATCAAGATCTCTATGCACGTAAAAGAAATGATTAGCGTTAAACACTATAACAACAGATCACGTGTTCCCATGTGAGCACCTCTGAGGAACAAAAAGGGAAGACTGAGATCAAATCACGTGTTCCCACGTGACCCCTTAAAACGAGCGCTCAGCAATTACATGGAAAAGGGAATAAATCCAAAGACAATTCTCATTTTAGGTGCCTCACGTGTTCCCACGTGACCCCCAAACAGTTTCCTAACACTTACATGGAAAAGGGGAAAATTCCAAAGACAGCGCTTACATTTTGAGCACCTCACGTGTTCGTACGTGAGCATTACATGAGCTAAATGCTTAGCACTTATAAAAGGAAGAGGGAATAAACCCAAAGAGGCAGTGACCAACTCTGGGGCGCCTCACACGCCCACATGTGAGGGCTACAAGAATTAAGTGTTTAACACTTATATACAGACAGGGATTTGAACCCAAGTGTACAGCGCCAACTTTCAGGCGCGTCACGTGCCACATATGAGCACCCCAAATTTTAGTGTTTAACACTGCTTTAGAGACTCATGTGAGAGTACGTGAGCACCGAGCATATATTAGTGTTTAACACTATAAGAAGCCAACTTCAGCCCCAAATTGGCTAAGTCTTCTTGAGATTAAAACGTCTTGGATCTCCAAATAAACTGAGCCTCTATGCTCATGACTTCCCAAATTAATTGACTAGAATGATGTCCATCACACATCTCCTAAGTTAATCGTAGTCTCCCAAAAATGCCTAATGATTCTTAGATGGTCCACCATGATCTCTCCCCTTTAGTCTGGAATTTGGTTCAAGGGTACATCTCTCCATACCTCTGATACATGTCGTTGTAATTCTTCAACGTCTTCAGAAAGGTGGAGGGTCCGGACAACCAACAGCTCTTGGGTGCACTCAAACCCATGAGTACATCCCTATGGACCGCAATTCTCATGACCCGAAATAGCACGTGACTGGCACTTGAATCATGTGAAGTCTATAGGACCCCACCTAATTCAAGTAAGCCAAAAGCCCAGAAATCTAAACCATTTAAAAAGAGAGTGAATGAATACTTATTTAAAAGTTAACATAAAAATCACTTTGAAAGTCGTAGTAAGCATTTTTTAAAGCATCAAGTTTTTCCCAAAAATTTCGGCAGAGTCTCCTTTGTAAATACTGGCCCCAAACGGGTACAAACATACATATACATAAATAATGAATAACGGCATCGCCAAGCGGGAGCTAGCTCTTCGCCAATTGGAAGAAACAACCATGCAAGCAATATATATACAACGCCGAAGGGCGAGGATTAAAACTCAGAAAGAAAACCAACATCCTCAAGAAAACCAGAGAAGAATCATAATAATACAAGCGCGCGACTCTATGGTCGAAAGAATATACAACCGGTCTTCTAAGTCTATCAAATATACAAGTCTAGTTGATGGAGTTTACTAGATACAACTGAAATAAATACAAGTACAACGGTGGTCACGATACAAGTGAACCCACCTATCCAAGCAATCACCCGGAATGAAGTGGTGTGCCAGATAATCCGCCAAGGACACCTGTACGGCAAAACCTGCAAGAAACTGTGGCACAACGGGGGTGAGTTGCCAACTCGTGAGTAGAAAATATCACCGAGAAGAAATCGCATGTATGGCTCTCTCCTAGGTCATACAATAATATCCTCATAAAATATAACCCGAAACATCTAATAATGGCAAAGGTAATCATCTAAACATAAGCATAATACCAAGTGCTGATGTCAGTGCCTCAGGTAGCAACATGTCACATATATGATGTACTAATGTATTAAGAATGGGAGTAAAATACATCTTGTACGAGAAAACTGTTTTCTTATCTCAGTGTGATTTCTGTATAAAAACCGAAGTATCATCAATGAAATCAATAAAGAATCCGTGTCAAGCATCGACACAAAACATATATCCCAATATCTCAATGTATCAATATCTCGGGCTCCGGCATTCCGGACTAGCCCATATCATCAAATCTCAATATCTCGGGCTCCGGCAATCCGGACTGGCCCATATCATCAAACCCCGGGCTCTGGCAATCCGGACTGGCCCATATCATCAAATCTCAAGACTACGTCGGTATCCTCCGGATATCCGCCGCGTCGTAAATAATCAAAAGGTAGTGCTCCCTTGCCGGACTCAACGCCATCATCTGCGACCATCTTGCCCCGGGGTACCGCACCGGGTCTACCATGCACCCGCAGACAGTTCATCCTCCTCCTCGAATACGCTCAAGAACCGAGAAAACTCATGGTGGACACCTCTCATATCATATCACGAGAAAACCGCAAATTTCTATCTTTAGAATGAAAATGAGTTTATAAAATCCTTGGGGTTTCTCCAAATCCAGAAATCTCATGGAAAATCCGAAATCCCAAACTCGAGAGTAAATAAACGGTGAATTACCGGCATAAAGCTCCATAATATTGCATGACAAATGAATATATATATATATATATATATATATATATATGCATGGGTATCTAAGCAAAGAATGCAATGTCTAAACTAGCATAGTAATAACATATTGGAACTATCAACTAGCAGGTTATATCAATGAAGTAATATTCTCTAAAGTGTACGTGTCATGGCAATTACCGATGATGATGTGAGTGAGCCGGTAAGCAAGTGTTCATGGACATATGCATCATCGCTAATGGTGCTGGTGTCCTGACAACATAGGTTCATAATAACAAAAGAAAACACAAGTATAAGCAAGCAATGCGATAAGAACAACCTGAATATACGGAAAAAGATGTAGTAACCGCAACATATAAGAATATACATTTATATACGAGTCATACAGTTTTGGCATTTGAAGTAGCACGAATCGTGGTTTTTTAGAAAATAGGGGCTACGGTGTTTTTAAGAAAAGGTACGTCCTTTGAAAAATCTGTAATAACCCTCGGGTTGTCTTTTGAAAATACTCACGATTCGTTAGTTTCTGAAAATAAGTATGACTCGAGCCTGGTCCAACCTCTTCCTAATAAACTAAAGACTAAACTAAAGAACTAGTTGAAAGGCTAAGAAATCCACCTAAATTCCGAGTCGATATATCTAGTAGTCGGCGATCCCGCCTCAATAGTGTCACGTATGGTAAAATATATAATACGACATTCTTGAATCAAGAGTGCGGATCAATCATCATATTTATACCTCGTACGGTAAAATCCATCGTACGACATCCCGGAAATCGGGGTACGGGTCAAATATCACATATACCTCATTATTCATATGGTATCATCATCATAATATCCTGAATTAGGGGTATCGTTCTAAAGTCTAGAACATACCAATATCATCAAACATATATCCTCGTGTGTATAAAAACACATCGCCCTGTTAGTGTATATGCCCTAGAGGCCATTACTATATCATACTAGCTTGTATATTACTTAATGGAAACTTGGGATATTCACAGTTGTATAGACAATCTTGCTCAAAATGGTAGTATGCTATTTGGTTTGTTTCTACTTCAATATGTGCATGTGTTTCTTTTAGCATATCACTTATACATATTAGTAGAGCCCTTGGGATCTTTGCTTGATTACCAGCGTTGTGATGGCAGTCACACTAGTGGGGGCTGGGTAATCTACAAGCACATCCTTATACAGGTCCCTAGTCGTAGGACTATCGAGACGGGGCATCGATACTCCGGAGTAGACTAGCGTATACGCTTCTCATCCCAGCTCGGGAGGTGGTCTGTCCCACAGCCATCAGTACGTCGTACTGAAGATAGTATGCGGGTGCTCGTTAGGTTACGAGTACACTGGACAGGACTCGTCGGGAACTGTTGGATGGTATTATACCTATCGTCAGTTATCAGTTCCCAGGTGACATGAGTACAGCTTAGTCCGCTGACTTGACACTGTCACTTCGCCTCGAGTGTGTTCCCACTGTACTTAGATTACTACCCTACCACGGCTCAAAGGAGTCATGCAAATAGGTAGTAGTTGGGTGCAGTCCCGAAGCACTTGGAGGCAGTGACGGTTAGACAAGATTTGTCTCTCCTGGTATTGGGGGTTGGCATCGCGCTGTGTCTAGGAGAGCCATTACACGAGTAGTCCCTGGCCAGGGCAAGCGAGATATACTGGTGGGTTTCCAGTGTTATCTCAGGGTGTTCTGGGCTACACTCCGACACGACTTGTACCGCTATTAGGGGACTGACGTTTACCGCCCCCCTAGGCCCGCCATGCGATGTATCATACGAACAGACCGGACTGTACGGAGATTGTCACATACAGGCTCAGTAGAAGTTCGGATGGGTTTACCTCATCGGCCTTCTTATTGACATCTACCCGGGGACCGTTACGTACAGCTAGTGTCGCTTGCGGTCTGTGGTTAAACCCACTGCCAGCGTAGTGTCAAGTCTTTAGAGTCCCACACAGAGAGTTTCCCTGCACTGAGCGAAACATGTAGAGGCCGTATGGTTTTACGGCAGGGCTGCGATCACTTGTGTACACTTGTGTGCGTATGCTGTTCGGGCAGGAAATACTAGTGGGCTTTGGTTTAAGCCGGATCCTAGTATTGCAAGGATGGATTTGTTTTGTCTTCAGTGCATTCGCATTCTACGGAATGCGGATGCGGGTGTGTATGCACAGTTGTGAGGAGCGAAGAAGGAGGAGGTGCCTCATTAGGGTTTTGGCAGATGGTTCGGCCAAAACTGCTATGTGGCAGGCTCATTAGGGTTTTGGCAATTCGTTCGGTCAAAACCATTATGAGCCGCGGACATTACTTACTAATCTTTTCAGTGATAATTTTATGATGGCTAATTGCTTTGACCACCTTGACCACTCTTGACTTTGTTGACCCGTTGACCAAAGTTGACCTTGACCTTCATGAAAGGTCTACACTCTTCTTTGGTTTTCTTTTTCATTTTGGATTATGATAATGGTCATGTCAATGTAGCCATCAACTTTATCATGATAGGATTTGTAATGATGTTGTTTAGTATTATTGCAACCATGGTGCCTTTTTTCTTGAGTTGATAATTTCATTATTCTTTTATCATTCTCTCTCTTGCAAGTGAGAAGAAAAAAAGAGAGCTCCATGGTTGCTTGATCTCCTTCATCTTCCTCCTCTTGAAATATTCTTTTGATCTCATGTGTTGAGAGAAAAAGAATCCACATAGACAAATACTTCCATCAACCTCTTCTACATAACCTAGGACTTCAAGACTAGCGATCTTGTTGCCCTAGTTGCCTCGGCTCAAGGTGGAGCTCGGTGTACATCTCTCAGGTGGATCATCTTCGACTCAAGAAGGCCACGGAGGTGACCAAGATTCGGATCGACCCTCGGAGCGTGGATGGGTGAGCCGTACAGCGGAGAGAAGATCCGAAGGACCGGTTTCGTGAGGTATAATTTCTACGGCATAGTAGTTAACGCTTCTAGTAGTTTGTTAGTTTCTAGTTTAGCAAAGATCCGGCTTTTAGTCCATGTTGCCTTTGCGCCAAAAAATTGTTTTTCGCCGTTTCCGCCTCCCCGTAAGAACCGGGGTGAGCAACGTGGACTTACTGTGGTATCAGAGCCTAGCTAAACATAAACTAGCAAGTTAGCAAAGTATTTAGAATATCGATCGGAAAAAATTCGCAAAACAACTCCGGGAAAAATCCACTTTCTGTCGATTTTTTATACTGCTCAAAAAGTAATTTGACATACATGAAAAATCGTCTCAGGGTTTTGTAAAAACACAGCAGAAAAACGATCCAGTGGCTCGGTCAAAGCACCGCAGATCCGCGGCAAGAACGTGCTTCCTGCCGCGGATCCACGGCCGAGTTGACTCGGCCGTGGACCGGGTTTTCTGCAGTGTTTTTATTTGGGTATTTTGGGATTTTTAATACATGTTGTTTCTACCCAGATTTTCCAGAGAACAAATTGACTTTTGGGGTGGTTAAAAATCCGTATTTTGATCGATATTCTGTAGACTTTGGCTAATGGATATTATCTGTGATGTGATATATGTATTGAACGTCTGCTAATTGCTATACGTCGATTAGTGGAGGTTAAACATATCTGTGATCTGTAATGTTGATGGTATGTGTATATGAATTCGTTGGATTGTCGCGGATGAATAGCCGGGGGGTTGTGAGATGAGAGTTTTCTTATTCTTTCAATTCTTGTAATATGTAAATTGATGTAATATTATTTGTTTGGCCGCACAACCGGGTCAGGGTTGTAGCCGTCATTGTATAATTTCTTTTTACTGTTTTTGCTCCTAGGATAGACCCAAGGTGGGGTGCACAAACCACCGGGTATCTCGAAGTGCCGAGTGGCCTACTCACCGTGTTGAGGGAGGTTGCTTCGCTTCGGGTACTTGGCGGGTAGTTTGCCGCACCCGTAGGGGTCTAGGGTAAGGTTTGGCTATTCATCGCGACCGTGTAATCCGTTCTTCATTACAGGCTCGTACGAATTGCGGATTCCTAGTATATCCATTGTATTCATCTGTGATCTGGAATGGATATCATTGCATGTGACGAATGTTTATATATATCTATACGATATCTATTTAGGCGTTGCTTATATTTTGCATCCGCGCTAGTCCAGCCCCCGCTCTGTCGTTAGTTAAGTAACCTAACGGGTGATGACGGGACCCCGTGGCGAATGTGGATGGCATAACCGTACGTCATATTTTCGTTGTTTTCTGCAATGGTAGGATTAAATGATGGGACGCATTGGAATTAATGCAAGAAAATAAACCAAGTAAAAGTCGTTGGAACACTTTCAAAACCACTCGGTTCTTTTCAAAAGCCAGCTTTTAAACGCGGAGCTTGAACCACTCCTTTTAAAAGCTATCAGGTTCCTTCGATTATATCAAGTTCACTACGTTCACGGTTTCGCCAAAACCATTCGTAGCCCTCCGTCATTTCAGTTAAATAGTCAGTAGTATTCAAGCTATGTATTTTGACCTTCGCCAAGGCATAGTGATTGGTAGCTGCTGAATATTTATCTGTAGCATAGATAGATGTGTTGGTTTGGGACAGTCGTACTACTATTTTGGCCTTCGTCAAGGGTATGTACGGGTGGGTTCAAATTAACCTGGACAATGACGGGTAGAACTTGACATGTGACTTATGATATGTTGGCCTTCGTCAAGGTCATAAGAGCATGGGGCAAAAATCCACATCGGGAGTTTCAAAAGACCTGAAACTTGCTAGCGCTGCATACCATTTGGAGTGTGATGATTCTGGTAGGATTCCTTCAGTTTTGTCACGCGATGATATTTGGATCTCGATCCTACTGTGAGTATATGCTACTCCTCCGGAACTTTCTCACTTAACGATCAATGCTATAAACCAAGTAGGTGTCTAGAAAGGTGTTAGCGGGGCTACGCCCACAGGGAAAAGAGTTACTTAATTAAGGAACTTCACGAAAGCGTTGGAAAACCTCCCTTGAAGTACCGACACCAGCCTGGCTGAACGGTTAAGCAAGTATTGTACGGTGAGATTGATCCCGACTAATTCTTCCTTTATGGTTTGAGGAGGGATTCGAGAGACAGTGGGAGCCATCCTGTTTAGATAAAATAAAAACCAATCTAAACTTACAAGAGCATCATGCTAAAGTGTTTTCTTCTCTCTCTCTCTTAATTGCAGCGACCCAGTGACCAGACATAGGTTACATCTAGATAATAAAATGACTGAATCCGACTGTTATAACTGGCAAAGGTCTGTCCAGATGTCCATTGCCCATGACAAGCTGGGACACCTCTTAACTAATCCAACTCCTGCCGTCTCAGGTCCAGTTTCCCCTGTCATGGATATTGATATCCGTAGGATATCGGAAGAAGACAATGCGAAAGCCAAGTGCCTCGTGTTGGCCTTAGTTGATGGTGCATACCAGAGGCAGCACGAGAAGATGGACTTAGTTTCTATCTTCCTCCATAACAAAGATTTATATGGAGAGCAATCTCGTATCGCAAGATATGAGATCTCGAACGAATTGCTTCCAGCGAGGTTGGCTATCGGGTCATCTGTAAGGGGCAACGTCCTTACAGAGACCAGCTCTTTTGAGCTCACGGACCTGAAGACCACGTTGAAGAATTGGTCAGACGCTGACTTAGTTCAACAGTCTCTACCCACTACCCTGATGGAAACCAGGGAAGTAGAAAGAAAGGGAAGGGCAGAAGTTTCGGGAATGGATGTAGTAAAAGAGGGATGTTCCTATTGTTACAAGAATGAACATTGGCAGAAGGATTGCAGGGCTTGTATAGCCAGTAGCCAGAATTCGAAGCATGTTGTGGCTTCGGCTTCGGGTGTGTTTGTAATAGAGAACTGTATGTCAGTTAACCCTACTTCCTGGGTATTGGATACCGGATCAGGATCTCATATCTGTAATTCGTTACAGGCTCTGAGAAATCGTAGGGTTATCAAGAAAGGTGATATGACTCTCAGGGTTGCTAACGGAATGAGCATGTATGCTGAATCCGTAGGGGAATATCATCTAGGACTGACAACTGGGCAGATATTGATTCTGCGTGACTATTTTTATGTACCAGGTGCGACTTGTAATATCATATCTGTATCCTTACTTTCTAAGGAAGGATATGATTTTACTTTTATAAGCGATGTAGTCAACATCCACCTAAATCAAGTTCTGATTGGGTCAGGTACATTACAAAACGGGATATATGTATTGAATCAAGCTCAGATCTTCAGTTTCCAGAACACACTTAAAAGAAAGTCTCCGGAATTAAATCAGGCTTTCTTATGGCATTGTAGACTGGGTCATATTAATGAGACATGGTTGACAAAGTTACATAAAGAAGGATACTTGGATCCGTTCGAGTACCAGTCTTATGCCACTTGTGAATCTTGTCTCATGGGAAAGATGACAAAGACTCCGTTCACTGGACACGGAGAAAGAGCAAGTGAGCTCTTAGGACTCATACACAGTGATGCGTGTGGTCCAATGTCTACACATGCGCGAAGTGGTTATTCATACTTCATTACTTTCACAGATGATTTCTCTAGGTATGGGCATGTCTTCTTGATGAAGCACAAATCCGAGGCCTTTGAGAAATTTCGGGAATACAAGAATGAAGTTGAAAAAAAACAGGCAAAAGTATCAAGACACTGAGATCTGATCGAGGTGGTGAATACTTGAGTGCCGAGTTTCTGGGCTGCTTAAAAGAGAATGGAATTCTCTCTCAGCTTACTCCTCCATGCACACCATAACACAACGGTGTATCGGAAAGGAGGAATCGAACCCTATTGGATATGGTTCGTTCCATGATGAGTAAGGCTGAGTTGCCGCGATCCTTCTGGGGTTATGCACTAGAATCAGCTGCATATCTCTTGAACAAGGTTCCCTCCAAGACTGTGCCTACCACACCATATCAGATGTGGTGTGGGAAGAAACCCCATCTTCAATATCTGAAGATATGGGGATGTCCGGCTTTTGTAAAAAAGCAGTATGCGGACAAGCTCGAGGCACGCTCGGTACTGTGTAAGTTTGTGGGATACCCAAAGAACTCCAGGGGGTATTTCTTCTATTACGCAGAGGAATAAAAGGTTTTTGTTTCTCGTCATGCCCACTTTCTGTAACATCAGTTTTTAGAGAAAGGTGAAAGTGGGAGCGTAGTAGAACTGGAAGAAATTCCAGAACCACAAGCTATTACTGAAATCTTGGAAGAACCAGAAGGTTCAGGAGAACCGGACATCCCAGCGCCACTCCGCAGGAGTAGTAGGCAGTCTCATCCGCCCGAGAGATACTACGGTTTTCTCATAGACGGGGATAGAGAGGATTGCACCATTGACTATGGTGAGCCTACTAGCTTCCAGCAAGCCATTCAGAGCGGTGACTCGGTAAAATGGCTCGATGCAATGCGGACCGAGATGGATTCCATGTACACCAACAAAGTTTGGACTTTGGACTTTGCTCCAGAAGGGGTAAAACCCGTAGGCTGCAAATGGATCTTCAGAAAGAAGATTGGTGTAGATGGGCAGGTTGAAACCTATAAAGCTAGACTTGTAGCAAAGGGTTTTCGTCAAAGACCTGGTTTGGACTATGATGAGACTTTTTCTCCAGTGGCTATGCTTAAATCCATTCGGATCCTCCTTGCCATTGCTGCCTTCCACGATTATGAGATCTGGCAGATGGACGTAAAGACGGCTTTCCTAAATGGAAATTTGGAAGAATGCGTCTTTATGGATCAGCCGGAGGGATTCATTCAGAGTGGGAGCAGCGGTAAAGTGTGCAAGTTGCTCAAGTCCATCTATGGACTGAAGCGGGCATCGCGGAGTTGGAATATCTGCTTTGATGATACTGTCAAGGAATTCGACTTTATCAAGAACCCAGATGAACCATGCATTTACAGTAAGATTGTAGGGAGAACTGTAGTATTCCTCGTCTTGTACGTGGATGACATTCTCCTAATAGGAAATGATATTCCTATGCTACAGTCAGTCAAAGGATTCTTGTCACAGAGGTTCTCCATGAAGGACCTGGGCGATGCCAACTACATTCTGGGGATCCAGATCTATAGTGATAGATCTAAGAGGATGTTGGGACTTTCACAGTCAAGGTACATAGACACCATACTAAAACGATTTAGTATGGAAGATTCCAAGCGCAGTAATCTACCGGCTTGTCACGGAATCACCCTCTCCAAAGAGATGTCTCCCAAGACAGATTTGGAAAGGGCTCGCATGTCATCTATACCCTACGCATCTGCGGTAGGCTCTATAATGTATGCGACGTTATGTACCAGACCAGATGTAGCATACGCATTAAGCGTTGTAAGCCCGTATCAGTCGGACCCAGGGGAGAAACACTGGATAGCAGTAAAGAACATTCTCAAGTACCTGAGAAGGACTAAGGAGATGTTCTTGGTGTATGGCAGAAAAGACCTCCAGATCGAGGCCTTTGCTGACTCCAGCTTCCAGAGTGACAAGGATGACTCCAAGTCCATGTCGGGTTATGTCTTTACCCTCAATAGAGGGACGGTTTGCTGGAAGAGTTCCAAGCAGGAGACCGTTGCTGACTAAACTATAGAAGCGGAGTACATAACTGCTGCGATACCGCAAAAGAAGCTGTCTGGATGAAGAAGTTACTCATGGAGCTTCAGGTGGTTCCTACCAGTGTTGATCCAATACCGCTGTATTGTGACAACAACGGCGCTATAGCTTTAGCGAAGGAACCCAGGTCCCATCAGAAGTCCAGGCACATTTTGAGGCGGTACCACCTGATCAGGGAGATCGTAGATCGCCGGGAGATCGAGGTGAAGAGAGTAGATACGGAAGATAACACTGCTGATCCATTCACGAAGGCCATACCCCATACTCAGTTCGAGCGGCTGATCGAGATGATAGGTCTTCGATACGCCAGTACATGGCCTTAGTGCAAGTGGGAGATTGTTAGTGTATATGCCCTAGAGGCCATTACTGTATCATACCAGCTTGTATATTACTTAATGGAAGCTTGGGATATTCACAGTTGTATAGACAATCTTGCTCAAAATGGTAGTATGCTACTTGGTTTGTTTCTACTTCAATATGTGCATGTGTTTCTTTTAGCATATCGCTTATACATATTAGTAGAGCCCTTAGGATCTTTTCTTGATTACCAGCGTTGTGATGGCAGTCACACTAGTGGGGGCTGGGTAATCTACAAGCACATCCTTATACAGGTCCCTAGTCGTAGGACTATTGAGACGGGCATCGATACTCCGGAGTATACTAGCGTATACGCTTCTCATCCCAGCTCGGGAGGTGGTCTGTCCCACAGCCATCAGTACGTCGTACTGGAGATAGTATGCGGGTGCTCGTTAGGTTACGAGTACACTGGACAGGACTCGTCGAGAACTGTTGGATGGTATTATACCTATCGTCAGTTATCAGTTCCCAGGTGACATGAATACAGCTTAGTCCGTTGACTTGACACTGTCACTTCGCCTCGAGTGTGTTCCCACTGTACTTAGATTACTACCCTACCACGGCTCAAAGGAATCGTGCAAACAGGTAGTAGTTGGGTGCAGTCCCGAAGCACTTGGAGGCAGTGACGGTTAGACAAGATTCATCTCTCCCGATATTGGGGGTTGACATCGCGCTGTGTCTAGGAGAGCCATTACACGAGTAGTCCCTGGCCAGGGCAAGCGAGATATACTGGTGGGTTTCCAGTGTTATCTCAGGGTGTTCTGGGCTACACTCCGACACGACTTGTACCGCTATTAGGGGACTGACGTTTACCGCCCCCTAGGCCCGCCATGCGATGTATCAGACTAACAGACCGGACTGTACGGATATTGTCACATACAGGCTCAGTAGGAGTTCGGATGGGTTTACCTCATCGGCCTTCTTATTGACATCTACCCGGGGACCGTTACGTACAGCTAATGTCGCTTGCGGTCTGTGGTTAAACCCACTGCCAGCGTAGTGTCGAGTCTTTAGAGTCCTACACAGAGAGTTTCCCTGCACTGAGCGAAACATGTAGAGGCCGTATGGTTTTACGGCAGGGCTGCGATCACTTGCGTACACTTGTGTGCGTATGCTGTTCGGGCAGGAAATACTAGTGGGCTTTGGTTTAAGACGGATCCTAGTATTGCAAGGATGTATTTGTTTTGTCTTCAGTGCATTCGCATTCTACGGAATGCGGATGCGGGTGTGTATGCACAGTTGTGAGGAGCGAAGAAGGAGGAGGTGCCTCATTAGGGTTTTGGCAGATGGTTCGGCCAAAACCGCTATGTGGCAGGCTCATTTGGGTTTTGGCAATTCGTTCGGTCAAAACCATTATGAGCCGCAGACATTACTTATTAATCTTTTCAGTGATAATTTTATGATGGCTAATTGCTTTGACCATTTGACCACCTTGATCACTCTTGACTTTGTTGATCCGTTGACCAAAGTTGACCTTGACCTTCATGAAAGGTCTACACTCTTCTTTGGTTTTCTTTTTCATTTTGGATTATGATAATGGTCATGTCAATGTAGCCATCAACTTTATCATGATAGGATTTGTAATGATGTTGTTTAGTATTATTGCAACCATGGTGCCTTTTTTCTTGAGTTGATAATTTCATTATTCTTTTATCATTCTCTCTCTTGCAAGTGAGAAGAAAAAAGAGAGCTCCATGGTTGCTTGATCTCCTTCATCTTCCTCCTCTTGAAATATTCTTTTGATCTCATGTGTTGAGAGAAAAAGAATCCACATAGACAAATACTTCCATCAACCTCTTCTACATAACCTAGGACTTCAAGACTAGCGATCTTGTTGCTCTAGTTGCCTCGGCTCGAGGTGGAGCTCGGTGTTCATCTCTCGGGTGGATCGTCTTCGACTCAAGAAGGCCGCGGAGGTGACCAAGATTCGGATCGACCCTCGGAGCGTGGATGGGTGAGCCGGACAGCGGAGAGAAGATCCGAAGGACTGGTTTCGTGAGGTATAGTTTCTACGGCATAGTAGTTAACTCCTCTAGTAGTTTGTTAGTTTCTAGTTTAGCAAAGATCCGCCTTTTAGTCCATGTTGCCTTTGCACCAAAAAATTGTTTTTCGTCGTTTCCGCCTCCCCGTAAGAACCGGGGTGAGCAACGTGGACTTACACGCCCAACGATCCACTATAATATCATATCGTATATCATATCACGACCCAATCACATATCACAATCTCATGGCATCATGCCCGATCATATCGACTCACCATCAAGTATCATATATATCATCATTATCCGTGTATACGTATGTGTGTGTGTGTACCAATGCATCCACATATACATATATACATATAAACATAGACACCCAAACATATCACGTGTGTGCATGTGTGTGTGTGTGTGTGAACCTTTACTCTAGGGTTTCGCGACTAAGAAACTAAACTAACAACACTTTCATCCAATTACGCTAAAAATTAACCCATGATCTCCTAAAACCTTTCTTGCTAATTATACACGTCTCAAAATACATAAATATATATATATATATATAATATTCGCATGCTACACTACGAAACTGCGGGGGTGCTATACGCCATCCACCCGACTTCCCCCGTAGATATACATCTACTCACCTTGACCCTTACTTGCCGAAGTCGATATCGCCATGCTCTTCCCTTGTCATACGAAATCCACGTGAAGGTACCTACATATCACATATATCATATCGCATCAAAACATCCAATTCTAAACCAATACGACACGCGAGGTGATTATAGATTAGAACCTATAGCCTACGCATACGAAAACAATCATAAATCCCTCGTCGTTGACGTACAAACGTCCAACGATCGAATCCACAGTTCGAATACCAAAACCAAGTTATTGAAAATCATGAAACTCAAAAAAAGCTACTCAGAAATCTAGCTCCAGATTTTTGGTCAGGTAAAATTAGGCTAAACAAACAATTACAAGGGATAGATCATCAAGGAGGTGAGCTATTGCCAAAGCCCCAACACCAAAGCCCACCCATGGCCCAGCGAAATCAACCCAAAATCCGGCAAGCTCGGTTTTTTATGCTTGGATTAGGTTCGTATTTTCAGGGTGATCTTCTAGTGTTCAATCTAGGTCAATAGAGTTGCTAGTTTTTCCTATAAAGATTCCAGGTCATTCCAGATTCCCTGCAGGCACACAATCTTCACAAACCGACACGAAAAGTCTCTAAAGTCCAAGTCTTGGGGTTTTATTCTCAGTTTTATTCTATAAGATTAATACCACCGGGGTTTAAGGTCACTACTAAACCTCAATTGCACCACCTCAATTCAAATCAAACCCTAAGCTCAACTTGGAATTTTCAAAGGTCACTAAACCTCACTTAATCACTTCTAAACTAAAATAGAAGTTAAAGTAAATCAATTACTACACTAATGGTGAAAGAAATACCTCATTTGGAAACTCAAGAATTTTCTTGAGTTGCCCCTAGTGCTCAAAATCCTAACTTTCTTGATCCACCATGCTTGTAGTGAGCTTGTGCACATTTTTAATGAAGGGAAAATGATGTTTTGATGTGGATTTGGGGATCTAGTGAGGAGGTAGAGGTGGTGGAGGGAAAGGGCAGACATGAGAGAAAAGAAGAAGAAGAAAATGAAGTGAAGACCAAATGAGCCAAGTCAAGGAAGACCCATCACCCTCTCTCTTGCCCATACCTCCATTCTTTATTCTTTTCTTTTCTTTTCTTTTCTTTTCTCCCTTTTTCAAATAAAACCAAAAACCCAAATATATAAAAGGAAAACAAGGATGCCATGGTTCATAGAGTGCTAAAAAAAAGTTTTGAAACATGACATGGTGCATGTCATATGCCTAACTAAGCTTAATGCATAACTAGGTACTAATCGAGTTTAGTAATACTAACTTATATACAATTAGTTGTATACTAGATTGTAAAATTCCCAATCTTCATAAATTCTTTTAAAATCGATATTTAATATAATTTTCCAAATATTTCCTAAATTATCGGTATATAATTATACTATATCATTTAAAACTAATCTCCATACCCTAAATATTCATAATATTCATTACTTAAATTGTTTAACTTCCTAAAAATAATATTTTATTTTTCTGAAATGTTACAGCAATGTCCTTAAACTAGCTATGGACCGCAACGTCCTTAAACTAAGCTATGGACCGTAACGTCCTTAAACTAAACCCTCACCCAAAAAAATGGTGATCTACGGACCGTAACGTCCCTAAACTAAAACGATAGAGCCCAAATGCTCTTTTGTTGGATCAAGAACGATCCTAAACCCCCGTTAAGTTGATCTTAGTCCAAGATCAGACTAACATATCCTTAACAAACATTTAAGTTGATCTTAATCTCAAACGAGATTAACGATCCTTAAATCGACCCAAAACCAAATCTAAGATATACGGATTTGGACTAATCCACGCCCTATGGACGACAACATAAATTAGTCTCCGTATACAATCCACGGGCAACCAAAAATAAAACAAACACATACGACACGAAGTGACCTTCTGGAGCAGGAGAAAGTGGTTACCGCGATACGGTAACGTAATTAACTGCAAGGGCTTGTGCCTGCAGGGAAGAGCGTCCCTACAATCAAAAAACCCTCGCAAACGAGGGGGAATCTGACGAAGTCTGTTACAACGGCCGCATCCATCCAAATCTCTGATGCACGGTGACATAAATAAATTTGGCATATTCGGAGAGGTGGACGGATAAATCCAAATAGCATCTACCCCCAAATTCAGGCAAGACGTTTGTCTTCCCGGTTTTCGGCGGTAAACAGATTCTGGCACGCCCGATGGGTTCTTTTTCTCTTTCCACTCCACACTTCGTGTGTCGTGTTCGCGAACAAATCACAGTTTATTATGATTGCCCCTGGATTCTAGGTACTAAGATTTGGTGTCTTGCTCTTGTACAGAGAAAAAAAGATCAATGGCTTCTAACTGCACCTACAACAGCAACTCCCACTCCGTCCCTGCTGGAGGAGTGACGTACGGGCCAAATGTGGTCTGCATCTTCTTAATGCCAGTGGAACAGGTGACTCAGGCCACCACTGGATTGTTTTTCAGGACCATGCTCCCACCAGCGAGTTTCAGCGCTCCAGTGCCATCACGGGAGGCTCTAAAGAAGTCGGGCTTCAATCGGCTTGCAACCACCACGGCCCCTCTCAACGGGTTGTCCAAGTCTGCCGCATCAGTCCTCGACAGGCTGAGCCTAAGCTCAAGTGGGCCCGCAAAGAGGCTCGCGATACCTGAAGGGGTTATCCCGAAGCGGATAGCTATTCTAATTCCGGTAGATGAAGTCGTCAATGGGGCTTCTCCTGCTAAAAGAGCGGTCTTTGCAAGATTGGCCGTTCCAGCTCCTGCTTCCGGCAAAGTCATCAAGATTGCTTCCCCTACCAAAAGGTCGGCCTTCGAAAGATTGACCGTCCCCTCTCAACGGACGTCATTCTTTGACAGGCTGACACCAACAGCATCCTTTCATCAGAGCACGGGGCATGACGAAGTCGCTCCAATGACAGATATAGTCCCGTCTGCACGACATACTCGACGTCGCCACTGGCACTGAGTGAGGAAAGCTGGGGGCAGTTCCCCCTCTGGACTTACCCCACCAGCTCCAATGGTGGAAATTGATGCTGCTGTTCCAACTGGAAACAGCTTCGAGCTGCTCAGGAGGGTGCGCAAGAACTCTCCAACTGCCATACTGAAGAAGTCTCTGCCACCTGTTGAAAGCATGACACAGGTGAAGCCAGAACAGCCTCCTCAGCGGTTGTCCTCCAAGATCCACAAAGTCTGGCGGAAAGTCCAACACTCTGTAATTGACAAAGAATACTCTCGCCGACTGAAGAAGAAGAAGGCCCGACAAGATGAGGACCATCCCTCCATCGTACCACGGAAGGTATCATCTACGTGGGTGCTCGCTGTAACGGCTCCCTCAACTTCGGCCTCACACAAAAAGAGAGGGCCAGAGAATCAACCACACCGGCGACAAATTCTGAGCGTGATGGATCTAAACGCCTTAAGTCTGGGGGCATGGTAGTGCACACGGTGTATATGGCTTCCAGCAAAGAGGAAAGCCGCACTTCCATGGGTCATCGACCACTCACACGGTCTGTGACGAAAGATCAGGAGCAACAACAAAAGCTCCAGAAGATGTTGACAAGAATGGCCGCACTCACTGGGCAAAAAGAAAGCCCGGAAGCATCGTCGGAACAACGCCAGGAGCAGGAGACCGACACCGAATTCCTACGAAAGGTGCTTGAAAAGAAAGACAAAGAGGCCGCGGAACAAACGGCTAATATAAAACAAATGGTGCTTCTGTTCCAAGACATAGTTAGGATGATGATCCAGCCGGACCCTCCAGCCGAAAACCCTCCAATAATCATTGAAGACGACTTAGGGGAGACATCAAACCCACTTCCGGCTCTATCAGCAGCCAGGGAGGAGACGATCTCCAAAGCTGCCCTTGATGACTATATAGCTCAACAAATACGAGCTCATTAAGCAAGCGAAGCGGCTGGCCAAGTCGTCAGAACTGGGCGACCATATCCAGATTGGTACGATCAAATCAAGTATCCGCTGGGATATACGATCCCTAAATTCCACGTGTATAAGGGGACGGGCAATCCCCATCAGCACGTCGCTCAGTTCAGAGCTCTATGTGGAAATACTGGAGGCGATGGCAAACTATTGCTTCGCCAGTTTGTCGGCAGCCTAGCGGAGACAACATTTGAATGGTATCCGGAGCTTTCGAATGACTCCATCAAGACATTTACATAAATGGAGCTACTGTTTACGCAACGGTTCGCAAGCGCTAGCGAGCGCACCCTAATCGCGGCATTAATCAATGCCAGAGTGAAGCCAAGAAAGACCTGGGTTCAGTACGCAATTCGATGGCGGAACCTCTGGTCGAAATGCGAACAACGCATAGAAGAAGCTCCTGCCGTGGGTACGTTCGTCGGGACCCTTGACCCTCATGCAACTATATCCCAATTTATGATGTTCTTCAAGCCGACCACCTTCCAGGTCTTGATTGACAAGCTGGCCTAAATGGACCAAATGGGCCATAGGTCGTCCTCTTCAAAAACGGATTTTCGGAATGAAAAAGGCAAAGGGAAAACGCCCTTCATCGCCAACTCATCACTCTGCCGGATGGGCCATGGGCCATAGGTCGTCCTCTTCAAAAACGGATAAAACGAGGAGACTATTTGAACTGGCGGTGCGCAACAGGCTCATCACTCTGCCGGATCCGAGACGCCCACTACAACCGGGCGACGTCAACAATCCTAATTACTGCCCCTACCACCGAATAGTAGGCCACCCAATCGAAGATTGCTACGTCTTCAAAAATTGGGTTGAAGACCAGTACCAACAGGGCAAGTTCGCGCTGTCCAAAAACTAGAAGGTAAACCCGCCACAACAGCACGCTCCTAGAAAGGTGGATATGTCGGGGGCATCATGCTCAATTGTAGAGGAAGCTCCGTGGGAAGTTGTCCTTTCAGCTAAAACTAAAAGAATGCTGAAGGATCTTCAAGCATGTCCGGCGATTAGGTGGAAAATCCCGCTGGGGCCTGAGATTATTGACGGGATGCTGAAACCGCGCCCAACACCGAAATTTGGTAACGATGGGCAAAACCTCCAGGCCAAGCCTCCGACGTCTTCAAAGAAAAAGAAGAAGGCCTAGAAGCCCGTGCAGCTTGACGATAATCGTACGGGTCTGCAAAAATTCATCGACGCACTGGATGAATACAACCAAAAGGCATGGACCCCGGTCACACTGGAAGAATTCTTCAAGCATGTTCTTGAGAACGGAAACAGTGACATTGATGAAGGAAACGATTCTTCAGAAGAACCCGAGGATAATATGGCGAGTTGCCACATGATCTCTCACTCGTCGATAAATGGCAAAGAAGCTCCTGACGTAGAGAAACTGGGGGCAGATCCAGAACCAAAATCCATGGAACCGTCAGATGACCTAATCGACAAGCTGCTGAACGAAGCCCTCCAAAAGAGCAAAGCTGACCGAAGACGTGAAACGGCCATATACGAAAAAACAAGCGTTGGCATCAAGCTGAAGAAGCCTCGGTAATGAGAAGTCAAAAAGTACCCCAACAGGATCGAAGCGTACCTGCCACCAGCAAGAGCAGAATCAAGGTAGGGAAGCAGTTTGCCAAAGCTCTATCAATGGGAATGAAGCTGCCACCTTTCGAAGGAAATACTCCCAGGAGTACGTGCCTCAACGGAGCGAATGTACATACGAACTACTGCTTGTACCATCGGAAGGTCACGCACCCTACCGAAGAGTGCAATGCTTTCAAGAAGTGGTGGCAGGGATATGTTGCCCATCGACAACACTTCAAGCAAATGAAGCGCAAAGCCCGTCGGGAACAGAAAAGTGTGACAGACGAGTGTGAAGGAAGGCTGGAAACTGTCATATGGTTGATACCAGTTCGACAAGAGCAAAATCTCAAGTTCTTACCTTCGGGAGCGATTCTGACAAAGAAATAGCCCTCCGCCCTCTCTTCAAGGAATCCACCTCTGAAAAATAAGAAGAGATGAAGAACTGTGAGAATATTCAGTTGCGTAACCGTACGTTTCCTGAAAAGAATCTCGGACCCTCAAACAAAGGTTCGGGTAAAAGAGACAAAGGGAAGGAAAAAGTCCCTGAGGAGATTGCCCTCGATGATAGAGTCGTCGAAGAGCTCACAGCTAAAGACCCGCCTTAGAAGAACAAGGTGGATTACAATGTCCTGGCACACCTGAGGAAGATACCCTCACAATTAAGCATTTTGGATGCCCTTCTCCTGTCTAAAGAGGCACGGGATTCTCTGATCAGGACGTTACAAGAGCCCGATCAGTTTCAAGCCTTCCTGGCAGAAGAAACGATGAAAGACGAGCTGGAAGAAGCTCACACAGCGGACATCACCTTCAGCGATGAAGACCTCCTCCTCAGAACGTGCGAGCACAATCGTCCATTATATGTAACCGGATACTGCCACAACATCAAGATAGGGAAGATCCTGGTCGACAACGGGTTCTCCGTCAACCTTCTCAATGTAAGAGTGTTGAAGGATATTTGCATGAATGTGTAGCACTTAGCTCGGGATAAAATTACCATCTCCGGTTTTGACTCCCAATCATCACAAATGCTCGGGTCTGTAATACTGACATTACGCTTCGGGCTGCTCGTCACTGACATCAAGTTCCATGTTATTGATGCCAAGACTTGCTACAACGCTTTGCTCGGCAGGCCTTGGTTACATGAGTACAACATCATCTCTTCTACACAACATCAGTATATGAAGTACTTCAAGGACAACCTCGAGTACATAGTTACAGGGGAGCTGAACCCATTCTCCGTAAATGAAGTCCGCAAATATGAAGACGCTAAGTACTTCTTACCAGACTTTGAAGACATGGAAATATGTCGCAAACCAGAGAATAAACAAAAAGCCATCGCCACTATCCCGATCTTTAGGAGTGATACCGAGGAGGATGAAGAGATGGTCTACTCGGGACAAACCCAAGGCAACAGGCCAGGACCATCTACTCCTATTCAGGTCTTTGGAAGTGACTCTGAAGACGAGGCTAACACAGTGTTCTCCGTCCGCCTGTCAATGCAGGCCTTTGCTAAAGCTGACCAAAGTTTACAAATTACCATGGTTCCGCAGCGGCATTACAAAGAACTTGATGCACTTGATACGTACACCGTGCAAAAGCTGCAGACCTTCTACGTCCCTCCTAAGCAAAGAGGTGAAAAGGCGATCATTTTCTTTCAATCCATGGAGACTAAAGTAGAGAAAGAATTATGGCACGGTTCCGAACCTGCACTCGACAGGTTTCAACCAATCCGTCTGCCCAGGTATGCAGAGAAGCTGAAAAGGCTATTGAGATGCCAAGGTGTACCCTTCAAACAGATTGCTTGATAAGCCCAGTTCTATAACAAGATTTGGGGCGTTCCCGGGACTCAACGGAAGATGCCCAATGGGAGAATGGAGACGACCGGCCTTGGATACGTTCGGTCTAAGAAACGGGAGCGATTCCATGGCTGCCATGTTATAAATGATTCCGGTGGAAAAGAGAATGCCTTTCCAGATAGCGCTGATATTGAAACAGAGCGAAATCCCACCGTGGGAATACCAAGCCCGTCATTTGAAGAACAGATTGACAAGCTAATGAGAGAAGCAGGTCAAAAGGTTCGGGATGACCACAGCCGCGAAATGGCCATTTACGAAAAAGCCAGGACGCAACGTATCATTCAGCAGGCTATGGAGGATGACGATCCCCTTCACCCTCAACTCGCTGTGCGCTCTCGTAGCAAAAAGAAAGCCCGATGTAGAAGCAACAATAAGGTAAAGAACGGGAATGACGTTCAAAAACAGTGAAGCGGATTCAAGAAGCCACGCGATTGAGAAAAAGTCAGCTGGAATCCGTCTTTTATGAAAAAGATGGGTCGAGAATACTCTTTCCCTCAAGACAAGGCAAGGAAAATATTCAACCTTGTCATGAAGCTTCAAACGATGACACTCCCGGAGTCTCGACACCCTTATAAAGTAAACAAACTCCACCATCCGGCTTATTGCTCCTACCACCGAGCAATAGGACATCCTCTTGAAGATTGCTTCACCTTCAAATACTGGGTTGAAGATCAGTATCAACGAGGCAAGTTCGCTCTATCCGACAGTTAGAAGGTAACCCCGCCATGAAAGCATGAGCCAAGAGCAACCTACGCCGTAAAGGAAAGTCAGGATCAACATCGAGCTTGGAAACGGACTCGTACCTGCCACGTGATAACGTTCTCAAAGGAGAGAGAGCATGAGAATATGGATGATCTCTCCCATTGCTTCAAAAATGAAGATGAAGATGAGGTGATCTCAGAATTTCCACTGGCACCAAAAGAGCTAGAAGATGGGATACATACCACGGCGGACAGCCTGAGAAAAATCGACTTGGGGATGGCAAACGAGCCAAGGACAACGTTCGTCAGTGAGCTGCTGTCTGAGAAGCAGATGGCTACACTAAAAGATGTGCTTATGCAGTATAAAGACTGCTTCACGTGGAACTATTCCGAGATTCCGGGACTAAATCCAAAAATAGTCATGCATAAACTGGCAATATCGCCGGACGTCAAGCCAGCCAAACAAGCACCAAGAAGAATGCGTCTTGAGCTTGAGATGAGTATCAATGCCGAAGTTAAGAAGCCAATCGACTTCGGCTTCATCCAAGAAGTTCAATAACCTAACTGGATCGCCAATATCGTTCTGGCAATGAAGAAAAATGGGACAGCACGCATCTGCGTAGATTTTCGGGATCTCAACAAAGCTTGTTCGAAGTATGACTTCCCAGTGTCTGTTACCGAGCTGATGATCGATAACACATCCACCCATGAAGTCTTCTCCTTCATGGATGCATCTTCGGGGTATAATCAAATAAAGAAGCATCTTGAAGACCAAAAGCACACTGCTTTCCGGATTCCGCTGGGCATATTCTGCTACAAAGTGGTGCCCTTTGGTCTGAAGAACGCTGGCGCCACCTACCAGAGGGCCATGACAAAGATCTTCGATGACCTCATACACGAGATTGTCGAATGTTATATCGACGACCTCGTGGTTAAAAGAAAATTGTATGAGGAGCATCTGAAGAAAGTGTTCTAACGTCTTCGGAAATATAATCTGAAGATGAACCCTCTGAAATGCGCGTTTGGAGTATCCTCAGGCAAATTCCTAGGATTCATTATCCGACACCAAGGCATCGAAATAATCCCATTGAAGATCAAGGCGATCATGGAAATGCCCACACCAAGAACTCTAAAACAACTGCGGTCTCTCCAAGAAAAGCTCGCGTATATCCGATGGTTCATAGCTAACCTTTCCGAAAAATGCCACCCCTACATCCATCTAATGAAGAAAGGGACCCCGTTCATTTGGGATCGTAAATGCCAAAATGCGCTAGACGAAATCAAAAAATACCTGCAGAACCCGCCGGTACTGACCACTCCAGTCAAAGGAAAACCCCTCATCCTGTACACAATAACCCTTGAAGGTTCTTTAGGCACGTTATGGGCATAGGAGAACGACCAGGGGAAGGAGAGAGCTCTCTACTATTTGAGTCGAGACCTTCTGGGGCAGAAAACAACTATTCCCCTATTGAAAAGCATTGCATAGCACTGATCTTCGCGATAACAAAGCTTCGACATTATGCCTTAGCATATGAGGTCCATCTCATATCAAAGGCGGATCATCTCAAGTATTTGATGATAAGAGCCATACTAACCGGAAGGCTTGACAAATGGGCCCTCCTCTTGATGAAGTTCTCGATAGTATATCGATCCCTCAAGGCAATAAAACGCCAGGCCATCGCCGACTTTCTCGCTGAGCATCCGATACCCGCCGACTCTCCCTTGAACTGCGAGTTGCCGGACGAACATGCGTTTGACGCAATCGATGGAGAGAAAGAAGGAAGTGATACCCGATAGGAACTCTACTTCGATGGAGCATCATCTATGAAGAGGCGGAAGCAAAGCACCCCCATAATCAAAGCCGAAGTGGGCCTTATCTCCGTGACTCCGCAAGGAGGGATAATGTGTTTTGCCCTCTCCTTAACAGAGCCAAGAACAAACAATGAGGTTGAATATGAAACTTTGATAGCGGGTCTTGAGATCGCTGTCGACATGGGGATCGAAAACCTCCTCATATATGGAGACTCCCAGCTGGTCGTCAGCCAAGTAAATGGCGACTATCAGATGTGTAAACCTGAGTTGGTAAAATATGGCGAGAGAGTGCAGCAATTGCTGACGCAAATCCCCTCCTACACCCTGGAAAGCATACCGCGTGCGGAAACTAGCAAGGCGGATGCGTTAGCCAAGCTCGCTAAAGAACTGGCCGACGAAAACCTTGATGACGTAAGGATCATTGTGCAAAACCGCCGAATTCTCGCGCCAGCAGAAATATCTCCGGAGTCGTCTAAAGAAGAGGAAGCGACCAAACAAGCGGCTTTCCAAGTAGAGGACGAAGAAAAGGTTGAGGATTGGAGAGAAGTCTTCATAGACTACTTCAAATCCCATCGAACGCCCAAAAATGCATCTTCGAGACATCAGCTCATGAAACGTGCTCTATCTTTCGCCTTCGCCAATGATACTCTATATAAGAGATCATTTGACTCTTTGTGGCTGAGATGCCTGGGACCAGAAGAAGCGAGGAGGGTCGTCCAAGAAACTCACGATAGACTCTGCGGTTCCCATCAGGCTGGGCCCAAGATGAAGCTGAAGATCAAGAGAATGGGCTACTACTGGCCCACAATGATTCAGGACTATCTCGAATATGCGAAGCAGTGTCACTCGTGCCAAATTCATGAGGACTTCATCCACTAGCATCCGAATCCGCTACACCCAACACTGGCTAGCTGGCCGTTCAAAATATAGGGAACTGATATAATTAGCCCCATTGAGCCAGCGTCATCCAAGGGACATCGGTTCATATTGGCAACGACCGATTACTTCTCCAAATGGGCAGAGGCAGTATCGCTAAGGGAAGTGAAGACGGAGAACATCCTCCATTTCTTCAAGACACACGTCCTCTACCGGTTCGGCACTCCGCGACGGATTATCTCTGATAACGGGCCAGCCTACAGAAGCCATAAAATCAGTCGCTTCACACAGCAGCATAATATAGATTGGAGATATTCTTCAGTCTATAATCCCCGAGCTAACGATCTAGCTGAGGCTTTCAACAAAACCTTGACTAAGATCATAAAGAAAATGGTGTCCAGAAACAGAAAAGACTGGCACGAGAGACTGCATGAAGCTCTCTGGGCATATCGAACCACGTTCAAAACAGCCACAAATACAACGCCATTCGCGTTAGTATTCAGCACAGAAGCGGTACTTCCCTTGGAGGTAGAGCTGCCCTCTCTACGAGTAGCAGTTCGATACGAGCTGACGGATGAAGAAAATGTCCATCTTCGGCTTGAGGAGCTCGATGCCCTTGATGAAACTTGTCTCATGGCGCAGCAAAACCTGGAAGCTTACAAAGCAAGGATGACGCGCTCATACAAAAAATTGACTCGGCCAAGAACATTCCGCCAAGGCGAACTCGTGCTAGTCGTAAAAAGACCTATGATCCCCAATCATGCTAAATGGGGGAAATTCGAGCAAAACTACGAGGGTCCGTACATCATAGACAAGGTCTACCAAGGTGGGCCTACTTGCTCATGGATATGCATGGCGAAAAACCCTTTCGGCCAATAAACGGTCGGTTCCTTAAGAAATATGTCACGACCCGAAAGTACGGAACATGACCGGCACTTAAATTACGAAGCGTCTAGAGGCGCCACGTAATCTAAGTAAGCCGAAGCCCAGAAATCTAAACCATATAAAAGAAGAAGTAAAGGAAAACATGTAGAAAACAAGTTTAAAAGCAACGTCCAATTTTCTCGAAAATTTCGGCAGAGTCTCCTTTGTAAAAACTGGTCCCAAACGGGTACAAACAAGTAAAATATATACAAATGATAAAATGGCATCCCCAAGCGGGAGCTAGCTCTACGCCAACAGGCGGAAACAACCATACCAAGCACAATAATATACAACGCCAAAGGGCGAGGCTCAAAACTCAAAAGAAAACAAATCGACCAAACCACAATAAAACATGCGTGACTCTAAGGTCAAAATAAATAACCGGTCCTTACAACTTATCAAGTAATACAAGTTTGGTTGATGGAGTTTACTAGATACCAAGGAAATAAATAAAGTACAACGGCGGTCCTGATACAAGTGAACCAACCTACCGTGCAAATCACCCTGAATGAAATGTTGTGCCAGCGAGCTGCCAAGGAAACCTGTACATCGAACCTGTAATAAAAATTTGGCACAACGGGGGTGAGTTGCCAACTCGTGAGTAGAAGACATCTACGAAAAGAAATCGAATGCACAACGTTGTCCTAGGTCATAATAATATACTAATATACTACTAGTCATCAAGTAAAAATAGGATAATAAGCTACGTGTAAGTGCAAATGCTCCGTGCTCGTGTCAGTGCCTCATATAATAATATGTCATGTGAATGAGTATGCATGCACCACGAATGTAAAACAATCAATCCTGAAATCTGGATATATCTGTATAAGAAATCTTTAACTTTTATCATGGTAATTTGTATAGAAACCTGAATATCATCTATGAAATCCATAGAAATCCGTGTCAAGCATCGACACAAAACATGTAAATCTCAAGTCTCAATACCTCATAGTCTCAATATCTCGGGCTTCGTCAGTCCGGATCGGCCCATATCATCAAATCTCACGACAACGGTCGGTATCTTCCGGATATCCGCCACGCCAGACATCACCGGTAGGTAGTCTTCCTCTTCCAGGCTCATCGTCTACAACTCGATCTTTTTGCCCCGGGGTACCATACCGAGCCTACCATGTACCCGAGACGGTTCATCCACTTCTCGAATCGGGTCTCGAAATCCAACAGAAAACAAGAAATCTCATGGTGGACGACACATACATCACGAGAAAACCGCAACTTATATTTTAGAAAAAGAAGAGGAGAGAGAGAAGTTTTTATATATATTCTTGCGGTTTTCCCCAAAAATCCAGAAATCTCATAGAAATCCAAAATCCCAAAATCATGAGTAAGTAAATGATAAGTGTCGGCATAAGCCCCACAATACTGAATGATAACATGAAAATGTGAATGCATAAAATGTCTACGTAATAAATGCAATGTCTAGACTAACACCTGAGAGTAATCACAATATTATATTGATCTAGCCTCTAGCTGATTCTATCGGTAAAAGATAATATGTTCTAAAGTGTACGTGACATAGCAATTACCGATGATGATGTGTGTGAGCCGACAATAAGTGTGCGTGGAATATGCGCATCATCGGTAATGGTGCTAGTGTCCTAACAGGCAGAGTTTCATATTGATTATAGAAACATATGTATGAACGTGCAACATGATGATTACGGTCTGAATGTAATGACGGATGTGTATTAACCATTCATTTGCAATATACAAGTCTAACTACAACTATATGACTCGAGCCTAAACCAGTGTCCATCTAACCCCCTAAGGAACTAAACCTAAGAAACTAATCGATAAGAAATAAGAGTCCACCTAAGGTCTGAGTCCATATCTCTAATAGTCGGCGATCCAGCCTCAATAGCGTCACGTACGTAGTACGGCTTCCTCGAATCAAGAGTGCGGATTAATCATCACATCTATGCCTCGTACGGTAAAATCCATCGTACGGCATCGCAATATCGGGGTACGGGTCAAGTATCACCTACATCATCATTCGTATGATATCATCATCAATAATGTCATGATCAAGGTACTGTACTGTAATCGCATACATCAATCATATATCATTGCCAGCATAAATATACATCGTCAATTTATCCTCAGAAATTTCATGTCATATATATCATATCTTGATTAAGTCACACTCTTATGATATCGTAATCAATCACCTATATATCATATCATGATTCAGTCACAGGTTACAGTCCGGGTTCTATTTTAGAGTCTCATATACCTCAATATCATCACCACCTATTATTGTTTATGTATACAAATCCATCATCTCATTTTCTAATGATCCGCTAACCTCATAACACGACTGTATAGCCAAGAGATCACGGCATCAAGCCCAGTTATATTGTTTCATCCCCATGTATCATATCACATCCTTATATCACATATACATGCTGTGTATATATATACCTACACATAACCCTATATATATACATATATATATATATATACACATACACATATACACCAAGTCAAGTTCTGAGTGTGCGGGTGTGTGTGTCTATCTGAAACCTACGAACCTCCTCCAAGATATTCATCCTCTGGTAAGGTCTTTCTAAATCAGTCTAGTCCAACCTAAGGTCATTACTGGGGTCCTACTCACCAAGAATCTAAGGTCACGTCTGGCTTCCTAATGACAATAAGTAGTATTCCTATCCTGCGTTTGCGGGGGTGCTAAACTCCATCTACCCGACTTCCCCCGTAGATATATATCTACTCACCTGGTCATTGTCTGCCCAAGACGGTGTCGCCATCCTCTTCTTCATCGTCCGCAGTCCACGTGAGGAGTACCTATACGCAAACATATATAGTATCGTAAACTGAATCACGGACAAAATCAAAATGACGTACGGAACACGCATAGGTTAAAACCTATGTCCCGCTCACGCAAAAGAACCAAATATCGCTCAATATCGACGTACAAACGCCGATTGATCGAGATAAAACACCAACAACAACTCGTAGTTTTAAAACTCATTACTTATAATATAAAACTTGGTTTAAATCATCGAAACCCTAAAATCGATCAAATCATCAAATTCCGAAAAACCTTGAAAATATCAATTTACCGTTTTACTTCAAAACTTGACGTTTAACTGGAACTAATGGTCATAATACTCATTAAATAGCATAACTAGCTTATATAAACCATTACTATATTTTTAACACCCTAAATTGTATTAAATTGAAATTCTAGTTTGTAAACTTGCCCGATTTCGGTATTTTTAAGCAAAAATTCACAATTTCACTTCCAAACTTGATTTTGCATATTTTAAATCGTTAAACCACTCCTTAAAACCTTAAGTATGTTCTAAAACCCTAACTTTATTTTTAATCCCACATTTTAAATAACTTTTCAAAACCTAGTTTAATAACATAGCAATATTGTGACAATTTTTAAGGTGGAAGCTAGAAATTGCAACTAGTTTATGTTTCACGCTCATTTAACATGTTAATCTACACACTAATACCACAATCTAATAATAAAAACCCTAATTTTAATTTTATCTAACTTATTTACATGTTTTGTAAAAATCTAGTTTACAAAAATAACCTAATTAAACAATTTAAATGCAACAACTAGCAAATTTTGCTACTAGATTAAGTTTAACATTTCCTAATAGGTTAAACTACAATTTTAGATCAACACCCAAGAATCAAAACCTTAATAATAATTTAATAACCATATTCTAGAAATTTAAATCTTTAATCAAAACCATAACTAAACATTTTAATTTGATTGGGTTGCAATAATTAACAACAAATTAACATGGGTTTAGAATTTATACCATAAAAATTTGAGATCACCCTTGCTTCATGACCTCCAAGATGGATCTCTTGCCTTCAAAATCCAAGTTAAATAGGAGCAAAAGGAAATTGGATAGGGTTTAGTGATGAATTTGTGCTAATATGAGTTGATTTTTGATGGATTTTGGAGGGTTTTTTGAATTAAAATGAAATGGAAAGAAGTGGGGAGTGGGAGGACCTGGGCTCAGACAGAAAATTGGGAGGGGAAAAGTGAGGGAGTGAGGGTGTGGAGAGGTGTATAAAGTTCTACCATCATATCCTTCTTTATGTCTTTTCAAGTTTTATTCATTTTCTTTTTCATTTTTCCATCAATCCTAAATTCTAGAAGCCACTTGAAGAATCAAGTGAGAGGGGGGGCTGCCAAGGCCGGCCAAAATGGTGTGAGGGAGTAAAAGAGAGTGTGGGTTTTGTTTGGGAAAAGATAAAAGTTGTACCCCACTTCCATTTGCACTAATTTCACCGAAAAAAACATTTTTCTTCGATATTTTCTAACACCGGTTAACAACCCCATTTCAATTCAAAAACCACATGTTAAAATTTTGTTTAATGTGTTATGATGCAAAAAAATTGTTTCAACTCATTCCAGTTTGTAATTTTCCCTAATTAAATGTATTAGTGACGGCTTAAAATAATATTAAAATAATTAATTTCGGAAAAAAATTCAGAAATTTTGAAATTTCACCAGTGGCTCAATAAACACCAAATACTAGCAATTACATAACTAGAATATGTATATTAAATTTTAAAATAAAGATATTTGTATTTTGACTTTTTACAGAAAACCCCATTATTTTACCGATTTTCCGAAATTTCACTAAAACGATTTTCAAAACGTTACAAAATACTACGCTTAACAAGTCATGGCTCAGGTTAATGATGGATGACGACGCTCGTGTCTGCTCGCTGTCCTCCCGAGTCTAAACTCTATAAGTAGTATCCGGCAAAACTTCGTCTCGAAGCTGCTTTGGACCGAGATGTCCCTAAACTAACAATGGACCGAGATGTCCCTAAACTAAAACGGACCGAGATGTCCCTAAACTAACAACGGACCGAGATGTCCCTAAACTAAATACGTCGCTTAAAACACCAACTTAAATCCCGCTGGCTAAACAGCTACCCCGGAGGCGAAGTCCCACCGTGATCGCCAAAAAAAACGGTTCGTCCACAAGGGAAATGGCACGGATGAAAACCCGAAAGGGCACCGTGAGTAAAAACAGTAGGGCTACCGGCGAGCTTGTGAAAACCTGAAAGGGCGCAATCTCGTTTAAAAAAAATGGAACGTCCACAAGCGAAATGGGCACGGATGAAAACCCGAAAGGGCGCCGTGGGTAAAAACAACAGGACTACCAGCGAGATTGTGAAAACCCGAAAGGGTGCAATCTCGTTAAAATAAAGACACCTGTAAGGTCCTCTCGACCTTGTGAGAAGAAAATGCCTGCGTGAGATCCTTACGACTCACAAGGGAGCAACACACTTAGAGATCCCCACGATTACTAAGGAGAAATTACACTTACGAGATCCTCACGACTTGTAAGGAGAATTCCCTCTATAAGATCCTCACGGCTTATAGGATTCAAAGTCTTAAGTTACAGGGATCTAAACCTGTCCTTAAGCCATCACTCCCCAAGTTGCCCTACAAGCAGTCCAATAGTGACCCTTGTATACAATCCACGGGAACAAATAAACGTTCCCTCACCTAGTTCCACCAATAGCGTGAAATTTCCCCATTTGGTGAACAACACTTGTAAGTCCTCTCGGCTTGCAAGGAGAAAATACTCTTGTGAGATCCTTACGACTTACGAGAGAAAATATCACTTAGGAATCCTCACGACTCCTAAGGAGAAAATACACCTACGAGATCCTCACGACTCATAGGGAGAAATACCTTTATGAGACCCTTACGGCTCGTAAAGTCAAAAAGCCTTAGTTAACAGGATCCTAACCCTGTTTGCTAAGCCACCTCTGTTCAAATCGACAAAGGCAAATGATGATTCGCTCCTGGCAATATTCCAGTCGCAGCGGTGCTGATACCAAGATTGGTATCATATCTCAAGTTCCATACTCGCAACAAAAATCAGCGAGCAAAAATGCATATGAAATAGCCGAAATGATGGGGCAACTCGCAATAAAAATTAGCGAGCAAAATATATGCATATAAAAACAGCTGAAATGTTTGGGCAACTCGCAATAAAAAGCAGCGAGTAAAAAGAAAAAAAATAGACAGCCGAAATGATTGGACAATCGCAACTTTCGCAATATAAAATGCTGAAATAATAGAGCATCGCGGATAGAAATAAAATGCAATGAAAATTCTGCCCTACATGTGAGATCACATTGACCCCTGTATACAATCCATGGGCACAAACAGAAAGGGAACCATATTACACCATCGAGCTTCGTCAAAAGGAAGCCAGATCTCGATGGCTATATCTACAGCCTAAAAATCAACAACGGCGTTCCTTCTCATTCCAACCAGAAGCAGATACGACGTCAGCAAAACGGAGCAACGGCAAAGTCCCCTAGTTCCAAATCTCGACGGTTCACAGACAGCCTAGAGACTACTTCGGAGCCATGACAAAGTCCCCTAATTCCAAATCTCGATGGTTCACAAACAACCTAGAGATTACCTCGGAGCCACGACAAAGTCCCCTAGTTCCAAATCTCGACGGTTCACAGACAACCTAGAGACTACCTCGGAGCCATGGCAGAGTCCATAGTTCTAAGTCTCGACGGCAGCATCCACAGCCTAGAGATCAACAACGGCATTCTTCCTCCCTCCAGCAGGATACAGACGCGACATCAACAAACGAAGCCATGGCAAAGTCCCCTAGTTCCAAATCTCGACAGTTCACAGACAACCCAGAGACAACCTCGACATTCGTCGCAATATTGCAGACACAATGTCAACAAACGAAGCAAAGGAAGATCCCTAGCTTCAAGGTCTTGACGGCAACTCAAATGAGACCTGAAAGACTATCGAAGATCATCCCACTCTAGCGCGGAGTGGTCATGACTCATCGGGGCTCCCAAACCGAGCCTAACCTTAAGTAAAAAGCGACATGGAATATCCCTAACGCTTGCTCTTTCGACGGTAATATCACCTAGAAGATTACTTGAAGACATCTTGTCCAGCCCCCGAAGGGATCAGAGACACGACAGTCGCTGGGCTACTCGAACAGCAAGATTGCGTATCAAGGAATACACCGGCCAACGCGACGGTACGATGGGTAAAAAACCTTAGTACTACAGACCCTAACGGACTTCTATTAGCAAGAGTTAACCGTGACGTTAGGACATCTTTGCGAGAACTTCTCGATTCGTCTCGACTCATGGGGAAAATAATGTTCCTGCGAGAACTTCTCGACTCGTCTCGACTCGTTGGGAAAAGCCTTAGGCAATAGGGATAAGGACCTGTTTCCTAAGCACTGGGGCCCTGCAACTCGGTCCAAGATGGACTATTGCATACTATTCACGGGCCACACTCTCCAAAGTCGAATATCGATAAGGAGGGAAACAACCACCTACGAGTCCTCTCGACTTGTAAGGGGGAAAACTCTCTTGTGAGATCCTTACGACTCTCAAGAAAAAACGCACTTAGGAGTCCTCACGACTCCTAAAGAGAAAACACACCTGTGGGATCCTCTCGACTCGTAGGGGGAAAAGTCTTTATGAGACCCTCACGGCTCATAAAATTGAAAAGTCTTAGGCGGCAGATCTGAACCTATTTTCTAAGCCATCGCTGCCCTGCAAGGAGATCAAGATAGACTATCTACAAGACGCATTTGCTAAAAGGACACGCCGGTATGAAATAAAATATGTCTTTTATTCATGAATCCAAATGAATACAAGGTACATTTCATAAAAGAATCAAAATGAATACAAGATACTCTCATTCAGGAGTAAATACAAAAAAAGAGAATATACAAAAATATTTAAGCCGGAGGATGGTGCAATAAGCTCGTTAGTTCATCGTTCTTCCGCTGGGCCTCGGCTTCAAGCTTTGTTATTGCCACAGGACGGGTCCCCGCCTGAGCCTGTTGAGTCTGATACGAAGCGAAACGACTCTCAAGCTCCTTTTCATCAACTTTATGAGCTTCAACCATCTCGCGGGTAAAAATAACGGTTTTATCAAGAGCTACCGCCTCTGTGATAGCTTCTTGAAGCACCCGCCAAATTTCGTACGCACGAGTGGTCTTGGTAGTGAGTTGAGCCTGAAGTTCCCCCAAAGCATTTGAGGCTAGCTCCCTCTCCGAAAATTTCCGGTTGAGCCTCTTCTCGCAAGACTGTAGATTAGCGGCACACCGCTCAATCCACCCCCGCAGGCTCGCCTTTGCAGTTAGGAGCTCGGAAGAAAGGCATATGCACTCAAGATCATGTAAGCAAGCCTCCACTCGACAACAATACTCAACCCAAACATGCACCAATGTTTCGCCATGATAAGTGGCAAGGAAAAACAAAGAAGTATTGGCTTCGGCAGAAAATTCTTCGGCCGTAACAGAACTACCAGCGAAGTTCTTCAATGAGAGCCGACAAGGAGTGAATGCTTTGTCTCGCCATCCTTTCAGACGCACGTCGGGCATATGGACCCAGTGGCATAGTGATTCGAGATTCTAGCGGGGTCAGGGCTGGCAAAGCTGTCAAGATTTATGAACAGTCAACGAGACTTGCAAACATGGAATAGATGAAACAAGGCCAAGGATTAAGCTTTACTTACCCACAGTCATGCAAGGGTAGTTTGAAAGATCCCCAGGCCCATCGAGGATCTCAACTTCGTCATCAGCTTCCAGAACTACAGAAGGCATATTAGTATCATTATAAAAAATGATAGTAAAACAAAAGGGTCAAAGAAAACTGACCTTGCCTGGAAGAAAGGACTATGCTTTGCGGGGATATAACCTGTAGGGCAGCCATATCGAGTAAACACTGGAAGGACTTCCTGGGAGATAGATCCACGATAGAAGCCGCCAATTCCCGCAATTCTGAAGGAAAGAAAAGTTCAGATAACGAGGAGATCTTTAAAATGAAATGTAGAAGATTACCTTCGATGCTCCGCCCGCCTTGAACTGGAGGGATAGCAGCTTCGGCAGCCTCCTCCTAGCCTTCTGGCACATCACCGGAGATATTTGCTGGCATAGCAGCTTCCAGTTGCGAAATAACAGCCGCCACTTCAGGCTCCAAAGAGGGAACAGTGACCTTGGCGGTCCTTCTTAGAATCTCCAGGACGCCACCAGAATGATCCGCTGGGTCTACGACCGGCAAGGTCGCCTCTGTGGAAAGTACCGACGCTGAAGAAGTGGAGGTCACCACCGGGAGCTCCAAGATAGAAGTAACAGCTTCGACAATCTCTTCTACACCCTTCGGTGCATCACCAGAGACATCCACAGGGTCCGCGGCCAATGGGGTCACCTCCGCTGGAGGAATGGACACCGAAGGAACAAGAGTCACCACCGGAAGTTCCACAACAGGAATGGCGGCTGTAGTGATCTCTTCTGTACCCGCCAGTGCGTCAAAAGAGACATCTATAGAATCCACGATCATGGCACGACCTAGGCTCAAATCCTCTTTCGTTGCCGAAGTCCCTGCAACGTTTTCGCAAAGATAAGAAGATATAAAAGCAATACAAATTACTTGCCAAAAGAAAGATACGGAAGAAACGCATACCGATACGCCATGGTGCTTCTAGTATGGCTTTTTCGAGCCGTTGTTCGTTCCTGTGGAAATGTGCTCGCCGGGCTTCAAATGCAGATTCATGCCCACCGGTCTTCAGTGCCAGCTCATCTTCAGAAGCAGCCGAGATGGGCTGCTTGAAGGCTTTTTCATCTTCCCTTCGTAGAGGACCCATATGTACTCTCCGTAGCGATGGGGGATCTTCGTAGAAGATAACCGGAGGGTAAGGTTTTTTCGGGATGTGCACATTCTCGGTCTCATCCTACGAGCACCTTAAAGCTTCAGCCAATTGCGCGGCTTCCTCAGTGGACGAGCCAGGGTAAATAGGACCGGCGTCTGACTCCTCCATAGCTATCGGATCGTCCTGAATGAACGGCTCAGACTCAAGCAAGGTGTCCAGTAAGCCGGCGACCGATCTTTTCCTCCTCTTAGAACTTGTGCTAGTGCTAGCAGAAGAACGCTTCCTTCCCCTCGGTGCTTTGGCACGACGTTGGCCCACCTCGCTTTCGGTATTCCCCTTTGGCGATACCACCACGGATGACACAACCATTAATGACGCCGCTACTTATGGCATTATCGCTGGCGCCTCATTGGAAGCCTTTGCTTGGGCTCTAGTGCGTACTGGCATAACAGCGGTGCGGGGAGTCAATTCTGTTTCTGCGACCTTGGGGATAAGTAACACGCCGCTATCCCTCAATAGAGGATGAACCACTATCCGTGGCCGCAACGGAACGCCAGTGGCTTGGGCTGGAGCTGAAGAACGACATTCAAAGAGTACCCGCCTCTCCTCGGCAATGACGGGACCGACTCGATGACGATACCAACCCGTGAAAGACCCCACACACCTTGGAAGGTTGTCGGCTTCAGGGATCACGAAACGGGAGCCGGTGTTCAACCGCATAAAATGATGGACTACGTCACGAGTGACTTCCAGAGACGGAGTGGGCTCAACTAAGAATGCCTAGAAAGGGACACCTTGGTCATACCCCAATTGCTGGGCAAAGCGGTGCAGATTGTATCGCATAAAAAGGGTCGTGTTATTCTGACGGAACTCTAAGTAGCCCGGTCTAATCGAGTACAAATGCATAACTTCTTTAGGCTTTAAAGACGGCGCTTCCCCTTTTGATAGATCAAAAAGCTGTTGAACGGGCCCCGCAGGAGTAGAAAGGACTCGATCACTAAACAGCATCCCGCCCTGTTTGAATACGGGTTAAGCAACACGCGGAGGGCCCCCGGCTGAGTCAGATCGGGAGCAGAAGCATCCACCAATCTCATAACCATGGGAAGGTATATAAGTCATAGAAATCTGGCCACCGATGTGCTGCAAAAGCTCCCAGTACATGCATCTCAATCCACGACGTGAAGTAGTGGAGAGAGAAATTCACGACATCTGTACCCGGGGTCGAAGTATTGGCCGCAACGCTTAATCCGTGGTATAGGTGCGACAATCCCGCAATACCGACGGCCAATCGTGCCCCTTCAGCTACACGATGAGCGGGATAGAAGACGGAGGCTCTCATGAAGCATCGATGCGTCGAAATCGCGAACCAACTGAGCTAAAGGCTGATGAAGCAGACAAAGAAGGTCTCTTCATCCATGCCAGGGACCGCAATCGTGTCGAAAGACACGACCGACGAAAACGGAATATAAAACTGCGGCAAGTCTTTCTCTTTGGCTGGCAGTTTATTCAGCCCAAATCCAAAAGGGTCGTGAATGTTCGCAAACTTTGGAGCCTTTTTGGATAAAGCGTCTTCACGGATGAAGCAGGCGATAAAGCTCTCAAAAGTGACGCCCTGCCCCTCTGACTTCGCGAACAGCTTCTGAAAAATACCCAGAGCCTTGATTAAACTGGGGTACTTATGGCGGGCGGCGGTTTCGGTCGTCAGGCCGTCAAGCATAGCTGACGCGGTGGCGAATACATACTCATCGGGAGGAAGCAACTCTTCATAATGCTCTCCCCTGATTGGCAGTCCGGAAATCTCGCGGAATTCCTCCAATGAAATAGATACCTTGCGATCCCCTAACAGAAAGGTGTTGGTAGGGAGATTCCATTGGTTCAAGAAGGTTTTAACCCACCAGACGTGAGGAGCTTGGTAATGGAATAGAGACGCGTACACCGCTTGATACAGCTCAACCTTCTGTAACCGTGCACGGTGGGCGGAAAGAACATACCGAGCCTAGGGAAGATAGCCTACTGGGTGGCGAGGGGTAAGTCCTACTTTATAGACTTGTCCCCAAGGTTGGGCTTCACCTTGACAGATGCAGCGCCCCAAGATATCTATAGCCGGCAAGGGCTGGTTGGGTATCCCAGTTGTTGACGGCTCAAGCCGGCCTGCAGGAGTCCAATTAGCCCCTCCACCGCATAAGCGGTCTGCGGGCACTCCATCGGCGGTATGGGGCGGAGAGGCTCTGTTGACACCTCGCAAGTGAAGCTGCGGCTGCCACGGATGATGTGACTATACCAGACTCCCCCATAAGAGCAAACTAGTACAGTCCCTGTCATGGGCCCTGATCATCGCCATAGCCTTTTCATCCGACGGCGATTGCGGAAAAGCGGCGTCTGAGCGAGTAAAAGGAAAGTAGGGAAGTGAAGCCATTGTTCCTGAAATAAGGGAAAGAAAAACCATTAATAAAACCTATATATATATATATATATATATAATAACATAAGACAACGACGGGATGTTTATTCCATGGGACCACTGATTGCAAGACCAATGGATCCCACAAAATCTAAATGACGGCTCACCAATGATGAGGCAAAATAATCATTGAGAGAATCGAGAAGGATTCTCATCAAGGAAACAGTAAATTTCTAACAAACGCTTGAAGCAAGTTCTGCTAAAAGCATGACAGACTCAAATCTGCTTTAGGGGCATTAAAACCCTCAAATACTCGAGAGCATTAGGGAATAAAATTCCCAAAAATATCTGAGTCTCTCTTAAATCCAAGCTCTGTGAACAAGGAATTAAATTCCTTTAATAAAGGGATTAAATCCCAGAAACCCCCATGGCAAGGAGGTTAGGAAAATGGAATTAAATTCCAAGGATCTTAAAGATCGGTGACAGGGTAAAACCCTAAGAGGAGGATCAACAATTCTCATTGATTCAAGATCTTAGAATCTTCAAAAAAAATGTATGCTTTGGATCTTTAAGAAACCAATCTAGGAAAAGAGCAACGCTCTGTCCCCGGATTTAAAATCCACGAAGAAAAGAACAAAAAAAGGGGGTTTCGTTCATGATCCTTACTAAAGAAAAAGTTTAACAGAGTTTAATTCTGAGATTCCAACAGGCAGAGAACTAAGCTCTGAAGAGAAGAATTAAAGAAAATAAGCAAGAAAGAAGATGAAAGAACAGTGGCTTCCCAAAGGCAAAAGCCTTACATTTATAAGATATGATGGGGAGCGGTTCATCTTCCCATTCCCCTAAGCAATCCAACGACTGTGAGGACAGACAGTGTTGCACTCACGTGCAAACCACGTGAGAGCAACGCTGGGGGGCATTTGTTCCCTTATAAAAAAGGGATGAAGGAAATTTCTTCACTAAAACAGCCCTACGTGTTTAACACGTGAGTGCGTACATCCAACGCATATAGGCACTGTAATTAAAATAATTGCTAGGCCAAAGAGCCCCACGTGTTTAACACGTGAGTGCCTATATGCAACGCATATAGGCACTGCAATTAAAACAATTACTAGGCAAAACAGCCCCACGTGTTTAACACGTGAGTGCCTATATGCAACGCATATAGGCACTGCAATTAAAACAATTGCTAGGCTAAAACAGCCCCACGTGTTTAACACGTGAGTACCTATATGCAACGCATATAGGCACTGCAATTAAAAACAATTGCTAGGCCAAAGAGCCCCACGTGTTTAACACGTGAGTGCCTATATGCAACGCATATAGGCACTGCAATTAAAACAATTGCTAGGCCAAAATAGCCCCACGTGTTTAACACGTGAGTTCCTATATGCAACGCATATAGGCACAGCAATTAAAACTATTGCCAAGATAATAAGCCCCACGTGTTAAACACGTGAGGGCACTACCCTACTCAATAAGGAACTGTTGGATCGAAGATCCAATGATGGTAGAATTAAATTCTATTGAACTTTTAAATGGGAAATGATATTTTCTGTTAAACAGAAAGTTGGCGGATCAAAGATCCCATGGGTTGGAAAATATTTTTCATCTCTCTTTAAAACAAAAAAAAAATGGTGCTCCGTTAAACCAAGCACCCTTGGATTAAAAATCCAATGGTGGTAAAAATCGCCAAGCTACAGAATAAGCTCTGTATGGGAAAATATTTTCCCAATCTTGTTAAAAACAAGAAAAATATCTTCTGTAAAACAGAAGTCCTTAGATCAAAGATCCAGCGAGGGATAAAATCCCCAAATCAATTAAGATCTCCCAATGAGAGATTTCTTTAACTAAATCAACAAACTTGCCTCTACTATATAAAGGACTCAAGACTTCAAGTCTTGGGAGAGAAGAGGGAGAGAGAGAGGAGACCCCCCTATAAGATTTGAGAAACAGAAAAAAAGAAGAGCTCTCTTTTAGAAAAAGAAACCCTAGGTAAGAAGAAAGACATAGAGATCATTTTATCTCTTCTTCGCCATTTCAAGAGTTTAACTCTTCTAAAAAGAACTTAGTTCTTCCTCTGGTTGAGGACTGCAGAAGCAGATCTCCCCACAAGTTGAGAATTTAATTCTCATCGGGGAGATTCTGTCATGCAGATTCAAAACTTAGAGGAAAGAACTAAATTCATAGAATTTAATTCTTACAAAAAGATATGGGAATTTAATTCCTCTGATAAAACTAGGGTTTAACCATGCATAAGAATTTAATTCTTATAAAAATAAAGGACATGAAATTCTCAAAACCCATATCAAGATCTCCATGCACGTAAAACAAATGATTAGCGTTCAATGCAATAACAACAGATCACGTGTTCCCACGTGAGCACCTCTAAAGAACAAAAAGGAAAGACTGAGATCAAATCACGTGTTCCCACGTGACCTCTTAAAATGAGTGCTCAGTAATTACATGGAAAAGAGAATAAATCCAAAAACAGTTCTTATTTTGGGACGCTTCGCGTGTTCCCACATGACCCCCAAACAGTTGCCTAACACTTACATGAAAAAGGGGAAAATTCCAAAGACAGCACTCACAATTTGAGCACCTCGCGTGTTCGTACGTGAGCATTACATTAGCTAAGTGCTTAGCACTTATAAAAGGAAGAGGGAATAAACCCAAAGAGACAGTGACCAACTCTGGGGCACCTCACATGCCCACACGTGAGGGCCACAAGAATTAAGTGTTTAACACTTATATACAGACGGGGATTTGGACCCAAGTGTACATCGCCAACTTTCAGGCGCCTTACGTGCCACACGTAAGCGTCACAAATTTCAGTGTTTAACACTGCTTTAGAAACTCACGTGAGAGCACGTGAGCACCGAGCATATATTAGTGTTTAACACTATAAGAAGCCAACTTCAGCCCCAAATTGGCTAAATCTTCTTGAGATTAAAACGTCTTGAATCTCCAAATAGACTGAGCCTCTATGCTCATGACTTCCCAAATTAATTGACCAGAATGATGTCCATCACACATCTTCTAAGTTAATCTTAGTCTCTCAAAAATGACTAACGATTCTTAGATGGCCCACTATGATCTCTCCCCTTCAGTCTGGAATTTGGTTCAAGGGTACATCTCTCCATATCTCTGATACATGTCGTTGTAATTCTTCAACATCTTCAGAGAGGTTGAGGGTCCCGACAACCAACAGCTCTTGGGTGCACTCTCAAACCTATGAGCACATTCCTGTGGACCGCAATGTCCTTAAACTAGCTATGAACCGCAACATCCTTAAACTAAGCTATGGACCGTAAAGTCCTTAAACTAAACCCTCACCCCAAAAAATGGTGATTTACGGACTGTAACGTCCCTAAACTAAAACGATAGAGCCCAAATGCTCTTTTGTTGGATCAAGAACGATCCTAAACCCCCGTTAAGTTGATCTTAGTCCAAGATCGGACTAACGTATCCTTAACAAACATTTAAGTTGATCTTAAGCTCAAACGAGATTAACCATCCTTAAATCGACCTAAACCCAAATCTAAGATATACGGATTTGGACTAATCCACGCCCTACAGGCGACAACATAAATTAGTCTCCGTATACAATCCACGGGCAACCAAAAATAAAACAAACACACACGACAGGAAGTGACCTTCTGGAGCAGGAGAAAGTGGTTACCGTGATACGGTAGCGTAATTAACTACAAGGGCTTGCGCCTGCAGGAAAGAGCGTCCCCACAATAAAAAAAACCCTCGCAAACGAGGGAGAATCTGACGAAGTATACTACAATGGCCGCATCCGTCCAAACCTCCGATGCACGGTGCCATAAATCAATTTGGCATCTTCAGAGAGATGGACGGATAAATCTAAATAGCATCTGCCCCCAAATTCAGGCAAGACGTTTGTCTTCCCGGTTTTCGGCGGTAAACAGTGTCGTGTGTTTATTTTATTTATTTTGGTTGCCTATATATTGTGTACGGAGACTAATTTATGTCGTCGCCCGTAAGGCGCGGACCAGTCCAAATCCGTATATTTTAGATTTGGGTTGCGGTTTTGAACTTAGCTTATATATTTCTTTAGTTCAAAAATGTTTTGTTTTATTTAAGAACAGTTAATCTAGTTTGAGATTAAGATCAACTTAAATATATGAGCATTTGGGCTCAGTTTATTTTTAACTAAGGATATGTTAGTCTTAATTTAGACTGAGATCAACTTAGCAACATTTTAGGAATTATTTTTACTTAAAATCTAACAACAGAGCATTTGGGCTCAGCTGCAAGAAACTTTAGAGAGTTAGTCAATTTAGGCTTGGTCTACTCGATCTCGGGCCTTCTTTTTTGTTTTACTCAGGAGTGCTAAGCACTTATTTGTAGCTCTGGCTTTCACGTGTGAAACACATGTGAGGCGCTCAGATATGGGCGCTGCCCAATCAGTGCTAAGCACTTAGTCATTTTGACTGAGTATAGAGTGCTAAGCACTTTATATGACACTCACGTGGGAAGCACGTGAGGCGCTGAGTATTGATTCTGGGTTTTGTTTGTTCACCCATTTTTCTTTATACAGAAGTGCTAAGCACTTGGTTAGAGCTCTGGCGCTCACGTGTAAAGCGCGTGAGGCATTTAGTCTTTTCATTTTGGGCACTCACGTGGGAAACACGAGAGGCACTATAATAGTGCTAAGCACTAATTTTTCTCTAGCGCTCACGTGTGTTTCACGTAAGATACAAAGTTCTTTTTCTTTGTAGAGGTTTAATCTCTGTTAATGACATTTTGGCCATTGATGATCATCAAGATCTCTATTTTGAAGACCTTGGATCATTTTTTCTTTATTGGAGAACTAAGTTTTTCATTTTATAAGATTTAAGTTCTTTATGCAGGGTTAAACCCTAATTTCGGAGGAATTAAATTCTCAGAACACATGTTCTTTTCTTTTCTCTTTCTTTTTAACCTAGTTCTTTTCTGAATCTTTGATTCACAAGAAAAAGATCTTCCCGATGAGAATTAAATTCTCAACTTGTGAGATACTTGTCTTGTGGATCTCTGATTCAGAGAAAGAACTAAATTCTTAAGAAGGTTTAAATCCTTGGATATGTTAGGTAAAGGAGATGTTTTGATCTCGATACTTTTTTTCTTTACCTAGAGTTTGAGAGGAGGAAAGTCTTCTTCTTTATTGAGAATTAAATTCTCTTGTTGTTTTGAAAACTTTCTGTCTTTTTCAGAAGCTTATGGGGGGTCCCTCTATATGTCTGTCTGTGGTCTCGAGTCCTTTATATGAAGGGTTCGCTTAGCACCCCCGACGGTTTTCGGCATGCATCAAGTATGCTATTTTAAAAAAATTAGGGTGCCGAGCGAGCCCGACCAAGGATCTAACTAGAGAATTAGGGTTTTATATAACATGTAAACAAACTTTACACTAAGTGATATAGGAATACAACCTTTGTAGACCGGTCCTTCGCTTCTAAAGCTCCGTGTAGTAGTCCCTTTACTCCAAGTAGTGGTGTCCCAGACTTTCCTTAGGCTCCATTAGGCGAAATGAACGAGCTTGCTCAAAGATCTTCGAGGCCGAAAATGATCTACGTCGAAGAATCGCTAACTCAAGCCACATCTTCACTAATTGATGAATTCGTGAAGTAAACAATCTATACTAAATGGCTAGTTTGATATAGATTGATGAAGTAGGAATTTTTCTCACTTTAGAATTTTTCCTTTTTTTCTTTTTCACCTCACTTGAAAGCTAGAAAGCAAAGAAGAAGATGATCAAGCTCAAGTGATGAACCATGGGTGAGAAAATATCTCATATATCTCTTGTAGAGACTTAACCATGGCTAAATATAATGGTTAGGTTAATAAATATCTAGAGTAAAACAAAATTAGTGGACTAAGTCAAGGTTTCTACATGCTTCCACAAGCATGTTAAACCATGTCAATTTCCACCTAATTTTGATTTTTCCCTTAATATTTAAACACCCAAATTAGTTTTAGTTAGGTATGAGTCTCATACACCCAAGTCCAATGTATCATTTAGCATGACACATAAATAAATAAATTAATATATATCACATATATATTTATATGTATTTGGAGAAAACAATTCTTAAGTGAGCTAATATTAGTTAATGTATATTAATATATCAAATATATAATAATACATTAAATTATTAAATCAACACTTGATTTAATAACCCGGCTATATCACATACAACCGACTAATATCATTTACATGTATATCAAATATACATATAACAATTTATTGAATCAACACTTGATTCAATAATCCGGTAATACCACATATAATCTATATCGTGAGATTAGAATACTGTATCACATACAAGTATCAATCTCGGTCCCGCACATATCACATATGTGCCCTACTTCGTTTCGCTTGAGCCAGGAAACCTCTGTGCAGTACTCTAAAGACTCATCAATATGCCGGCAGTAGGTGGTGATCATATCAGTCACCCACAAGCCGTCAACGGTACTAGCTAGACGTAACGGCTACCCAGGTATTGAGCGATCAGAAGATCAACAAGCAAGCTTGTCCAAACTCCTGAGAATCCAATAAGTAACACTACCGTATAGTCCGGTCTCTTCGTCTGATATGTCGCGTATCGAGTCTGGGGGTGGTAAATGTCAGACCCCAATAACTTGATAAGTCATGCCGATGCGAGGCTCATAACGGGTCAAGAAATTACTGATAACACTTATCAGTAAATCTCAGTATCAGTCTTGGCCAGGAACTTCCTGTTATGGCCAATCGAGCATAGCGCAACATCAACCCCCAATACCGGGAGAGACGAAACCCCTCCTATCCCTCATTGCCTCCATGTGACTCGGGACTGTACCCAAAAACCACCTGTTTGCACGCTCTCTTGAACATGGTAGGGTGGAAATCAAAGCACAGTGGGAATCACATAAGACTCTATGACGATCTCGGGTCTACAAACTAACCTGTACCAGTGTCACCAGAGAACTGCTATCTGATGTTAGGTATAATACCATCTAGGAGTTTTCGGCAAGTCCTGTTCAGTGTACCCAGTCTCCACTGAGCACCCGTATACAATCTTTGATGTCAAACACCAATGGATATGGGATCATCCATCGCCTATCAAATGGGTTAAGAAACGTATATGCTAGTCTACTCTGGAATATCGATGCCCCGTCTCGATACACCCATGACTAGGAACAATTAAAGGATGAACTTGTGGACTACCCTGGCCCCACTAGTATGATCTGCATCATAATCCTGGTAGTCAAGTACACATCCTAAAGGCTTTACCAACATGTGAGAGCAAGACAGTATCATAATACTAGTCTATATGTTAAGATAAAGAGTAACCAGATAGCATACTATCATGTCGAGCAAGAAAGTCCTCCCTATATATGTCCAAGCATCCATTATAATATACAATCATGTACAATAATGGCCTCTAGGGCTTTTATACAACTAACATTATATAGTAGAGGCAAATTATTAATTAGTTTTGAGAAAATCTCTTATTGAGATATTCCAACTTGTTCGGGGGATTTTACCCACCGTTGGATTTTTGATCCAATGATTTCAGTTTTACAGAATATATTTTCTTGTTTTTAACAAGATTGGGGAAATATTTTCCCATATACAGAATTTTATTCTATCAAACGGTGATTTTCAATCACCATTGGATTTTTAATCCAAGGGCTCTCGGTTTAACAGAGCACAATCTTTCTCTGTTTAGAAAGATATAGGAAATATTTTCCATCTCATTGGATCTTTGATTCAACAACTTTCTGTTTAATAGAAAATATCCTTCTCATTTAGAAAGATCAGGGAGATATTCCCCATATTAAAATTTAATTCTATATTTGGTGATTTTTTAATCACCCTTGGATTTTTGATCCAACGGTACTCTGTTAACAGAGAATATTTCTCTTTTGGAAAGTTCAAGGGAGGTATTTTTCCAAGAGTAGAATTTATCTCTACATAAGGAGGCGCCCTCACGTGTTTAACACGTGAGACTTATTTAACCTTTTTCATTTAGCGTCCATATGCCTTGCATATGGGCGCTCACGTGTTTAACACGTGGGGTCAGTTTGGTTTTCAGCCATTTACTCTTAGTGCTTATATGCTTTGCATACTAAATAGAATTTAATTCTATGTATAGAGTTTAACTCTATCTGAAACTAATGTTTCAAAAGGGTGTTCTCACGTGTTTAACACGTGACCCCAATGTGGGTTTTTAATCTGTTTATTTAGTGCTTATATGCTTTACACATAGGCGCTCACGTGTTTAACATGTGAGGCCTGCTTAGCCTTTAGTTGCTTACTTTCAGCGCTTATATGCTTTTGCATATAAGCGCTCATGCGTTTAACATGTGAGCCTCAAAACGTAGGGAATTCTCTCCTCTTTTCTCTCCCTTTTTATAAGGGAACAAATGCCCTCCGGTGTTGCTCTCACGTGGCTTGCACGTGAGTGCAACGGTGTCCATCTTTACCACCATTAGATCACCTAGGGGAATGGGAAGTTGAACCGATCTCATCACGTCTTATAAATGGGGCCTTTGGCCCTTGAGATGACTACTGTTTTTTTGTCTTCTTGCTTAAGTTTCTTTCTTCCTTGAGAATTTAATTATCATTTCAGAGCTTAGATCTCTGCTCATAGAACTCCTTCTGATCCAAGTTAAACTCTGCCAAAAAAAATTGGTAAGGATTATGAACAGAGCTTAGCTCTTAAAAGACTCCTTCTTTATTTTTTTTGGATTTTTAACCCATTAACAGAGCTTAGCTCTTTTCTTGAACTGATCTCTTAAAGATCTTAAAAAAGGATCTTTTTTCTTTTTTTTATTAGACCGTGGGTCTTGAATCAATGACATTCTTGAGAATCGTTGGTTCTTTTCATAGGATTTTACCCTATTATTGATCCTGATCTTTGAAGGTCTTTGGAATTTAATTCGATTATATTTCCCATCTGTTTCCCATCATGGGGATTTCTGGAATATAATCCCATTATTGGAGAAATTTAATTCCATCTTGTCTTGCAGAGCTTAGCCTTGAGTTTTTTTTGGAACTTTTGGAAATTTTATTCCCTTTCCTGTTCTGGAGTATTTTCCTTTTTAGGGTTTTAATACCTTTTGTACAGATTTGAATCTGTTGTTATCTTTTAAAAGAGCCCGCTTTTCTAAGATATTGAGTTTTTAACTCCACTGTTCACTTAATGAGAACCCTTTTCAATTCTCATAATGGGCCATTTGTCTGATCATTGACGAAACGCCATTTTGATTTCATGGGGTCCACTAGCTTTTTAGTTAGTAGTTCTATAAGACCAAGTCACACATTTTGTTTATTTTTTTTTGTCCCCGTTTTCAGGTATAATGGCTTCACTTCCCTACTTCCCTTATACACACTCAGAGGCTGCTTTCCCACAGTCGCCGTCAGACGAAGAAGTGATAGCTATGATTAAGAATCACGATAAGGACAGAAAGAGCCTTCTGCTATGGGGCGTCTGGTATGGTCACATTATAAGGGATTGGCGCGGTTTTACGTGTGAAGTACCAGCGAAACCCATTCGTTCGATTCAGTTTATGGAGCGTCCGTGTACTGCTTATGCAGTGGAGACGGTTAATTGGACTCCTGAGGGATGGCTTGAGCCATTGACGACAGGAATACCCAATCAGCTCTCAGTGGTTATTGACATTCTGGAACGCCGAATATGCCAAGGTGAGGCTCGAATTTGGGGCAGGTTTATAAGATAGGCGTCATCCCGTGGCATCCAATGGGCTACCTTTCTTAGGCCCGGTATATTCTCTCCTCCGAACGCTCACGTCTGCAGAAAGTTCGATTGTATCAGGTGGTGTACGCATCTTTGTTCTACTATCATGCTCCTCACGTTTGGTGGGTAAAGCTTTTTTAAACCAGTGGAATCTTCTAACGCACACGTTCCTACTGGGGGATCGCAAAGTTTCCATTTCACTGGAGGAATTCCAAGAAATTTTGGGACTGTCGATCATGGGAGAACACTACGAGAAATAACTACCCCCGGACGACTACATTTTTGCTACAGTGTCAGCTATGCATAAAGGCTTGACAACTGAGAATGCTGTTCAGCATGAGCATCCAAGATTAATCAAGGCCTTAGGCATTTTTGAGAGCCTGTTTGTGGCATCATAAGAGCAAGCTGTTAGTTTTGAAGATTTCATCGCTCGCTTCCTTCGCAATTATGCTCTATCCAAGAAAGCTCCGAAATTTACAAAGGTTGAGGATCCCTTCGGCTTTGGCCTGGATAAACTGCCGGCTACAGAGGAAGATCTGCCATAATTTTATATCCCAAGTTCGTCGGCCGTGACTTTTGTTGCGATTGATGCCCCTGGTATGAACGAGAAAACATTCTTTGTAGGCTTCATCAGTCTTTGGCTCAACCGGTTTGCCATGCCGATGCATCGACACTTCATAAGAGCCTCCGTCTTCTACCCTGCACATCGCATAGACGAAGGAGCATGATTGACCATTGGCATTGCAGGGTTATCGCACTTGTATCATGGCTTAAGTACCACAGCCAACACCTCAAATCCAGATGCAGATACCGTGAACTTCTCCCTCCATTACTTCACGTCCTGGATCGAGATGCACATGTTAGGCGTATTTACTGTGCACCGGCGGCCTGATTTTTATGAGTCTTATACTTTCCTACGAGTCATGAGATTGGTTGATGCCTCCGCTCCTGATCCGACTCAGTTAGGGGATTTGCACGTGCTACTTAACCCGTATTCAAATGAAGGTGGCATGGTTTTCAATGATCGGGTCCTTTCTGCGTCAGTGGGGCCTATTCAACAGTTATTTGATTTGTTGAAGAATGGGGCGCTGGCTTTGAAACACAAGGAGATCATGCATTTGTATTCAATCAGGCTGAGGTACTTAGTATTCCGATTAAACGATGCTGCTCTCTTCATGCGGTACAATCCGCATCATTTTGCCCAACAGTTGGGTTATAACCAGTGTGTCCCCCTTGAAGCTTTCTTAGTTGAGCCTACTCCCTCTCTGGAGATTGCCCGCGACCCTATTCATCACTTCATGAGGCTAAACACTGGTTCTCTTTTCATGATCCCCGAGCCCCATTACATTCCAAGGACTATAGGACCCTTCAAGGGCTGGTATCGTCACCAGGTCAGTCCCATCATCACAGAGGAGAGACGGGTACTTTTCGAGTGTAAGGCCTCTGCGCCTGCTCAAGCCATCAATGTTCCGTTGCGACCACGGTCGGTCGTTCGCTCTCTTCTGAGAGATAGCGATTCAGTGGTCATCCTGAAAGCTACTCGAACAGAGTCGGCTCCCCATATTGCTGGTATGCAGTTCGTACTGGGGCCGACGCGGGGCTCCTGATAAAGCACAAGCTGCGGCGTCATCAAAGTCAAACCCTGAGGATGAAATTAGGCAATGCCGTGGAAAGGTGCCTAAGGGGAGGAAGCATCCTTCTGCGAGTGTTGGCTCAGGACTTAAAAGGATGAAGAAGTCGGCTGCGCGCTTAATCGACACCTTGCTCGGGCCTGAACCCCTTACTTGTGATGAGCCTATGTCCGTGCATGAACCGGATGATGGTCTTTTTTTTCCCGGTACATATGCCGAGGAGGCCGCTTAGCTGGCCGAAGCCTTAAAGCGATCACAGGATAAGACTGAAAACGTGCACCCTAAGAAGGGAGGCTTTCCCCTATTGAGTTTCGTGATGTTGATCCGGCTCCTGCTATATTACCCGTAGTTCATTTAACGTCGGAAGAAGAAAGGGCTCTCAAACAGCCGATATTGGCCGCTTCTGAAGACGAGACTGCTCTGAAGGCGGGTAAAGCTCTATCTTTGATCGAAACTCGACGGGTGTGGTTAACCCGGAAAGAGCAGCGGCTCGAAGAGGCCGTACTTCAGGCTCTTTGGCGTATCGGTATGTACCTTTTACATCCTTCTCAGTAAATGATTTACATTGCTTTCATATTGCATTCGTCCTTACATATTTTCTTTTGTAGGGCACAGCTTCGAGCCCAGATCATGCCTTAGAGCCTCCGGTGATGACTTTTATTCCTTCAGCGGAGGTTGCCGGACTAGCTATAGACTCTGTAAATATTCCCAGCGGCACACCGGAGGATATAGAGGAGATTTCTGAGGCTGTTGTCCCTTTGGTCCAGAATGGACGAAGTATTGAAGGTAATCTTATATTTTTCTTTTTGTTTAATGACCTTTCCATATGTCTGACCCTTCCTTTCTCTCAGAATTGCGGGAGCTGGCGTCCTCTATTATAAATCGTTCTCTGGAGGAAACCTTCTTACGTTTACTTAACATGGCAGCCCGCACGCGATACCCTCCCAGAGCATCATCCTTTCTTCCGGCAAAGGCTAGTATTCCTTTGCCTTCCGTATTATATTTTCATAATGATACTGACGTGCCTTTTACTTTATACTACAATCCTGCAAGCTGATGACGAAGTTGAAGTTCTTGATAGGCCTGGGGATTTCTCAGATTTGCCTTCTGTGGCCATGGGTAAGTGACGCTTTAGTCCTGGTATTCTTTTACTTATTCCCCATGCGGAAAGACGACTAACCATGCATGTATCTTCACAGCTTTTCCAACCCTGACTCCAGTGGAGTCCCATATTTGCACACCGCCGGGCCCTTATGCTAGGCGTATGTCTGAGAGGATGGCGAAACAGAGTATTCATTCACTGGCCACTCTTATTGAAGACCTCCGTCCAGGCACTTCCGTCATCGCGAAGGAATTTGCTATCGAAACTAATGCTTCTTTGTCCGTACTTGCTACCTACCATGATGAGGCGATGGTGCGTACTTGGGTTGAATATTGCCGTCAAATGGAGGCTTCTCTACATGAAGTCGAATGCATACGCCTTCCCTCTGATATCTTATCTGTAAATACCAGCTTGCATAAATGGATTGATCGGTGTGCGGCCAACCTCCAATCTTGTGAAAAAAGGCTCAACCGGAAATTTTCATAGAGGGAGCTGGCCTCGAAAGCTTTGGGGGAACTTCAAGCCTAGCTCACAACCAAGACTACTTGGGCCTATGAAATTTGTCAGGTCCTTCAGGAGGCAATTACCGAGGTGGTGGCTCTCGATAAAGCTGTCATTTTCACGCGCCAAATGGTTGAGACTCACAAGACTGCTGAAAAAGATCTTGAGCATCAGTTTTCTTTATATCAATAACAACAGGCATGGGCAGGGGCTCTGCTTACAGTGCTGCTAGAGCTTGAGGCGGAGGTCCGGCGTAAAAATGACGATCTAGCTGGCTTATTGAATCGTCCACCGTATTAATTTTTTTTGTCGTTGTATCCCCCCTCTCTATTTTTATATCTTGTATTCATTTTGGTTTATGAATAAAAGACATATTTTATCTCATGCCTGCGCCTCTCTATCTTTTGATATCTTGATTTGGCACTAATTAGTTTATTCACTCATTTCGGAGTCTCTAATTTATTCACTCATTTCGGATTCTCTAGTTTATGTACTCATTTCGGAGTCTCTAGTTTATTCACTTATTTCAGAGTCTCTAGTTTATGTACTCATTTCGGAGTATTTTTAGTTTACCTCCCTTGGGTTTATAGGCAAACTTGCCCTAACGTTGTATGTAGATAACGCCCATTTTTTATGATAGGAGTCCGTTAGGTTTGTGGTACTAGGGTTTTAGTCCGTGGTACCGTCGCGTTGGCTGATATATTCCTCGATATGCGATCTTTAAGCCGCTGTTTGAGTAGCCCCATGACTGTCGTGTCTCTGATCTCTTCGGGGGCTGGACAAGACATCTTCAAGTAATCTCCTTAGGTCATATTACCGTTGGAAGAGCAAGCGTTAGGAATTTGCCATGACGCTTTTTACCTGAGGTTAGGCTCAATTTAGAGCCCCGATGAGTCATAACCACACCCTTCCAGGGTGGGATGACCTCCAATGGTCTTTTAAGCTTTATATGAGTTGCCGTTAAGATCCGAAACTGGGAATATGCCGTCACTTCGTTTCTTGCTTTAATGATGTCGCACCGATTCTTTGTTGAAGTAGGGTAGACATCTGTAGGACCTTTATGCTATGTGTATTGTAATTGAATTCCGGGGCTAGGAATATGCCATTGCTCCAATTTCATTTGATAGCTGCATTCGCATCCGGTTGAAATGAGGGGGAACGCCGAGATAGTCTCTAAGTTGTATATGAACTGTCAAGATTTGTAGTTAGAATTTTTCCATTACTCCATTTTTGTTTTGACCCTTGGGTCTTTTTTTTTATGATGACGTTGCGTCTGCATCCTGCTGGCATGAGAGAGTACGCCTGGATTGTCTCTAAGTTGTATATGAACCGTCAAGACTTGGTTCTCCTTTTGACGAAACGTGGTGGGAGAATATGGTGCCTTTTCATTTATTTGTGCCCATGGATCATATACAAGAGTCAATATGGACATACTTGCAGGGCAGAAAAGTTTCATTTTCATTTTTTATTATATATATATATTTTATTTTTCCGCGATGCTCTATCTTTTCAGCTTTTTATGTCGCGAAATTCGCGATTGCCCAATCATTTCGGCTATTTATCGCGGTGCCTAATCATTTCGGCCTTTTTATAGGATTTGAAGTCTGATCCCAATCTTGGCATCATCATCACTTCCACTGGAATATTGCCAGGAGCGAATCATCATTTGTCATGAGAGGACTTGAAATTTGACATCTATTTAGGCGTCAGCATCGCTATCACTGGAATATTGTTAGGAGCGAATCATCATTTTCCTTTATCGATTTGAACAAAGATGGCTTAGCAAACAGGGTTAGGATCCTGTCGACTATGGCTTTTTGACATTATGAGCCATAAGGGTCTCATAAAAGTATTTCTCTCTACAAGTCGAGAGAATATTATAGGTGTATTTTCTCGTTAGGAGTCGTGGGGATTCCTAAGTGATATTTTCCCTTGTTAGTCGTAAGGATCTTACAAGAGTGTTTTCTCCTTATAACTCGAGAGGAGTTACAAGTGTCGTTCACCATATGAGGATATTTCTCGCCATTGGTGGAACTTGGTGGGGAATTGTTTATTTATGCCCATGGATTGTATACAAGGGTCAATATTGGACCGCCTGTAAGGAAGCATTAGGGGAATATGACGGCTTAAGAACAGGTTTAGATCCATGTAGCTTAAGACTTTTGAATCCTACGAGCCGTGAGGGTCTCATAGAGGGAAATTCTCCTTACGAGTTTTCAGGATCTCGTAAGTGTAATTTCTCCTTAGGAATCATGAGGATTCCTAAATGTGTTAGTCCTTTGTGAGTCGTCGGTATTTTTTCCTTGCAAGGACGAAAGGACCCTGTAAGTGTATATTTTCTGTTTTGACGAGATAGTGCCCTTTCGGGTTTTCACAAGCTCGCTGGTAGTCCTGCTGTTTTTACTCACAGCGCCCTTTCGGATTTTCGTCCGTGCCCATTTCGCTTGTGGATATACCCTTTTTTTTACGCGGCCCGCAAGGTAACGCACCACTAGCTGTAGACCTCGGTCTTCCTTAAAGGACTACATAACATGAGACCCGGGAGAGTTATGAATCGTTTATGCTCGTGGATTGTATACGGTAATCGATATGGGGATTTACCGTAGGGCGAAACGTGTGAGTTTAAGGACATGATGGTCCTTTATCGCCATATTTTAGGGCAAAATGCTAGTTTAAGTCGTTCCGGTCCAACATTCCCGTTTTGGGGACGAACATTACTTTAAGGACGTTTCGGTCCCATATTAGTTTAAGGACGTTTCGGTCCGTTATTAGTTTAGGGACGTCTCCGTCCATGATCACCATTTTTGAGGCGGAATATTAGTTTAGGGACTTCTCGGTCCAACATTAGTTTAAGGACGTTTCGGTCCATCATTTCCTTATTTGGGGACGAATTTTAGTTTAAGGACATTTCGGTCCATTGTTAGTTAAAGGACATTTCGGTCCATCATTCCCATATTTGGAACGAATATTAGTTTAAGGACGTTTCGGTCCATCATTACCATATTTAGGATGAATATTAGTTTAAGGACGTTTCGGTCCATTTTTAGTTTAAGGATGTTTCGATCTATTATTCACGTGTTTGAGGGAATGCATTAGTTTAGGGACGTTTCGGTCCATTGTTAGTTTAAGGACGTTTCGGTCCATTATTCTCGTGTTTGAGGGAACGCCTTAGTTTAGGGATGTTTCGGTCCAATATTGTCGTATTTTGGGCCGACGGAGCATTTTGGATACTACTCTCAAAGTCCTGACTCAGGAAGATAGCGAGGGGACACAAGCGTTGTCATCTATCATTGACCTAAGTCATGACTCTTCAAGGGTATTAATTTTTGAGGAATCGGCTGTTTATTGACCGAAAGGGTCTTTCGCCATGCATATCCATGAGCAGGTAGGCTCCACCTTGGTAGACTTTGTCTATGATGTACGGGCCTTCATTGTTCGGCTCGAACTTTCCCCGTTTCACGCGATTGGGGATCATTGGTCTTTTGACTACTAGCACGAGTTCGCCTTGGCGGAATGTTCTCGGCCTGGTTAATCTTTTGTATGACCGTGTCATCCTTGCCTTATAAGCCTCCAGGATTTGCTGTGCTATAAGGCGAGTTTCGTCGATGGTGTCGAGCTCCTTGAGCCTAAGATGAGCATTTTCTTCATCTGTCAGCTCGTATCGAACCAGTACTCGTAGAGAGGGGAGTTCTATCTCCAGTGGGAGCACTGCTTCCGTGCCGAACACCAATGTGTATGGTATCGTATTCATGGCTGTCTTGAACGTTGTTCGGTACGTCCAGAGAGTTTCATGCAGCCTTTCGTGCCAGTCTTTTTTGTTTCTGGACACCGTCCTTTTTATAATCTTTATTAAGGTCTTGTTAAAAACTTCAGCTAGACCATTGGCTCGAGGATTATAGACTGAAGAGTATCTCCAATCTATTTTATACTGTTGTGCGAAGCGGCTTATTTTATTACTTCTGTAAGCTGGCCCATTAGCCGAGATTATCCATCGCGGAGTTTCGAACCGATAGATGACATTGGTCCTAAAGAAGTGGAGGATATTTTCCGTCTTCACCTCCCTCAGTGGTATTGTTTCTGCCCACTTAGAGAAATAATCGATCGTTGCCAATATGAACCGATGTCCTTTAGAAGACGCTAGTTCGATAGGGCCAATTATATCGGTTCCCATATTTCGAACGGCCAGCTAGACACTATTGGGTGTAGCGGATTTGGATATTGATGGATGAAGTCCCTGTGAATTTGGCATGAGTGACACTGCTTCGCATATTCGAGGCAGTCCTGGATCATCGTGGGCCAGTAGTAACTCATTCTTTTTATCTTCAGTTTCATCTTTGGCCCAGCTTGATGAGAACCGCAGAGTCCGTCGTGAGTTTATTGGACGACTTTCTTTGCTTCCTCCAGCCCCAGGCATCTTAGCCATAGATAGTCGAACGATCTCTTATATAGAGTATCATAGACAAAAGTGAAAGAAAAAACTTGTTTCATGAGCTAATGTCTAGATGACGCATTTTCGAGCGTTCGTTGGGACTTGAAGTAGTTTATGAAGACTTTCCTCCAGTCAATGACCTTTTCTTTGTCCTCTATTTGAAGGGCTACTTGTTCGGTCATTTCTTTTCCTTCGGATGGCTCTATTAGGTCTTCCAAAGACATATCTGTTGGCGCGAGAACCCTGCGGTTTTGCACAATGATCTTTACGTCATCGAGGTCCTCATCGGCCAGTTCCTTAGCCAATTTAGCCAATGCATCCGCTTTACTGTTTTCCGCTCGCGGTATATTTTCCAGGGTATAGTAGGGGATTTGTGTCAACAGTTGCTGCACTCTTTCGCCATACTTTATCAGCTCTGACTTGCATGTCTGATAGTCGCCATTTACTTGGCTAACGATCAGCTGGGAGTCTCCGTATATGAGGAGATTTTTGATTCCCATGTTGATAGCGATCTCAAGACCTGCTATCTGCTATCAAAGCTTTGAATTCAGCTTCGTTATTAGTCCTTGGCTCTATTGAGGAGATGGCGTAACGCAATATCTCTCCTTGCGGGGTCACGAAGACAAGGCCCACCCTGGTTTTGATTATAGGGGTGTTTTGCTTTCGCCTCTTTACGGAAGATGCTCCATCGAAGTAGAGTTCCCATTGGGACTCATTTTCTTCGTTGATTGCGTCGAACACATGTTCGTTTGGCAACTCGCAATTTATGGGAGAGTCGGCTGATATCGGATACTCTGCAAGAAAGTTGGCGATGGCCTGCCTTTTCACTGTTTTGAGGGGTCGATACGTTATCGAGAACTCCATCAGGAGGAGGGCCCATTTGGCAAGCCTTCCTGTTAGTATACCCCTTGACATTAGATATTTGAGAGGATCCACCTTCGATATGAGGTGGACCTCATGGGCCAAGGCGTAATGTCTGAGCTTCGTTACTGCGAAGATCAGCGCTAGGCAATACTTTTCGATAAGGGAATAGTTGTTTTTTGCCCTATGAGAACTCGACTTAAATAGTATAGAGCTCTCTCCTTTCTTTGATCGTTCTCTTGTGCCCATAGCGTGTGTAGAGAACCTTCAAGGGCCGTTGTATATAGGATAAGGGGTTTTCCCTTAACCGGAGCAGTCAATACCGAAGAATTTTGCAGGTGCTGTTTGATTTCATCCAGTGCATTTTAGCACTTTTGATCCCAGACGAACATGGTCCCCTTCTTCATCAAATGACTGTAGGGACAGCATTTTCCGGAAAGATTAGTTATGAACCACCGGATATATGCGAGCTTTCCTTGGAAAGACCGCAGCTGTTTGAGAGTTCTTGGCGTGGACATTTCCATAATTGCCTTGATCTTTGAGGGGTCGATTTCGATACCTCGGTGACGTATGATGAATCCTAGGAATTTTCCTGAGGAAACTCCAAATGCGCATTTTATAGAATTCATCTTCAGATTATACTTCCGAAGACGTTGGAACACTATTTTTTAGATGTTCCCAATGTTCCTCATGAGATTTGCTATTTACCATAAGGTCGTCGATGTAGCATTCGACAATCTCATGGATGAGGTCATCGAAGATCTTTGTCATGGCCCTCTGGTAGATAGCGCTAGCGTTCTTCAAACCGAAGGGCATTACTTTATAGCAGAATATGCCCAATGGGGTCCGGAAGGCGGTATGCTTCTGGTCTTCAGGATGCATTTTTATTTGGTTGTATCCTGAAGATCCATCCATGAAGGAGAAGTCCTCATGGGTAGACGTGTTATCGATCATAAGCTCGGTAACGGGAACTGGGAAGTCGTCCTTCGGTCAATCTTTGTTGAGGTCCCGAAAGTCCACACAGATGCGTACCGTCCCATTTTTCTTCATCACCGGAACGATGTTAGCGATCCAGTCAGGATATTGAACTTCTTGGATGAAGCCGGAGTCGATTAGTTTCTTGACTTCAGCGTTGATACTCATCTCAAGTTCGAGTCGCATCCTTCTTGGTGCCTGTTTGATTAGCTTTATACCTGGCGATATCGCCACTTTATGTACTGCCACTTTTGGATCTAGACCCGGCATTTCAGAGTAGTTCCAGGCAAAGCAAGTTTTATACCGCATAAGCATGTCTTTTAACGTGGCCATCTGTTTTTCAGATAGTGACTCACTGACGAACATTGGCCTCGGATCATTTTCCGTCCCTAAATAAATATTTCTTAGGTTGTCCGCCGTGGTGTGTATCCCATTTTCCAGCTCTTTTGGTGCTGGTGGAAACTCTGAGATTACCTCGTCCGAGTCTTCATTTGCGAAGCACCTGTAGAGGTTATTCATAGTATCTTGCCCTCTCTGTTTTGAGAGTGTTATCATATGGCAGGTACGAGTTCTCTTCCATTCTAGATGTTGAGCTGGTCCTATCCTGACGGTATACGTCCTTTTTGGCTCGTGCTTTTGCGGCGGGGTTACCCTCCAGCTGTCGGATAATGTAAACCTACCTTGTCGATATTGATCTTCTACCCAGTCTTTGAAGGTGAAGTAGTCTTCGAGGGGATGACCTATTACTCGGTGATAGGAGCAATAATCCAGATGATGGACCTTGTTAATTTGTTCGGGGTGCCAAGACTCCGGAATTGTCATCATTTGGTGCTTCATGACAATGTTGGATATTTTCCTTGTCTTGTCTTGAGAGAAAGAGTATTCCCGACCCATCTTCTTTATAAAGGACGGGATCCAATCGAGATTTTCTCGATTGAACGGCGTCCTTGATCCGCTTTGTTGTCTTCGAATGTTGCTTGCATTCTTAGCACTGTTTTTGCCTCCATTTCGGGATTTTCCCCTTTCGCGAGAACATACAGTGGGCCGGGGATGAAGAGCTTTACAGTCTTTTTTCTCCGCAAATTGTTGACTAAGTCGCTGCGTCTTGGCCTTTTCATAAATGGCCATTTCGCGGCTGTGATTGTCCCGGCTCATTTGACAAGCTCTTTTTATTAACTTGTCAATTTGTTCTTCCAGCGACTGACTTAATATTTTTAGAGCGGGGTCTCACTCTGATTTGACGTCACGGCTATTTGGAAGAGCATTTTCCACCTTACCGGAGCTGTTTACGATGCGGCATCTGTGGATCTGCTCCCGTTTCTTAGACCGGACGTATCCGGCCCAGTTGTCTCCATCTTTCCGTTGGGCATCTTTGGCTGGGTCCTTGAAATATCCCAAATCTTTTTATAGAATTAGGCTTGTCAAACAGTTTGTTCGAGAGGTACACCTTGGCATCTTAATAGTCTTTTCAATCCCTCCGCGTAATATCTTAGCAGATGGATGGGTTGAAGCCTGTCGAGTGCAAAATCAGCACCATGACAGACTTCTTTTTCTACCTTGGTCTCCGTAGATTGGTAAAAGAGGATCTCCTTTTCACCTCTTTGCCTAGTAGGTACGTAGAAGGCTTGTAGCTCTTGTATGCTGTATGTATCTAGCGCATCAAGTTCCTTGTAATACCGAGATGGAGTCATTGCAATTTGTAGACTCTGATCTATTCCGGCGAAGGTTTGCATTGACGGGCGGACAGAGAACACTGAGTTGGCCTCGTCCTCAGAGTCGCTGCCAAAGACCAAAGTAGGAGTAGATGGTCCGGGCTTATTATTTTCTTTCTAGGGTTGTCCCGAGTAGACTATTTCTTCATCTTCCTCGGTATCTCTCCCAAAGATCGGGATAGTGGTAATGGATTTCTGTTTGTTCTCCGGCTTGTGGCACCTTTTAGTATCCTCGAAGTCTGGTAGGAAGTACTTTGCGTCTTCGTATTTCCGGATTTCGTTTACGGAGAACGGATTTAGCTCTCCCGTGATGGTGTACTCCGAACCATCCTTGAAATACTTCATACACTGATGTTGTGTAGAAGGGATGACATTATACCGTGTAACCAAGACCTTCCGAGCAAAGTATTATAGCAAGTCTTAGCATCAATGACATGAAATTTGGTGTCAGTGACGAGCAGCCCGAAATGTAGCGTTAGTATTACGGACCCAAGTGTCCGTGATGACTGTGAATCGAACCCAGAGATGGTAATTTTATCTCGGACAAGGTGCTAAACGTTTATGCAAATCTTCTTTAGCACTCTCACGTTGAGAAGGTTAACGGAGGATCCGTTGTCGATAAGGATTTTCCCTATCTTGATATCGTGGAAGTACCCGGTGACGTATAATGGGCGGTTATATTCGCACGTACTGAGGAGATCTTCATCGCTGAATGTAATGTCATCCGTGTGGACCTCTGCCAGTTCATCCTTCATCTTCTCTTCTGTGAAGAAAGCTTGGAACTGATCGGGCTCTTGTAATGTCTTGATCAGAGAATCTTGTGTCTCTTTGGACAGGAAGAGAGCATCCAATATGCTCAGTTATGAGGGTATTTTCCTCAGATGTGCTAGGATATTGTAATCCACCTTATTTTTCTTAAATGGGTCTTTTGCGGTGAGCTCTTTGACTGCTTATTCATCAAGGGCAATTTCCTCAGAGATTTTCCCTTTCCCTTTGTCTCTTTTGCTCGAACCTTTGTTTGTAGGTCCGAGATTCTTTTTAGGCAGCGTGCGGTTACGCAGCTGAATATTTTTGCAATTCTTCTCCTCCTCTTCTTTTTCGGAGGCGGAGTCTTTGAATAAATAGCTGAGGGGTGTTTCGTCCTCAGAATCGCTCCCGAAGGTAAAAACTTGGGGGTTTTCCCTTTACGAACCAGTACCAACCATATGACAGTTGCCAATCGTTTCTTCATGCGCGTTTGTCGTACTATTTTGCTGCTGACGGGCACGAGCTTCGCGCCTCATCCTCTTGAAGTGTTTTTGATGGGCAACATATCCTTGCCACCACTTCTTGAAGGCACTACATTCCTCGGTGGGATGTGTGACCTTCCGATGATATAGATAGTAGTTTGGGCGTGCTTTTTCTCCATCGAGGCATATGATCCCAGGAGTATTCCTTATGAGAGGTGGCAGCTTCATCCTCATTGACAGGGCTTTGGCGAACTGCTTCTTTGTTTTTATTTTGCTCTTATTTGTAGCAGGTGTGCTTTGGTTTGGTCGGAGTACTTTACGACTCATCCTTGCCGTAGCTTCTTTATCCCGACGCTGATGCTTAGCCTTTTCGTATATGGCTGTCTCATGTTCTCGGTCAATTTTTCTCTTTTGAAAGGTTTTGTTTAACAACCTCTCATTGGGTCTTCTGACAGTCCCGGGGATTTTAGCGCCGATTCTGCCCCCAGTTCCTCTGCGTTGTTTTCTGACGCTGAGAGAGACTCTTTGTCATATAACAGCGAATGGGAAACTATGTGGCAACTTTCTACACGGTCTTCGGTGTCTTCTGATGAGTTATTTTCTTCATCGTTGTCACTATCTTCGTCCTCAAGAATATATTTGAGGAACTCTTCGAGCGTGACCAGTGTCCGCACCTTCTGGTTGTACTCCTCTAGCGCATCAATATATTTTTGTAGATCTATGCGCTTGTCGTCATACTGGGCAGGCTGCATGGGCTTTTTGGTCTTTTTCTTCGAAGACTTTGAAGGCATGACTTGGGGTTTTTTCCCTTCATCAACAGTTTTTGGTGCAGGACGAGATTTTAGCATCCCTTCGACGATTTCGAGTTCAAGTGGTCTTTTCCACCTGAATGCCAGACACGCTTGTAGATCTCTCAGGATTCTTTTGGTTTTTACTGAAAAAACGACTTCCCATGGAGTTTCTTCTACGAATGAGCATGATGCCCCCTACTCATCCACCTTTTTTGGAGTGTGCTCCTGGGGTGGGTTTACCTTCCAGTTATCAGACAGCGCGAATTTCCCCTGTTGATACTGGCCTTCGACCCAGTTTTTGAAGATGTAGCAATCTTGAATTGGGTGGCTCACCATTCTATGATAGGAGCAGTAGTTGGGGTTGTTGACATCGCCAGGTTGCGGTGGACGCCGCGTGTCTGAAAATGTGATGAGTTTATTATGCATTGCCAATTTGAACAGTCTTCTCATTTTGTCACGGGGAAACAAGTAAGCGCGTACTAGTCTTTCCTCCAAGGATGGGCGCGGACGTGACTTGTTTTGGCGAGCAGTCGGTTTTGGGCCACTCGGTTGTTGTTGCGTATTGGCAACGAAGGCTGCTTTCTCTTTACTCTTAGCATTTCGAGGGTTCTTATTTGAGGAGGAAGGCTCATAGCCCATCTGATCTATTTGGGCCAGTTTATCTATCAGAGTCTAGAAGGTAGTTGGTTTGAAGAATGTTATGAACTGGGACACAGCCGTCTGAGGATCAAGGTCCCGATGAACATGCCTACGGCGGGAGACTCTTCAATGCACTGTTCGCAGTTAGACCACAGGTTCCGCCACCGGATCGCGTATTAGACCCATGTTTCTCCCGGCTTTACCCTGGCAATGATTAATGCCGTGATCAGAGTGCGTTCACTCGCGCTGGCGAAACACTGTGTAAACAGCAGTTCCATCTCTGTGAATGTTTTCACGGGGTCATTTGGGAGCTCCGAGTACCATTCAAAGGACGTTTCTGACAGGCTGCCAACGAACTTGCGAAGCAACAATTTGTCGTCGCCTCCAGTGTTTCCGCACAGAGCTCTGAATTGCGCGACGTGCTGGTGAGGGTTGCCAGTCCCTTTGTATACATGGGACTTGAGGATCGTGTATCCCGGCGGGTATTTAATTTGATCATACCAGCCAGGATATGGTTGCCCGGTTCTGACAATTTGGCCAGCGGCTTCATTAGCTTGATGAGCTCATATTTGCTGAGCAATGTAATCATCAAGGGCGGTCTTAGAGATCGTTTCCTCCTTGGCTGCTGACAAGGCCGGAGGAGGGTTTGATTTTTCCCCTCTGTCATCTTCGATGATTATCGGTGGATCTTCGGCCAGGGGTTCTGGCTGGATCATTATTCCAACCATGTCTTGGAACAAGAAAGCCATTTGCTTCATATTAGCAGCTTGCTCAGCGGTTTCTTTGTCTTTTCTCTCGAGCACCCTTCGCAGAAACTCTGTATCGGTCTCTTGCTCTTGGCGCTGTTCAGCCTCTTTGTCCGGACTTGTTTCTGTCCAGTGAGTGTCGTCATTTTGTTCAGCATTTCTTAGACCTTTTGTTGTTGCTCATGAGCCTTTGTCAACGACCGAGTTTGCGGTCGGTTACTCACCGAAGCACGGCTCCCTTCTTGCCCATTGGTCATATAGACCGTCTGGACGATAATGCCCCCAGACTTAGGGCGTTTGGATCCATTGCCTTTAGAAATTGCCGCAGGCGGTAGAGTTTTCTCCAGCCTCGTTCTTTTATGGGAGATTGGAGTTAAAGAAACCGTTATGACAGGCACCTGCTTAGGAGAAGTCCTCCGTTGTATGGCGGAGGAGTAGTCCTTTTCTTGTCGAGCCTTCGATTTCTTTAGTCGACGAGAGTAGTTTTGATCAATCACAGAGTCCTGGACTTTTCACCAGACCCTCTGGATTTGTGAGGAGAGCTTCTGATGAAGCCGCTTCAGCTTTGCCTGCACTATAACTTCTGCAGGTAGGGGTGATTTCTTTAGCACCGCCGTCGGGGAGTTTTTACGCACCCTTCTAAGTGGATCAAAGTTGTTTCCGCTTGGAACAACAGCGTAGACTTCCACCTTTGGAGCTGGTGGGGTGAGTCTAGAGGGGGAGTTTCCCTCAGCTTCTCTCACTCGGCGCCAGTGGCTATGTCGAGCGTGCCTTGTTGAAAAGACCGCCTTAGTTTTGAAAGCGGCTTCATCACGCCCCTGGTTTTGCTGAAGAGCTGCAATTGGTGTCAGCCTGTTGAAAACCGATGTCCTTGTTAAAGTTTGAGGAGGACCGTCCAATCTTTTGAAGACCGACATTTTGAAGGGGGAGCACTTTTGACGGCTTCGCCTGTAGTAGGAGTTGGGAGGGCTAGCCGTTTTGGGGTAGCCCCTTCAGGTATCACGAGCTTCTTTGCGGGCCTGTTTGAGTTCTTTCTTGGCCTGTTGAAGACTGAAACACCAGATTTGGATGGCCCATTGAGAGGAGTCGTTGTGGTTACCAGTCAATCGAAGACCGACCTTTTAGGAGCTTCTTCTTGCGGCGCTGAGGAACCGAAACTCACCGGTAGGAGCATGGTCCCAAAGAACAATCCAGTAGTGGCTTGTGTGACTTACCCTACAGGTATTGAAAAAATAAAGGCCGTGTTGGGCCTATAGGTCACTCTTCCGGTTGAGGTGGAGAGGGAGTTGGTGCTACATGAAGTGCAGTTGAAAGCCATTGATTTTCTGTACAGAAGTAAGACACCAAGTTTTAGTACTTCGAATCCAAGGGCAACCATAGCGAGCCGCAATTTTGTTCGCGAAACACGACACACGAAATGTGGAGTGGAAAGAAGAAAAGGTTCCACCGGGCATGCCAGAATCTGTTCACCGCCGAAAGACCGTATCGAATCATCGGGACGTCTGGCCTGAATTTGGGGGCAGACGCTATTTGGACTTCTCCATCCACCTCTCCGAATATACCAAGTTGATTTATGGCACCGTATATCGAAGGTTTGGATAAATGTGACCGATATAGCAGACTTTATCAGATTCTCCCTTATTTATGAGGGGGTTTTGGTTGTGGGGACGCTCTTCTCTGCAGGCGCAAGCCCCTACAGTTAATTACGTTATCGCGTTGCGATAACCACTTTCTCCTTCTCCAGTAATTCACTTTGTGTTGTGTGTTTATTTTGTTTATTTTAGTTGCCCTTGGATTGTATACGGAGACTAATTTATGTCGTCGCTCGTAGGGCGTGGACCAGTCCAAATCCATATATTTTAGATTTGGGTTTCGATTTTGAACTTCGGTTATATATTCCTTTAGTTCAAAAATATTTTGTTTTATTTAAGAACCGTTAATCTAGTTTGAGATTAAGATCAACTTAAATATATGAGCATTTGGTTCAGTTTATTTTTAACTAAGGATACGTTAGTCTTATTTTAGACTAAGATCAACTTAGCAACATTTTAAGGATCATTTTACTTAAGATCCAATAACAGAGCATTTGGACTCAGTTGCAAGAAACTTCAAAGATTTAGCCAATTTGGGCTTGGTCTACTCGATCTTGGGCCTTCCTTTTTGTTTTACTCAGGAGTGTTAAGCACTTATTTGTAGCTCTGGTTTTCACGTGTGAAACACGTGAGGCGCTCATATATGGGCGCTGCCCAATCAGTGCTAAGCACTCAGTCGTTTTGACTGACTATAGAGTGCTAAGCACTTTGTATGACACTCACGTGGGAAGCACGTGAAGCGCTGAGCATTGATTTTGGGTTTTGTTTGTTCACCCCTTTTTCTCTATACAGAAGTGCTAAGCACTTGGTTAGAGCTCTGGCGCTCACGTGTAAAGCGCGTGAGGCATTTAGCCTTTTCATTTTGGGCACTCATATGGGAAACTCGAAAGGCACTATAATAGTGCTAAGCACTAATTTTTCTCTGGTGCTCACGTGTGTTTCACGTGAGATGCCAAGTTCTTTTTCTTTATAGGGGTTTAATCTCTGTTAATGACATTTTGGCCATTGATGATCATCAAGATCTCTATTTTGAAGATCTTGGATCGTTTTTTCTTTATTGGAGAACTAAGTTTTTCTTTTTATAAGAACTAAGTTCTTTATGTAGGGTTAAACCCTAATTTCGGAGGAATTAAATTCCCAGAACACATGTTCTTTTCTTTTCTCTTTCTTTTTAACCTAGTTCTTTTCTGAATCTTTGATTCTCAAGAAAAAGATCTTCCCGATGAGAATTAAATTCTCAACTTGTAAGAGACTTATCTTGTGGATCTCTGATTCAGAGAAAGAATTAAATTCTTAAGAAGGGTTAAACCCTTGTATTAGGTAAAGGAGATGTTTTGATCTCGATACTTTTTTTTCTTTACCTAGGATTTGAGAGGAGGCAAGTCTTCTTGTTTATTGAGAATTAAATTCTCTTTTTATTTTGAAAGCTTTCTGTATTTTTCAAAAGCTTATTGGGGGGTTCCCTATATATGTCTGTCTGTGGTCTCGGGTCCCTTATATAGTAAAGGCAAATTGTTAATTAGTTTTGAGAAAATCTCTCATTGAGAGATTCTAATTTATTCGGGGGATTTTACCCACCATTGGATTTTTGATCCAATGATTTTTGTTTTACAAAATATATTTTCTTGTTTTTAATAAGATTGGGGAAATATTTCCCATATACAGAATTTTATTCTATCAAACGGTGATTTTCAATCACCATTGGATTTTTAATCCAAGGGCTCTCGGTTTAACAGAGCACAATCTTTCTCTGTTTAGAAAGATATAGGAAATATTTTCCATCTCATTGGATCTTTGATCCAACAACTTTCTGTTTAACAGAAAACATCCTTCTCATTTAGAAAGATCAGGGAGATATTCCCCCTATTAGAATTTAATTCTATATTTGGTGATTTTTAATCACCCTTGGATCTTTGATCCAATGGTACTTTATTAACAGAGAATATTTCTCTTTTGGAAAGGTCAAGAGAGGTATTTTCCCAAGAGTAGAATTTAATTCTACATAAGGAGGCGCCCTCACGTGTTTAACACGTGAGGCTTATTTAGCCTTTTTCATTTAGCGCCCATATGCCTTTCATATTGCATATGGGCGCTCACGTGTTCAACACGTGGGGTCAATTTGGTTTTCAACCATTTATTCTTAGCACTTATATGCTTTGCACAGCAAATAGAATTTAATTCTTTGTATAGAGTTTAACTCTATCTGAAGCTAATGTTTCAAAAGGGTGTTCTCACGTGTTTAACATGTTGACCCCAATGTGGGTTTTTTAATCTGTTTATTTAGTGCTATATGCTTTACACATGGCGCTCACGTGTTTAACACGTGGGGCCTGCTTAGCCTTTAGTTGCTCGCTTTCAGCGCATATCTGCTTTTACATATAAGCGCTCACGTATTTAACACGTGAGGCTCAAAACGTAGGGAACTCTCTCCCTTTTTATAAGGGAACAATAGAAATTCGTGAAATACTTTCTCGATAGTCTTCGAGTGTGTATTTCATTCATAAATTTTGTGAACAGCAAGCACCGACAACGATATATTCTGTCTCGGCCGTCGAGAGAGCAACGAAACTTTGTTTCTTGGAAATCCAAGATACGGGACAATTTCCTAGAAAGTGACATATGCCATTTATGCTCTTTCGATTTTTGAGACTTCCAGCATAATCTGCATCATAATAACTTGTCAAATGAAACAAGTTGTTATTAGGATACCATAATCCAAAATTTATGGTTCTTTTGAGATATCTAAGGATTCGTTTAACTACTGTCAAATATGATTCTTTAGGGTTGACTTGGAATCTTGCACATAAATATATACTAAATATGATATCGGGTCTACTGACGGTTAAATAAAGTAGACTACCTATCATGCCACGATAAATTTTAGTGTCAATATCTTGACCCTCTTTATCGTTTGTGAGTTTAGTGTTTGTAGCCATTGGTGTTTCACATGTCTTTGGGTTTTCTAAGCCAAATTTCTTTATCAACTCCTCAGTATATTTGGCTTGATTAATGAAGATGCAATTATCCATTTGTTTAATTTGAAAACTAAGAAAGTAATTAAGCTCACCCATCATGCTCATTTCAAATTCGTCTTGCATGGATTTGGCAAAATCTTCACAAAGACTTTCATTTGTTAACCCAAAAATGATGTCGTCAGCATATATTTGGACTAAAATTATATATTTGTTAAAAGTTTTAGTGAATAATGTTTTATCCACTACACCTTTCGTGAAACCTATATTTTCTAGGAATGAACTTAGACGTTCATACATGCACATGGTGCTTGATTGAAACCATAAAGTGATTTTCTTAGCTTATAGACATGATCGGTAAATTTATGATCTTCAAAACCAAAGGGTTGAGATACATATATTTTTTCGTCTATTTGACCATTTAAGAATGCACTTTTAACATTCATTTGAAAGACTTTGAAATTCTTATAGCAAGCGTATGCTAAGAGGATACGTATTGCTTCAAGTCTAGTAACTGGTGTATAGGTCTCGTCGTAGTCTATTCTTTCTATTTGGTTATATCCCTGACCAACTAAGTGGGCTTTGTTCCAACAACTTTACCTAATTCATTAAGGTTATTTTTAAATACCCACTTAGTTCCTATTATGAGTTTATCTTCTGGTCTTGGAACTAAATTCCAGACGCTATTTCTTTCAAATTGATTAAATTCTTCTTGCATGGCTATTATTCAATTTTCATCATCAATAGCCTCGTTAATATTTTTAGGTTCTATCAGGGATATAAAAACTAAGTTAATACAAATATTGAATACTAGTGTTATCTTATTATAGACCTGATATGCTTTGTTGGTCATGGAGTAACCAACAAAGATACTTTCGTCACATTTAGACTCAAATTTTCCTAAATCATCTAGCGTATTTAATATAAAATATTTACATCCGAAAACTTTAAAGTATTTTATATTTGACGCTCATTTGTAAAGAAATTCATAGGGGGTCTTCTTGAGAAACTTTCTAACACTAACACGGTTTATGATATAGCATGACTTGTTTGCTGCTTCTGCCCAGAAATACATGGGCAAATTGTTCTCATTTATCATGGTACGTGCCATTTTTTGTAAGAAACGGTTCTTCCTTTCAACAACAATATTGTGTTGTAGTGTACTAGCATATGATAACTTATGCTTGTATCTTTTCTTGTTACAATAATTTTCGAAGAGATTATTTCCAAAGTCTCCTCCATGATCACTTCTGATCATGGAAATCCTAAAATTTATCTCATTTTGAATCCGTTTAGAAAAGAATTTGAAGACGTTAAAGGTTTCGTCTTTGGTTTTTAAGAAAGAACACCCACGTAAACCTAGAATAGTCGTCAATTACAATATAAATATAGTACTTACCGCCTAGAATCGCATTCCTACTTGGACCAAATAAGTCCTTGTGAATCAGTTGTAAAGTTAAGTCGGCAGAAACTTCATTTTTTGGTTTAAACGAAGTTTTGGTTTGTTTTCCTTTAAGACAAGCCTCACATTGTTTATCTTTTTTGTATTTTAATAATGGAATGTTTTTAACTAAATTATTTTTAATTATTTTAAATCAAATATCCATTGACGCATGACCTAGCCTTCTATGCCAAAACCATGAGTCGTCGTTATTTACAACTAAGCATTTTAAATCATTATTGTTAAAGTCATGTGTGTACATTATATATTTTTTTGTAATGTTTTCCCGTTAAAATAGTTATATTATTATAAATTATTTTACATAAGTCTTTTTCAAATACAACGTTATAATCCTTATCACAGAATTGACTAACACTAAATAAATTGTGTTTTAAATTATCTACTAACAAAACATCATGTATTATAATAATATTAGAATTATACTTAAATGAAATAGTATCTTTACCGATGATATTGGCCTTTTTATTATCGCCAAATGTCACGGTACCACCATCTTCTCTTGATAGTGTTTGGAAGCAGTTGATATTTCCTGTCATGTGTCTCGAGCAACCGCTATCAAGAATCCACTTCTGTAACATTTTGAAAATTTTATATATTATTTATAATTTAAAGAGGGATATTATGAGTTTTACGGATATGATAACCAGGGTGGATTGAGTTTTCATTGATCGGTATAATTATATATACCTTCTTTTTGGAATTTAATTAAAATAAATAAATAAATAAAAGTTTATTTATAATTATGAGGACATATGTCTAATGGGGTTTTTCTTTAATTGCTTTTAAAATAATGGTCTCTACAAACCATTTTACTAAAACTAAGTTTTCCTTCCTAATTTTACACTTAAGGTGCTATGGCATGCTAATGGGGGATTAACTTTTTCATTTATGTTTTAATGGTTGATTAAATATTTTGGAAAGAGAGAAAGGAAGACATGGAGGCATGGCTGGAATATGGTTGTTAAAATATTGTGAATGAGAGAGAGAGAATGAGAAGGGTTATGGCTTGGCACAACCATCCATATCATAATTTTCTCATCTCCATTTCTTCTTCTCTTCTTCCTCTCCTTCTTCACCTCAAAACTCCCTTCACCCACACAATCATACACCAAAATCATATTTTTCTTGGTGCAACCCTCTTCTTTTGTCAAGACCTTCAAGCTTGATCCCTTGGTAGCCCCTATGGCATGGTTCTTCTCCTCCTCCTTCAAATTCAAGAGAGGTGAAATCTCTTGTTTCCTATGTTTTTACAAATTCTTGCCATGACTAACTTATTTTGGAGCTAATGTTTATATTTTTATAGTCTTGAACTTTCAAAGGTGGATTTTTATGTGGATATGAGTTAAGTTAGTGCAGTAGGTGGTGGTTTAGTGTTCACAAACTATTTTGACATGGTTAGGAGTATTTAGATACAAGTTTTGTTGATTTCAAAAGTGTTAAGTTTTATAAACATGGTTTTCACTGAGTTTTTGAAGTTTAAATAAATTATGGAGCAACTTGGTGTCTTTATTCTTGCCAGTACCTTAGATCACTACTCATCATATATAGAGCTTGCCATATTATTTCATATCATACTATATTCCAGTCAATACTTTAAATCACTGCTCATCACATATCTACATGCATTATACCACTGTTCCGTACCTCTTAATTTGTTCCATTATTGCCATATTCTTATGCGATAGTGTTTTCATGGGATTCCTGTTTTTTTTTAGATTTGAGAAACCGCGATGTGATTTATAAAATTTAAGTATGTTTTAAAAATGTGGCTTTATCTTGATATGATGATTTGGCGTCCACCATGAGTTTTCTTGTTTTGATGATACGAGTATTATCCGAAATCGAGGAAGGGTCCGAGAGACCGATTACAGATACATGGTGGACCAGGTACGACATCAAGGGGTTGGAAGTCCGCAGGGAGGTACGGAGAGCCTAACGAGGTGGATCGATACCGGAGATAAATTAGAGCACAACAGATATCCGGGAGATACCGACCGGGGCTATCGATATCGATAGAGGACCAGTCTGACGAGACGGTGCCTATGATATCCGAGTTTTACGTATCAATACTGGACACAGGTTTTATGATGATTTAGAGTATCGATACTGAACACTCGGTTGACAGTGATTTCGAGTGTCAATGATGGACACTCACTTGATGATATATGTATATATATGTGTTTATATTCGTTATCACATAGTATGATGGTATTATACTGTATGATCCAGGTAGATCGTTGTGCATTTCGATTTCTACCTTATGATATTTTCTACTCATGAGTTGACAACTCACCCCCGTTATACCTTAGTTTCTTGCAAGACTGACCGCTTGAATCAGTAGCGGCTTGCCGGCACGCTTCTTCTTCTTCGGGTGATTGCCTTGGTAGATGGGTTATATTCTAGATCGTAACCGCCTCTTGTTTATGTATATTATTTTATGATCTAGTTAAAAACTCCATCGACCAAAAACTTGTATATTTTTTGTGGACTTAAAGACGATATTTGTACATTATTCTTTTAGATGTTGAGTTTAGATATAGTCGACTTGATGATATTTTTAGTATTTTTCTTACTTGTTCTTGTGCTGATCTTCGCCTTGAGCGTCGTATATTACTGCGTGGTTGTGTTTCCGCCGATTAGGCGATGAGATAATTCCTGATTGAGGACGTTGATATTATTTACATGTATGTACTGGTTTTTATCAAAATTTACAAAGGAGGTGCGGCCAAAATTTTAAATGACGGAAATGTTTTCAAACCTTAATCTAGAAACCCACTTGTGTTTTCAAACAAACTTTACTTATGCCTTAAAAAGGAACTTGATTTCATTTAATAACCCTTTTCCAAAACTTCACCTCCACTATTTTCTTTAAAAGGTTTAGATTCCTGGTTTTTGGCTTACTTGGCTTACAGTGGGGTCCTATAGACTTCACGCGATTCAAGTGCCGGTCACGTGTCTTTTCCGGGTCGTGACAACTTCTCTTTATGTGATCTGGGATTCTACAAAACAAGAATACGGAGGTGTGACCTTAGAAATCCATTTCATTCTCGGTCCACTGGGGTTAGGAGTGAAATGATATTTATATGAAAAAATTAACTTTATTTGACAATATCTACTAATATGATCTAATTTACCACAATAATTAGAAGTTACATATGCAAATCTATTTCTATCTTTATATATTTTTGATTTTTTAATAAACTTAATATGTTTTTCATATTTGGAATTATCATGAAAACCGACATATTGACGTTTATAATGATTTACACATATTCTTAGCATAACGTTAAGATTATCTTTAGTTTTAGTAAACTCTATGATTATATTTTCTTTAATTTCTAATTTTCTTTTTAAATTAAGCATTTCATTTTTCAAAGAAAATATAGTATTATTAATTTTAGAAACTTCTTCTTCTTTTAAAATTAGATTTTCTTTTAATGTCTTATTTTCATGAACTAATCTTTCTTTTTCTTTTTCTTTTAAATTATTATTTACCCTAAGATTATTTTTTAGTTGTTTATATTTAATATTGATTTTCTGATAACTATCTTTTAAATAAAAACACAAATTAATTAAATTATGTTTATCTAATTTTTTTATATTAAGAATATCATCACTTATATCGTTGTCGTCAATCGCCATGAAGCACATGTTGGCGACTTCTTCGTTTTCTAATTCACTCGAATCGGAATCATCCTAAATGGTTTGGAATGCACGTATCTCCGAATCTTTCTTCCACTTTTGTTTATCTTTTTTGAACTTGGGGTTCGGACAATTTGCCTTGAGATGTCCTTCTTTGTTCCATTCAAAATATCACATTGTTTTGAAAGTGTTGGCCTGTTTATTAAAAGAGTTTCCTCTTGCCTTAAAAAACCTTTTGAAATGTCTTGCAATGTTTGTCATTTCTTCGTTGTCGCTCTCATCATCGCTTGATGAGATTGGCTCTTTAACTTTATTGATCAACGTTTTGAGTGCGATATTATTTATTTGATTGTTCTCCTTTGTCTTGATATTATCAAGTTGCATCTCATAAGTTTTCAACTTACCAATGAGAGTGTCAACACTCATGTTGCTCATATCGTTTGCTTCTTTTATAGCGGTAATTTTAGGTTGCCAAGATAAGGTTAGTGGTCGAAGAATCTTATAGTTCTTTTTTTTATTTACAAACTTTTTACCTAAATTATATAACCATGTTACTATATTGTTAAATCTAGAGTACATTGAATCAATTGATTCGTTTTCTTTCATAGAAAACATTTCGTTCTCGTGCATTAACATATTAATTTTACTTTCTTTTATTTGGCTCGTATCCTTATATGCAGTCTCGAGAGTTCTCCAGATTTCATATGTCGTTTGACATATGGAAATTCTATTGAATTCCTCTAGAACCAACAAGAAGTGAAGGGTATTCATAGTCTTGATATTTAATCTCATAGATTATTTTTCTACATCAGAATATGGTTTCGTAGTAGGAATAGCGAAGATTTCATCTATAATATCTAAAATATTTAAGTATATACATTGTAAAAAGATTCTCATTTTAGTTTTCCAAAATTGAAAATTAGTGCTATTGAAAAGTGGGGGCCGTGTGGTGGATTGGCCCTCTAGTTGATTTGCCATTGAGATCTAATGAACACTAGATATTAATATAAAAACTGAGCAATCTGCTCTGATACCAATTGAAAATATCTTAGAGGGGAAGGGTGAATAAGGTGTTTATAATGTATATGACAAATTTTAAGAAATTACTTACTTTAAAAAAGATTATTAAGTTTTTGCGAAATATAATTAAACCAAGTTTTTAAACAGAGAAACTTAATAATGATAATCACAAAAATTGCTAAAAAATAAAAAGAAGAAATCAATCACAAACACAAGGATATATTGACTAGGGTTCACCACCTCCTGTGGCTAATCCCTGCCTGAGTCTCCTACTCAGGATTTTTCCACTGTATGTGTGAAGTACACAAATCTCACTTCACAGGGATGTGTAGAAACAAGATATCCCTTTTCATAAGGATCAATCACTCAAACTGCGATTCTCTAAGAAACAAGTTTTCTTCCTCTTTAGATCATGATTTTCTCCGCACTTTTCTCTCTAATCTACGTCTCTTTAGGAAGATATATTTTTCCACTCCGAATCTATAATTCAAGTGAAAGGAGAAGCACCCCTTCTCTTGGGCTATAATTCGTTTTTATTACAAACGATTTCGCTCACTCACAATCCTATTAATTTCAAAGATTATAACCGGTTTGGCACTAGGATTGTTTTGAGAGATTTGGAAAAGTTCAAAGCTCTTAAGAAAATGAAAATTTTGAACAAGTTAAAACGTGAAGAACACGAAGATTTTCAGAAAGATTTACAATGAATTAGTTGTTTTGAGTTGTGAGATCTCAATGGTATTCATAGAGAATCGAATGGAGAGTTATTGTAACTGCCAAAAACTGCCATAAAACAATTAATGACTGTTTAGAGGAAATTAAGAACAAATTTGGCGTAAGTGTCCATTCGTTTCAAAATTTACTGCCCATCGTGACGTCAGAGGCAGACGTCAGCTATACAAAAATTTATTCTGGTGACATCAGGGGTAGCCGTCACTGAGAACTTAAACAGAAAAATGAAATTCAGAGATTTGTTCTACTGACATCAGTGGTTCAAATTTTTCTTACACGGACGTCAGTGACTGACATCGGTGTTTTGTCATGGATGAAATATTTGAATTGAACTTTGGCAGATTTGAGATCCAACGGATAAGTTTAATGTCTCTAAAAGAGATGATGATGCCATGGACATTAGGAATGTGTTGGAATGGAATTTCTAACCTTATGAGATCATTACTAATTACATGTATATCGCTCATATTTTCGGTCTTAGTCTTAGTTCTTCAATTAGCTTCGTTTTCCCTGACTCGTTACATTTGACATGAATGGATCTTGGATTTGCTTGTTTCACGTTGTCGATTGCACCGAGTCGTCATATCATATTACCAGTTTGAGTCCGTATTACATTGTAGGCAATATTACTTAATATTGGATATGTTGTTGTGAACTGTACTTCAAAATTAAAACCTGGAAATATCGTTAGTAACATATGAATGCGTTTAAAAAATGTTTTGAACTAAATCATCAAAATTGAGGATCGTGTGACACGGATGTCAACACACGTCATGATGTTTTAGGATTTAGAGTGGAGTAATCAGCCAAGTGACATTTGTTGAATCTACGATACTTCGAAGAAGATAGACTCGGTTAGATGATGAACGGAGAATATGTATGCCGCCAAGTAAGGTGGAATTCGAAGTCCTAGTCCAAGTTATGAAAGATGAGGCGGTCGGTACTTCGATTCAGGTGGAGAGTCCAGTAGAGCCAGTGGTGCAGAGGTCGAGGACAGTTCACCGCACAGGAGTAGCTAGGAACGAGTCTTCAAGGAAAGAGGATTGGGAGTTCGGCAGAAAGACTGCACATTTGATTCGTGACATGGATAGTGTCATGGATGGGGAGTTGCGTCTATTCCAGCAATGTGTTGAGCAAGTTCTATCTCGGTATAGGATGGACAAGATCCGACCCCTGTCTTCTCACTTAGAGCCGCACTTTAGGTTTTCGACGATGTTATCATCAGATATAGATTACGCTGTGATAAGGACAGATGAAGGTCGATTTGTTACATGTTAGGCATGGATGCAGTGCCAGGAAGATCGACGCTTTAGTCCGGTATCGCAGTATCAACGATGGAGGCAAAATTGACACTTGTCTTGAAGGCGATTAGGGAGACCATCGATTTACAAAGGTTGTTGGGTTCGGGTATTCCATAGGAGATGAGAGCGTTTTTCTTGGAAGCTGAGAAAAAGGTAATGTCTCTTACGAAGGTTGGTACCCTATATAATCTATACATTTCTGAGATGGTTCCGGGCCAAGTTCAAGTTTTTCTTAGTACATTGTTGAGATACTTTCCAACACAAGGCGACAAGAACGAAGTTCCAAGATATTGAGAAAGTGAAGAGATTATGGCGAATTTGAATCAAAGTGGAGATTAGTGAAATTTTATTTAAATTCGGATTAGTTAGGTATTAGTTAGAATTTAAATGTAATATCTTTGATTTAGATTTAAATCTAATCTTTAAATTAAATTCATATTTGTCTCTAATTTAAATATGGAATTTATCTCCTAATATTTATTTACCTATAAGGCTTTCTCTAGGATTTAGATAATCCATAATTCTCTATTTACCCTATAAATATAAATATAAGGCTTTTTCTAGGATTTAGATAATTCATAATTCTCTAATAACCTAGAGTTTAATTAGAGTGGGAAATGCGGCCAAATGCGATCGCGGATAGACAAAGATTTTCTAAAAAAGGATATTTCTTTATAAAGGAGGGTGAAAAGTCGGAGTAATCTATTATAATTCTTTGTCATAGTGGAAGCTTTCGTCGTGGTTTGCAAGATTATGTGCTAGTTGCGCCGAATCTAGGTAAATCTTATGTGTTTTTATTGGTGTGTTTTTTCATGTGATTTGATATCCGTCGAATAATTTTTTTCAATCTATCTTAAAACAAAGATCTTAAATTTCCGTTGCGCAGTAGATACGTAATCTTTACAATTGGTATGTCATCATGAATCTTAGAGAAAACCCAATGGAAATCTTGGAACTAGTCAGTGTAGAATGCTGATGAATATTGGAAGAGAAGGAAGAAGTTGTGCTCAAACCAAAAAAAGGGAAAAGCCTTGTTGAACTAGGAAGACGCGGTGCTTTGTAGGGCTCAGAGGTGAGTAGATCTGATTCGAGAAAATTGAAGTTCTTTTTCAACAAGACATGATAACATGGTATGATTTCTTTCAAGCGTAAATTGTCAACCCCTACTCCTCCACCCACCCACACACTTTTTTCTACTGTTAAAATCCCCCGACTTTGAAATAGTAGTCAAACCTTTTCTAAAATAGTTTCTAGTTGTTAGAAAACCCCTTACATGTAGTATCTAATAATTTCCTGCTATATATAGTTTCATGCGATATGTAAGCAGTAGCCAGCGATATCTAAGCAGTCGTCTGTGATATCTAAACCGTTTTCTAAGATATCTATATAGTTTGTATGAATTGGTTAGATATAGTAGGTTACTATGTAAATAGCGCAGGAAATTCTTTTAGGGGGGTTTTGACTACCGTTTTAAGACTAGAGGATTTTTGACAAAAAAGTGTTTGGGGCCTTCTTCCAAATAATTTTCTTATTCATTTCAATGATTTTACTTCTGTGGGAGTAGACAATGAAATCAAAAATTTAAGAATTAATTGAGACCCAACAAGGGTGAGCACGGTTCGGTTCGGTTCGTGACAAAAAATTTCGAACCAAAACTTTCGGTTCGGTTTCGGTTTGGTTTATTCGACGGTTCAGTTCGGTTTCAATTTAATCTCGGTTCTTTCAATTGATATAAAAACTTATCAATTATTTCCCTAAAACTCAAATAAAAACTCTTGATCAAAACTAACATAGAAATAAACAATTATTGCTAAAATTTGAAACATTAATTCTACAAATTAATTGATTAATAGTAAAAGTATTTCTCTATAATATGGAATCTCTTAAAATAATTAACAAGATATAATATAATATGGTATTAAATATGTATTATGTATGTTTGATATTGTTTATAAATACTATTGTTACATAATTAATTACATATATGATAAAAATTATTGTGCACCCATATTATTTTCATCCAATATTCACCCTTTGGCTCGGTTCGGTTTAAACTGATTCCGAAATTACTGACCCGAAACCGAACCGAAACCGAACCGAAATATTTCGGTTCGGTTATTTTTTATATGTTTTCGGTCCGGATCGGTTCTTGCTCACCCTGCCTGTGAGAACTTATAGTATCAAATTTGTGAAATAATTCTTTAACTCATAATCTTGTTCAAGGTTTTCCATATACTAAATTGGCTTTTTCCACTTTTAGCAAGTTTCCGTTTTCTATCTGCTCTGCTCGGTCTTGGTTTAATTTTATTCCAAATTACTTATATTTAGTTTCCTCCAATATTTGTAAATGACTCTACATAGATTTTCCTATTCTTAAAGTGAAAACTAAAATAATAGTATAAAAAGGAATATACATCTATTAGCAGCAATTGCATATTTTATTGTGATAATACTTATGGATAGTCATGCTTATATGCAAAATAAGTGCATGCTAAACTTGTTTGCTTCATGCATAAATCATTCGCCTACGACTCGAACATGTATTTGTTTCTTTACCAGTATTATCGTAAATAATGTTATGTTAGTATTAACGATAAAGCCCAGTTGCAGTGTCTTTACGGTGTCGAAAGATACCTTTTTTCTTTACTAACTTGGGAAAGCTAATTCCTCGTTTATCTGCATGAATGTTGATATAAACCTTTTCTAATAAATTCTTTGTTTGTCCTCAACAAGTTTGAAAACACATAAATTCATCATGTTGGTATCTAATTGTTTGTTCGCATATAAACAGTTGACTACACAAGCTATAATATTTTAGTTCTAGTTTGAGCAGGTTTACCCAAATATAGAGACAAAAAATGAATAGGAAAAACACACACATAAAGAAAACGGAGTTCCTAGCCTACAGATATACCATGATTCAAAAATGCCCTGGACCCAGTTTTCTTGTTTTGCACCATTTCTAACTATACAAGTTTGAATTTACTCCTATGACGTCGAAAAAATACATCATCCCTCATTTTTTCCGCCGATCGGCACCCATCATCTTCATCGTTACCATCTAAGAAGTGGATACACCAAATTTCATGTGATTTTACAACCATTTCACCGTTGATTTAGTAATGTAAAAAATTCTATTGTCGGTAAACCGTTAATTTTGAATCTACTAAATCAACGGTAAAAAAGTTGTAGAATCACATGAAATTTGGTGTAGCCACATCTTAGATGATAACGATGAAGAGAGTAGATGCCGATCGTCGAAAAAAATAAGAGAGGATGTAATTTTTGGACGCCATAGGAGGATTCCCTCCCATGGCCTCTTTCCTGCGTTAACCTCATTGAAATAATAGCATCAAGGCTCTACTTTAACAGCAGAGACTAGAGATCCTAACATGCCCGGACCAGACCCGACCCGGTAACATTTTAGTCGACCTGTAAGCATTCAATGGCCAGGAGTTTTCATGAAAAACACATGAGCCGTCGATTTCCGAACAAATCTCGTAATCTTCACGCATTTCATATAAAATTCTCTCTTGAGTATTCCATTATTAGGGTTTTCTGAGCTTCTTCCCAATATTAGGGTTTCTTTATCTCCTTTTTGAGGTTCGATTTGGGGGAAATCATTGATTAGATCGAATTCGACCATGGCGGGTGGTAATTTCTTGGGGAGAGTGATCAGCTATGTCGTTAACGAGGTGGTTGTCGAAGGACTCGCCAACAAGTAATCGCTTTTTATTAATCTTTAATTTATCGCTGTTTTGATGATTTTTTTGTTAGAAAATGTTGTTTGATGCGAGAAAAATGTAATTTTGTTGTTTGATCTTCTAGTTTTCGGTTCAAAACGGGAGTTTTGCTAGCCTATTCGATCTTTCTGTTTTAATGACAGAGATGAGATGAAGAAAAGATTAATTTTGGGATTATTTATTTTTTGTGTTTTTTGGAATTTTACAGCTGTGTGAACCGGTAAATTGTCGATTTATTTATTGATTGATTAACAAAAAGGATTTTTATTTAATTATTTTTTATGGGTGTTAGGGACATTATTGTGTGACTGATTACCTCCATTAGAGTGTGCTTATCGGCCTCAAAATAAGTTTCAAGAACCTTGATGGTGGGCTTGAGGAACCACTCTTCATGTTGATTAGCCCCTCTCAATTAGGGGAATCGGGAGCTTATTCGTTTGAAAACATATTACATGGGTGTGAAGTTTGCATCAAGGGCTATCATTTTCTCACGAGTCATGATCATCCTTGCAATATTTGCAAGGTGTAGATGAAAATTAATCGTGTGGATCATCCATGGGATAACCCACCATTGAGTTCTTAAGTTCACCTATAACATCGGAATATTATGAAAAATTGGTTTGTGGAACAAAATTGGAACTTGGTTTGCTAGTAGGTATGGACGAGGTATGATAAGGGCAATGGTGAAACAAAATATGATTTTGGGTGGAATGAATAACTATTTTGAAAGATTAATATATTATTACTAGCCGTTTTTCTAAAACTTCAACAGCGTTCTTTATTATTATGCAATTACTAACTGGAGTATGATAGTGTTGTAATTTGTGGATGTTTATTAGCTAGTTAAAGTTTAAACAGCTATTATTTGATTCGTGGGCCTTGGAATATGTCAATAATGCAATCATTTGGAACACCGAATTTAGTGTTTTGCACATAACAGTTTCACATTTCAAAACAATATTATCAGAAACAGTAAACATAAGGGGTGATAAGTTTTAGCAGCTTTTCTCATGACACTTGTCTTTTCTCGATCATTTCCATGTGCACAAATTTATATTTTATGCACACAAACACAAGTAACTTATTCTCTTTTGGTGGGTGGGTGTGCATCTTTGGGGGAATGTGTTGGGGTTTCTATTGGATTTTTTTTGTTCCATACAGCTCGTTAAGCCTGTCACCTTCATTAAAATTACTATCATCCTTTGCTTATTTAGGTATCTTTAGCCCTCATCATGTCATTATCTATAATTTGATCACTCTGCATTGCCGCCTTGTTGGTTTGCTTCACATGCCTAAAATACCAATTAATTTGCACTCATTTAATGCGAGTTATATTTAAATTTCTTAGTGATGCACCCATTTATCCCTTAGCATAACACCACTCATCCACCGGCCCATATTTTTTGCATGTTCCAATATTATGACTTATAAAGCATTATCAAGCTTATAGTTGTCATATTAAATTTCTTTCAATTTCATAGGTTTTTGATGATCACATAGTACAACAGGGGTCTTTATCCACTTTAACTTTCTTTCATTTGAAATACAAAACTATAATCCTAAAGGGCATGAATCCCTTGAAACAATTCTTGCAAATTTGCAAGCCAATTAAGCGCACACAACAAATTATAACATTGAAAGTAAATATGAATGTGGTAAAATAAAAGAGTTAAGAGAGCAGATGCAAACCCAACCCGATGATTTAAAAAGGTTCGACGTCCCACGTCTAGTTTTCCCCTTGAGCCCATCCTTGGGATTTCCCAACCTTCATTATCCACGCTTCTTTAACCGGATAGAAGCAAAACCTTTTCAACTATTTACAACCATCTATTTTCAAGAGGATCTTTTTCAGTGTTTTTAAAAATGACCGCCTAGGCGCATAGGTGGCCGCCTAGACGCTCAAGGCAGCATCACTGCATCGCATCAGACCGTATAGTCTGTTATGCTCATTCTTGTATTTTTTTAATTATACCTTTTCTATTTATGAATTGAGTAATATCTAAATTAGGATTGTATTATCATTATAAACAATATCAAAGCTTTTACCCCAAACCGTTTGAGTTTTCTTCTCGTTGACCCAAATCCTTCTGTCTCGCGACTCACCATCATTGAAGGTTGCCATGAAGGTCAGCCACCGTCTCCATCGATCCTAAATCCTTCTCTTCCACTGTCGTCGGGGACAGGCAACTAACCGCCGTCACCATCGACCATAAATCCTTTTTTTGTCATCGATCTCGATCTTGACCCTAAATCCTTCTCTTCCTCTTCGACAATAAAAGCTTTCCTTTTATTTAACTTTATGTTTGAGTTTGTTGGGATATGTACTTTTATATTTTACTAGGTTAATACTATGGTGATGAACCGATGTTATGTTATTTTTGAATGACCTCATACTTGATTCTCTTAAATTTGTTTATGCTTAATAGTAGGACTTGAGCATATTGAGGAATTTGTGTTAAAGGTAATGCTAGTGTGCTGATAGTCTATTACAATGGTTAAAGAGCAGATCAAACTGTGTATTTGTTTTAGATGCAACCCAAATATACAATGAAAATATAACATTAATTATTTTCATTAAATACAAGTATATAAAGTTAGTGTTATATTACTAACATCATAAATTAACAACAAAATTACACTAGTTACATTATTTGATTGATACATCATAAAGGATATTTAGGATGAATCAAAATTTGTTTCACCATCAGCTACTCAGCTTGTATTTAATTGTTTGTTTACGTTTTTGAGAATATTTATATAAGCATCTGCGAGTGAAAAGAAATCAAAATAGTTGAAAACCCAATTAGAATCAATATTTAACAAATAAGCTAAAAGAAAATGCAAAATGCAACTAAATTGCTGCTGATGCGGCCTGGGCGGCAGTCTAGGCGTTCGGACTATTTGGCCGCACCGCATTTTTTTGCCTTTTTTAATCACCGTTCTTTTAAGTTGATTAAGAACTCTCTCAAACAAGGACGAGAGACAATATCAATGTTATAAAGAACAGATTCAAGGTTTGTTCGGTTGGCCGGCAGATAAAGAATATCCTGTTTATTCGGTGAATATTCGGTTTATTTGAATTATGCAGCCATCATTATTTTCATATAAATATTATACATAAAAAATTCAAAAAAATATAAAGATAGAAAACTAATATACCCGTAGCTTTATGGCAAGGTGTCCGAACTAATAAGGATACAGAGACTAGGAGTGTTTGAGAAATAATAGTGTGGATCCCACTTGTATTCAATTAAGTTGTAAATCCTACACGTGTTTGAGAAATAATAGTGTGGATCCTACTTGTATTTCAATTAAGTTGTAAATCATACACTTGTTTTTTAGTTGTGTTTTTTTTTGTTTTGGGTCTAATAAGCTAATTCGGCCGAATATTCACGTTATTCGGTCTAATATGTTTATGTGGCGAATATTCGGTTTGACTGAATATTACAGTTCTTGTTTGTTTCGTCACCGAGTCCGAATATTCGGCCGAATATTCCGTTTATTTCGATACTAGACAATATAGTTCATGAGTTACCAATTAAACTTGGCTAATGAGGATTGGGAGTTACTAAAATGTGAGTTTTAGGCGAACAAAAACAAGATATAAAAATGCTCAAAAAATTAACGAAATTGCTTTCAAAAAATTCTTTTTTGAATATATGACGTAAGTTTTGGCTTAAATAAATAAGTTCTTATCCCGTCAAAATAAATCTAATATATGGATAAATAAAATAATTGCTACTGCCGAAAATTATTGCTAAAAGAATCTCTTATAACAACTATATAACAACTCTATTTCAAGGATAAATTAAAGAAAAATATATTTGAATTTGGAGCTAAAATGAGAAAATTATATGTTAAAAACACATCCAAAGCTAAATCAATAGCTTTACAATTAAAAACCTAAAGATCAAGTGCCAATGGCTCTCTTATGTTGGCCCATGCATTTGTTGTTGTCATGCTGAGATCAACAAATCATTTACATGCAGGCATTTTGAAATGATAATGTTTAATATACATCTTCTATATTTACATAGAATGTTATACACAAAATACCTTACAAATAATATTAAAGATTTTACTCCTGGGCAAACTATTTTCTTATGGAGCACCAATTTATTAATATTATATTTAATATTTTCTATTTTATCAATTCATTAATTATAAAGACAGCTTAGGAAAAATATAGAAAAATATTATCTAGTACCAAAAAATACATAAAAATTTAGCAACATGGACAAACATGATCGTTTTATTATGACACAATAAACAAATGCATCAAATCTAAAAAATTCATAATAAAAGTTATTTTTGGGTCATAATATATATTAGAAAATAATTTGTGACTCAAATAAATTAAGAAAAATATTTTTCTTAATTAGAAAAGTTTCATGCACATAATATTAAATGGTTTGAAAATATTTTATGTATTATCAAAGAAGAATGATTATATATTTTCCAAATTCCGTTTTAAAAATTAATGTAGGATGCAAAAAAATATAAAAAGAAAATGTATTTATAGATGCAAGCTCACAAATGATCCTAATCCCCTCACGGATATAATCATATCAAAGGAAAAACAATATATTTGGACCTCCACTTTATTACTTATGCAAACTAATAGTCTCTTTTATCTCACAAGCTTCGACATTGATCATCAACTATAAACTTGTGAAGTCCCAATTTTCCTTCATCTTTTGTGGATATGATGATTTAGCTCGTTTTGCTTTCAACCTCTATCAATTATTTCATGACTGTTTTCGTTGGGACGAATTATGAAACAAAATGTTTAATAATAATCAAAACCTAACGGCATTTAACCAATAATCACTCATACTTTTTTTCCGACAAACTCTAATATAATATTTGATAAATAAATACAAAGTTAAAATAAATATATATCATTAAATTTTTCCCCTTTGGCAAGATCAATATGGAAGTGTTCAAGCAAAAAAAATGTTAACCAAAATTTTTATTTCAAGTAAACGATATTTTTAAAAGGAAATTTTGAAATGACAATTAACGTTCTCATTTCAACGCTTGTATGTATCCAAATAGCGCATTAAAAAATTTGCTAAAACTACTAATCGATACAATTATGAAAATTTGTATGATTTACCGATAATAAAACATCAAGACGAAACATAAAAAGTAACTCATATGCAAGTTGAATAAACGAATATTATAAGACCGTATTTTTTTTGCAATAAACAAATTAGCAAAAATTGAAACGACGAATCATATAAAATAAAAGTTGAATGACTTGTCAAAATTATTGAATCAAATATTGGTACTATCGGACGATATCCTATTATTGGAAAGTCACCGTATTGATACATATTATTATCGGTAATTCTTACTTGAGTCCAATATCGGTCGATATTTCAAATATCAGCCAATATATCGGATTATACGTAGGCCCAATATCGGGCCGATATGATTATGTATTTTTTTAATTTAATAGATTGTTACTTGAGTATTTGGTAATGTGTTAGGATTAGGGTTAATCATGTTTTGTGTTTATTTAATTAGTTGTGTTGTGTATTTTGTTTATTTAAATATTTTTTGCAGGATTTATCTTATCACTTACATGTACAATACTATATTTTTATATGCATATATGATAAATGATTAAGATTTATCATGATTATATATTTATGAAATTTATAAATTAAATTTACGCAGTGTTCGAAGTAGACTAGATTAATGTCTAATGTGTATGCACGAATGATATCCCTGATATCAGTATCCGATATGAACCAATATCGCTGCAATATCATCCGATATCCACGTTCCGATATTAAAACCGCTCATCCGATATCTGAAATTTGGTATATTGATCAAAATAAAATCTCAATATGAGAAATGCATAGATTCTTAGAACAAGATATTGAAGAAAATCCAATTCTCCACTATAAACATGCATATAGTATAGATCAATATGAAAATAATAAAAAATCTTAACCACGTTCATTTAAGAATAAGTAGATGGATTAACAGAAGGGATTGCTTTCTCATTGTATATTAACCTGAAAGAACAAAATAAAATCCTATGAAATATTTTACTCAACATATTTTTCAAGTCAATCATGTATAAAAAATGACTATAAATAGAGATAAAACAAATATTTATTATTGTAATGTATGGTTATGTATCATATGAGTTATACCCATATAAAAAACTAGTCATCTGCATAAAATCTGAGATCAATTTCTAAAATTAAGTCTAGTAAAAATCAATTCTATAGACGCCGTTTCTCAAGAAATGCCGCGTGGTAATAAATTTCTCTAAAGATATACAAACAAAGCATATAAGGGTTAAGTGGTTAATCCATTTATATACATCTTATAGAACTCATAAAACTCATAAATCCAAATTGCGATATAAAAAAATCATTTGATATACAAGTTTATTTAAAATCATAAATCTATGATATAAAATGAAAAAATAAATTTAAAGATGTTTTCTGACTATGAATTTTTCACTAATCCAATTGATAGGACCGTTTTGATGATTTGCAAATTTTCAGTTAGCAACTTCTATCGCTAAGTCGCATCTTTTATTTGTTAATTGTTATCATCCGGCGCATCTATAATGACACGAGAGTGCATATTTTAGTATCCAGACTTTATTAGGTCTATTATTTTTAAAATAACATGAGTATTATATGTCCAAATATTCCACAATAATGACAGATGATTGAGATAAAATACAAGCATATATTGGACGTTTAGAGTTGAACTAGATGCACGTAAAGACGATATAAATCGACAATTACATTTAAGCAAATAATCAAAACAAGAATCACACAATATAGGATGCATAGAAGGTTTGAATCACAAAAAAATTCTTGATCTTTAAGTTTTAGAAATAAGTCATTTTCACATTATTTTTTGTATTTCGGTAACATGAGAATAACATGAAAAATATAACAAATCACATGTAGAGTTAATACCCAAATTCTTAATTTTCAATTGTCAACACAGATTCTACTCATTGTTTTTACTTTATAGCAAAGCATTTTTCCTTTTGAATTCTTTGTTTCTGGATGCTTATATTGCAAAAATAATTATACAATTCATAAAAAGTATCTAAAAGTTCCATCATAAGAAGTTTCATCGTTAAAAAAATTTCATCACAACAAAATTATATATAGATATAGATAGAGAGAATAATGGAGGATAAGACCTTAGGAGGAAAACTCTTCTGTGGCGTTAGAATGGCTCTCTATCTATTTTTCGACGATTGACATCGTCCATCTTGATCCTTATCGCCTAAAATATAGATACACAATTTCATGTGATTCTAACATCTTTTCACCATTGGTTTAATGACATAAAATTCTGAACAAGTTATATTATCGAAAAACCATTAATTTTGCACCCACCAAATCAACAGTGTAAATATGTTGGAATCATATGAAATTTAGTATATTTACATCTTAGCCGAAGTAGATGGTGGATGCCGATCATCGAAAAAGCAGTGGAGGCTAGACTCTTTTCCACAGTATAGGGGAAATTCTCTCGTATGGTCTGTCCTTTATTCTTATATATATATATATATATATATATATATAAAGAGAGAGACAAGAGGATAATGGAGGAAATTTCCTCCTATGACGTTGAAAAAACACCCTCCACGATTTTTTTCAACGATCGGCACGTATCATCTTTATCACATAAGATGTGGATACATCAAATTTCATATGATTCCACCACATTTTCACCGTTGATTTAGAGTGTAAAATTAACGGTTTATCGACAATAGAGCTTTTTACATTGCTAATCCAATAATGAAAAAGTGGTGGTATCACATGAAATTTGGTGTATCCACATCTTATATGATAAAGATGATGGGTGCCGATCATTGGAAAAAATCGTGGAGAATATAGATATTTGATGCTACTTAAGAAGCTTTCTAGGGCCTCTTTTCTTCATTATTTTCGTGTGTGTATAATGGAGGAAAGGTGTTATAGGAGGGAATTCTTCTATGACGTCAAAAAAATACACCCTGCACGATTTTTTTCAACGATTAGCATCCATCATCATCTTTACCATGTAAGATGTGAATACACCAAATTTCATGTGATTCCATCACTTTTTCACCGTTGATTTAGTGGGTGCAAAATTAACCGTTTATCGACAATGGAACTTTTTACATTGCTAATTCAACAGTAAAAAAGTGGAATCATATGAAATTTTGTGTATCAACATCTTACATAATAAAGATAATGGGTACCGATCGTCGAATAAAATGGTGGAGGGTGTAGTTTTCTGGTGCCACTTAACGAAAAAGCCTCATGGGCTTTTTTTCCCTATATTATTCTCTCACACACACACACACATATATATATATATATATATGAGAATAATGGAGGAAAGATGCCAAAGGAGGGAATTTCCTCTTATGGCGTCGAAAAAATAAACCCTCCGTTTTTTCCGACGATCAGCACCCATTATCTTCATCGTTATCATCTAAAGATATGGGTACATAAAATTTCATGTGATTCTATAATTTTTTCACCGTTGATTTAGTGGGTTCAAGATTAACGGTTTACCGATAACACAACTTTTTGTTTTGCTAAATCAACGTTGAAAAAGTTGTAGAATCACATGAAATTTGGTGTACCCACATCTTAGATGATAACGATGGAGGTGATGGGTGCCTATATATATATATATATATATATATGAGAATAATGGAGGAAAGGTGCCACAGGAGGGAATTTTCTCCTATGGCGTCGAAAAAATACACCCTCCCTGGTCTTTTCCGACGATCGGCACCCATTACCTTCATCGTTATCATCTAAGATGTGGGTACACCAAATTTTATAAGATTCCATCACTTTTTCACCGTTGATTTAGTGGGTGCAAAATTAACGGTTTGCCGACAATAGAACTTTTTACATTACTAATTCAACGGTGAAAAGTGTCGGAATCACATGAAATTTGGTGTATCCACATCGTATATGGTAAAAATGATGAGTGCTGATCGTCGAAAAAAATCACGGAGGATATAGATATTTGATGCTACTGAACGATAAGGGTGCACGAACATCGGGACACGATACGACAAAATCTCAAAATATAGGATACAGGGATAAACACACACACACATATATATAATTATAAGAAAAATAGTACGGTAACATTACAACATATTTAGCAAAAAGCCAACAATTCAAAATAGTTCCACTAAGATTATGTTTTTTCTCGCCTCTAATTGAAAAATAAAGTCACCGCCACTACGAGAATCGCCTTTTGTGTCGTGGCTACACTTAAATGCGTTTGACACGTATCCAAATCCAAAGCCGCTTATTTCGAAACGGGATACGGAAATTCCGTGTCGTGCAAGTGTCAGGCACGAATCCGTGTTTGACACGTGTACGACAACCAAAAAGACGTGTTCGTGCAACCTAGCCTAACGAAAAGGCCTCCTGAGACCTCTTTTCTTCAGTATTCTCTCTATATATAGAGTTTGACTAGACTCCTTTCAATAGGATTTGATACCAAATCCTAACTTTTTGACCATTAGATTTGGTTTAGGATTTGCACAATTAATTATTCCATAGTTGGAAAAAGTGGAATGATAGGATTTTATATCAAATCCAATAGGAAGGAGTCTAGTTGAATTTTTTATACACACATAATAGGTAAGGCTAATTTATTCCCAGGCAATTAGTTATGCCATGTGGATAATCACTTCATTTGCCCTTCTTAGTTAAAGTGGGGTAGTTTTTATCATTTTCAAGAAGAGAAGATAAAGAATCTTATAATAATCCTATGAGATTTTCTTTGTTGTATTAATTAATTGTATCATTAATTACAAGATTATCTATTTTTTATTTGTTCTTTTAAATGACAAAAACTACCCCTAATTTATTCATGAATGAAAGGCAAATAAAGAAATTATCCATATGGTATAACTAAGCTAGTTCTGCTCTTGGAGTAAATTAGCCCCCCACACACAAGTGCTCCATTAGAAAATAGTTTGCCAAAGAAGGTTATTTGTAGGATGTTTTGTGTATGACATTCCATATAAATGATATATGATCTATATTGAACATTATAATATCGAAAAACCCATGAGCATTTGTAGGATTAATATTAAACATAATTATTTCAAAACACCCATGTGCACATGGTCTACTGATGACGGTGTAACGTCAACAAATTGATGGGCCGGCATAGAAGTGCGGTTGGCTCTAGGGATTTAATTGTAAATCAATTAATTTAATTTTGAATTTGGATTTTTACATATAACATTTTCAGTTTAGCGCCAAATTCAAATCCATTTTTTTATAATTTACCCTTGAAATAGAGCTGTTATTTAGCTATCGTAAGGGTTTATTTAGGTCAATATTTTTAATAGCGGGAATTATTCTACTAGCTACATATATTAAATTTTTTTGGGAGGGCGAGAACTCATCACTTTAAGCCAAAACTTGCTTGATATATCCAAAAGAAAGCAATTTGCTTTGATTTTTCGAGCATTCTTTTATCTTGTTTTTGTTTGATCAAAACTCACATATATTAGCTCCACGTCTTTCATTAGCCAAGTTTAACTGTAATCCATTAGTTATAATCTCTTATCAATGTTAGACTTTTAAGAGTATCCTTTTAGGAAGAGGTTGTAAATGGTTGTGAAGGTTTTGTTTCTGCCCAATTAAAAGAATATGAATAGTGAAGGTTGGAAAAGCGAGTCTTTAGGGAAGGACTGGTCAGGGGACATCGAATCTTTAATTTGTTGAGTTTGCGTTTGCTTTCTCATCTCATTTATTTTACCGCATCCGTACTTAGTTTAATTGTTATAATTTATGGCGATTTTAATTTAATTGGCTTGCTAATTAGTAAGATTTGTTTTAAACCCCTATTCATCCCCATAGGGTTATAGTTTTGTATATTAATTGGTATCAGAGATTTATAGTGTGAATGATTGAAAGAAAAACAAGACCTTGGCTTCCAAAATCAGTTGTGCGAAATGTTTTAAATGTCGGCCGACATTTGACATGTCGCAGAATTTTCGGCTTTGGAGAGTAGTCGATACGAAATTGCCAAATCATTTCTTTTTCGGAAATTAAGAATATATCGGCCAAAATTTCTGTATATTGACCGATATTTCGATGTATCACTGATATTTATGTATCTCGGTAGAAATGTCACTGTACTTGCATTAAAAATCTTGTTATGGGTGTTTTTTGTTTCGGATTATAAAAACCTGACATGTTACCTTATAACCCTATTTTCTCCCAAATCCACTTAGAGGCGGCTTGTCTTCTCTCGATTTTTTAGAGGTGATTTTGTTTTTCTCATTTTTTATCTTCAACAAGAAAACCCTTCAATTTTTTTCTCGAACTTCATCTTGTTCCTACTACTGGGTTTCGGATCTTCAAGGATATGGACCTCAATTCCTCTCAGACTTGGAACCCTTTGACATCAACTACATCCCTCTCCTTGATCAATGCTCCGACTTCGATCCTTCCTCTACTTTTTGAAGATCATCTTTTGTTGAATGTAAAAAGTTATAAATTAAATTTGTGGCTATATTATTTTTCTCTTCCTCCATTCTTCATTAATGATTTACTACCTCTAGTTATCGAGAATTTTATAGTTCCCTCAATGATTCACCCCCTTGAAGCGAGACCGAGTGTTCCAAACTTTCAAGTGTAAATATTTCAGCCTATCTCATTGTTTATGATAGAACTTTATAATGTTGGATTTGTTACATACATTCTTGACCTTCTTTCCTTTCTCTTTTTGTTTATACGTCAGTTTTCCTATATATGTTTGTGTCTGATTTGTTAAGGTGGGGAGTATGATCATGGTTGTTCTTGTGAGAAATTTTATTTAGTCTCCATCTTTTGTGAGGTAATTTTGGGTTGAAAGGTAAAGTTTACACACCTGTAATGACCCTTGCAGCTATGATTGCATCATTATAGAACGTTAAGGGACTCGGTTGCCTTTCTTGTGTAAGAATAGTACTATTTCCTTCTGTTTGCTTTCCTTCAGTTGATTTTTATTACCATTATTATAGTGTTCTAGGGTAAAACCAAACGCCATGCGTGGGATTTGTGGATGATCCATACAATGGTTTACTGATTGCAAAAGAAATATTATACATAGCTATATGCATAAAAAGACGTATAAAAACAAATTAAAACCAAAAAACAACTTTATTTTAAAACTTTGAATAATTAATTATCAAATAACAACCTTAATTTAGAAAATAAAATAAGAACAACTTTTTAATTAACGTCGAATATGATTTTGAAAGTATAAAAGTACTCTTTTTATAAAGGGTAAAAGAGGCCTACATCGTTCTTATAGGTGCACCCTACAGTGGGGTATGTATGGCATGCATTTATTGGGCTTTAAATAGTAGTTTTGCATTTAAGTGTAAGACTCAATGAAAAGATGGAAGGACATAAGTGCAAAATCAGCATGCAAAGTCCAATGCAAGGATGCGATATATGCTCCACGGTAGCCACCCTACAGGGACACCCCAGGGCCCATGTTCTCTAATATAAAAAGAGGTCGAATACGTGAAATATGGTATTTATTGTAACAAATAAAGTCCATGGTATTAACCTGAAATGGGTGAAACATCATGGTATTTATTTGTAATAACCAAAACCCATGATATTTATCTTAAAACATTGAAAGTTTGTAGTATTTATTTGTAATAAATAAAGCTCATGATATTTTATCTGCTAAGCGGTGAAAGCTTATGGTATTATCTGTAATGAACAAAGGCCATGATATCTAAAAAATGCTAAAAGCTTATTTCATTTATTTGTAATGGATAAAGTGCATGGAATTTATATCGAAAGTGTCGAAGTTATGGTATTTATGTGAAAAGCGTTGAAAGTTATGGTAGTTATTTGTAATGGACAAAGTTAATGGAATTTAACGTTGAAAGTTCTTGGAAAAACAATGAAATTTCATGGTATTTGTTTGTAATAAAAAAAAGTACACGGTATTTATCTAAAAATTGAAAGATCATGGTATTTATTTATAACAAAAAAATTCTACGGTGTTCATCTAAAAAATGTTGAAAGCCCTTTGTATTTAACTGAAACACTGAAAGTTCATGGTATTTATTTGTAATGGACTAAGATCATCCTATTTATCTAAAAAACATTGATAGTTCATGGTATTTGTTTGTAAATAAAGTATGTAGTATTTATTTGAATTGAATGTTCATGCAAAAAGATGAAAGCTCATGGTAATTATTGGTAATGAACAAAGTCCATGGTATTTATTTGAAAAAATATGAAAGCTCATAGTATTTATTGGATAACGAGCAAAGTACGTGGTATTTATTTGAAAAACCATGGTATTTATGTTAAAAAAAGATGAAAGCTCGTAGTATTTATTAGTAACGAACATTGTCTACGGTATTTAATTATCTAAGAAAGGTGAGAGCTTAAGGTATTTTTTTGTAATGAATTAGATGGTATTTAATAGAAAAAGGTGAGCTCATGATGTTTATTCGTAATGAACAAAATCCACGGTATTTATTTGAGAAACGGTGAAAATCCATGGTATTTTAGTTCAAAGCTAATGCGATTTTAAATTGCAAATGGCTAAACTGTAATTATTAGAAAGTTGTGTCATGTATAAAGATTGTAATTAAATGGCAATGGCAGAACTGTAATTTTTAGGATGTTCTGCCCATATCAAAATTCCATACCCCTGCTCCAACTTTATATAAAGATATAAAGATAGTAGTTGCCTTGATGGCTCTGTATACATGTACTGCAGCAATGTTTGAACATCTTGCATATACAACTTTTTCTTGTAATATATGCAGAATTTGAATCTGGGTAGGTTACTTTCCTGCTTAAGATATTCACAAACTCCTCCACATTCGTGTGGATCATATGATATTTTTCAGTCATAAATTATTATTATTTATAAGAATTATTTTGACAGGTTTTGAAGCTAGGTTTTGACAAATAATTTTGGAAATCTTATGTAAATTCATCTTGCTATGTATTCATGTCAAATTTCTAAAATAGAGATTTTCAGTGCAACGTTGTTTTGATGCCTGCTCTTCTCATTGTCGTATAAATGGGCAATTCAACACTGTTTATCATGGTCTTTATAGACTGTTTACTCCGACCCCCCCCCCCCTCTATTTTGGGGAGAAAGCAATTATTATCGATTGTTCTACCGACGGTTATCATCTTTGCTCTAGCATTTTCTACTCGCCAAATCTCCATGCACTCTTTGTTATCATTTTCATATGTTCTTATGCTGATTACTGCCTTGTCTGTTTGAGCAGTCGTTCATTCCAAAGGTTTGCAGTGAGAACATCAAAAACTCTAGAAAATATCTCTTCTAAAGGTAAGCTAGATTGCATGCCTATATTGTTGTATAAATATTATGTCTAATGATTATAATTTAGTTTGTGGATACTCCATTTACAGTTAGAGAGACGAAGGAAGAGTTATCAGAGCAGCTTAAGGATGCTGTTAAGGACGTCGACGTAATTACATTGGCCTTGTGTTATTTTCTGATACTTCTGTTATGTTATTTGTTGACTATTGCAGAAAACCCCTCTTATTTGCGTGATTAGCAGGGAACTGCCCTTTAGTTTGAAAACCCGAATTTTGTCTTCCGTTTCTTTAAATTTGTATTTCTAAATACCGCTTGGTTAGAATATGAATTCTGAACGAGTGATGAGAAAATGACATAAAATTGATAAAAGTTCAGGGGCTGTGGGAATAATAAACTGAAACAATTATGCTGCTAGGTCTGTAAGGCTAAAGTGAGGGTTTTTAACACGGTTAAATTAAGGGCGATGCCTGGTATTTGGGCAAAAGTAAATGTGGTTTTCTGCTATTTCTGTGATATTCACCATCACGATTGTTTTGCTTACAGGCTTTCAAGAGGCATTGAAGTCATGAGACATGCAAGAGGCAACTAAGGATCACATATGTTTCGGAGTGCTGTGTTTTTCTCGTCGATCAGGCTTCTCAGATATAAAATTATGTTTATGCTAATTAATATCAACTCTCCATGTATTGCAATTGGTGAATTGGACCCCGCATATGTACTGCTGCTGTGAACGTTTTTAGAACTTGATTTTTTGTATGATAAAACAAACTTTTTGGCTGTGTGCTGTAGAAATTGTGACCTCTATGAAACCAATTTGTGAATTATGTCGTCAAAAGCATCATATGAAGCTCTCCCCTATATCTTGTCTTGTTGAAATTTAACTCAACAGCTGCTTCCCTTATTCATGAAGTTGAGACTTTGGTCAGGTTTTATTGCGTTTATTTTCTCGTTTGTTATCGAGTATATACAGCCACAAAACTGAGTTTCATCTGTTGTTTTTTCTTTTGAAGTGATGTACCGTTTCGTGCTTTATGTAGCGAGCAAACAGCTTAAATTAACTTGCATCATGCCTGTGTGTGGAGAAATTAGACATACCTATGATTTTTGTATTGTATATTCTTTAGGAATCTTTTGATTAACTTTGATCATTTTTCAAGTAGCAGATATTTTGTTTTAGACATTGTTGAAAGGCATATGTGAAGATGACAAGGTATAATTTTACTCTAGAATCCTCATGGATTTTTCTTCATTCTTTTGCTTCTTTTTTAATGAAAAATGAGAAACTCTTTTACTTATCCCCATGAGTTTTGAATATGATTAGAGCTATATAAATTAATAAGTGCGACTTATGAACAACCAATGACCAATCATTATTCTCATATTTCCAATGGACGTCTCTCAAGTAGTGGATCTTGCAAGTACTTAACTAGAAAGGAAAGCAATTGAATATTTAAATACAAAACGTGATTGAAATTAACGTGTACTAACTTCTTTTCTATAACTATATGTATTATTTATTCACAAGGGGTTGATGAAATAAGTATAGTAAGAAAGGACAGAATGAAGACAACGATTCTTTATTGATAAGTCCAGCTAAATAATATATAAAAAACATTACAACCTTTAAAAAATAGAGAAGCTAAAAATAATCTGAATATTGATATTGAGAATATTCTATATTATAAATGCACATTGAAGCTCATGCTACTTCAAGAAATATATAAAATAAAATTTCAACTTACCACTAGGCTTTACTTCACTGTTGAAACTTTTTAGCATATGCTTTTATAATCTTTTGGAAAAAGGTAACACTTGCTTACAACCAATATTTATCTTGTGTTATTTAAAAATAATTCACTAGAAAATCAAAAAGAAAACTGGACTAGAACTGCAAAAAAGGAGATTTCTACTAAAATGATTTCTGAACTCGCGTTAGCGCGGCTCGCTTCGCTTTTCGACGAGAAAGATAGAAAGACCTATCATTATCATATTCTTATATAAGAAAGAGCGTTTGTCCCGGTCGCACCTTATATTGTATTTAATCTCAAAGCTCTTAGCATTTTATTGATTGGAATTTTCTTTAGGGCATGTTTGGTTGCAAGATTATTTGGGATTTGGATTGTGGAATCCCAGGATTCCATAATTTTATGTTTGGTTGATGGATTTTGATTTCTAGGATTCCTTTGTTTTTTATGGGAATCCCATCACAAAACATGGATTCTTGAATCCTAATTTTTTTTAAAGAATTTGCAAGGATTAGACACTATTCATTGTACTTTTAGATGGGACCCGTGATACTTTATTTATTTAATAATCTCTCTCTCTCTCCAAATCCCACTTTTTTTCAACCAACCAAACAAAGATTACAAGGATATACAAATCCAATACTAGGAATCTAAGACAAACTAAACAACAAATTACCAAATCCAGAAATTTTCAACCGTACTATTTTGAAATCCAAATTTCTAAATCCTACAACCAAACAGGCCCTTAGTGCCCTTGGGTCTTGGGTTTCGGGGTGCTTTCTCTCCATGTGACACGATGAGCCATTTCCATCTATCATCAAGCTCCACTTGTAGGTTTCTTGTATTCTTCCTTGAGAAAAAAGAAGGGTTTTTTACTTGTAGCCCTTCTAAAACATAACAAATTCTTTCTATCCCAAAAACTTGGTATTTACCTTTTACCCCTCCAAAACTAATAAGATACATCACTTAACCACCTTTACTATTTCAACCAACTTTTAACGGCATAACATTAGGTTTTTCTTTAAAGTATCCCAACTTTTCTTCTTATTTGGAAATACACAATTTCTTACCCAAATTGAAATTAAGATTACTTTTCTCAAAATCGGCCATGAAATCAGGAGTGTTTTCAACATTCTTCTCTAGTTATGAAGAAGTTGAATGCTTCTGTGGCCTTACTTATTTTATTCTGATGGAAATCGTAAAGGGGGTAGATGTATCGTATAAGTTTTGGGGGTAAAAAGTAAATACCAAGTTTTGAAATATTAGAAAGTAATTTGCTATGCTTTGGAAGTACTGAAAGTAAAAAAAACCCAAAAAGGAATTAGTATTTCAAAAACAAATGTAACAACGCCCAGCAATAAAGTTATACCTAATACCCTTATCTTGCATTTCTTGAAACCAGAAAAAGGCAAAAGAAACGAAAAAGGCAAAAAGTTAACGGAAACAAAAATATCTCTGTTCTTCCTTCTCCCTTCTCCGCCTAAGTTCTCTCTCCTCGAAAACATCATCTCCATTCGCCTTCTCCTTTTCAATCCCATGCCAACGGCAAAAGCAACACCAACCACTACTACAAAGAAGGGTTGCTCCTACGGATAAATCCGTAGGGGCAACCCACTGCCCCTACGGATATATACGTAGGGGCGAAAAAATACCCCGTAGGTGCAAAGGCCGCAGGTGTAAGTTGAGGCCCTGAACTTGCCCCTACGGTTAAATTTTTGCCCCTACGGATATATGTGTAGGTCCAGTTTCCCCTACGGATTAAGCCGTAGGGTATAAGATTTTATATTATTTACGGTTTATTTTAATAAATTACTTGGCCCTACGGATATACCCGTAGGGGCATATACTACCCCCTACGTATATATGCATAGGTACGTTTCCGTAGGGGCACAAATTCAGGATTCCTGATATTTTGCCCCTACGGATAACGCCGTAGGGGAGAGTCAGTGGCCCCTACGGATATATCCGTAGGGGCTTTCCCAACCCCCTGGCACTGAGATCTGGGGGAAATATCAGTTACTGCTGATATTTTGTCCCTACGGACATATTCGTAGGGGTAACATGTGTGCCTACGGATTAATCCGTAGGTACATATTGTCTGTAATTTTTTTTTTAAAAAATGAGCTGCTTGATTTTTTCTCGCCCTGTGCACAATAATATATATATCAATCAAATCATATATTACAGTATTCATAATCACATCTCACGCATATATATAATATACAAAAGAAACACAAAAACTGAATATGATATAAATACAAACCAATATCAATATCGTTTCAAAATGTAGCACAATGTGTATGATATAAATAAATACATGTTTCAAAAAAAAAGAACCAAAAATCTACCCTAGCTCGGTCCAACTCCACCTCTGAATAACGATAGAATAACGCGCGCCTGCTCCTCGGTCAATAAACTCTGCAATTCGTCGCGAGCGGGAGTCTGAGCGGCATGTGGAGCCGGCGATGTGGTCTGCACAGCCGCCGTCGAGGTAGTCGCTTGCGGAGCCGCGGCTGCGGGAGTCTGAGTGGGCGGTGGAGCTACAGGAGCTTTCTGCGGAACCGCAGCCGATGTAGTGGCTTGCGGAGCCGCAGCCGAAGGAGATGCGTGTGGAGGCTCGGCCGATCTACCCTGTCGCGTCTGGATATAACGTGTGTAAGAAGCGTGTAAGAACTGTTTATTATTCGAATTCGTATCATTATTAAGTTATTTCGAAACCCTGTTTGGATATCTAGTTTGGAAAAGCGTTGTTTATTTCAATTACATATGTATGTATGATTAATCAAACTTAAGTCTAAAACCAAATAAGCTCAAGCTACGTACTAATTATGGATATGTTGATATGTATATAATATGAAATGATATTTTACTATAAAGTAGTATACATACCAGCATTTCCTTCAACTCCTGAACGCTGGCCCTCAAGCTATCCAGTTCATGATGGACATGCCGGTCACTGGAGACGGAGAAAGTAACCGCCGGGGTGGAGTCCAACCTCATATGGGCCCTGCTAGGGCCCAATCCCCGGCCTCTCCCAACCTCCGTGGTGCCCTCCGTGTGCGGCGTCCAGAACTGGGGTCAGCAGCCTCGGATCGTTCTGTCCGGTAAAATCGATCCCCGAGGCCTGGGCCTGCTCAACCACCCGCTCCTACACCCACATTCGAATTCTTATCATTATCGAGTTATTTCGAAACCCCATTTGGATATCTAGTTTGGAAAACTGTAGTTTATTTTAATTAGATATGTACATGTATGATTAATAAAACATAAGTCTACAACCAAATAAGCTCAGGCTATGTACTGATATTGGATATGTTGATATCTATAATATGACATTATATTTTACTATTAAGTAGTATACATACCAGCATCTCATTCAACTCCTGAACGGTGGCCTTCAAGCTCTCCAGTTCCTGCTGGATACGTCGCTCACTGGAGACGGAGGAAGTAACCACCGGGGTGGAGTCCAACCTCATATGGGCCCTGCTAGAGCCCAGTCCTCGGCCTCTCTCCCAACCTCCGTGGTACCATCCGTGTGCGGCGTCCAGGACTGGGGTCAGCAGCCTCGAATGCTGCCTTCCCCCTAGCAACTGTCAGAACATTATATTTAGCACATACTGGTCTATAAAATTGACAAGAAATACCAAAATCAACAAATTCAAAGCCTTACCTACAGAGATAGAAGATGTGCTCCTCTGGTATCTGCATGTATCAAAATTTGAATAATATTAATTAATTTCAGTACATACATACTAACAAGGTAAACTCGCATATAGCGCTGCTTACACATATGACAGGGAGTGAACAAGCTCTTGTAGATCATCAGGCGCAAATCTAATCTCATCAAGCAGCCCATGATAATGAGTTGGACGACTAAGAGCAAAAGGAATGTGTGTATATTTATGATATAGCATTCTAAATCAATATACATGCCCTATATAATATATAAACATACCTGGAGGAACGGGAGTGGCCTCTGTCCCTGATATGGACGCATCACCAACAACTAGACAATCAAACATTGACAATATAAGTAATTTTGACATAAACATGCATGGATATCTATAATATTACATTCAAAATGGATATTAGAGAGCGCACCTGCAGTGAGAAGTGGTAAAAGTATCACCCAACTAGGGTGTAATTTACAGAATCAGTTGAGACTCTTGAAAGTCATAGAAGAACCCGACCTGCACAAATCTGATGTATGCTTTCCATTGGACACTAAGAAGTCTCTAAAGGCAAAAGCCTATGTGAAAGCCATCATTAGTTCATATCAGAAGATTGATGCTGAAACAGAGAACGAGGAATGTCATTTTTTTCTTCTTCTGCCACATTACTGTCTTCTCCTTCTGCCACATTACTGTCTTCTCCTTCTTATTATGTGCGCGTGCAAATTCAATGACTATATTGAGAATATGGATTAATAGTGGGTAGGAAAAGTATTTCTCAAATGGCTTTTGCGTCTTAAAACCATAAACTACTAAGTAATGGCATACATAATTTTTTTAGTATAAAGGTTGTTATTTTAAGTTTTCCCTTATAGAGATATGATCTAACTGCATCTATAAACTATAAGTGTGCAGAAAATTATGATAAGAAACCATAAGAAAGGGTCGTAGCCATGCATAACCTTGAATCTACATACCAAATCATGCAAAAGCATGCACTTATTGTCACCTTGCCTTGGAATATAAAATATCTTGGAAGACTATAAGCGAGCATTTAAATCTTGATAGCTTTTGACTTCAACATATATTTTTCTCAAGTACCATGAAATATACTTCCTCCGTATAAACCGTTTTCAGGAAGATGGATTAATAATGACAAATTATCCATTGTGGCTCACTAGGTTAGCATTTTCTCTTCTATTGACCATCTTACTAATCTGCTTGGTAAATTTATTCGGAACCGGCTGCGAATCATTAAAAGACATGCATAAGAAAGAAAGCTAAAATACAGATATATAGCATACCGATACATCGAAACTTCATAGTTGCGATGACAATCCAGAGATATTTATTTCTACACACGTGGTGCGCGTGCGAATGCGTCAGGCATCATGGACAAATATTTCAGAACATGGAAAGTATTATTCATATAAAGTAATTAAAACTTTTAAACACCTTGGGTAGATATTTTCTTAGTTGATGCAATCATATCATGAGGACTAAATTTAAGCTATTATACATATGCATATGTATTTTTCTAACCTAATATATCACACACACACACACACAGAGAGAGAGAGAGCACCAGGTAGGTAGAGAAATCAGGTAGCAGGATCCTGAAGAAATGGAGTCCATAGTATTGCTCATCATCATCATCCATGATCCCTTTGATAATATTTTTTCAAAGGGATCACGGATGATGATGATGAGCAATGCTATGGACTCCATTTCTTCAGGGTCCTGCTAGCTGATTTCTCTACCAAACTGGTGTTCTCTCTGTGTGTGTGTGTGTGTGTGTGTGTGATATATTAGGTTAGAAAAATACATATGCATATGTATAATAGCTTAAATTTAGTCCTCATGATATGATTGCATCAACTAAGAAAATATCTACCCAAGGTGTTTAAAAGTTTTAATTACTTTATACGAATAATACTTTCCATGTTCTGAAATATTTGTCCATGATGCCTGACGCATTCGCACGCGCACCACGTGTGTAGAAATAAATATCTCTGAATTGCCATCGCAACTATGAAGTTTCGATGTATCGGTATGCTATATATCTGTATTTTAGCTTTCTTTCTTATGCATGTCTTTTAATGATTCGCAGCCGGTTCCGAATAAATTTACCAAGCAGATTAGTAAGATGGTCAATAGAAGAGAAAATGCTAACCTAGTGAGCCACAATGGATAATTTGTCATTATTAATCCATCTTCCTGAAAACGGTTTATACGGAGGAAGTATATTTCATGGTACTTGAGAAAAATATATGTTGAAGTTAAAAGCTATCAAGATTTAAATGCTCGCTTATAGTCTTCCAAGATATTTTATATTCCACGACAAGGTGACAATAAGTGCATGCTTTTGCATGATTTGGTATGTAGATTCAAGGTTATGCACGGCTACGACCCTTTCTTATGGTTTCTTATTATAATTTTCTGCACACTTATAGTTTATAGATGCAGTTAGATCATATCTCTATAAGGGAAAACTTAAAATAACAACCTTTATACTAAAAAAATTATGTATGCCATTACTTAGTAGTTTATGGTTTTTAGACGCAAAAGCCATTTGAGAAATACTTTTCCTACCTACTATTAATCCATATTCTCAATATAGTCATTGAATTTGCACGCGCACATAATAAGAAGGAGAAGACAGTAATGTGGCAGAAGGAGAAGACAGTAATGTGGCAGAAGAAGAAAAAAATGACATTCCTTGTTCTCTGTTTCAGCATCAATCTTCTGATATGAACTAATGATGGCTTTCACATAGGCTTTTCCCTTTAGAGACTTCTTAGTGTCCAATGGAAAGCATACATCAGATTTGTGCAGGTCGGGTTCTTCTATGACTTTCAAGAGTCTCAACTGATTCTGTAAATTACACCCTAGTTGGGTGATGCTTTTACCACTTCTCACTGCAGGTGCGCTCTCTAATATCCATTTTGAATATCGATAATATTACATTCAAAATGGATATTAGAGAGCGCACCTGCAGTGAGAAGTGGTAAAAGCATCACCCAACTAGGGTGTAATTTACAGAATCAGTTGAGACTCTTGAAAGTCATAGAAGAACCCGACCTGCACAAATCTGATGCATGCTTTCCATTGGACACTAAGAAGTCTCTAAAGGGAAAAGCCTATGTGAAAGCCATCATTAGTTCATATCAGAAGATTGATGCTGAAACAGAGAACAAGGAATGTCATTTTTTTCTTCTTCTGCCACATTACTGTCTTCTCCTTCTTCTTCTGCCACATTACTGTCTTCTCCTTCTTATTATGTGCGCGTGCAAATTCAATGACTATATTGAGAATATGGATTAATAGTGAGTAGGAAAAGTATTTCTCAAATGGCTTTTGCGTCTAAAAACCATAAACTACTAAGTAATGGCATACATAATTTTTTAGTATAAAGGTTGTTATTTTAAGTACGCGTGCAAATTCAATGAAAGTTAGATTTGAGGATACCCATGTATGAGTTGTATTCTATATATGTGTGTTTCGATTTATGATTTCGCTTAAGTGTAGGGTTGTTTTTACTTAAAGAAGTATCACCATCTACTATATATAAAAAAATGTAGCAAACTAGGATTGGTATTCAAATCCCAGTCCAGATTGGTATTCAAAATTTATTTAATTAGTTTGTGATCCACATCATTTGATTCGTTGCTTGAGGCATCAATGTAGGCACAAATATCACTGAAGCAGCCTAAATCACCATATGAACCGGTTATCGGTTTCAATTCCATCAGAATTAAAATTTTATCCGAACAACTTTTACACAGTAATCGGAACCTGGTCAACAAATTTGTCATGCCCGTTGTGGTTTTACTTATGTACAGTACTTCCACAAAATTCGTGCTGTCATTTCTAAATGGAAGTTTCTCAGTGCCACCATAGTAGCAGAAGATGGAATTGTTTATCGCAACTAGATTATGCTAAGCCTCGGATAGATTAGGCAAACATGATCTAGAAGAATATAATTAGCAGAGGAAAAATATAATAAAACAAAACAAAGCGTAGCAAATAAGATAAAATAAAATAAAGATAAATAAAATAAAAGAGAAATAAGTTTTCGAGAGGAGAGGTGCAAGATATCATGTGCCACGAAGAAAAGGAGGGCAAAAACAGTGTTGGCATTCATAAGAGGAAAGCTAGACTAACAAGAAGAAACATTACAAATATTACTATGTTTATGAATTATCACAGAAAATCAACCCAGAATCTGCAAGAAAATCAAAAGTATGGCTCAAATATGAGACGGACAAATATCTTTTCCTCTCTTATCTTTTCTTTTTGAAAACAAATACCAGAAGATGTTGACTTTCTGGATAGATAGGAGTGGATATGATAAAAACATGTAAAGAGTGCATGGAAGTGCTAACAGAGACTCTTTGTTGCAACTTTATAGTAAACGGAACAATAACTGGCATATTCAAGTTAAAAGAATTGAAAGAATAATGAACATGGCTTACAAACTTGGGTGAGAACGATATGACACTCAGGAAAACATCTAAAAGACAAATTCATAAATGCGGTTAGGCCAAAACCGGACTAAATCCTGCCATGCGACTGATATTCCTTGATGTAGAAGTAAATATAACTGTGGCACACACGCACACATGCACACAAAAACTATGGCACAAACAAGTGGAAATATACAAATAAACATGCATGCATGCAGACATTAAAAGATTAATATAACAGAGATGTCTAATGATGATTTGTAAGATGTTATCGCAGGTAGGACAACTGCCAATTCTATGGCTTGTGGCCACCAGCGACTGCTTTCTCACCACAGTAAAAATAATGAGGGACTATAACATATCATGAATTCGATATGCACCGTGATTTCATAGCATATGTCTATTAACCTATAATGTACAAGTTCTCGGCGTTGATTGCAGAGATGCATACAGTCTGAACTAGTAAATATACGTAAGAAGGAAAAAGAAGAAACGATTCATAAATATGGTTGGGCCAGAAACAGACTTAGTCACTGGATGACATATAACTGATATTCCTTGATGTAGAAGTCAATACACCTTTGATAACAAACTCATTCTTTTTTGGGAGATATATGAATAACCGACTCTGACCCTCAGCATTCCATTGAACACATGGAAATCCATCGTATCTCATATCCAGCCACCTCACTTCACCGATCCTATGATCGCCCTCTGGAGGACGCACAGCCCTAGCCGCAGCCCCAGCCCCAGCCCCAACCCCTAGCCCCAGCCGCAGCCCAGCCCTAGCCCCAGCCCGCAGCCCCAGCCGCACCCCCAATAAAAAATTTGATAAATTGACCCTTCCCCGACCCCGACCCCGACCCCGACCCCGACCCTACCCCGACCCCGAACCCGACCCCGGAGCCCAGCCCCTGCCCCAACCCTAACCCGACCCCGACTGCGACCGCGACCCCAGCCCAACCCCAATTCGCACGCCATGAACCCTAAGCTCAAAATAATCCAATAAATTCTTTAACTTACCTCGAGATTTACTCACCTGAACGGCTGCTGGGGCTGGGGCGATGACCTGAACGGCGGTGGCGACGACCTGAACCGCGGTGGCGACGAGAACTGCAGTGGCGACGAAACCGGCGGTGGCGACGAGGAGAACAACCTTGGCTTGAAGCCCTAACTTGGGAAAAACTAAGATATTACAAATTACCATTTTTTTATCAAATCAATGTTTATCAAAACTCATAAATCCAATAATTCTACAATTTCTTGATATTCGGCTCACCTATAATATAACAATCCATATGCCTAATTAACTAATTAACCTGAAATTTATCGATACAAGGCATCAAGGTATTTCTAGGAGATTATATAAAATTTAGACACATTCATCAGATCACCATGCAGATCAACATGATAGTATGATAGTTCTAAGTTGATACTCTTTTTCATAATTATAAACATAGATCCATATATAATTAACCATGCTTGAAGCCAAACTCCTATTGTTAACATGAAACATATGCTTTATATTTAAATAAAAGGGATTTCTTAATTTTTATATTAGAACATTGTACATACCTAATTTCCACTTGAAATCGGTTTTTTCTTTTATCAGTACTCGTTGACATACAGTAACAAACAATGTTTGATTAGAAGGACCCAATATTTTCTCGATCAACAATAATTATAGTAATCAAACTAGGCTAAAATTGCTGGAAATTCTTCTCAGGTTTGCCAAATTCAGCAAACCCCAACCCCAACCTAATCCTAACCCCAGCCCCAGCCCAGCCCCACCCCACCCCAACCCCAACCCCAGCCCCAACCTTACCCTAACCCCAGACCCAGCCCCAGCTAAACCCCAACCCCAGCCCCAGCCCCAGCCGAGCCCCAACCCTAACCCTAACCCTAACCCTAACATAAACTGAACCCGATGCCTAACCTTAACCCTCATCCCTACCCGAACCCTGAACACTAGCCCTAACATCATCACAATTATGTTTAATTGGAGATTTACTTACCTGTAGACAGTGGAGGAGACGACGGAGACGCTTGGCGGTTGACGACGCACGCAATCGGCGACGAGGAACTCGACGAGGAAGAACGAGGGCGGTGGTGGGCCGAGAACGGAAGGCGGTGGCGGGCTGAGAACGGAGGGCGCGCGGTGGCGACGAAGAGAAAATTGGAGACGCGGGAACGAGAGAAAATTTTGGGAACGAGAGGGAAAGAGATCGAGGCGTAGGGCATTTCTGTGCCTTTTTTTTATTAAATTCCCATTTAGATGCCCCTACGGACATAACCGTAGGTTATTGGTTTGCGGCTCCGTAGGGCCAAACAACAAATTAAGATTTAATATTTTTAAATTAAAATGTCGGGTACCGTAGGGACAACCATTTGGCCCTACGGCTTAGTCTGTAGGGGCAAGAAAAATCTGCCCCTACGGATTTCATCATCCGTAGGGGCAACCCCATATTGTAGTAGTGAACCAAATATTGGAATTTCTTCGAAATAAATCCATCCTTCTACTGCTATAACGTCTTGAACCAATCAAAAAGTAAAATGTTTATTATTCAAACCCCATCTTTATAATATATCGGCTTATTTACTGAAAACTTTCAATAGGTTTAGACCGTTTTAACAAAAAATTTATTGACTTAAAAACTAAAAAGATACTATCAAAATTAATAGTGCCAGGTCAGTCCCGTCACCGTCACCGTCACTTTAGTTGCCATCTCATGAATTCTTTTTGAAAGCCCCAAATTACCCGAATTCGAAACCTTAACCCTAATTTTAAAAACTATAAAAATTTTAAAAAAATCTCACCACCTCATCCTCTCGGGCATCCACCACCGGCGAGGGCAGCACCTCGCCGCCGCCGCCGCCATCATCAACAACACAGCCGTCGCCGCCATCAACACGACCACCACCTCCTCCTTCTTCCCCTTCTTTAACCCACTACCACCATTGTCAACAACAAAAACACCATCACAACCTTCTTCGTTGCCACCACCACCATCACATCATCAACGCCTGCATCATCATCTTCCTCCTTTTCTTCAACCCGCCGCCGCCGCCTCCGCCGCCGCCGCCACCACCACCATCATCATCCACACCACCACCACCTTCTTCTTTCTCATCTCCTTCAACATCATCACTACCACCTCCCCCGCGAGCACCCTCCCCTTCCCTACTTCGGCCCCTTGCATTCCCAAGCCTCAATCATCGCCCCAATCACCAGCACCACTGTGTAACCACCGCCACAAATCAAAATCACCACCGCAGCAATCACCACCACCACCATCATCACCAACACCTCAATCACCGCCACAATCACCGCCGCCGCCGCCGTCGCCACTAGCCCACCCCTCCCTCCAAGCCCCCTCTCTTTCGGCCTACCGTGCTCTATCTCTCGGCCTCCCCGCCTCATCTCCGAGCCTCTACGACCTCCCCGTCCCTTTTACAAGCCCTCCAGAAAAAAAGATTTAACAGTCAACAAGTATATAAAATATTATTACTGCGGTTAATAATTAATTATTTATTTTATGATAAGCGCAAAATGGTTTTTTACTGTAAAATTTGACATCGTTAACTTAAACCGTTAACTCATGTTAGTTTCTTGATAGTTTTAAAGATAATGGTAGTTTTGTTAAAATAGCCCAAACTAGTCGAGAGCTTTTAGTAAATAATCCTAATATATATAGAGCTATATAAGAAAATATTTCTTGAAATATTCATTTATCTAGCTTGTATTTTAGTAGAAAAATTATTATCTAAATTCTATTTAATTAACCGACTACATTTGGGTCATGGAAAATTGTTTACCGGCTGATCTTCTTAATATTTATCACTCTTTTAACCCATACAGAGAGGCTTATACAGTGAAAAAATTCTAATCGGCCGCCATCATTAAAATATCTTTTTATTTTTTTTTCTCAATACTTAAGTTTTATTGGAAAAATATCAAAAAATTTCACGTTTTTTTAATTTTATAACATGAAAAATATTGAAAAATAGGGGAAAACGAAATTTTTTTAGAGTTATAAATTTCTCGCTTTTCATTTAGTATTGCAATAAAATATAAAAAACTAATGGAATCGGAGAAAAATTAACATTTTTGAAAACAACTCTATTTTCAAATGTTATAGCATGTAAAATTTTATCATGTTGAAGGAAATAGAAAATTTAAAATTTTTGAAAATTTCGCGATTTTTTTGTGCTACTGGCATGTATTATATTGAAAAAATATAAGAAAATAGAAAATTTTGTGATTTTCTTATACAAAGCATATAAAATATTAAAAAGGAAGAAAACATAAAATATTTTTAAAATTCTGTAATTTTCGTATTTTACAAGAAAAATAATTGAAAATATAAGAAAACAAAAAATTCTTAAGATTTGTGAAGATTTTGTTATTTTTCATCTGATATATAACAAGCAAAATATTGAAAAAACCAAGGAAATAAAAATTGTCATGCCCCGCTTTCTAGAATACGGAAATACGGAGAATAATGAAGGCCAGTCACGCTCCTACAGTGAGGAGAAATTTTTCCGTAGCCACGCTACGGTTTCTAACTACACCTGTTAACGATAATATCGAACATGCAAACCAATATAAAAGAATAAATTACTGACAGTCATGCTGCATACAATAATAAGGAATACCAAGATGGGGTCCATAAAATAACAATATATTCAAATAAAGATCCACAGGATAACAGTAAGTTCAAATAATGAAATACAGATCCAAAAAGAGAAATACATAAATCCTATGTCCCACGAGGGGCTCACAAACTAAATACGACTGAATCAAAATAAAGAAGAAACCTACGCTAACTATTACTCCTCAGCAAGCTCCTGAAAATATCTCTGATCCTATTCTGTTAGAGACAAGTCTCAAAGATGTCAGAACATCCAAAAAGTACTCAAATATAATGTGTATATATGCGAGTGTAATAATATGAACGTGTAAGTGTCGTGACATGTCCATGTGCACATGCAGTTACAATTATAGTAACAATAAAAGTATGTATGAATAGCAAGTCAAGTTGGGTCCTAAATGTCACTACAAGGGTAATCTAATATATTATTAGTTCGAGCGTGAGCGTCAACCACCACAGAAGTATTCTCAAACCCAAGGCTATATCCAAGGGCAAGGAAATACGGGCCTAACTCAATGTAATGTACTGTTTCAGGTCTGTACCACAACAACACATTCACATAATATACTGTTTCAGCTTGTTACCACAGCAACACAATTCATGTAATGGGACTCCTAAGATTCTTTTAATCGAACTCACCACTCAAACTAACCTAACACCCCACGTTTCTAAGTTTAAGTACAATAACAAAACCCAATCACTAGATCTCAAATACCGACTAAAATGATTACCGGCACATATCACGAATAATCACTAATCATAAAAACACAAATCACGAAAACACGAATCACTTAGTCATGTGTCCATGAATTTATGCCAGTGGCACGAATCAATCCATATGTGTCTCTCCATATTTTAGTCGGGGATCACGTTCTACTGATTAATTCGTAGTGGTCACGAATATGTATAGCATGTCAAGCTTGGTTTTTCATACATGTCAATGATAATAGTATAATAAGGTCACAACAATAATCATCACAATAATCATAAATAAGGAATATTTATAAATAATGTTTTAATAAATGTTCAATTCTAAAGCAAGCATTTTTCTCTGGCAAGTAGATTTTATCACCAAATCAAGTACAGTTTTAAACATGATTAGGGTTGATTAATGGGTGTGCTAGAATCCTAGGGTTTCAATTATGTATACAATAACTACGGTTCACACATTAAGAAAATCCTCGATGTTATGAATTGATTATTTATATTATCTTCTTGTAAAACTAATAAATCTAAATTGAGGAGAGAACCGATACAACATCGGCCAATACAATAGGAGCAAGAGCACTTGCCTTTTGGAGAAAAACTCGTGGGATCTCAACTGGATCGGGAAGATCGACGATCTTGAAGATGCAGAGAATCACAGTTTGATAGAGAGACGACGACGACGATCTTGATTTGGTGCTCGATCCGATGGGTTTCGTGCTTGGGTTCTTGTAGACGATAACATGAAGAAGAAGATGATGGCGGTGCTGATGGTCAACTATAATGATCACGATGGAGACGACTTCGATGACGAGGATGAAGTTGGTTCTCGGTTGCTGGGCACTCGACGAGGAAAAAGATGAAAGAGGTGGATGTGAGGGAGAGAAGAGGAGAGAAGAGAATAGGTGGCTAGGGTTTTTAGAAGAGGGTTCTAGGGTTTTTAGCATGAGGACTGGGTGTTTATATATAGTGGATTTGTCGGTTACATGAGAGAAAATATCACGCGAGATCTCAAGAACGCGATTAATTTTAAGCCGAGCTGTCTCAAAGCAATAAATGGGAAATATGATTTTCCAGGTACTCGGCGCAAACTCCTCAAAACCACCAATCTCCTCAAAACCCATTGAGACCCACACGCAATAGGAGATCACCTCCAAGATCCACCGGAAGATCGACGGAAGACAACATCTGACGGAGACCCGAAAAGGACCTCCATCAGTTGGCGCCGTCTGTGGGAACTAAACTCCACAAAAAACAAAGTTGGCCTTCCGATCTCCATCCACATGGCATGCGATCACCCTGAAGGTCCAGGTACCAGCTGTCGACTTCCCCTCACCAGAGGCACGGATGAACCTCTTCCGGCGACCGTCATCAACGCCCTCGCCGGCCGAATAGACCGACTACAGTCCATCGTGGAGGCGCTCGTCCGCGTCCAAACGGCCAAGCCAGGGCCCCAGATCGCCGTTCCCCCGCCTCCAGAAGATTCTGGCCTCGTCGGCACGGCTGACCACCGGCAGGCTACGTCCTATGGCCACAGATCTCACATGCCGATACTCTCTGAGGCCCGCTGGGCGCCCCACAGCTCCACACCAAGATCCGCCGCTAGAGCGTCCCTCCTCGAGCCTCCTCGCGACCCTCACCCCCCTGAGGAGATGCCGGTCACCTCGCCTGTCCCCAGGCATGACCGGCACCCCTCCCTCGACGGGGTCGCACAGAAGGGGCTCGCCACGGCGGCTCGAGGGCCACCTTGCCCGGGGATCTGAGGAACCTCATCAAGAGGAACCGAGATCGCACCCAGATGCAGATCTCCCGCAGCAGAGGCCAGGGATCATAAGGCGCCGAATCCTCGGGGTACCATGGCCGACTCGACGCTCTCGAGAAGAAGATCGAGGGCATACGCCGAGAAGGCCACCTCCCGGGCGACGGGGCTAAGTACGCCGCCGACTCGCTCACTAAGCCATTTACCGAGGGACTGCTCGCTGTTCACGTCTCCTCACGCAACAAACCCCCGAAGGTCTTTCTGTTCGAAGGGAAAACCGACCCGAAAGACCATTTGGATGCTTTCATGAGCTTCCAGGACCATTCCGCCGCTGCCCAGTGCAGAGCCTTCCCAGCCACCCTCATCCGCTCTGGCCGGGACTGGTTCCGAGGACTTGAGCCTCGCTCAATCTCAACCTTTGACGAGCTGGCTACTCAGTTTCTCGGCCACTTCGTCGGGAACCGTCGGCAGAAGCGCACGGTCGACTACCTCTTCACAATTAAGAGCTGGGACAAGGAGACGTTCAAAGCTTATGCCACCCACTTCTACAACGCCCTCCTCAAGGCCTCCGAGCACCGGGACGAGACTGTCATCATGGCGCTCAGATCTAGTCTTAGGCATAAGGAGTGGTTGCGCTCTTTTGCATTGGCGCAGCCTGAGACTATGGCCAAGGTCAAGGCATGGACTAAGCGCGAGGTCCAGCTCGAGTCCGAGGTGAACGCGAACCTCCCTCGACCAGAACGGTCCGACCAGAAGAAAAGGGCTCGGGAAGAGGGGCCGGAGCGTCAGCAGCCCTATCACCCGAAGTTCCAGGAGTATACCCCGCTCAAGTCTTCCTCGCAGTGTTACTAGAGGAGGCCCAGGGCGAGGGGTTCTTCAAGTTCCCTTCAATTCCGCGTCAGGCCTTGAAGCAAACCCGATTGCCCCTACTGCGCCTTCCACCAGACGCTGGGCCATGCCATGGAGGGTTGTAAGCAACTCCGGGACTACATCGAGGAGCTCATCCGATCAGGGCACCTCACCGCCTACTTGAGGGATAAGCGGCAGGCCAACCGCGAGAAGGAGCAACGTCCTCCCCCCGCCGAGCTGACCATCGGCCAGATCATGCTCGTTTCACCAAGAGGCACTGGACAGTAACCGTGCTCAGTCCCTGTCCTGAAGGATCAAAAGCCCTCGCAAGAGCCAACCGAGCCCAACCCTTGTTCGGTCATCTCCGGCTGGTAGCTCCCTACCCATGACGCCAGGGATCAAAGCCCTTGCAAGAGGCATCTGAGCGGCTACCCCGCTCGGTCATCCCAGGCTGGTAGTTTCCTACCCATGATGCCAGAGATCAAAGCTCTCGCTAAGAGGCAACCGCGCAGCTTCACTGACCGACTATCCTTAGCAGGCCTCCTACGACCCCTCCAACGCTAAGGATCAAAGTCCTCCTTAGAGGCAGCCGAACGGCTTCCTTGCTCGGCTATCCCTGGCCGGTAGCTGTCCTACTCACAACGCCAGGGATCAAAGCCCTCGCCAAGAGGCAACCGCGCAGCTTCACTGCCCGGTTATCCTTAGCAGGCCTCCTACGGCCCCTCCAACGCTAAGGATCAAAGTCCTTCTTAGAGGCAGCTCAGCAGCTACCCTGCTCGGCCATCCTTGGCCGTTAGCTTCCCTACTCGCAACACCAGGGATCAAAAATTCCTCCCAGAGGCAGTCGAGCCCGACCCTCGCTCGGCTATCCCCGGCTGGTAGCTTCCTACTATAACCGACAGGGATCAAAAGCCCTCCCAGAGGCAGTCGAGCACGACCCTTGCTCGGCTATCCTTCAGGACAAAAGCCCTCGCCAAGAGGCACTGTTCAGTAACCATGCTCGGCCAAGGGTCCTTGGTAGGCTTCTTACAGCTTCTCCCGTGCTAAGGACCAAAGTCCTCCTTTGAGGCAGTCGAGCCTGATCCTTGCTCGGCTATCCCCGGCTGGTAGCTTCCTACCACAACCGACAGGGATCAAAGTCTTCGCCAAGAGGCACTAGGCAGTAACCCTGCTCGGTCCCCGTCCTGAAGGATCAAAAGCCCTCGCAAGAGGCAACCGAGCCCAACCCTTGCTCGGTCATCTCCGGCTGGTAGCTGTTCATATCATAATATTGCATTATTATATTCCCCATTCTTATTCATTTTACAAATAAACAGGTGTTTTTGACCCATGTCTGCTATATAGTTGCAGGTTACAGGTTCTCGGAACAAAAACAGTGAAAACAATGAAAAGACGATGCAAAAGCAAGACTTCGACCAACAAACATAGAATCTTTATCTTACCTACAGTTTGAAAACTAAACGAAGATCAATGGACAATTTCACAAAGCACAAAGGCAGAGCAAGGTTTAAGACTTCGACAAGAAGCAAGCGGTAAAAGTCCACGACTTTATTCACTTTGGAGATCTGGAAGAGAACCAGAAGCTAATATGAGAAAACAACTGAAGAAAAACCAAGAAAAATGCAACAGGAATCAGCCCAAAGAAAATGAGCCAACAGAGCCCAAATATGGCCGCGGAACCGCGGCCAAACGTGGGCTTTGGCCGCAGAACCGCGGCCATCAAGGACACGTGTCGGCGCAAAATCTCGTGGCGGCTGGCGGTGCGTTGACTAGGTCTTTTTCTTAGGGGGTAATATTGTAATTTCAGATATGACGTGATTGTAACCTAGGGTTTCTATGAATCTATAAATAGAACCCTAAAAACCTGTTTTAGGTTATGCCTCTTTTTATTCATCTATTCAGATCTGAAAATTCCTGTGTAAATGTTTGGAGAGAGCCATCAATAAAGTAAGTAGTTTTAATTAATTGCCTTAGTTAATTTTTATTCTGCCTTAGTATAGATCTTTAATTCCTTGCCCTAATTAGATAGTTAGATCTGTTCTTCAATTCCCTAATGAGCGAGTAGTCTCCTCGCTTGTTAGGGTTAGATTTAGGGAAGGCTTGAGAGATGAAATCTCTCCCCCCTTTCTTGCCCCATCACATGTTAATAATTATGACTCCATGCATACATACACACACCGTTCCCTACGGCACCTTACCCTCGAGGTAACGGTGATACCGCAGTATAAACGACCGGTTGTGTATGTTTTCCATGGAGGTTAGGGTAAGAATTAAGAAAGGAAGGACAAGAACCTATAGGAAGAAATATCGTTTCTTCCCGATGGAACTAATCCCCTTTATTAATTGCTACCATAACACTTAAAAGAGATCTAAATGTGGGCATTGAAAGCGGTGAGGAAATCTTCCATTTCCAAACTTAACCTAAACCTAACCCTAGCAAGATTCTAGTCTTAATATAAATCTTAGTTTTTAGCGATAATCCATTCACATCGTTTGGAATTAACTCGTTAGACCAAATTAGGAAATACACAAAATCCCTGTGGACCGACCCGTATTCACCGGCTAGCTACTAAGCGATGCCGTTCTTGATTGCGGTTACTAAATATTCTTTGATTCATGTTTTAAAAAACACACACGCATTAAACATACCAAATCAAATGGCGCCGTTGCCGGGGATGGCGTAATATTTCCTTTTTGTAATTTCGGGTTAATATAAAATTTTAAAAAAATCATAAAAAACTGAAAAAAATTTAAATTATAAAAATTTTATCATCATTTATTGTTTGAAGGGTATTTTTGTTTGAATTTTGCAAGATCTACAATCGAGTTTGGATCTGGAAAAATCCAGAAAGCGAAACAGGAAACGAAAGATCCGAACAGCAGAGGATTTCAACAACAGAACAACATAACAAATCTGGAGATCTGAACCGTACAAATTGCCTCGTTTCCGCTGCTTTGACCCAGCTTTGACCGCGCATCCGCGGTCAGGAGGTGACATCATCATCTCCAAAATTTTCTCGGGATCTGAACCGTTGAAGCCATCGCGGAACCGCCGCGCGAAGCTACCCTTGGCCGCGGAACCGCCGCGCCTTGGTCGAGTCAGCGCTTGGAAAAATTTCTGTTTGTTTGCTTTCTCTCTCCTCTGCAAATCCCAATATCTCCTCTATCAAATCTTGTGCATGATTCTTTGCGCTAAAAAATCTCTCCCCTTCCAATAATTGATCTTGTGCAGGATTCTTTGCGCCGCGCTTAAAAAAAATAAAAATTGATTGCAAGTGATTGTTACTGCTTTGCATAATTTTAATCGGACTTTAAAGGGCTTGAAACCAAGCCATATTGGATGGGTATTTCATCACCCTTCCCAGGACTCCAGAAATCACATAAGGCATATTGCATCGACCATTATTAATTATAAAAAAATTAGACTCAGCCCTAAGGACATCGCGCTCAATAGGACAGAGGACTAGTTGTAGGCATCGATCGTTTATCCTAACCTGACATTGTGGTGTCTAGGCAAGTGTGTCTAAGGCGAGTGGTTACTTAATTAGGGCCACTACTTGTAGTGGAGAGCCTCCCACTCACCTGGCACTTACCTGGCCGCAATTGGCGGTGAAGAGGCGGTTTGAGGTCTTATTTCTAGCCCTTTGGAACAGTTAGGAGCTGTCTAGCTGACCTAGGTGACCCTAGATCTAGGCCTGATTGTGCATTTATGGTTGATTGAAAGTGTGTCTAAGCCCTTTATCGAAAATCTTTTTTTTCAAAAAGTTCCAAATAAAGAAAAAAAGGATAAAAAAGGAAAATTTTTTTACAAAAACTTGCAACTTGTCGCTAAAGAAATCCTTGCACCCCACAACACCACCCACCTTCTTTCCATTGACGTTTTCTTACCCCCACATTCTGTTTTTCACTTTTTGACTACACTACCTCTTTAGTGTATGTCTGGTTGGACTAGGGACACTAGCGCCCGATTAGTCCGTGTTTCGTTGGTACCGACCGACGAAGCTTTCGACTCTGAAATCAAAATTCCTTCCACTTCCTTAGCTTCACCTTCAAATTCTTCTTCCGAAGGTATGTCGGGATATAATCCTAACAACACCTTACCCATGGGATGATTCCACCTCCTTTAGGTGCGAATAACCCGCAACACCCGCCTGTTGAAGCGCCCCAACGAATCGCGCTCCAGGATCTCTTCTACCCTATCTGCACCGCCCTACCTACTTGTCTTTCACTCCCACCGGCAAATGGGGATAATTTGAGATAAAACCCCACTTCATCAATATGCTGCCAAAATTTCACGGACTGGAATCCGAAGATGCCTATATCTTCATAAACAAATTCCAAAACGTTTGCGCCATGATGAAAACAACCCAATTATCAGATGATGCTATAAGGCTAAGGGTCATTCCTTTCACCTTATGTGACTTAGCCGAGAAGTGGTTATACAGCACAGCATCACATTCAATTAGAAATTGGGATGAGTTTGTTAAAACTTTTCTTAAAAAGTTTTATCCTCATCACAAGACCGCGAGAATTCGCAATGAGATTATACAATTTTCCCAGCTTCCTTCCGAACCATTTTGGAAGTGTTTTGAAAGATTCAAAGACCTACTTGTTCAATACCCTCCCCATGCGATCGAAAATTGGCAACTTTGCCAAACATTATACGAGAGATTGAACCCAGTAACGAAGCAGTTGCTAGAAACCATTTGTCAAGGTCACTTTCTAACCAAAATCTAGTGAGGAAGCATGGCAGTTTCTCGAGGATCTTGCTGAACAAACACTTCAGTGGGAAAGCACCAAGACCACCTCATCTTCTTCTATTGGTCAATCTAGGGCATGCATACATCAATTAGATATGTCGATTGCTAATAAGGCCGAGATGGCCACACTTACGAAAAAGCTAGAAGCCATTGAGACCAAAATCTCATCGCCTTCTCCTTCCCCTGCTTTACCCCCACGAACTGTTTGTGCTTGTTGTTCGGATCCATCACACCTTACCGAAGAGTGTCCTTATAATCGACCTGTTCAAGAACAAGATCAAGTCAATGCTGCCTTTCAGCAATGACAAAGAAATGATCTTTACTCTTCGACTTATAATCCGGGTTGGAGGAGTCACCCAAATTTTGCTTGGAATCAACAATTCCAAGGAAACAACAACTTTCAAAGGCCTCATCCTCCACAACAACAAGCACCCCAACAAACTCAATACCAGCAACCTTTCCAACCACAACCTTATCCAAATCAAACGAACAATTTTGTGCCTAACAACTTTTACCCTCAAAACAATTTTGTTCAACCAAATGATGATAAGGTTATCTCGCTAGAAAAAAGTCTAGATGCATTTCTCAAACAATCTACACAATCCGCAGCAAGCTTGGAGACTTCCATCCAGTCTTTGACGCACAACAATACTTCACACGATCAAAGTATCAAATCTATTGAGGCACAAATTGCACAACTAACTGCTGCGTTGAGCGAGAGAAAAAAGGGAAAGCTTCCATCTCAACCATTGCCAAATCCCGGTCACACACACAACGCACATGTCGCATATGAATATCCAAATCATAATGTAAATGTGGTGACCAAATTGAGATCTGGAAGAGTGTTGCAAAATAACGTGGGTATTAGTGATGACACCCCCGCCGGTGGTTCTTCTTCTTCTTCACCTTCATCTTCTTCGTTAGTGCCTATTCTTCATTCTTCAAAAGGCTTTTCTTCTTCTAATCCGAACGGACCCACTTCTCACTTCATGAACACACCCACATTGGGATCCGTTCCAACTCCACATTCCACTCCATAGACATTGGACTCAACAGATTTTCAAAATGCTCCATTTCCAAACAGATTGAGTCCCAATAAACCAACTCCTCAAATGGAGAAGATTGTGGAGTTATTTAAACAGGTTAGCATAAATATATCTCTCTTGGATGCAATCCAACAAGTCCCTTCGTACGCGAAAATCTTAAAGGGCTTATGCTCTTCGAAGAGAAAATCTCAGACACCCAAGAAAGTGCTAGTATCTAGTGCCGTGAGCAATGCTATTAACCAACGTCAACCCTTACCCCAAAAACGAAAGGACCCTGGCTGTCCTACAATTTCAATAACAATTAGGGATAAGAACATCAATAGAGCACTTTTAGATCTGGGGTCTAGTGTTAACCTGCTTCCCTACTCCGTGTACAAGCAATTAGGGGTTGGAGAGTTGAAACCCACTCGTTGTACTCTCCAAATGGCTGATCGATCAATCACCCATCCTAAGGGTGAGTTAGAGAATGTGTAGATCAAAGTAGGGGATTTCATATTCCCCGTTGATTTTATTGTTATGGACACACAACCTATTGCTAACCCACGGAACCAAATTCCGGTGATCCTCGGTCGACAATTTTTGGCTACTTCCAACGCCGTAATAAATTTTCGCAATGGCTCCATGACTCTATCCTTCTGGAAGATGTCTAGTGAGTTCAATATTTATAAGATAGGAAGTCTGCCTCTCGTGTCTAAAACTAGTACACGAGAAGTTTGCTCTATTCACGAAATCACACAGGAGGACTGCGAGCTTGAAAGATTTCTGTTTGATGACAACAGTTTTGACGCCACTAGTACGTCCCTCCTTGAATCTACCACAGTTGACACAACCGATATTGATTATGAATGTTTCACTTTTTCGGTTGATTTTGACGACTCACTGCCCGAATATGAGTCCTTTGAATTTTTGGATGAGTTAGTTGAACCATGCGATTCGGTTTTTTGCAGTGATTTCGAACCCTTGTTGGAATCCTTTGAGTTCGAGGTAGATTCCCCAATTTTACCTTTGATTGTTTCGCCTTCGAAACTTGAACTCAAGCCCTTGCCGTCTCACCTTAAATACGCTTATCTAGGTGAGAATGAGACATTTCCCGTTATCATATCGGCCTCTCTAGCCCTCGAGCAAAAGAAATCCCTTTTAATGGTTTTACAAGATAAGCGGCAAGCTTTCGGCTGGACTATGGCGGACATCGAGGAGATTAGTTCTCTCATAATTGAATATCATGTGCATATGATGGATGATGCCAAGTCGATAAAAGATCCACAGAAACATCTTGGGGATAGTGTGGATAGTCAACCTCCTCCTTAAGAAGTTGAACCACCTCCTTTTCTTTTAATAAGCTACGAGAATGTCAATATTCCACTGATTTCTGATCATTCACATTCTCGTTTTGATTCATCATCACCTCTTATCTATTCACTTCCACACTTTCCATACCACCACTTCTATCTTCCACAATTCTTTTTGGATCGGTACAACATGTTCTTCCACCGACCGATACTCTACACAGATAAATTTTTCAATTGGTTGGTGTTGACGTTTGGTCTTTGAAAAGTTTGGTAATGACGTTTAACATTGTTTCAATGAATTTTGGGGGGGAGGGCTTTTTGTATATATATTTTTGTTTTTCTTTTAACAATAAAAAATATTTAAAAAAATTATAAATAAATAAACAGGGGAGTGCCGACATTTTGACCCTATTGGTGTAGCATGACAGTAAGGATACTGTCAAGGTTAAGTTTGGGGGTATGCTCGGTAAGCCTTCTTCCTTCGCATTCATATGTACATTTTGCATTTGCATTACTTATTTTAAAACCCATAAAAAATTGAAAAATTTCAAAAATTATAAAAATTAAAACATTCAATTTTAGCCATAATTGACTTGAGTTTGACAAAAAGGTTAACTAGCTAGGAAAACTAGATCTTAGACTTAGTAAATTAAAAACCCTAAAAATAACCTTTCTTAAAATTTAACAGTAGAAAGTATATGTCTTTGTAGTTTATTTAGAAATGGGCAAATTTCGAGTTGACTTCTTGGGCTAAGTCAAAATAAGGAAAAAATATTGATATTTTTTATTAAAGTATGAATTTGAAAAATAATTCCTAAGTTTAAGTCTAAATTCAGAAAATTTATACCCTACAAAATGCACAAACACGCACCTTGAAACTTGAAATAGTAGAGGAGACTTTGAAATGCTCTTTTCTAAAGTCCTTAGTACAAAGAAAATAAAATAAAAATACAAGTGTGAATAAAGAGATAATAAAAAAATGAACACTGATTTTTGTGATTACTTAAGGCTGCATTAATAGAAAAAATATTTAGCGAGGGTGTTTCATCACCTAGTGCCTTAGACCAACTTGTTTGGGAGTCACTGCTAAAGCCTTAGGTGTTACAAGACTAGGAATTACGCTTTAATGTGCAAACACATCTTGTAATCGGTTGTTGGTACCTCAAGAAGTATTAACGGTCACATGAAGGATGTGTGAGCAAAATTCATCTAAAAAAAATTCACCTATTAAGAAGTGCTTTGGACGACGGACAAGAGTATGATAGCTTGATTTGAATTTCCAAGTGTAGGGGTGATATATACACACACATAGGGGTATGTGATTGGGGTTTAGATAAGAGATAGGAATGAAGAATAAGACTTATATCTTTAATGGAGATGATAAAAATTCCTAAGTTGAGATAGAACCCTAGAAGGAAAACTTAAGAGACGCCAAAAGCTAAGCAAATTCGCAAGAATATATATAATCTTAAGTTAAATGATAAGGAAGCGTGATAAATACGGCCGGATAATTTCTGAGTCGAAGATAATAGACTTCCTTATTGGGAAACCTAATTGGAGAATAAAAGTTAATGGGCCGAATTGATAGGATTTTGTGGGTAGTATCCGCTGAAAACCCTCAGAAGACAACACTCCTCCTACTAGGGACACCTAGAGGTTTAACGGCTTGTTTCACGAGCTCAGTGCAATCGCGTTTCCCTGCGAAAGTGAGGTTAGGATTTTTTTGAGAATAAAACTAGGTTTGCTCGAGGACGAGTAAAAGATAAGTTTGGGGGTATTTGTTTATATCATAATATTGCATTATTATATTCCCCATTCTTATTCATTTTACAAATAAATAGGTGCTTTTGACCCATGTCTGCTATATAGTTGCAGGTTACAGGACAGTGAAAACAATGAAAAGACGATGCAAAAGTGAGACTTCGACCAACAAACAGAGAATCTTTATCTTACCTACAGTTTGAAGACTAAACGAAGATCAATGGACAATTTCACAAAGCACAAAGGCAGAGCAAGGTTCAAGACTTCGACACGAAGTAAGCGGTAAAAGTCCACGACTTTATTCACTGTGGAGATCTGGAAGAGAACCAGAAGCCAATCTGAGAAAACAACTGAAGAAAAACCAAGAAAAATGCAACAGGAATCAGCCCAAAGAAAATGAGCCAACAGAGCCCAAATACGGCCGTGGAACCGCGGCCAAACGTGGGCTTTGGCCGCGGAACCGCGGCCATCAAAGACACGTGTCGGCGCAAAATCTCGTGGCGGCTGGCGGTGCGTTGACTGGGTCTTTTTCTTAGGGGGTAATATTGTAATTTCAGATATGACGCGATTGTAACCTAGGGTTTCTATGAATCTATAAATAGAACCCTAAAAACCTGTTTTAGGTTATGCCTCTTTTTATTCATCTATTCAGATCTGAAAATTCCTGTGTAAATGTTTGGAGAGAGCCATCAATAAAGTAAGTAGTTTTAATTAATTGCCTTAGTTAATTTTTATTCTGCCTTAGTATAGATATTTAATTCCTTGCCCTAGTTAAATAGTTAGATATGTTCTTCAATTCCCTAATGAGCGAGTAGTCTCTTCGCTTGTTAGGGTTAGATTTAGGGAAGGCTTGAGAGATGAAATCTCTCACCCTTTTCTTGCCCCATCACATGTTAATAATTAGGACTCCATGCATACATACGCACAATGTTCCCTACGGCACCTTACCCCTCGAGGTAACGGTGATACCATAGTATAAACGACCGGTTGTGTATATTTTCCATGGAGGTTAGAGTAAGAATTAAAAAAGGAAGGACAAGAACCTAGAGGAAGAAATATCGTTTCTTCCCGATGGAACTAATCCCCTTTATTAATTGTTACCATAACACCTAAAAGAGATCTAAATGAGGGCATTGAAAGCGGTGAGGAAATATTCAATTTCCAAACTTAACCTAAACCTAACCCTAGCAAGATTCTAGCCTTAATATAAATCTTAGTTTTTAGCGACAATCAATTCACACCGTTTGGAATTAACTCGTTAGACCAAATTAAGAAATACACAACATCCCTGTGGACCGACCCGTATTCACCGGTTAGCTACCAAGTGACGCCGTTCTTAATTGCAGTTACTAAATATTCTTTGATTCATATTTTTAAAGCGCATACGCATTAAATTTACCAAATCAGTAGCTCCCTACCCATGACGCCAGGGATCAAAGCCCTCGCAAGAGGCATCTGAGCGGCTACCCCGCTCGGTCATCCCAGGCTGGTAGTTGCCTACCCACGATGCCAGAGATCAAAGCCCTCGCCATGAGGCAACTGCGTAGCTTCACTGTCCGGTTATCCTTAGTAGGCTTCTTACAGCCCCTCCCGCGCTAAGGATTGAAGCCTTCCTTAGAGGCAGCCGAGCGGCTACCCTGCTCGGTCATCTCCGACTGGTAGCTCCCTACCCATGACGCCAGGGATTAAAGCCCTCGCAATAGGCATCTGAGCGGCTACCCCGCTCGGTCATCCTTGGCTGGTAGTTGCCTACCCACGACGCTAGAGATCAAAGCCCTCGTCAAGAGGCAACCACGTAGCTTCACTGCCCGGTTATCCTTAGTAGGCTTCTTACAACCCCTCAAATGCTAAGGATCAAAGTCCTCCCAGAGGCAGCCGAGCGGCTTCCCTGCTCGGCTATCCCCGGCCGGTAGCTTCCCTACTCGCAACGCTAAGGATCAAGGCCCTCGCCAAGAGGCAGCCGCGCAGCTTCATTACCCGGTTATCCTTAGCAGGCCTCCTACGGCCCCTCCAACCCTAAGGATCAAAGTCCTCCCAGAGACAGTCGAGCCTGACCCTTGCTCGGCTATCCCCGGTTGGTAGCTTCCTACCACAACCGACAGGGATCAAAGCCCCCGCCAAGATCAACCGAGCAGCTTCCCTTCTCGGTCATCCTCAGCAGGCATCCTCCTGCCCATCACATGCAGCGGATCCGAAGCCCCAATAAGAGACATCAGGTCTATCCAAGTCTGAGTGATCCCCCTCGACTTCGGGGCCATGGAGATGCCTCCTTCTCAGCAGCGCTTGGCACACTTGGCCAGTGATCGAAATCAACTCGACGAACAATCGCTAGACAGATAGCCGACCTGACATGGAAGCCCAACAGTGCAAGCAAGGATATTTTACGGGCATTCTTCACAAACAGAAGATAAAGTGCAAGCTGATGAAACAAAAAGTTTTACTACCAAAAGTGAAGTCTTTACAAAGGGTATTTTGGGCTCCCCAGCCTTGAAGTCTTTACGAGGGATATTTTGGGCTCCTTAGCCTTACAGACTGCCTGGAGGCTTACAAAAATTCTAGAAGCGGAAAAATAAAATGAGGAGGAAGACGGGGGCTTTAGGCCTCGGGGCCAGGCACGACCTCGGGGTCCTCGATATCTACCACGAGTCAAGCAGGGTCCTCGGCCACCTCCTCGTCAGGAATCTCTTCCCCCTGCTCATCGACGTCCGTGAGGGGGTATTCAGCCCGGAGCTCTTCATCAGCGAACTCCGGCATCCGGACCTTAACGGCGTCGAGGGCCTCGTGCCAGATGCCGGTGGTGGCCACGGCTAAATCATTGTAGAAGTCCTTCGACTTCTTGGAGCCCTCCACCGCCTTTGCCGCCGAGAGGTCGGCCCGCTTCACCGCCTCGACCGCCGCCCCCAGCTCCTTCTGGAGGGTCCTCACCGTCTTCTTCATGTTTCCGGCGAGCTCATGGGCATCCTCAAGCTTGACCTCGGCAGCCACGGCAGCCTCGCGGTGCCGGACAACCTCCTGTTTCCCGGCCTCCACCTCGCCCTCCAGGGCGGCGACCCTCTCCATCGCCGCCTCCAGCTCACGCTTGGAGCTATCTTCCAGCAAGGTAAGCTGGTCCACGGCCTTCATCGTTGAGGCTATCACCTCGGCCTCCATGCGTACGTCAAGGGCGACGTGATGGAGGACCTGAAAAAATAAGAAAGAGGTCAGGAAGACGAAGGAAGCACCGAATCTCACAAACAACCGAGCACTTACCTGCACGGCCTCCTGGGCGATGGACGCCATTTGGCCCCTGAAGGTCCCCCCAGGGACCTTACCCTCTGCCGACTTCTCTATTTCGTGCAGCAGGCTATCCGCGACAGATAGCCCCGAGGGCACCGCGAACTAGAGGCCCCCCTCCTCCACCATGATCGGTGAGGGTGGGCCCCGAGGAGACCTTCGGGAACCCTTCTTAAGTGGCTCCGAGGGAGAGCCGGTCTCCTCCTCCGAGACTGGGTCCTCCAGAATTCGAGTCCGCTTCCGGCCCGGCGTTCTGCTAGGCCCTGGGACGGGATCCGCCCCCGAACGCTCAAGGGACGCGGCCACCGGAGGCACTGGGACGGATGCCGAAGGAGCCGGGGCAGGCTTCGAACGGGAAGAGCTGGCGCCCCCAGCCTTCGCGACCTTCTTCGTCTGGCGCATGGAGGCTCGGAGCTCGTTCATGTCCATGGGTCCTGCACAAAACCAAATGCAAAGAAGTCAGCGACACATGCAATATAAAATCCAAAAAGCAAGCCTAACTTACCGACGAACTCGACGGGGCTGAGCCCGTCCCAACTCAGGACCCTCTTAGACATCAGCACGTCAAATCGGGGGACGGGCTCCCACGACGCCACTCTCACCGCGGCGGGTTCATTGGACTGGTTTCTCGGCAAGCATTTTTCCCTCGACCACTTGGTGGGGCATAGGCCAGTCCTCGCCCTTGGGCGGCGCGACGAAGAAAAACTTCTTCTTCCAGTCATGAATAGAAGAAGGCAGGACTACAACCTCTATCCCGGCGGCACCCCCTGTCACTTTCTAAAAGAGAGGTAGACCTACCTCGGGTCGCTCGCTCAACCCCTAGGATGATTTTTGAAAACAAGGGGAGAGTCAAGGATGGAGAGGCTGAAGGAAACCGCCTGCAGCTTCAGGCGGATCAGGAACCCGAGGAGAATACTCCATGAGTTCGGCACTAACTGGCCAGGGGCTAACCTGGAGAAGTTCAGCGCTTCGACGACCTCGGAAGAGAAGGGCAGGCGCATTCCACCCCCAAAAGCTTCCAAGTACAGGGCGATCTCCCTACCTTATACTTGGTCTTCCCTCTCTCCCTCCTTGGCCAAACGAAGCGTATAACGTGAGGGGATGTGGAAGCGAGCCCGAGCATTGGTAAGCTCGTCCTCATGCCTCACCCAACACGACGCGCCGGGGCAGCGTCTACCGCCTCCTCCCTGGGGGCTGCCCCCGCCGCACGATCCCGGGAAGAGGATCTGATCCCTGCTCCCCGGGAAGACTCAGGCTCAACTAGAGGGTCCCTAGAACCTACTCCTACGACATCTACAGATTCTACGAAAGAAGACATCTAACCTGGAGAAGAGGGATCCTCGGGAAACGAAAGCAGAAGAAAGAAGACGAGCGCCGAGCAACCAGGACTTAGAGTGAGGAAATATGAAGGAGTAGGGGTCTTGGAGTGTGCGCCACCCCTATTTATCACTGCAATCGCCCTCATCCAACGATGCCCTTCATCCCCCGCCAAAACGCCTCTTCGCATCCAACGGCCCCGATCGCTCCACTTGTCGCTCCCACATTATGCCGCATCCCATCAGACGCTACAGGTCTGCACACGTCGTGTCAGCCAACCGACGCTCGACACGTGGACCGTCGCTTCGGTGACAGAACGCACGAACCATCGCACCTTCCTTAAATGCAGAGATCTCACGCTGATTCGCTGGCAGAAAAGACAGCTGACAGCTCGGGGACGCGTGCCGACGAAATCTTTGGAGGGAGCTTACCCCGGACGGCCCGGCAGTCCACTTTTGACCCGACCCGCCATCTTGTTGGGGCAAGAGTGGGGGTCTAATGACGATGCTCTATATTGACGATCTCCCAGATCGGGACACGTGGCAGATGACATGTCCCAAAGCTCAAAAGAAAGGGCTCACAGGGGCCGACCAGGCCACCCCTGTACCCGACCTGCAAGCACAAGCTGGCTCTCCACAGAGCCCCCTGCAAATTGTCCTCCTCGGCCTCTCAGCTTGCCCCGAGCTACCACAGGACCAAGATGCCTCGGCCCTCCCGCCCGTTCCCGAGCTCTCCCGCCGAGGCCATCTTCCTCGGTCCCTCTGACCGACCAACTCCACCACTCACATGCGTAACCGCCGCTCCGCAAATCTCTCCATGAGCGCATTCTTCGCCGGCAACATCCCACGCTCCACGCCATCACGATCCCAATTAACGGGTGATTCGCTTAGTACGCGGGCGTGACGTCGGGAGCGTAACTGCCGGCGAGATTCTCGCACCTGCTACTGCGTGTTGCTGCCACTATATAAACCCCTATCATAGAGGGGTCAAGTAAGCTTTTTTCACCCCATTTAGTCGTTACTCTGCTCGGATCTCATGCTAACTTGATCGTCAGAGGGTCCTCGGTGGTACCAAACCACCCCGGGACTTCCTTGCAGGTACTCGGCGCAAACTCCTCAAAACCACCAATCTCCTCAAAATCCATTGAGACCCCACATACAACAGGAGATCACCTCCAAGATCCACTGGGAGATCGACGGAAGACAACATCTGACGGAGACCCGAAAAGGACCTCCATCAGATCTATTCCAAACTGAATACATTCACCTCATTCACTTCTTCCTTCCTTCCATCTCCTCACCATCTCAAACAAAATCTCATTCCAAGCATCAATCGGTCTAGGCAAGCACCAATGCACGCAGTCATTCTGCACCCGGTCCTTAACCCCGTTTGCAAACGGGTTTGGGTTCATATACGGACCCGGATGACCGTCCGGCCGCATCATCGCCAATCTCGTAACGTCCAATGCTTCGATCTTCAATCCGACACTCTCCTTATATGCCGCCGCCGCCACCGCCTCTTCGACTTCAATCTTCCTCATCTCAGCATCCATATACTCCATCTCTTTCTCCCCCTCTTTATAGGGCTCTTTCTTTGGATAAGCACCAGCCTTATCCCATTCCCCTTCAAAATAGGCCGGGGAAAAGGTAGTCACAACCACAAACTTATCATCTTTCATCGATACATGCCTTTCTTTCACTACTCTAAGAGTAGTCCTGATCACTTTCCGAAACACATCAAAGAACCCGATCTCGGTGTGGTTGATTAGCATTCCCAGATCTTAGACAAAAGGGTACCATTGCAAAAATGTTGCTGCATATCTGGTGTCAAGCATCTCCACTGCCTCGTGACACATGATTAAATAAATTATAATAGAAATTACGACATGATTAAAAGCGTTAAATATCTATTTTGTATATTCCTGATAACATGATCATTGTTGTATAAATTAGAGAATTTCAAGAGCTAAATTGATCAAATATATATGTAATGGATCTAGGCTTACCATAAGAATAATTATTTGAGAGCCTCGCTATACAAATTTTCATTTCCTTTGAAATTTGATAGTTTGCAAATTAAATCTTTACTCCTTTGAAATAAAATTTTTCATTTTTGATTTTTCTCTCGTGGTTGGTATTGAATATATAAGTTATGCCATGGAGTGGAGCATCTCAATGAGAGGTGAAGAACTACTATTTTAATCATCTTTTACCCCCAATAATCTAGAGACATTAATTAATGGGTAAACGGGGCCTCCAGGACACCGCAGACGCATCCAGACAGCAGGTCGACCCAGAGGCTTTTTTACATAGCCCTTTAGGCTCCACAAGGCTTGCAGTCTGGACAGTACGGTTATGGATATGCAGCGTCCCTCCTTACAGCCTTAATTAATATAGTTTTTTGAGTTTTGAACTTAGTTTGTATATTCCTACAGTTCAGAAATATTTTTGTTTAATTTAAGGATCGTTAATCCAGTTTGAGATTAAGATCAACTTAAATTTATAATTGAGCATTTAGCTCAGTTTGTTTTTGCTAAGAATACGTTAGTCTTTTTTGAGGCTAAGATCAACTTAACAACATTTTATGATCATTTTTACTTCAGATTCAGCAAAAGAGCATTTGGGCTCAGTTGCAAGAAAACTTCAGAGACTTAGCTAATTTGGGTTTAGTCTACTTAGACTTTTTTTATTCAAAGTGCTAAGCACTTATTTAGGCTCTGTTTGTTCAGCCCTTTCTTTCTATGTAAAAGTGCTAAGCACTTATTTGAGCTCTGATGCTCACATATATGTCATGTGAAGCGTTCAGTCATGGGTGTTGCCCAATGAATGTTGAATACTTTAGTCATTTTGACTAAATGTGAAGTGCTAAGCACTTCTATAGCGTCCATATGAGGTGCACGTGCGGCGCTGGACGCTGCCCAATCAGTGCTAAGCACTCATCCGTTTTGGCTGCATGTGAAGTGCTAAGCACTTTTTGTATGGCGCTCACGTGAAAAACATGTGCGGCGTTGGGTGTTGCCCAATCAGTGCTAAGCACTTAGCTGTCTTCGTCTGTATATGAAATGCTGAGCACTTTATTCAGCGCCCACGTATGTTCCACATGAGGCGTTGGCCTTCTGTTTCGGATGCCCGCGTGTTTTTCGTATAAGGCGCTGTTAAAAGAGGCGCCCACGTAGGAAGCACGTGAGACGCTCGTCTTCTTTTTTTTTTTTTAAGGAGATTTAATCTTTGTCGATATTTTCAGAGATGTTAATCCTCCGTCAATGGTATTTTGATCATTAACGCTCAACAAAATCACTATTTTTGAGGATTTCGGGTTGAGTTTTTAAAAAACTAAGTTCTTAATTTGAAGGAATTGAGTTCCTGGAGTATTATGGACTCCATCTTCTTTCTTTTTAAATTTGTTCTTTCCTGAATGTTTGATTCTTAAGAACAAGATCTTCCCTATGAGAATTAAATTCTCAACTTATGGGAAACCTGTCTAGTGGATCTCAGATCCAGAGAAAAAACTAAGTTCTTTTAAAAAGGTTAAACCCTTAGATATGATAGAGATATTTTGGTCTCTTTTCTTTACCTAGGATTTTGAGAAGGAATGCCTTCTTCTTTGAGAATTGAATTCTCTGTTTTTTTTAGAGTTCACTGTATTTTTACAGAAACTTAGAGGGGGTTCTTTCTATCTTCCTGTGTGTGTAAGACTTGAAGTCTCGGGTCCTTTATATAGTAAAGGCAGTTTGTTAATTGGTTTTGAGAAAATCTCTCATTGAGAGATTCCAATTAATTTAATTGGTCTCAAAATTGATTTGGAGAATTTTACCCACCGTTGGATCTTTGATCCAAAAACTTCTGTTTTTACAGAATGTGTTATTCTTGTTTTTAATAAGATTAGGGAAATATTTTCCTATATACATAATTTATTCTGTCAAGTGGTGATTTTTAATCACCATTGGATTTTTAATCCAAGAGTTCTCTATTTTACAGAGAGTGATCTTTTGTTTGGAAAGATTGAGAGAATATATTCCCAAAATAGAATTTTATTCTATTATTGGATCATTTATCCAACCGAGAGTATCTTTCTTATTTAGAAAGATTTGGAAGATATTTTCTCCTAATAGAATTTGATTCTATATTTTGATAATTTATCATCTCCGTTGGAACAAAGATCCAACGGCTCTGTTTAACAGAGAGTAGAATTTAATTCTATCTGGACACCGGCGCTCGCGTGTTGTGCACGTGGGCGCCACTTAAGAATTTAATTCTTATGATGGGTACTTCTATGCCTTGCACATCGGTGCCCGCGTGATGAGCACGTGCGGCGCCATATAAGAATTTAATTTTTACTCAGAAAGCGTTTATGTGTTTTACATATTGGTGTAACAACCCCAAATTTCCTGTACAACTTTTTGTACAGATTTTTCAAAATTTAAGGAAAATGGTACTTTTGCCTGAGCACAAGTTAAATATTTGTTTTGCTAATTAATAGCAAGAAGGAGCTTGTGGCTCATTAGTAATACCTTGCACTGCTGAATCAAGCCACCAGAGTTCAAATCCCATACCTCACATTATTTTTAATATTGTTTTATTTTGAATTTTTAGAATACCAAGAGTTTACACGTACATATCTCACAAAACCCCCACTACACCTGAAAAACTAACAGTACCAGAGGGTTAATGGACCGACGAGGGAACCTCCGACCACCTGACGCCAACATGAAAAAGTTGTCTCTTCAGCTCCCCATCACTCCTGCATACTCTAAATTCTTGGATCGGTTCCAGAGCCCCTTTAAATCACATTAAACCCAATTTTTAATACAATTTAATTCATTTTTCTTACACCTCTTCACCTAACCCTAATCCTAGCTTTACCCTATAAATACTACCCCTAGACACCCCCTCACTCATAATTCTGTCCAAACTCTCAAGAAATTCCTATAGAAATTTGAGTGTGCAATTGAAGTTAGCAAAAGGGCGAAAGCTTCGGCGAAATTCCGACGATCACCCTAGAAACTCCCGGTGACGAAACGACGCACCGGCGCCTCCTCCTGACTCTTCTTCCTCATCCCTAACTTCTAAAGCTATAAGTCCCCCTCCCTATTCTCTATTCTTTTTCTAAAAATACGTAATTCCAAAACCCGACGGAATCGGAGCAAATCCGATTTCGGATTCGGTTCTTCCTAAAATCTCACTTTTCCTTTAATACAATCTTTTTAAACCATTACATGTTGACTATTAAACACTAACTAATCATATTGAACAAGTTCCATATCAAAAGAAATTGCTATTTCCATTTTACCGTACTTTTTCATGAAAATACCACATAGTTTTATTTTCGACATTTAAACATCACAAACTTGCTATACCTTTAAGTAGATCAAGAGGTAATGACCCACCTCCTCACAACACTCAAATGAAACATAGCACAATACCTTTCGGGAACATAGAATACGGGAAAACGAAACATTTCAAATAAATACCATTACTATTAAAACCGTTTTCTAAAAGATTAGTATTTTACACAAATCTTTGCAAAGCGCCGCTACAACCCATTTTGGGGAACCCGACTGGGATGGTACAGATTATCGCACATCTCTGGGCTTAGTAGTACGAGATGCAGACCTCCGCAAGGAGCATTCGGTCTCGAGAGATTTAAAATACGACATCTTAAGAAAATAAGATTTTTAGAAATATAAAATATATATTAAAATTATTTTTATATAATTATGTATATATGTAACATTAAAATATCTATTTTGAAATAATATAAATATTCCAACTCTTTTCAAAAATCACAAGAATCACTTTATATTAAAATACCATGAATTTCATACAAGATCAATATTACAATTTAATACCATATATTATGAAAATATGTTTATTCACTAGAAATGTCACAAATATAAAAGCTACAATTATTACAACTCTAAAGACGATATTAAACACTTGGGGTGTATTTTGAAAAGTATACAAAAGTATTTTTACATAAAACCCCCTCAAGTTCTATAAATTACCCTAAGAACCCTAGTAAATATTGGTTTAAGCGGGACCAATCTCTTGAGCCTCAGGAAGTCGGAGAAGTGGGTGCTTGCCTATTTAAGGTAGACAATTAACAACGGTGTTATCAATACGGTAATCGTCTTTGAAAAAGACACAAATCCTGTCGTCTATGTGCAGCGGTTACCAATAATATCAAAACAATCAGGATTTCAATTTACTTTTCTAATTGTCTGACTCAGACCGAGTCTTATTAATAATCTGACTTGAATATGATTCAAGTACAATCTATAATCTACAATCTACAATTCAACATGAATCCATATATTCAATCTATCAATCTATACAACTTGACCGAACCGAACCATGGATATACATTCATTTACATGATTATCCAGTTACATCCATTTACAGGATTCTTCAGTTACATCCATTTACTGATATTATGGTTTCGGCAAGTCATCCAATTATACAATCTATATTACAAGACAATACAAGTTGCAATACAATTTACAATACCAGACAATACAACACAATACATTCCGTACAATCAATACATTCAATACAATAAACACTACGGGGTTATAAAGGGGTAGACTGGTACGGAATATGTTAAAGGTGGCATGGGGTGGTCACTTAAGACGTAATTACATCCATGCCGTTGTTCCGTGGTATTATCGACAGAGCCTTGTACTACGGGTTACCAAAGTCTCTAGTGTAAGTGGGACTTCTCTCGTATACACTGGCATCTTCTGTACCAAGCTACAAACAACAGCGTTAACACTAAATTAATATAATACAACTTTAAAAGCTACTCTCTCCCTCTGTCTATTCTACTTCTCTCTTATCTTTGGGACTTACCGAGCGATTTGTTCGCTGACGGCATTCTCTTTCTTTCTTCTTTGAATGTCGTCAGGTGTTTCGGATCTTCCAGAGATCGAGCTTACCAGCGAGGATTTGGACCAGCTTGCATACGATCCAGAGCTCTAGCTATACTGTACACTTTCATTTCAGTACTTTCCATTTTCTGTTATGCCATTGTTTAGACATTGCTTTCATTCAGATGTATTTACTTTTCCATGCATTGTACAAAAAGAATGTGAATAAATAATGTTACTGTTTTATTATATCTTATCTCTTGTGCATTTATTTTTATATTTCTTAGATACGCTTAGCGTATGTACTTCTGAGTATATACGTAGTGGCCTCGTCGCACTCTCTGCCCGTATTTTGGGAAGCGGGGCGTGAAAATTGGTGTCCGTGTGATATGCACGTGCGGCGCCGTATAAGAATTTAATTCTTATTCAGAAAGTGTTTCTGTGCTTTTCACATTGACGCTAGAGCCCTCATGAGATGCACGTGAGGTGTTGCCCCATTAAATTTCAACAGAGCAAAGCTCTTTTAATATGTTTATATATTGGGGGAACACTCCCCTCCAGAGATCTCGAGCTGCTGTTGGGCCTAGTTGAGCCCAAGCTGTTGCTGTTGCCGTGTCGTGCTAGCCGTGCGTGTGTCGAGCCCGTGCCATCCGTCGACGTTCGATGCCGTGTTTTCATCTATCGTTTAAGGCAAGTGGAACCCCTTCCCTTGCTATATCTTGCTAAATATAGATATTCTAATGAGATCAAATAACTATTAATTAAGTGTATATGTACAGGATCCTATTGCTAAAACACCGTAACTTTATCTGTAATCATAGGATATAATGATATTTCTTTAAGTACAATCAAATCCTGTAATACCCGGTATCTTGTATGTAAAAATCTTGTATATTTTTCAATTTTATTTCCTATATTTTTCCAAACATTTACCCTATATTCCTCCTATTTCATTTTCCGATTAAATCCTATTTTTCCAAATTATTTTCCCACTCCTATTTTAATGTCCTAAATAAATTTTCATATAATTTTTCTAAACACTTCTATTTTTTCTAATCCTTATTTTCTAAACCTCACTATTAAACCCTAACCCTATTCCCTTTTATATTTTTTCCAAATTAATTTCCCTCAGCCCAGCCCATTCCTTCTTTCTCTCTTTTAATATTTTTCTTCATGGCCTGGCCCAAGAACCCCCGGCCTAAACCCTTTCCCCCTAACCGACCCGACCCGAACTCCCAAACCGACCCGAACTCCTAAACCGACCCGACCCGCTTCCCCTTTCTTCCTCCCTCGTCTTTCCCTTTTCATGCTCATTTTTCCCGTGCTTCCCCCGCTTCTCGCGCCCGTTCATTGCTTCTCGTGACCGGTCACCGTTTCCTCGCGCCAGCCTCCACTTGACCCGCTCACTCCCCAACGGCGCCCCCATGACTCCCTGCTTCTCGCACTCTCCGTGACGACCGTATCCATTCTCCCCACGTCCTCGACTCCAACGGCCACGACTCCCTCGTCACTCTCTCTACTTCGCTCTCTCCCCCTCACCCTTCTCTGTTTTTTACACTCTCTCGTTCTCTCTCGCTACCTCAAACATCCTCTCACCAACTCCCACTGCCACTTCCAACAACCCTCACCGGCGAACCCTTCCCACCACCGAGCACTGCCTACATCGCCACGAGCCTCCTCCTTCGTCGGCGATCGCCCACCGCTCCCACCAACCTCATTGCCTCCATAGCCGATCCCCTCCATTCCTTTAGCCGATCCCTCTGCGTCTACACAGCTACTGACTCCAAGCACATAAAACCCTCTCTCCATATACCGACCACCTCTTCTCGCCGGCACAACACAGCCGTCGTCGAGCTCATCCTCGTCATCAACAACACCACAACTTCACCATCTTTCTCCCCTTCAGCCTCGACTCCCCTAACTCAACGCAGCCATCAACCACCGAGACTCACCGTCCGCTACACCCATCACCCATACACCCACCACTGCCTCCACCGACGTCTCGCCGGCTGCCTCCTTCCATCGCCTGCCCCGAGCTCCTTTTGTATCCAACCTCCCGCTTCCTTCCTCTCTAATTAATCCCAACCAACCTCCACCACTACAGCTCTGACCACCGCAACCCCAAGTCCCAACTCCAAGCTCCGGCCACCAACTTGACCACAGCCTACTGCCCAAGCCTCCGCTACGCTACCTCCGACCGAGCCCCTCATCGCCGGAGCTCCCCCGATCGCCACTAGACCCAGAGCTCCCCGCTTTGTACCCCAGACGAGCTCGGTCCCAAACCACATCATGCCCGCATCGTGTCGCCATCACACCATGTATGCACCGCCACCGTTCCCACTCCCGCGTCGCGCCGTGCCCACCTGTATGCCACGACAGCACCCACTCCGTACCCGGCACCACACCACCATCGGACCCACTCACGTGTCGCGCCCCATACCCAGTCCCCATGCCATGCGTGTTAGCCCCCATGCCACACCGTGCCCGATCCAGTGCACGCACTGTGCCGCTCCCGAACCACGCACCGAGTCAAGACCGTGCCCAGCACCGTGTCGCGCCCGCGTCATCGCCACGTCCACTACCGTATCACGCCTGCGTCGCCGCTGCGTCCAGTACCGGATCACCGCGTATCTCGCTCACGCCGCGCCTGTACCAGCATCGCATCGTCCCGTGTGTCGAGACGAAATCTACAAGCGGCGTCGCTTCTATATCAAGCGACCGAGGCAAGTGAACCCCTCTCACTTGCTTTACATGCTAAATAAAATTATATCGAGTAAATGGATGGTTTTAATTATAATATATTAATATATATATCGTATCATGATTTATTATCGAACATATAATAGCGACTACTTTGCATTAACTGTATTGGATGGAAAACACATATGGATTTACTCATTGTTTAATCAACTAGATGAAACTGATGTTCGATTGATAGCAACCTAAGTGCTCGATGCGAAACCCTAAGAGAAAACCTATTTTAAAATGACAGAATTTATGACCAATAAGTCCCTTTACTGATAACGAATATCACATAGAAATTTGGGTTGAAAATATTGACGTTTACAATATGAAATGACATCGCGATAACCGACACGAAATCTGGAATTTACTGCATACACCGCCATATTAAATTCATAGTAAATCTTACATAAATCGTATCATAACATGCTTGGGCCCGTTACGAAGCAGACTGGATAATCTGTAAAACTCTGATAACTTTTACTAAATATTGTTTGGCTATGATGCTGAAAATTGAGGGGAAATACGACTCAGGACTAAAGTCCAGAATAGTATTTTCCGACGACACCTGAATTTAGATGTATATACATCCTTGTAAAAATCTGAGAAAATGAGGAGTCCTATATCATAGCGTAGACAATCAAGTTATCTAAATAATGGTGTTAGTTTCATTTAATTAAAATAATGTTTCCTATTTTAAAAGTATTTTAGGTCGTCGACATATCCTGCAGTTTTATGCAGTGACATCTTGTACACATTGATATTAAACTGAACATATCTCCCTGTATACAGTGGATATCATTGATCCGTCTGATATGTTGGAAACCTCACCGTTAAACCTAAATATTATCCAACTGTAGAATCACCTAATTACGACCCAACTGGGATTAAAACGTGTTACGAAACGGGCTTCCAATTCAGAAATCGGATTTCCAGCAGTAAACACTTAAAATGAAATGACCATAACTAGCAAAGATGAAACCCGATTGACGTGAAACCAATTTTTATGGATATATAATTAAACAGGGTGCTTACCCCTTTTGTATTGTTCTGCTTAATTCTGCACGTATGATTGATAGTAAATTTTGCAAGTGGTAGGACACTGGCTGCTGATATTTTATTCATATCGTGATTATTGCATTCTCATCATATCATGTAGTGGTCATGAAACATTGATACCCTAGTGATCGTGTATATTACCCAGTGATAGATATTAGTGCTTGGATTGTGGCAAGTACGTTAGTATTAAAGCGTGAATGAATAAGTGAAATGACACATACTTGTACACAATCAGCGGACCCAGTTAATTTATTGCATTGTCGATGCCTATGAGGCTTATGTAAGTGTAATTATAACTGGTATGGGATGATTATGGAAGCACTTATATTAGTGTCATGGGTAAGTGTAAGTGCACGGCGGCGCCCCGGCCGTCAATCCGACGGCCAAATGCGGAAGCGGTGATAAACTTTAAATTTTCTTGAACTGGCACCACCGCGCACTAATACCCGGATCGAACCATTAACTAGTCCTAGCTAACTACAAGATGGGGAAGAGAGATATACCGACTGATCCGAGTCCTCCGGTCTTCTCGTCGTCGTCCCGATCTCCCGCGGAAACTCCGGTCGTCGCCTCCTTGCCGGAAGGGTACCACATCGCCTACATCTTTTATGGGCTCCCACCTCAATGCCGAGGCAACTCGGGCACGAAGCTGGCTAGTCGACGTGCCCAAGATTTGCTATAGAATGTGTAGTACTCAAGTCTCACTTTTGGGGTTGTGTAATTGCCATTTGGTGGAGGAATGATACTTGGAGCTTTGGAGATTGATCTTATGGGATTTTTGCAACATGAAATGAGCTAAAAACCCACACCAAAAATTTTGGGACAGCCCCCTATGAGCTTGGCCGACCACAAGAGATGAGGGAGGGAGTGAATGAGAGTGAATCAAGAGAGTGATCCAATAATCCAAGGGGGAGAGAGAGAGAAGGCTATCATGCAAAGAATCATCATCACAACAATTCCAATACACAACCAACAACCATGATAGCTAATAAAGCAACACTCCAACACCACCATCATCACCTCAAGTCAAACCATGATGACAAGAAGAAGTCAAGGTCAATGGATGGTGCAACCATCATGATACAAATATATGCAAAGAACACCCTCCACAAATGCCTATTTGCAACAATGCAAATAAGCCCTCCTCCACCAATCTTCGGCCAATGAACGATACAAAGGAAATTGGCCGAGACGGAAAGCAAACTGGCAACTCCAGAAAACTGCTCCCGTAATAAATTACAGGAAAACCCCGTTAGTGTGCATACACACCCGCATTTGTATTCCGACCGAAATACAAATGCAATGAGACAAATTCTACACTGTACTATACTAGGATCCGGCTTCAAACCAAAACCGGCTAGTAATATCCGTTCGATCCTGATCCGTACAATACCGCACGTATCTGATCGAACGCTGCCATATATCCATACGGCCTATAGTACAAACTGTCCGATCCTGATCCGTGCAATACCGCACGTATCTGATCGGACCTTGCCATATCTCCATACGGCTTCTACAACTTTTCGCCCGAAAGCTGAGTAACTGAATGTGGGGGACTCTAAAGACTCGTCAATACCTTGGTTATGGATTTAACCACTAGCACGTCAAAGGTATAAGCCAATACGTAATGGGCTACTAGGTATTGACTAAAAGGGACGTCTGTGAGCGAACTCAGCCTGACAACCCTACTGAGCCTGTCAGTGACAATATCCGTACAGTCCGGTCCGTTCGTCTATGAGCATCGCATGGCGGGCCTAGGGGGTTGGTAAAAGTCAGACCCCCAAAAGCGGTACAAGTCGTGTCGGAGTGTAGCCCAGAACACCCTGAGATACTACTGGAATACCTACCAGTAAATCTCCTTGCCTCGGCCGAGGGCTTCGTGTAATGGCTCTCCTAGACACAGCGCGACCTCACCCCTAATACCGGGAGAGACGAACCCCTGAAGATACGCTCACTGCCTCCATGTGGCTCGGGACTGTACCCAACTAAAACCTGTTTGCACGACTCCTTTGAGCCGTGGTAGGGTAGTAATCAAAGTACAGTGGGAACTCACACAAGACAAATGATGATCCCCAGGTCGATGAACTAACCTGTACACATGTCACCAGGGAACTGCCATCTGACGTCTGGTATATGACCAACTAGCATGTTCTCGGCGAGTCCTGTCCGGTGTACTCATAACCCAATGAGCACCTGTATACATCTTAGGTGATCCAACTGACACCAGTGGCTTGTGAGACCGGCCACCGCCCCTCGTCGGGGTCTCGACTGTATACACTAGTCTACTCTGGAGTATCGATGCCCTGTCTCGAAACTCACACGACTAGGGACCATTTAAGGATATGCTTATAGACTGCCAGCTCCCACGTACATGATCGCCCTCATACTGCTGGTGGTCAAGCAAGAATCCTAGGGGCTCTACCAACGTGTAATAGCGACCTGTAAGGTCACCTAAAGCAGTACACGATGATAAAGGTAAACCAGATAGCATACTACCATCTCGAGTAAGACTGTCTTACCGGGATAGGTCCTCCATCAATCATTGCAATCACGTACCTGTGACCTAATAATTGACTCTGAGGGCACTATCTCCAACAGTAAGGTGTCAAACGCTGTCCATTTATCTCGGGTACCAGTCGAGACATGCTTGATGGAGATCGTGTCTCCAGTTCTCGCGTAGACTTGTCATGGACCGACTAGTATTTGGATTCATGGTTGGTATTTGATGTAGACCACAGGGTGTGGGGTAGTTTGAGTGTGAGTTCAACGGAATCTCGGGAGTCCCATTGCTGGCATATACAGCGATTCTGGGAGTCATATGGGTGATATTACTGATTATTAGCGAGCATTTCGGGCCCGTGTTCCCTTGCCTCTGGGGTCCTACCCTTGGGTTGGGGATACTCCTGCGTGGTTGAATCTCACACTTGGACTGACGATAGGTTTAGCGACCTGGACAGTGAGACTTAGAGACGGATAGGGTTAGTGACATTGACATGCATTGCTTACTGATTTGATATACCTACTTTACTGTTTACCTGTACCGATTATTTCATGTGCGTCATCATTCTATACTTACTGCTTCATGTTCATCATCATTGCACGTGTTTACTTTTGCATTTATATATATTGCTATTGTGTCGCTCTGACGACCTGAGTATGTATGCTCAGAGCGAGAAGTGGACTTAGCTCGGATCAGCACCTGACGTACCTCGAGGATATTGCGGACATCTAGATCAGCGACGTCAGCGCTATCTTTCCTTTGACTCCATCTGATTAGTTTTATATCTGTTTTGATTTAGTGACTGCATTTCTCATTACATGTGCATTGATTACTGATTACCACGTAAAGCTAGAAGCCGAAGTGTGACTACGGCAGGTTATTTCCTTGACCGTAGGAGCATGGCTGGCCTTGTCACCCCTCGTATTCGGTATTTTGGGAAGCAGGGTGTGACATGGTTTTGTTGGTATCAGAGCAAGGTTTGCTATGATTGGAATTGCAGTTTCCGAGTAGGGTTTGACAATCTAAGCCACTCATTCAGTCCAGATTGTAAACTTGTTATCTTTAACCTTGATTCATATAGTGTGTCCTGCTATATATTTTGATTCTATCTGGTAGAGTTTTGGGTAACTTAGTAGAGTTATGTGGTTGTAATTATGAACTGCAGCATAGTTACAATACTGTACTCTGTTTGAGGAACTTGGGATTCTATCCTTGATTCCTTTCTCGTTTGAATATTACTGTATCGCATAATCTTGTTTTGATCGTCAAATCTTTATCTCCATTTATATCTTATATCGTTCCCAAGTTTTCAAATCTATTTCACATTTTCATCCTTGTACTTTTCTTATTGATCATACGTCTGCTTACATTTCTTATCGGACTCACTGCATTCTCACGTCTTCATTTCTTCAAAGTTGTCGTATCGCGTTGCATATTTTAAGTTCCTATCGGAGTGGCGCAGCGGAAGCTAAAACCGGGCTTCCAACGACTCTTCTTCCGCCTCCACTCTTCGGAGTCAGGCCGTTGATATTTTGGGTGTATTGCAAGGATTAGTGGAAGCCCAGGAGCGAAAAAATGATCTCATAGCTGAAAGACTAAGAAGGCAAATGACTCAGGCACCAACGGGAGCCCCAATCGTAAGGGAATCCCGGTTAAACAAAGAAGAGATGTGAAGATGAAGCGCCCATTTGTTCCTCAGCAACGGAAGCAGCGGAGAACTCGACATTGTGGATACTGAAAGAGACCAGGACACCTTCAGAGAGACTGTCGCAGCGCCAAAGGGCAGTTCTTGATTTGTGGATCCGACGAACATCTTATCAATAGTTGCCCTCGAAGGAAAGAGCTATAATGAGGAGATTCGTCAACACTTTCCACATTTACTTAAACGACTTGGTTGTTTCATAGTTCGAGTTCGAGGATGATATGGACCCAGCACAAGATTCAGACTTGTCTTACGAGATTGCAGAGATAGATATCGACGCAGAGTTATCACTTTTCTGTTTTCAATAAAAATATTGTCACTCTTTAGTAAATGTTCCCTTTCGTTTAAAATCTTTTATCCGTTGAACTTCTTAGTTTGAATGCAATAAAATTATGAGTTGTGATGTATGTACGTCCTCTTGCCACTCATTTTCCTTATACCGCTTACTGCATCATTATTCAAAATTTTGATTTTTCAGTCCTTACCTGCCGTATATTTTCCATATGCTCCACATCTTTGGTTATTTTCCTTGTGTGTTCCACTATCTGATCATGACTCTCCCTTTTCAGGCCATGGCCAATCCTGGAGCAGCGCTGCCTATTGTTGAGGACACTTGGTCCTGCGTTTTCTTGGACTGGATGCTGGTGAGTTCAGATGACGAGGTCGACGACCCACAGGTTATCTTCGGCAACAGCGATTCCGAGGATGAGAGAGTCGCAGCCCCAGAAGTCGACACGATCAGCGACTCTGACGACGAAGAAGAAGATCCTGAGGAGAACCCGATAGAGGAAGATCCTGAAGAAAACCCAATAGAAAGGAATCCGGTAGAAGAAGATCCAGAGGAGGTGAATCGCGAAAACCCCGATGAAGAAGCTCCAGCCGAGGAAGAAGGACCAGGAGAAGAAAGCCCCGTTGGGGAAGAACCCGAAGACGAGGCCCCGGTCGAGGAAGAGTCGAAGGATGAAATCTCGAGTGAGGAGGAATTCGAGGCGGAAAAACCTCCAGTGGCAATCGCTGCGAGGCGCTATGGAAATGGACGCCCCTATCTTAGCGCGCGAGCTTACCGTAACCGGTTGAACTTCCATAATTGCAACTGACGCGACTTATCCTTATTTCTTCTGGCCAAATAAATCTATGTATAGCTTAGGGCCACTTTTATCTTTCGAGTATGCCTTGTTTAAAATTTTCTGGGAAAAAATAATAATAATAAAGTTCCCGAGTGCGCACATCTTTTGAGTATTGATTCGCATGATGCATGGACTGTTTTCCCTCTCCAATAAATTTCTTTCCCTCCTGAGATTCATTACTCGTCATCCTTGCACCTTGTAGTAACCTGACCCTCGTCTCTTCAACATTCAGATTAAAGTACCGCATTCCTACATTTTGAATGGGCCATACTCCACTGTAATCCATACCCTGGCTAGTCCCTTATACATTATTGATGCTATTTCATATTACTATAATTACATTCAATGACGTTATTAAAAATATAATTTTCATTATTTTGTGTGTATATATAAAAAAAATTGCGTGTTATTAACTACTTCCGTTTACTTACTCTGAATACTTTACTATTCTTCACATTTTCAATAGCGCAAATATATGTCGCGCATACTATTTTGTTTTATTTTTCTTATTATACCATATGGATTTCCTCAAGTTATTTTAAATTGCTTGATCGATATTTTTCTAAGATATTTTGGCCTATCGTCAAATCCTTCACTATTGTTTATTATTTTTATTTTATTTTTCCTGGTATTGTGCATATAGTTTATCATTATAGATGGTTATGCCTTGTGCTTATGCCTATTTTTTTAGCTGCGCTATTTCTTATACATATATAGGCCTTTGACTTTCATCTAGTTGTTTTGCGTAAATCGCTATAGAATAGTATTTGATTTTGTTGCTTTTAGCATTACATTTTATATCCTATCGTTTATTTTAAATTTCGAGGACAAAATTTTATATAAGCGGGGTATGATGTAATACCCGGTATCTTGTATGTAAAAATCTTGTATATTTTTCAATTTTATTTCCTATATTTTCCAAACATTTACCCTATATTCCTCCTATTTCATTTTCCGATTAAATCCTATTTTTCCAAATTATTTTCCCACTCCTATTTTAATGTCCTAAATAAATTTTCATATAATTTTTCTAAACCCTTCTATCTTTCCTAATCCTTATTTTCTAAACCTCACTATTAAACCCTAACCCTATTCCCTTTTATATTTTTCCAAACTAATTTCCTTCAGCCCAGCCCATTCCTTCTCTCTATCTTTTAATATTTTTCTTCATGGCCTGGCCTAAGAACCCCCGGCACAAACCCTTCCCCCAAACCGACCCGACCCGAACTCCCAAACTGACCCGACCCGCTTCCCCTTTCTTCCTCCCTCGTCTTTCCCTTTTCCCGCTCATTTTTCCCGTGCTTCCCCCACTTCTCGCGCCCGTTCACCACTTCTCGCGATCGTCCACCGTTTCCTCTCGCCAGCCTCCACTTGACCTGCTCACTCCCCAACGGCGCCCCCACGACTCCCCGCTCCTCGCACTCGCCGCGACGACCGCATCCATTCTCCCCACGTCCTCGACTCTAACGCCCACGACTCCTTCATCACTCTCTCTACTTCACTCTCTCCCCCTCACCCTTCTCTGTTTTTCACACTCTCTCGCTACCTCTAACACCTTTTCACCAACTCCCACTGCCACTTCCAACAACCCTCACCGGTGAACCCTTCCCACCACCGAGCACTGCCTACATCGCCACGAGCCTCCTCCTTCATCGGCGATCGCCCACCGCATCCACCAACCTCACCGCCTCCATAGCCGATCCCCTCCAATCTTTTAGCCAATCCCTCTGCGCCTACACAGCCGCCGACTCCAAGCACATAAAACCCTCTCTCCTCATACCGACCACCTCCTCTCGCCGGCACAACACAGCCGTCGTCGAGCTCATCCTCGTCCTCAACAACATCACACCTGCACCATCATTCTCCCCTTCAGCCTCGACTCCCCTACCTCAACACAGCCATCAACCACCGAGACCCACCGCCCGCTACACCCATCACCCCTACACCCACCGCCTCCACCGACGTCTCGCCGGCTGCCTCCTTCCATCGCCTGCCCCGAGCTCCTTTTGTATCCAACCTCCCTCTTCCCTCCTCTCTAATTAATCCCGACCACCCTCCACCACTACAGCTCAGGCCACCGCAACCCCAAGCCTCGACTCCAAGCTCCGGCCACCCACTTGACCACAGCCCACTGCCCAAGCCTCCGCTGCGCTCCCTCCAACCGAGCCCCTCATCGCCGGAGCTCCCCCGACCGCCGCTGGACCCCGAGCTCCCCGCTTCGTACCCCAGCCGAGCTCGGTCCCAAACCACATCGTGCATGCACCGTATCGCTATCACACAACGTACGCACCGCCACCGTGCCCACTCCCACGTTGCGCTGTGCCCACCTGTGTGCCACGACAACACCCACTCCGTACCCGGCACCACACCACCATCGGACCCACTCACGTGTCGCGCCCCGTGCCCAGTACCCGTGCCACGTGTGTCAGCCCCCATGCCACACCGTGCCCGATCCAGTGCACGCACCGTGCCGCTCCTGAACCATGCACCGAGTCAAGACCGTGTCCAGCACCGTGTCGCGCCTGCGTCATCGCCATATCCACCACCGTATCACGCCCGCGTCGCCGCCGCGTCCTGTACAGGATCACCGTGTATCGCGCCCGCGCCGCGTCTGTGCCAGCATCGTCTCGTCTCGTGTGTCGAGACGAAATCCTCAAGCGGCGTCGCTTCTATATCAAACGACCGAGGCAAGTGAACCCCTCTCACTTGCTTTACATGCTAAATAAAATTATATCGAGTAAATGGATGGTTTTATTTATAACATATTAATATATATATATATATATCGTATCATGATTTATTATCAAACATATAATAGCGACTACTTTGCATTAACTGTATTGGATGGAAAACACATATGGGTTTACTCATTGTTTAATCAACTAGATGAAACCGATATTCGATTGATAGCAACCTAAGTGCTCGATGCGAAACCCTAAGCGAAAACCTATTTTAAAATGAAAGAATTTATGACTAATAAGTCCCTTTACTGATAACGAATATCACATAGAAATTTGGGTTGAAAATATTGACGTTTACAATATGAAATGACATCCCCGATAATAGACACGAAATCTGGAATTTACTGCATACACCGCCATCTTAAATTCATAGTAAATCGTACATAAATCGTATCGTGACATGCTTGGGCCCGTTGCGAAGAAGACTGGATAATATATAGACCTCTGATAACTTTTACTTAATATTGTTTCGCTATGATGCTGAAAATTGAGGGGAAATACGACTCATGACTGCAGCCCAGAGTAGTATTTTCCGACGGCACCTGATTTTAGATGTATATACATCCCTGTAAAAATCTGAGAAAACGTGGAGTCCTATATTGTAAATCCCCGTTTCCATCTCAATAAAAGTTTCTAATTTTCCAAATATCCCCGAGATTTCCTTTCTTTTCCCTCGAAAATTTTGTAGGAAAGTATTTGCTTAAATTCCAATATTTAAATTAATCTAAAACTCAAAACCCAAAATTTATTTTAAAACCAAAAACAAAACCCAAACTAAATAAATCATTCTCTTTCTATAAAAACCCTCAGCCCATAGAATTTTCCCCATCAAAATGAAAACAATTAAACATTTAACCCCGGCCCAGCAACTTTCCTCAGCCCGTGTCTATAAAATAAAACCCCAGCCCATTCCCAAATTCCCTATTTTATTTCCTTCTCCTCGGCCCAGCCCGTCCCCTCCTCAGCCACTATAAAAAAATTCAAGGGAATTAAAAAATTAATTTAAACTTCCCCAGCCCAGCCCGTCTCCAAGCCCAACTCCCTCCTGACCCGACCCGACCCGCTTCTACTCCCTCCTTCTTCCCCAACGGTAACTTTTCCCGCTCGCAATACGCTTCCTTCGCCGCAGCTCACGCCCACGCTCACGCCTTGCCGTTACTCCCTCACGATCCCCTCAATCTCCTCCCTCGCCTACCCTATCTCCCTCACACCCTCACTTCTCTCTCACTTTAAAAATTCCCCACCTCTCTCTCTCTCTCGAAAACCCACTAACCCACTGCACTCGACTCCCTCCGACGACGGCGAATCTCCTCGTCGACCCCTCATTCATCATCCCTCGCTTCTCCTCCACCCACAGAACCCTCCTCCGTCTTTCTCCACCAACCTAGAACCCCTACACACCCAACCCCATACTGCCGAGCCTCACCTGCACCCATTCGACCACCACCGTACACCCTCACGCCGGCGATCTCCCATCTCGTCGTCGACCTCTACACTCTCTTCTCCTCAGCCTCATCTCTCTCACGACAATACCCGAGCCCTACTCTCTCTCTCTCTTCAAAAATACCAAAACCCAAGAACCCACACACATAACCCGACACCCCGTTACTCATCGCCGGAGCGCCGCCGCCGACCGTCGTCGACCCCAGCGCACTTGCAAAGGACCACTGAGCACCCTCTCAACTTCCAGTGACCGTGCAACGGCTCCGGGCAGCTCCGACGTCAAATCCGTATCGCGAGCCGAGGCCGTGCAAACCAATCCATGCCGTTCGATGCGCGTTCGTGACGTTACCGCCGCCGTACATCCACAAAACGTTTCCAGGCAAGTACTTTACTTGCTACATGATAATTTACCCGTGTTACAAACTCAAACATGTATGTTATGAAATTCCATTTCCCCGATAAAATTAAACGACGTACGTGTTCGATGCATGACCCCAATGAAAATACTTGCCTAATTTGACGGAATTAGATTGTCTGTGCTGGCCCAGGTAGTGATGAATATCCTGTAGAAATCTCACTGGAAAATACGACTGTTAGTGACTAAAATGAATACCCCCAAATATACCAGTAAAACTAGAAATTTCACGTATCTGAAAGTTGTTAAAATTCCCATAAATCATGTACTTATTGAAATGGTGTGTTCGAGGGCTTAAATCGAATCCGACTCGACGAAATATAACTCTATGTAAGTCTCTAATGGTTTCTGTACTGAAACTGTGACGATATTTGGATCGGAGTGCGGATCTGGACTGCAGTCCAGAGCGACTCTGATTATTATTTACTGTCCCATAATACGTGCCACTTTGTTTCCTGAATTTGTATGTTATGGAACTCTACAGAGTATTAAAGGTGAATCTGTTATCTAAACAACACAAGTGGTTTCATTCCGTTTCATGGTCGTTTGCTATTTAATTTGTAAATAAAAAGGGCAGAACGTATAACAGTCCAGAACAGATTCAGAAGTGACATACTAATGTTAAACAGTGTATAACTTTCGACGTACAGATGCGATTGAGGATCCGTCTGTTGCGTTGAATACCCCATTATAAACCCTAGATTCTATTCAACTGTAGTGTTGCTAAATTCTAAACCCAACTGGGTGAGATACGTGCCGCGAAACGGACGTTCAGTTCAGAAACTGAATTTCCAGCCGCGGGCACTTAAAATGAAACAGTTGTATCTTGAATACCGGGAACCCGATCGAACTGAAATTAATTTTGATGAACTGCTGACAGAGTGTGCCATTTATTGTATTTGTATCATTTCATTGAATTCTGAACATATGAATTTATGCAAATTTTGTAAGTTAATGACGTGCATATTGGTTTATAACATACTTGGCTTGTTAATGGCATACATACACATATCTTACCCCATTTGCCATATACATAGTGTTAGTGCGTGTTAGTGTTCAGTGGACATTGCATTATCGTACGTGATTGATGTTGGTTTAGGAGTGAGGAGTACACCAATGGAAAGTGAACATTCGTGACAGTGATTGATACAGTGAACAGTGATAAAACCGTGCCATTGGTATACTTGTACACGACTAAATCAAGATCATAAATAGTGTAAACCTGGGGATAAAGGGGAAATCGAAGTGGAAAGAGAATCGTATTTAGCGGGACCGTGTTTTAGAGGATGATCATTCGAGCAGCGATATATATATATTAGGTAGGATCTAGCGATCCGGCTGACAGGGTTATGTCCCGGGCATGTGGGCCGTTGTCTCCGGTATGTACGAGACTCCTGTTAAACATGATCCTCCTTTCCACTATGCGATTTCGAACCAGACCTAAAGACCGATAGGGACACAGATAATATTTTGCATAATCTAGTAACATAGTGATTACTCGCATTGTACTTTCACTGTTATTACCTCATTTACCTGTTTCATCTTATTATAATAATATTGTTATTGTGTCGCTCTGATGACCTGAGTATGCATGCTCAGATCCCGTGGAAGGACCAGCGCAGGAGACGGACCTATCTTTTGAGTTCACGGAGATCTAGTCTGGTGTACTTTCTTTTTTTATTGCTTTCCATAAAAGAGATCGTGAAATTGAACTTGGTTAGTAACTGTTCTTGTTATTTGTAATTTGTGAACAATGGATTTTAATGTAATAATTTAGTGATGTAGTTCCTTTACTACTGTGCTTTATTTATTGATTACCATGTAATGCTAGAAGCCGAAGTGTGACTACGGCGGGATTATTCCTTGACCGTAGGAGCATGGCTGGCCTTGTCATCCCTCGTTTTCTGTATTTTGGGAAGCGGGGCGTGACATGGTTTAGTTGGTATCAAAGCCGTGATTAGTATCTAGGGATAACATTAACTATACTGTCTTACGTTATTTTCGTTTCACTACTCTTGATTTTCATCCTTGAATCTGATCTTATCCTTTTGAATCTTCCAGCGATATGACGTCCCCGAACGACCCTTCCTCGGACTCCAGCTCTCAGGACCGCACGGAAAGAATACTTAGTGTACTGACCTCTCTCGCGGAAGCTCAGGAGAGGAAGACAGACTTACTCGCTGAGGGACTCAGGGCGATTACCGCTGCAGGAGGACCCTCTGCACTCATTACCGCCCCCGAGGGCGCTACCCCACCAGTCTATCATGCTAGGGCTGGTACCGTATCAGACTTCCGACGATTGCATCCAGTTGCATTCACGGGGCTAGCTGAACCCCTTGAGGCCAAGCAATGGCTGGTGAACATGGAGAACTTACTGACAGCCGCCAGGGTTCCAGAGGAAGATAGGGTGGACGTGATAAAGATCCAATTGGAAGATGAAGCCCGTACATGGTGGTCAGTGGAAGAAAGCAGGCTAAACGGGCCGATTGAATGGGGCAAATTTAAGGAGTGCTTCCTAGATCATTATTTTCCCTCCACAGCCAAAGCAGAGATGGAGGAAAGGTTTATTCTTTTGAAGCAGAAGGGACGCCCAGTGGACGTATATGTGGCAGAGTTCAACCGTCTGAGCCGTTTTGCTCCGTACATGGTCGTCTCAGAGGTCACTGATTTAATGATTTAGCGTGCTTGCGTTTTCTAAAAGATAGATCAAAAATATTTGTAACCGCAATCAAGAACGGCGTCGCTTTGCAGCTAGCCGGTGAGTACGGGTCGGTCCACAGGGATGTTGTGAATCTCCTAATCGCGCTAACGAGTTAATTCCGAAGGGTGTTCGGTTGATTATTAAATCTAAAAATCTAAATTATCCTAAGGAAATTATCTAGATCTACTCTTGCTAGGGCTAGGTTTAGGGATGGTTTGGAAATGTGATTAAATCTCACCGCTTTCAATACCCGAATTAAGATCTGTGAGGAGTTATGGTAATTATCAATAAAGTGGATTAGATCCGTTCGGGAAGGTGTTCCTTCCTCTAGGTTCTTGTCCTTCCTTTAGAGATCCTTACCCTAACCTTTATGGAAAACATCACACCCGGGCCTTTATACTACGGTATCACCGCTACCTCGAGGGATAGAGTGCCGTAGGGAGCGGTATGTACATGTATGCATGGAGTCCTATTGTAAATATTTGGTGGGTAAGAAAGGGATGAAAGATCTCATCTCTCAAAATCCTTCCCAAAAGCTAAACCCTAAACAAGTTCCTAGGGCATGAAATTAAATCTACCTAGGGCAAGGAATTTAAATCTACACTAAGGCAAGAAATTAAATTACTTACAGATGCATCCCTCCAATCATCCATGCAGGGTTGTCAGATCTGAATTTCTGAATGGAGAAGAAACACCGATGCTCTCCAAAAGATTTCTAAATTTTATTCATTAAAGAGAGGCATAAGAAATTACAATGAGTAGAGTTCCTATTTATAGAGAATAGGAAACCCTAGGTTACAATTGATTTGCATGTCTACATTTACCAAAATATCCTTAGGAAGACCTAGTCAAAGTAGACTTCAAGCTTTGGTAAAATTTTATGTCTCTGTCTCTTTAAAGAAAGTATTGGGCCTTGGATCTTTGGGCTTCCTTCTTATTTGGTTCTTTATTAAAATAGCTTCTATGTTTCTTCCAGATCTCCAGTGAATAATTGCGGTGGACTTTTAACCGTTCGCTTTATAATCTTGGACCTTGCATTGCCTTGTACTTTGTGAATTTTATCTTTGATGTAGGCTTGATCAAGAGTCTTCTATTTGTTGGTCAAAGTCCACTTTTTGCATTGTCTTTTCATCGTTTTCACTGTTTTCGCTCTAAGAACCTGTAACCTGTAATATGTAGCAGACATGCATCAAAAGCACCTGTTTATTTATAAAAAGAATAAGAATGAGGAATATAATAATGCAATATTATCGTATGAACAAATACCCCCAAACTTATCTTTTGCTCTTCCTCGAGCAAACTTATTTTTATTCACTAAAATCCTAACCGCACTTTCGCAGGGAGACGCGATTGCACTGAGCACGTGCAACAAGCCGTTAAACCTCTAGGTGTCCCTAGTAGGAGGAGTGTTGTCTCCTGAGGGTTTTCAGCGGATTACACCCATAAAATCCTATCAATTTGGCTTTTCGACTTTAATTCTCCAATTAGGTTTTCTAACAAGGAATTCTATTATCGTCGACCCGCAAATTATCCACCCATATTCTTCACACTTCCTCATCATTTAACTTAAGATTATATATATCTTGCAGATCTACTTAGCTTTCGGCATTTCCTAAGTTTTCCTTCTAGGGTTCCATCTCCACTTAGGAATTTCTATCAACCCTACTAAAGATACAAGTTCTATTCTTCATTCCTCTCTCTTATCTAAACTCCAATCACATATCCCCACGTGTGTGTAAATATCACCCCTACACTTGGAAATTCAAATCAAGCAATCGTGCTCTCGTCCATTGTCCAAAGCACTTCTTAATTTGTGAATTTTTACTTGAATTTCGCTTACACATCCTTCATGCGACCGTTAATACTTCTTGAGGTACCAACAACCGATTACAAGATGCGTTAGCACTTTAAAGCGTACTTCCTAGTCTTGCAACACCCAAGGCTTTAGCAGTGACTCCCAAACCAGTTGGTCTAAGGCACTAGGTGATGAAGCACCCTCGCTAAATATTTTTTCTATTTTTTTAGCCTTAAGTAATCACAAAAACCAGTGTTCATTTTTTTTTATTCTTTATTCATATTTTTTTCTTTTATTTTCTTCGTACTAAGGACTTTAGACAAGAGCATTTCAAGGTCTCTTCTACTATTCCAAGTTTCAAGGTGCGTGATTGTGCAAATTGTAGGGTATATATTTTCAGAATCTAGACTTAAGCTAGGAACTATTTTTCAAACTTACACTTTAATAAAGATATCAATACTTTTCCTTTGTTTCGACTTAGCCCAAGAAGTGAACTCAAAATTTACCTATTTCTAAATAAACTATAAAGACATATACTTTCTACCGCTAAACTCTAAGGAAGGTTATCTTTAGGGTTTTTAATTTACTAAGTCAAAGATCTAGTTGTTCCTAGCCAGTTAACCTATTTGTCAAACTCAAGTCAATTAGGCCAAAATTGAATACATTAATTTTTATAATTTTTGAAATTTTTCAATTTTTATGGGTTTTCAAATAAGTATGCAAATGCAAAAATATGTACAAATGAATGCGAAGGAAGAAGACGTACTGAGCATACCCCCAAACTTGAACTTGACAGTGTCCTCACTGTCATGCTAAACAAAGAGGATCAAAATACCGGCACTCACCTGTTTATTTATTTATATTTTTTTTTTTATATTTTAATGTTTTGAAATTTTTATTTTATTTTTTTATAGAAAAAGAAAAAAAAAATATATACATATATACAAAGGTCCCCCCAAACTTAAGCTTGGCCTTACACAAGCCAAAGGTTAACACCAACCAGTCAAAAATCTTATCGTGGTAATGGTCAAGTTGGTGGAAGAATGGGGTGTAGAAGAAAGAAATGAGAAACACGCGAGACCGTGTGGAAAGAAGAGAATACGGTATCGGTGGGGGAGAAGAATGGCGGAAAGAAAAAAGAAGGGTCACGCGATCTTGAGGGTGTAAATCGAGTGAATAAATTAGCGCAATTTGTGATGACCGGTGTGTTAAAAGCGATTGCGCTAACCTATCAACTCGTCGAGAAATGGGATCAAATCCCTCAAGATTCGCAAGAGAACATGGGTACACCGAACTTGGTATTTGAGATGAAAGCGTCACGGTCACTTGCACGGTCGGAACAATAGGAAGGACGAAAGGAAGTGAATTAGGGATAGTATCATTCTTACGGTAGTAAACTGTGTCGAACTGGAAAGATTCCATCAATGGTTCGAAACGACTGTAAGCAACCGAGTCTGAAGGATTAACTAACTCATCTGAAAATGCAAAGGACTCAAACTCGGGCGGTGAGACTTCAACATCGTCCGAAAAAGTGAAACACTCGTAAGTGTCATCGGCTGTGGGAACTGTGTCAGATTCAAAGGAAAAGTTTTCAAGCTCACAGTCGTCAAGCGTGAAATGAAGTCTGGTCGGAACGATGGAAAAGAGGGAGGGTGATATAACAGTCAAAGGTTCAGGAGGATGAATTGGAAAATCAGACACATCAAACAAAAATGATTCAACCTCAATATTATCCTCAAGACTCTTCTCGATACTATCCTCAATATTCAACTCATCCATGCCATTATCATCAAAGTCTAGACGCATATGAGATTCGGGAGAAACATTTAATAACTCAGGATGATGATTTGAACATAAAATTTCAAGCAAATCGACAGGTTCATCATCCGAAATATTCCCGGCGTCTATATTCTCAATCAAGTGAAAATCAATTTCTTTAGACACCTCATCAAAAGTATGGATATCTACCGATTTAGGTTCTAGAGTGGAGGTGTAAAGATCGAAAGGATTAAGTGCGGTTTCACTCGAAAGGGGTTCCTTACAATCTGGCAAATCAAACACTACAAAATCATACAACTCATTTTTATTTTCAACAGGTGAACTATTTAGGGCAATCGATGGAAAACAGGAGTTGTGGGCTTCAATTGGGTAAGGGTAGGTTTGATTTGAAAATCCTCTCTCATTCTCACTCTGTCCAACTGTCGCCTCATACATTGAAAAATTTGGCGTGCTTGCGCTTTCTAAAAGATAGATCAAAAATATTTGTAACCGCAATCAAGAACGGCGTCGCTTTGCAGCTAGCCGGTGAGTACGGGTCGGTCCACAGGGATGTTGTGAATCTCCTAATCGCGCTAACGAGTTAATTCCGAAGGGTGTTCGGTTGATTATTAAATCTAAAAATCTAAATTATCCTAAGGCAATTATCTAGATCTACTCTTGCTAGGGCTAGGTTTAGGGATGGTTTGGAAATGTGATTAAATCTCACCGCTTTCAATACCCGAATGAAGATCTGTGAGGAGTTATGGTAATTATCAATAAAGTGGATTAGATCCGTTCGGGAAGGTGTTCCTTCCTCTAGGTTCTTGTCCTTCCTTTAGAGATCCTTGCCCTAACCTCCATGGAAAACATCACACCCGGGCCTTTATACTACGGTATCACCGCTACCTCGAGAGATAGAGTGCCGTAGGGAGCGGTATGTGCATGTATGCATGGAGTCCTATTGTAAATATTTGGTAGGTAAGAAAGGGATGAGAGATCTCATCTCTCAAAATCCTTCCCAAAAGCTAAACCCTAAACAAGTTCCTAGGGCATGAAATTAAATCTACCTAGGGCAAGGAATTTAAATCTACACTAAGGCAAGAAATTAAATTACTTACAGATGCATCCCTCCAATCATCCATGCAGGGTTGTCAGATCTGAATTTCTGAATGGAGAAGAAACACCGATGCTCTCCAAAAGATTTCTAAATTTTATTCATTAAAGGGAGGCATAAGAAATTATAATGAGTAGAGTTCCTATTTATAGAGAATAGGAAACCCTAGGTTACAATTGATTTGCATGTCTATATTTACCAAAATATCCTTAGGAAGACCTAGTCAAAGTAGACTTCAAGCTTTGGTAAAATTTTATGTCTCTGTCTCTTTAAAGAAAGTATTGGGCCTTGGATCTTTGGGCTTCCTTCTTATTTGGTTCTTTATTAAAATAGCTTCTATGTTTCTTCCAGATCTCCAGTGAATAATTGCGGTGGACTTTTAACCGTTCGCTTTATAATCTTGGACCTTGCATTGCCTTGTACTTTGTGAATTTTATCTTTGATGTAGGCTTGATCAAGAGTCTTCTATTTGTTGGTCAAAGTCCACTTTTTGCATTGTCTTTTCATCGTTTTCACTGTTTTCGCTCCAAGAACCTGTAACCTGTAATATGTAGCAGACATGCATCAAAAGCACATGTTTATTTATAAAAAGAATAAGAATGGGGAATATAATAATGCAATATTATCGTATGAACAGTCACCAGGGCCAGACGCTTCTTACAGGGGCTTGATTTCGAGTTGCAGCAGTTGATTGCATCACTGGATTTGTAGACTTTCACACAGGTACTCAACGCGGCGAGAGTTCAGGAGAATTTGATCAACAAGTTCAGGAAACCCCCAGTCGTTCCAGCACGTACCCACACACCTTCTCGAGGAGCCATACCAATTCACAGGCCTGGAACGACACAAATGAAACGCCCGTTCGTACCGCAGCATCGCCCCCAGAGACAGAACGTAGTTTGCGGCTACTGCGGCAGAGGTGGGCATACGCAGAAGGACTGTCGTCGTGCCAAGGGACAATGCTTGATTTGCGGATCCAGTCAGCACAGGATTAGCGGTTGCCCCGAGCGAGCAGAGATACAGGGAGGTTCTGGACCGTCGCAACAGAGGCCACAGGAGCAGAGGCAACCCTTTACAGGTCGCGGTCAGGGACGGGCTTTCACCTTGACCGCCGAGCAGGCAGAGGCGTCAGGAGACGTTGTTACAGGTACTCTACTCGTATATTCCTTACCAGCTAGAGTATTATTTGATTCTGGAGCATGCACTGTTTCTTGTCTGAACATTTTGCTGGTACACACTCCATACCACATGAACTACTAACCAAGGGCTGGGAAATACATACGGGTAATGGTATTATAATATCTAGTCGAGAATGTAGATCATGTCCGGTTGTAGTGTGTGGCAGGGAATTCTATGTGAATTTCCTTCTGATTGGGACAGGCAGTTACGACGCAATTCTCGGGATGGATTGGATGAGTACCTTCCATGCAGTCATCGATTGTCGTGCAAGGAATGTGATCTTCCGCATTCCTAATCACCCGGAGTTTATTTTTGAGGGCGGAAGCGAATCTTTGGAGCCAGCCAAGTACAGAGCCAAGTCCAAGGAGCTGACAGCTATGGAGATTGATGAGAGCCCAGTCCTAGAAATTGTTCGGGACTTTCTGGACGTATTTCCTGAAGATCTACCAGGTCTACCACCTCCTCGAATCTTGGAGTTCTCGATCGATTTGACTCCAGGTACGGCGCCAGTATCCAAGGCCCCATACAGAATGGCACCAGTTGAGTTGGCGGAATTGAAGAAGCAAATTGAAGAGCTATTGGAGAAGAGATTTATTCGGCCGAACGCTTCACCGTGGGGTGCACCAGTTCTGTTAGTAAAGAAGAAGGATGGATCTCTGCGAATGTTTATAGATTATCGGGAGCTGAACAAGGTCACAATAAAGAACAAGTACCCAATCCCGCGCATTGACGACTTATTCGATCAGCTAAGTAGGGCCAAGGTATTCTCGAAGTTGGACCTCCGTTCTGGATATCATCAAATCAGAGTAGCAGCTGAGGATGTATGCAAGACGGCTTTCAGGACCCGATACGGACATTACGAGTTCCTTGTGATGCCGTTCGGTGTTACCAATGCCCCAGCGATATTCATGGACTTGATGAACAGGGTGTTCGCAAAGTACTTGGACACGTTTGTTGTTGTGTTTATCGACGACATACTTGTCTACTCGAAGACCCGGGAGGAACATGCTGAACATTTGCGCACGATTTTACAAATTCTTCGGGAAGAGAAGCTGTATGCGAAGCTAAGCAAGTGTGAATTCTGGCTCGACAAGGTTCAGTTTTTAGGACATATTGTTTCGGGCGAAGGCATCTCGGTGGACCCGGCAAAGATAGAATCTGCCAGAGATTGGCCAACGCCGAAGTCAGTGGCCGAGATCAGGAGTTTTCTGGGATTGGCAGGTTATTATCGGAGATTCATCCAAGACTTCTCAAGAATCGCTGAACCATTGACGAGGCTGACACAGAAGGACATACCGTTTACGTGGACAGAGGAGTGCACTCAGGCATTTGACACACTGAAGCAGAAGTTAACCACGGCGCCTATTCTTACAGTACCAGATGATTCCGGTGGTTTGGTGATACACAGTGATACCTCAGGGAAGGGATTAGGCTGTGTTCTGATGCAGCACGACCGAGTGGTTGCTTATGCCTCTCGACAACTGAGAAATCACGAGAAGAACTACCGTACGCATGACTTGGAGTTAGCTACGGTAGTCTTTGCGTTGAAGATTTGGAGGCACTATCTATTGGGCGAGAAAGTGGAAGTATACAAGGATCATAAAAGTTTGAAGTACGTTTTCACTCAGAAGGAACTAAACATGAGGCAGCGCCGATGGCAAGAGCTGATGGAAGATTATGACTTAGACCTTCAGTATCACCCGGGGAAGGTGAATGTTGTACCAGATGCGCTCAATCGCAAGCCAGCGGTCATGATGTTGACCGGTCAGAGGAACATTATTGAGGACTTCCAGAGACTAGAGCTTGAAGTCGTTACGCCGAACGCACTCAGTCAACTTTGGCAACTACAGGTGCAATCCTCCCTGGTGGATCGCATCAAGATTGCACAAGCGGATGATTCCCGATTGCAAAAGTTCAGAGCGCAAGTGGAAGCCGGGATGAGAACGGACTTGACTATACATGAAGATGGCTCTCTGAGATTCGGTAGCAGACTCTGCGTACCCAAGAGAGATGTCTGAGAAGAAATATTGGCTGAAGCGCATAGTTCAGCTTATTCTGTGCATCCGGGAGGTACAAAAATGTATCAGGACCTAAAGCAGCACTTTTGGTGGAACGGGATAAAGCGGGAAATTGCGAGGTTTGTATCCAGGTGCTTGGTATGCCAGCAGGTGAAGGCGGAGCATCAGAGGACAGCGGGATTGTTACAACCACTGCCGATACCAGAATGGAAGTGGGAGCACATTACCATGGATTTCGTGACGGCCTTACCACGGAGCCCTAGGGGCAATAACGCCATTTGGGTTATCGTCGCTCGCCTCACGAAAGCTGCACACTTCATACCATTCCGAGTGGGATAGTCGACAGAGTCACTGGCAGAGAGATATATGCAGGAGATTGTACGACTTCACGGTGTTCCAGTCAGCATTGTGTCAGACCAGGACACTAGATTCTTGTCGCACTTTTGGAGGAGCCTACAGGAGAGCTTGGGTACCCGCCTCAAATTCAGCACAGCTTATCACCCGCAGACGGATAGACAATCCGAGTGTACGATTCAGACGCTCGAGGATATGTTGAGAGCCTGTATGTTGGACTTTCAAGGCTCCTGGGAGGACCATCTGCATCTAGTCGAGTTTTCTTATAACAATAGTTATCAGGCTAGTATTCAGATGGCTCCTTTTGAAGCACTTTATGGGCGGAAGTGTCGATCCCCAGTATGTTGGGATGATGTGGGAGAACGAAGATTACTGGGCCCCGAACTCATTGTTCAGACAGTCGACAAGGTCCAAATGATCAGGCAGCGGATTAAGACAGCTTAGGATCGACAGAAGAGTTGGGCAGATACCAGCAGGAGGGCACTAGAATTCGAAGTCGGAGATCACGTGTTCTTGAAGATTTCCTCTACCCGTGGAGTTATCAGGTTCGGAGGTCGGGGAAAGCTTAGTCCCCGTTTTATCGGACCTTTTGAGGTGCTAGAGCGAGTAGGAGAGGTGGCCTATCGACTTGCCTTGCCTCCATCGCTAGCCGGTGTGCACAATACCTTCCACGTGTCACAGTTGCGTCGTTATGTTCGGGATGAGAGCCATGTCCTGGACTATTCGGAGCTAGTGTTGGGTACCGATCTATCGTACGAGGAGCAGCCCACTACCATCCTCGACCGCAGAGAGAAAGTGCTGAAGAATAAGGTCATTTCATTAGTCCGAGTGTCTTGGGGCGGTCGTTCCCTAGGGGAATCCACCTGGGAGTGGGAGGAAGATATCCGCTCACGTTTTCCGCATCTCTTTGTGTAGTCTTGATGTTTTTCTTGTATCCTTGTTAAATTTCGAGGACGAAATTTTTGTAAGGGGGGTATGATGTAAATCCCCGTTTCCATCTCAATAAAAGTTTCTAATTTTCCAAATATCCCCGAGCTTTCCTTTCTTTTCCCTCGAAAATTTTGTAGGAAAGTGGTTGCTTAAATTCCAATATTTAAATTAATCTAAAACTCAAAACCAAAAATTTATTTTAAAACCTAAAACAAAACCCAAACTAAATAAATCATTCTCTTTCTATAAAAACCCTCAGCCCATAGAATTTTCCCCATCAAAATGAAAACAATTAAACATTTAACCCCGGCCCAGCAACTTTCCTCAGCCCGTGTCTATAAAATAAAACCCCAGCCCATTCCCAAATTCCCTATTTTATTTCCTTCTCCTCGGCCCAGCCCGTCCCCTCCTCAGCCACTATAAAAAAATTCAAGGGAATTAAAAAATTAATTTAAACTTCCCCAGCCCAGCCCGTCTCCAAGCCCAACTCCCTCCTGACCCGACCCGCCTCTACTCCCTCCTTCTTCCCCAATGGTAACTTTTTCCCGCTCGCGATCCGCTTCCTTCGCCGCAGCTCACGCCCACGCTCACGCCTTACCGTTACTCCTTCGCGATCCCCTCAATTTCCTCCCCTCGCCTCCCCTATCTCCCTCACACCCTCACTTCTCTCTCACTTTAAAAATTCCTCACCCCTCTCTCTCTCTCTCGAAAACCCACTAACCCACTGCACTCGACTCCCTCCGACGATGGCGAACCTCCTCGTCGACCCTTCATTTATCATCCCTCGCTTCTCCTCCACCCACAGAAACCTCCTCCATCTTCCTCCACCAACCTAGAACCCCTACACACCCAACCCCGTACTCCCGAGCCTCACCTGCACCCATTCGACCACCACCGTACACCCTCACACCGGCGATCCCCCATCTCGTCATCGACCTCTACACTCTCTTCTCCTCAGCCTCATCTCGCTCACGACAACACCCGAGCCCTACTCTCTCTCTCTCTTCAAAAATACCAAAACCCAAGAACCCACACACACAACCCGACACCACGTTACTCATCGCCGGAGCGTCGCCGCCGACCGTCGTCGACCCCAGCGCACTCGCAGAGGACCACTGAGCACCCCCTCAACTTCCAGTGACCGTGCAACGGCTCCGGGCAGCTCTGACGTCAAATCCGTATCGCGAGCCGAGGCCGTGCAAACCAATCCACGCCGTTCGACGCGGGTTCGTGACGTTACCGCCGCAGTACATCCACGAAACGTTTCCAGGAAAGTACTTTACTTGCTACATGCTAATTTACCCGTGTTACAAACTCAAACATGTATGTTATGAAATTCCATTTCCCCGATAAAATTAAACGATGTACGTGTTCGATGCATGACCCCAATGAAAATACTTGCCTAATTTGATGGAATTAGATTGTCTGTACTGGCCCAGGTAGTGATGAATATCCTGTAGAAATCTCACTGGAAAATACGACTGTTAGTGACTAAAATGAATACCCCCAAATATACCTGTAAAACTAGAAATTTCACGTATCTGAAAGTTGTTAAAATTCCCATAAATCATGTACTTATTGAAATAGTGTGTTCGAGGGATTAAATCGAAGCCGACTCGACGAACTATAACCCTATGTAAGTATCTAATGGTTTCTGTACTGAAACTGTGACGATATTTGGATCGGAGTGCGAATCTGGACTGCAGTCCAGAGCGACTCTGATTATTATTTACTGTCCCATAATACGTGCCATTTTGTTTCCTGAATTTGTATGTTATGGAACTCTGCAGAGTATTAAAGGTGAATCTGTTATCTAAACAACACAAGTGGTTTCATTCCGTTTCATGGTCGTTTGCTATTTAATTTGTAAATAAAAAAGGCAGAACGTATAACAGTCCAGAACAGATTCAGAAGTGACATACTAATGTTAAACAGTGTATAACTTTCGACGTACAGATGAGATTGAGGATCCGTCTGTTGCGTTGAATACTTCATTGTAAACCCTAGATTCTATTCAACTGTAGCATCGCTAAATTCTGAACCCAACTGGGTGAGATACGTGTCACGAAACGGACGTTCAGTTCAGAAACTGAATTTCCAGCCGCGGGCACTTAAAATGAAACAGCTGTATCTTAAATACCGGGAACCCGATCGAACTGAAATTAATTTTGATGAACTGCTGACAGAGTGTGCCATTTATTGTATTTGTATCATTTCATTGAATTCTGAACATATGAATTTACGCAAATTTTGTAAGTTAATGACGTGCATATTGGTTTATAACATACTTGGCTTGTTAATGGCATACATACACATATCTTACCCCATTTGCCATATACATAGTGTTAGTGCGTGTTAGTGTTCAGTGGACATTGCATTATCGTGCGTGATTGATGTTGGTTTAGGAGTGACGAGTACACCAATGGAAAGTGAACATTCGTGACAGTGATTGATACAGTGAACAGTGATAAAACCGTGCCATTGGTATACTTGTACACGACTAAATCAAGATCATAAATAGTGTAAACCTGGAGATAAAGGGAAAATCGAAGTGGAAAGAGAATCGCATTTAGCGGGACCGTGCTTTAGAGGATGATCATTCGAGCAGCGATATATATATATATATATATATATATATATATATATATATATATATATATATATATATATATATATATATATATATTAGGTAGGATCTAGCGATCCGGCTGACAGGGTTATGTCCCGGGCATGTGGGCCATTGTCTCGGGTATGTACGAGACTCCTGTTAATCATGATCCTCCTTTCCACTATGCGATTTTGAACCAGACCTAGAGACCGATAGGGATACAGATCATATTTTGCATCATATAGTAACATAGTGATTACTCGCATTGTACTTTCACTATTATTACCTCATTTACCTGTTTCACCTTATTATAATAATATTGTTATTGTGTCGCTCTGACGACCTGAGTCTGCATGCTCAGATCCTGTGGAAGGACCAGCGCAGGAGACGGACATATCTTTCGAGTTCACGGAGATCTAGTCTGGTGTACTTTCTTTCTTTATTGCTTTCCATAAAAGAGATCGTGAAATTGAACTTGGTTAGTAACTGTTCTTGTTATTTGTAATTTGTGAACAATGGATTTTAATGTAATAATTTAGTGATATAGTTCCTTTACTACTGTGCTTTATTTACTGATTACCATGTAATGCGAGAAGCCGAAGTGTGACTACGGCGGGATTATTTCTTGACCGTAGGAGCATGGCTGGCCTAGTCATCCCTCGTTTTCCGTATTTTGGGAAGCAGGGTGTGACATATATCATAGCGTAGAAAATCAAGTTATCTAAATAATGGTGTTAGTTTCATTTAATTAAAATAACGTTTCCTATTGTAAAAGTATTTTAGGTCGTCGACATATCCTGCAGTTTTCTGCAGTGATAGCTTGTACACATTGATATTAAATTGAGCATATCTCCCCGTATACAAGGGATATCATCAATCCGTCTGATACGTTAGAAACCTGACCGTTAATCCTAAATATTATCCAACTGTAGCGTCGCCTAATTACGATCCCAACTGGAATTAAAACGTGTTACGAAACGGACTTCCAATTCAGAAATCGGATTTCCAGCAGTAAACACTTAAAATGAAATGACCATAACTAGCAACCTGAAACCCGATTAACGTGAAACCAATTTTTATGGATAGATAATTAAACAGGCTGCTTACCTTTTTTGTATTGTTCTGCTTAATTCTGCACGTATGATTGATAGTAAATTTTGCAAGTGGTAGGACACTGGCTGCTGATATTTTATTCATATCGTGATTATTGCATTCTCATCATATCATATAGTGGTCATGAAACATTGATAATCCAGTGATCGTGTACATTACCCAGTGATAGATATTAGTGCTTGGATTGTGGCAAGTACGTTAGTATTAAAGCGTGAATGAATAAGTGAAATGACACGTACTTATACACAATCAGCAGACCCAGTTAATTTATTGCATTGTCGACACCTATGGGGCTTATGTAAGTGTAACTATAACTGGTATGGGACAGTTATGGAAGAACTTATATTAGTGTCATGGGTAAGGCGTCAAACCCTGTCCATTTATCTCGGGTACCAGTCGAGACATACTTGATGGAGATCCTGTCTCCAGTTCTCGCGTAGACTTGTCATGGACCAACTAGTATTTGGATTCATGGTTGGTATTTGATGTAGACTACGGAGTGTGGGGTAGTTTGAGTGTGAGTTCAACGGAATCTCGGGAGTCCCATTACCGGCATATACAGTGATTCTGGGAGTCATATGGGTGATATTACTGATTATTAGCGAGCGTTTCGGACCCGTGTTCCCTTGTCCCTGGGCCCTACCCTTGGGTTGGGGATACTCCTACGTGGTTGACTCTCACACTTGGACTGACGATAGGTTTAGCGACCTGGACAGTGAGACTTAGAGACTGATAGGGTTAGTGACATTGACATGCATTGCTTACTGATTTGATATACCTACTTTACTGTTTACCTATACCGATTATTTCATGTGCGTCATCATTCTATATTTACTGCTTCATGTTCATCATCATTACACGTGTTTACTTTTGCATTTATATATATTTCTATTGTGTCGCTCTGATGACCTGAGTATGCATTCTCAGAGCGAGAAGTGGACTTAGCTCGGATCAGCACCTGACGTACCTCGAGGATATTGCGGACATCTAGATCAGCGACGTCAGCTCTATCTTTCCTTTGAATCCATCTGGTTAGTTTTATATCTGTTTTGATTTAGTGACTGCATTTTTCATTACCTGTACATTGATTACTGATTACCACGTAAATCTAGAAGCCGAAGTGTAACTACGTCAGGATATTTCCTTGACCGTAGGACCATGGCTGGCCTTGTCACCCCTCGTATTCGGTATTTTGGGAAGCGGGGCATGACATAATTATTATCCCAACAGAAAGTAAAATGTGTTACAAAACGGACTTTCAGTTCATGAACTGGATTTCCAACTGTGAACACTTAAAATGGAATGACCGTAACTTGCAAACCTGAAATCCGATTGAGCCGAAACCAATTTTTTTTGGATTTATGTTTAAGTTTACTTTCTATCACTTTTGTATCATTTTTCCTAATTACGATCATACGATTTAATATGATTTTCTGTATTCATAATGCACGTTGTGATTCGTATTATACATGACTTGATTAGTGGCATAATTCACATACTTATCCAACCGTGATACCTTTAGCGATAGCAAACACTTTTATTGATTCTTAGTGATTATTGCTTTGTCGAACGTGGGTGATATCGGATTAGTTGTGTCAAGTACGCCAGTGATATGTGAATGATTCGTGAAAGTGAACAGTACAATGAAAGGTGAATAAAACCGTGTTATTAGTTCGTACTTGTACACAACTAACTGCATACATATAGTTATTAAAACTTGAGGGAAAAGGGGTAATCGAAGTGGAATGAAACTTGTATTTAGCGAGATTAGCGATTTAAAGGATGATCATTCGAACATCGACTCGTATATATATTTTAGGTTATGGACTTAGCGGTCCGGCTAATATGGTTATGTCCCAGACGATAGCGGGCCGTAGTCTTGGGTACGCACGAGACTCTCGTTAAACATAATCACTTTTTTCACGGTTCGATTTCAAATTGACCTGAAGACTATTAGGAACATAGATCATATACTGCACTGGCTATTAATACATTGATTACCTGCATCACTGTCTCCACTGTTTTTACCTTACATTTCATGTTTTATTATATTATTATTGTATATTTGCTATTGCGTCGCCCTGATGACCTGAGTATGCATGCTCAGAGCTTGGAGAGGATGCCGCTCAGGAGTCAGATCTACCGTTTGAGCTTGCAGAGATCTAAACGGTTTTACTTTTAGCATTTTTTACTGTTTTTCCTAAACTAACCTTGTATTCGCACTTGGTTAGTAGTATCCTTTACTGTTCAACTATTGTAAATTGTGAACAATGAGAGTTGATATAATAAACTAAATGATGTGTTTCCTTTACTTCTGTGTTGTATTTATTGATTACCATGTAATACTAAAAGCCAAAGTGTGACTACGGCGGGATTATTCCTTGACCGTAGAAGTATGGATGGTCTAATCGCCTTCCGTATTCAGTATTTTGGGAAACAAGGCGTGGCATTTTAATATTAGATATGGATATGGAATGGATATACATATGTTAGCATCTCCTTATTGGGTGGTTGTTCGTAACTACGGATACAGATGGTCATCGAAAATGAAAATTACCATCCACATTTGAAAGATTCAGATGCAGACTTGGAGCCAACTTGGTGTCTTCGTATTCGCTGCCGTCAAAAGAGGTTGTAAAATAGGAGTTGAATTACTAATAAGTTCTATGAGTGTAAGTGTCTTTATAGCCTATTAAGACAATCTCTTGCGGGTTAGCAAATGACATGGGATACATACTCCCGCTTGCCTGATATGACGATTTGTTGATTTAAAAAAAAGGATAAATGGCACTAACATACCCACAAGCATCATGTTTTCATTAAAATACCTCAAAAATCATTTATTACAGTAAATCACCTCACATGCTATTTTTAAAAGTATTTTAGTAAGAAAAATCCTCTTAAAAATCATAATGTAAGGTATATTTACCACAATAAAAAGGTAATTTAATACTTCTAATAAAAAGGAGTGGGGTTTTGGTAAAATTCCTATTTGATGCAAAATAGTCGAAGCGGGTTATCCATCATCCATGGTGTAATACATGGACGGTTGAGATTTAGAAAGAAGAAACAATGTTCTTGAAAATAGGAGTTAATTCTTTTTTAATCTCAATCGTCCATATATTACACCTCAAGGTGTTTAACGAGTCGGACCGAAAATTGGTCCAGCCCGGCTTGGCCCGACCATTTTCCTAGCCCGGCCCCGGACCGGACCGGGCTAGCCATTGGTAGCCCGACGGCTCGGCCGGCTTCTGCCCAAGCCCGGCCAAACCGGACAAATTTGAATTTGAATTTGGCCGTTTGCCCTTGGGAGGTTTTTTTTGTTGGATATAGTGCCCTCAAAGTCGATTATTGGATCGCAGACACGTGATTGCAATGATTGAGGGAGGACCTATACCGGTAGGACAGTCTTACTCGAGAGGTTTGTATACTATCTGGTTTGTATACTATCCGGTTTGTCTTTATCATCGTGTACAATATTTAGGTGACATGTTCACTATTACACGTTGATAGAGCCCTTAGGATCCTGCTTGACTACCAACAGTATGATGGAGATCATATACGTGAGAGTTGGATAGTCCATAAGCACATCCTTAAAAGTGGTCCCTAGTCGTGGGAGTTTCGAGACAGGGCATCGATACTCCGGAGTAAACTAGTTTATACAGTCGAGACCCCGATGAAGGGCGGTGGACGGTCTCACAAGCCACTGGTGTCAGTTGGTTCACCTAAGATGTATACAGGTGCTCATTGGGTTATGAGTACACCGGACAGGACTCGTCGGGAATATGCTAGTTGGTATTATACCTGACGTCAGATAGCAGTTCCCTAGTGACATGTGTACAGGTTAGTTCATCGACCTGAGGTCGTCATTTGTCTCGTGTGAGTTCCCACCATGCTTTGATTACTATCCTACCACGGCTCAAAGGAGTCGTACAAACAGGTTTTAGTTGGGTACAGTCCCGAGCCACATGGAGGCAAGTGAGCGGATCGGCAGTGGATTCGTCTCTCCCGGTATTGGGAGTGAGATCGCGCTGTGTCTAGGATAGCCATTACACAAAGCCCTCGGCTGAGGCAGGAGATTTACTGGTAGGTATTCCAGTAGTATCTCAGGGTGTTCTGGACTACACTCCGACACGACTTGTACCGCTTTTGGGGGTCTGACTTTTACCAACCCCCTAGGCCCGCCATACGATGCTCATAGATGAACGGATCGGACTGTACGGATATTGTCACTGACAGGCTCAGTAAGGTGTCAGGATGAGTTCGCTCATCGACCTCCCTTTTGGTCAATACCTGGTAGCCCGTTATGTACAGCTAGTACCTCTAACGTGCTAGTGGTTAAATCCACAACCAATGTATTGACGAGTCTTTAGAGTCCCATACAGACTGTTTCTCAAGTTTCGGGCGAAACGTTGTAGAGGCCGTATGATATATGGCAGGGTTCGATCATATACGTGCGGTATTGCACGGATCATGATCGGACGGATCATACTAGTGGGCTTTGGTTTAAGCCGGATCCTAGTATTAGATTTGTTGGATTACTTTAGTCTCATCGCATTCGCCTTCAGTCGGAATACGGGTGCAGGTATGTATATACAGGTGAGGGGTATCCTTATGATCCGTCACGAGTTTACTTTAGATGTTGCCGGATTTTTCTTTGTTGGACCAAACATTTGGATTAATGTTTAGATGGTGGAAATAATGAGCTAGAATTCATCATGAAATGCATTAAATGTGACATGGACATATATAATGACTCATGGTATCATTTCTTATGCAAATGTCACCTTTTATGATGGATTTGTAAGTTGAAATGAGAGGGAAAGGGAGAGGGGCTGCCATATGATAAGTTTTGGTATTGTATTTTTGATGCAAGCTCTCTCACTCTCATTTGATCAAAAAAAAAAAGCAAAAGAAAAGAAAAAGAAACCTCTTCTTCTTCTTCTTCCTCTAGCTCATTATCCCCATCAATGGCAACACCTCCAACCTCCATCCATCTCATGGATGCAAGAGACAAAGTGATCACAAACATTCTTTACAACACCTTGGACACATCGGCTAGCACACTTCGTGCCCGAGTTGCTTTGGATGAAGCGGGAGCCCGTAAAAAGAATCGATGATGTGGTGCCCTTTCCGACGAGGAGATTGAGACCGGAGATGCCGCGAGAAGCTTGAAATGGTGGCCAAAGACCGAAGGACATGGATTGATCGGTATAGCTTTTCTATCCCATCTCTAGATAGCTAGTTGTAGGTTAATGGTTCGATCCGGGTTTTAAGTATACGATAGAGCCGATTTCTAGTTCAGAAAAAATTTCGTTTCCACATTTTAGCCTCGGAAAGACGGCCGGGGCGCTACCGTAGTCTTAAATGGTATCAGAGCCACGCCATTAACCTTTACTAGCTTGCTCTAGCGTGTTTAGAATTTCGATCGGATGAAATTTCCAAAAACCACGTTTCCAAGTCACAGTTTCTGTCTAATTTTTCCAATGGTCAAAAAATTATTTAGTGGGTTGCAGAAATATGTTCAAGGTTTTCTAAGAATTCTGAGAAATTTTGGTAGCACGAAGCTACAGTGACGCCGCGGAACCGCGGCCATACCCTTGCTTTGGCCGCAGTTCCACCGCTATTTTATGCCTTCTCTGTACCAAAATTTCTACAGTGCCCTCTGGTAATTTTATTTTGGGCCCAGATTTATTTGAGCACTGGGTATTGTGCTTGGGGCCCACTTCGGGAAACTTTGTTGATCGAAAATTTTAAATATGTTAGTTCAGAGTATTTACATTATATCTGCGACCGTGAATGTCATTTGATCGGTAAATCCTGTCTAATTGCTATAGTTCTTTTAGACGGATTTGCGAACGTGACATTCACGTCGATGTTCTGTGTTGTGCTGTGATATTGCGGATTTGTCGTGGTGGATAGCCTGGATGCAATGTTAGTACAGTTTGGTTGTATTTGTACATTTGATATTTCGGGGCGAGCGTCCGACATGTGGACTGCCTTCACTGTCTCTTTGTATATTATTCTTTTGGGGCACGACCGGGCTGAGGTCGATGTACCCGTTGTATATTTTACTTTCTGTACTAGGATTACCCCACGGAGGGGTGCACGGGTAGCCGGGTTCTAGAGGGCAATGGGCCTACATCTCATGGGGTTGAGACGGAGGGGGCTTTACTCTAGAATTGGCGGGCTATTCGCCGCACTCGTAGGGGGTATAGGTTGACCCAAGGAGGGGTGCTCAAGTTACCGGATTCCGTGAAGTACTGGGTGGTCCATTCACTTTGATGAAGGGGGCTGCCTCGCTTCAGGTTTTGGCGGGTAACTTGCCGCGCCCGTAGGGGTCTAGGATTTCATTGCACAGGCTATCCACACGACCAAGGGAACGTCGGGTTTCAGTAGCGGCTCTATGAAACCCGGGGCTCCCAGATTATCTGTATTGTTCTGTGATGCTTATTACATTTTTTTGATGTTGCATTTTATCACGCATTGAGCGATTATTATATATTGATATATATACTAGTAGATGTTGTATATGTTTTACACCCGCGCTAGTTCTGTCCCCGCTCTGTCGTTAGTTAAGTAACCTAACGGGTGATGACGGGACCCTGTGGCGAATACGGATGGCATATACGTACATCGTATTTTCGTTCTTTATTGGTGTGATCAATTGATGGGACTGCGTTGATTCGGATCAATGCAAACTAAACAAACCTATTCTGATGTTGTTGGAACATTTTTTAAAAAGCTGTTAGTCCACCACACTCAGTTACTCAGGTTTCGGGTGAAACGCTGTAGAGGCCGTATGGAGATATGGCAGGGTTCGATCAGATACGTGCGGTATTGCACGGATCGTGATCGGACGGTTTTTACTAGCCGGCTTTGGTTTAAGCCGGATCTTGGTATTTGGTAGTGTAGATTGTCTCTTTGCATTTGTGTTCAGTGGGAATACAAATGCGGGCATGTATATGCAGTAGCGGGGTTTTCCTGTAATTTATTACGGGATCAGTTTTCTGAAGTTGCCAGTTTGCATTCCGTTCCGGCCGGTTTTCCTTTGTTCCTTCACGGTCGGACATTTCGATGGAGGGTGTTATTTGCAAGTTTGCAAATAACATATTGTGTAGGGGTTTCTTGCATACGGATTTATTATGAGAGCATCTTTTGATACCATTCTTTTCTATCATCATTCACTTGCTTTATTGTGATGGTGTGTGATTGGATTTGATTTGGCTTAGGGTTACCATTGTTTCTCTCCTACACTCACCTCCCTTGTTGCTTTCTCTCCACCATTTTTCATATGCATGGGCCGGCCACACTATTAGAGAGAGGAGAGAGAGGTTTCATTTTGAAAAAAAGGAAAATGATTCATTACATTTCTAGCTTGCTACAAAATTCCTCATCACTCCAAGGTTCATTCTCTTCTCCATCCATGGCAACTTCACCACCCCAAAAGAGACTACGATTCTACACTTGCCTACAGCAAATCTTGGTCGCGTCGGCTAGCCAACTTCGCGCCCGAGTTGCCTCGGTCCAGAGGTGGGAGCCCGTAAAAGTATTCGGCTACGTGGTGCCCTTTCCGACGAGGACGTGACGGACGAAGATTCCGCAGGAGATCGGAGTGGAGACGAAGACCGAAGGACACGGATCGCTTGGTATAGCTTCTCTACCCATCTTGTATTTTGCTAGTAGCTAGGTTAATGGCCCGATCGGGGTGAAAAGTGCGCGGTGGTGCCAGTTTGCTAGTTTGCAAAATTTTTGTTTCCGCGTTTCCGGCGTCGGATTGACGGCCGGGGCGCCGCCGCGGACTTACATTGGTATCAGAGCCACGCCATCAACTTAGCCTAGCATGGTCTAGTGTGTTTACATCCTCGATCGAACAAAAATCCCGAAAACCCGATTTTGTGTGCACAGTTTTTGTCGAAATTTTTTTGGAGTCTAAAAATTTTTCAGGGTGTTTCAGAATGTTGTGCAGGGAATTCTAAGAAATCTGCGAAAAATTGGTCAAGTAATCTCACCATACGACCGCGGAACCGTGGCCAAACCCATGCTTTGGCCGCGGTTCCGCCGCGCTTTTGACTCCTCATTTGACCAAATTTTTGCAGAGTGCTCCTGAGTTCAAAATGGGGGTTTTGGGATATTCTTTTTGGGCCCAGATTTTCTGTAAGTGCTACAATACTGCTTGGGGCCCACTTCAGTAAATTTGTTCGATCGGATATTTTAAACACATTAGTTCACAGTATTTACATTATATCTGTGACCGTGAATGTCACTTGATCGGTAAATCCTGTCTAACTGCTATAGCCCGGTTAGACGGATTTGCGAACGTAACATTCACGTTGATGTTCTGTAATTGTGCTGTGTTGTTGCGGATCGGTCGTGGGGGATAGCCTGGTTGCAGTGGTAGTACAGTTTTGTTTTATATGTACATTTGATATTGCGGGGCGAGCGTCCGACATGTGGACTGCCGTCACTGCCTGTTTGTATTATTCTTTTGGGGCACGACCGGGTCGAGGTCGATGTACCCGTTGTATGTATATTTTACTTTCTGTACTAGGATTACCCCGTGGAGGGGTGCACGGATAGCCGGATTCTAGAGGGCAACAAGATCGCATCTCATGGCATTGAGACGGAGGGGGCTTTACTCTAGAATTGGCGGGCTATTCGCTGCACTCGTAGGGGGTACAGGTTGACCCAGGAGGGGTGCCCAAGTTACCGGATTCCGTGAAGTGCTGGGTGGTCCATTCACGTTGCTGAAGGGGGCTGCCTCGCTTCAGGTTTTGGCGGGTAATTTGCCGCGCCCGTAGGGGTCTAGGTTTTCATTGCACAGGCTATCCACACGACCAGGGGAACGTCGGGTTTCAGTAGCGACTCTATGAAACCCGGGGATCCCAGATATCTGTATTATTCTGTGATGCTGTACATTTCTGTGATGTTGCATTTTATCACGCCTTGAGCGAAAATTATATATTATATATATACTAGTAGATGTTGTATATGTTTTGCATCCGCGCTAGTCCAGTCCCCGCTCTGTCGTTAGTTAAGTAACCTAACGGGTGATGACGGGACCCAGTGGCGAATGCGGATGGCATATACGTACATCATTATTTTCGTTCTTTTGTGGTGTGATCAATTGATGGGACTGCGTTGATTCGGATCAATGCAAGTTAAACAAACCTATTCTGATGTTGTTCGAACACTTTTTCAAAAAGCTGTTATTGCAAGGGCGTTCTCTTTTGTTTTGCACAGTGGTATTCAGTTGGAATATCCAGCTCCTCAGTCGACGAGGCAAGGGCCGAGATCCCTTCACCGGGAGTGACCCCTTGGACAAAAGTTTGCGTCAGGGCAATAACTTCACTATAGCCGATTACTTTTGCTATGCATCGTGGTATTCAGTTGGAATATCATGCACCTCATTCTACGGGGAAAGAGCCGAGATCCCTTCACCGGGAGTGACCTCTTTAGCAAAGGTTTTCGTCACTATATTTTTCAAAGCTATTCGGTTCCTTCAATGATATCAAGTTCATTACATTAAAGGTTTTCGCCAGAAACCATTCATAGCCCTCCATCGTTTCATATGGGTAGTCAATAGTATTCAAGCTGTGTTTGTTGGCCATAGTCAAGGCATAGTGTTTGGTAGCTATTGGGTATTCATATGCTGCATAGATAGATGCGTTGGTTTGGGACAGTCGTATAGCCTTGTTGGCCCTAGTCAAGGGCTTGTACGGGTGGGTTCAAATCAACCTGAACAATGACGGGTAGAACTTGACATGTGACTTATGATTTGTTGGCCTTAGTCAAGGTCATAAGAGCATGGGGCAAAATTCCACATCGGGAGTTTCAAAAGAACTGAAACTTGCTAGATATGCGCATACATTTTGGAGTGTGATAGCGTGAGCGGATTCCGTCACGTTATCATGCGATGATAGTTGGATCCCGATTCCCACTGATGAGTTGGTTTACTCCTCGGGTGATCCCGGCTAATTCTTCTTTCAGGTTTGGGGAAGAATTTGACGTTACAGTGGGAGGTTTCCAGATTAGATAAAGTGATAACCATTCTGATCTAGGTTAGAGTGCACGCTGAGTGTTTTTTTCTCTCTCTCTTTGGCAGCGACCATTGACCCGACCCTAGACTATGACTCAGTGACCAAGTTGACCGAACCTTCTTAACACTGGCTTTTGGATTGTCAGAGTTGCAGACCTCATTGCCACTCCTATTTTTACCCTTTTTCTCCGGGACACCCCGTATTACTACGAACGTCCACTTACATTGGACAAAACCATCGTATGGTTATATACGAACTTGAAGGAATTCGAGGATGGTTTCCGGTTCTAGAGAAAACGAATAAGACTATTCAGTTGTCTTTTCCTTTTACCTTCTCTCTCAGATTGCGAGTACTCCTTGGTTTAGAAGATAGTACACCTATTACGCAAATTGGATAGTCTTCTTCCAAACCTTAGGCTGGTGCCAAACGGTGGGGAATGAAGAAAACCAATTAGCCTAAACGGTGTACAGAAGGTATTAAGTTCAGACAAAGCAAGAGATTAGTAAGAGGGCAAAGTAAATTGCGACTGCTATTCACGACCAAACCAAGTATTTCTTCGCCAATCCTAAATCACCTTTGTATTTCTCCAGGACACTCCGTATCACTATGAAGATCCCAGTTTATTGGATAATCCATCGTATGGTTATATACGAACTCGAAAGGAACTTGTTCCAGTTCGGGGATGGATCCTTGTTCAGGAGAAATAGAAATAAAGCTCATTCAGGCGTCTTTTATCATCACCTTCTCTCGCATTGCAAGTGCTCCTAGGACTAGGACTGTACACCCATTATGCTTATTGGATAATCTTCTTCCAAACCATAGGCTGGTGCCGAACGGTAGGGAAGGAAGAAAACCATTTGGCCTAAAGGGATGTACAGAAGGTAATGACTAAAGACATATAAAGGGATTTGGAGAGGTGGCAAAGAATTATACGGTTATGGTTGTGAATCTGGATAATGGAAGAGGCATTACTAGGAATACCCAGATACCCCATCGAAACACTTCAATGTTTCAGTTTCACTGTGTACTGTTAATAGAAAACTGATTTCCCAATTAGACACTTGCTCCAGGGTATGTATTTACCAGGTATGATTCTCACATCTGTATGGTTTTACAGATGATGAGTGGGAGTAAGTTATTGGGAATTAGGTGATCATCCTCATTATATCGGGATTCGTTGTAATTGGTGATATTTGAGGAAGTCACCTGGGTTGTTTGCCGGTCGGCAAATATTTGGTTTTGAATATCCGTTGTTATGCACCAATTTCAAATTGATATATCTGTACGTCTATTTTTATATAGAGTGAGACATACCTTTTTGAAATTATGTCTATAACATTTACCTATACCAGTGGATGGTTAGGTAAGGAGCATTGAACAGCGGTGTAATTCTTCTTAACCATAAGTACAGTTTTCAAGCTACGACACACAGTGAATGAGTCATTTGACTCAAGGGACTTGTACAGAGTATTGTATATTTGTCCAGTGTCCATTAGGACAGAGGGGTTGGTCTTCGTACTATATTCTGTTTACTTATGACTTCTCTAGTTCTTAGGCATGTGTTTCGTAGAAACACAGGGTCTAAGTTTTGAGGAGTTATAGGTATAAGAATAAAGTAGAGAACCAAATGTTGCAAGTATCAGGATTCTTCAAAGTGATCGAAGATGTAGATACTTGTGTATGGTATTCAGTTGACAGTAATGATTAAGAGAACTTGCTTCTCTTCAGGTTACTCATAATTGGAAGTATTCCTAAGTTGAGTAACGCTGATCGGCCTCCTTCCATTCAGTTGACATGCACTGGTGACAGCTGCATGATTTGAATCTGGTTCAGTTAAATCAGTGCCTCTGTTTCTATATTGGATATAGAACAGTTCATATCTTGACATTGTTAAGGTACGGGGAGTTGTCCAGCTTATGCTTAAAACCAGACTCTGGATAACTCAAGGCACGTTTCTGTAATGGCTGTTTGTGGGTTGACCCGGGCTATGACGAGGGTTGATATTCTACCATCTGAAAGATCAATAGTGATATTGTTCTTGACTCGCCACAGTTTTAATAAAAATGGATTTTTTCAGAAAACAGTAGTGGGAGTATGGTAGAACTGGAAGTGATTCCAGAACCGCAAACGATTATTGAAGATTTGATAAGAACCTAAAGATTCAATCTGGTTTGACATTCCATTGGCTACTCCGCAGATAAGGTGGGTAACCTCAGGCACTTGAGAGGTACTTCGGTATGCTCAAGGACGGTGGCAGGGAGGTTCTTGTTTACCCAGACTTACCATTGCTGTTGTTCCAGACTGTGAGACCCGGCAGCAGGATGAGTATAGCGTCGTTCTAAACTAGCTTTTGAAGTGCACGTCTATATGACTCTGCCAGAGGGTTGTCGTAGTCAGTGGGAGCAGCAGAAGCATTGGTGGACATCAGGTTTATGTCTATTTATAGACTAAAGCAGATATAGCGGAGATAGATCATCTATTTCTGATGTGACAGTCATAGGTTTGACTTCATCAGAATAGGGGATGGATCTGTTAAGAAGGTAGTAGGGTGTGATGTCCTGGTATTTGGATGACATGCACAGAGTAGGAAGTGATACTCCTATACTACGATCGGTTATACTTTGGTCGCCACACAGTGGTTTCTCCACTTAGGACTTGGATATTATATCAGATATTCTGGTTACTAGATCTATGGTTTTAGATCTAGATCTGGGTGGTTTCCCAATATGGGTACTTTGACAGCATTCTAAGAGTATTTAGAATGGACGACTCCTGGCACGGTAGTATACCTGCAGGTGATGGAGTCACCCTCTCTAAAGGTGTCTTACAGACTAAAAGGGAGAGGGATGTGCATAATTGACAGATCACTCGCTTAGGCAATTGAGTCAATCATGAGATGTCAAGTACCACACCAGATGTTGTTCTTGCCGAAGGTGCAATGAGTTGATATTGATCCAATCCTGGAGAAACAGTCGGAAGCAGTTTTAGAACATAAGTGGATGTTCTAGGGATATGATAACAGCATTCTCCTTCAGGAGACAGTTATCATTCCAGGCTTCCAAAGTGACCTGGATGGCAGAGTGGCTGTCAGAGTTATAGTTTTCCCTCTGATGAGGGGCAGTATTTTGGACAGTTGGTCCAGGTGGATACTGAGGAAAGGCATGGCGCAGGATACTGATTAAGTTCAGTTGACGATAAAGTCTAAGAATTTTGGATTTGGAGTTCATTTATGAGCTAGGTCCCATCAGATATCCAGACACATTCTAAGACAGGTATTGCTCATTTCGGGAGATGGCTTTCTCCGCGAACTTGAGATAGAGAGAGACATAGAAAGAAACATCAGAGCGGATCCACTCACTGAGGCTATTCCTCGAACGTAATAGTTTCGCAAACGAGCTTTGTGAGACTGACTAGTAGAGGAGTTGGGTGTTCGGTATCACACGGGCTGTGAGTATGCGACATCGCAATAATTAGCCTTGAGTGCAAGTGGGAGATTGTTGGAGATAGTGCCCTCAGAGTCAATTATTGGATCACAGGCACGTGATTGCAATGATTGACGGGAGGACCTATCCCAGTAGGACAGTCTTACTCGAGATGATAGTATTCTATCTGGTTTATCTTTATCATCGTGTACTGCTTTAGGTGACCTTACGAGTCGCTATTACACGTTGATAGAGCCCCTAGGATTCTTGCTTGACTACCAGCAGTATGAGGGCGCTCATATAAGTGAGCGCTGGAGTCTATAAGCACATCCTTAAAAGGTCCCTAGTCGTGGGAGTTTCGAGACAGGGCATCGATACTCCAGAGTAGACTAGTGTATACAGTCGAGACCCCGACGAGGGGCGGTGGCCGGTCTCACAAGCCACTGGTGTCAGTTGGTTCACCTAAGATGTATACAGGTGCTCATTGGGTTATGAGTACACCGGACAGGACTCGCCGGGAACCTGCTAGTTGGGATTATACCATACGTCAGATAGCAGTTCCCTGGTGACATGTGTACAGGTTAGTTCATCGACCTGAGATCGTCATTTGTCTCGTGTGAGTTCCCACTGTGGTTTGATTACTACCCTACCACGGCTCAAAGGAGTCGTGCAAACAGGTTTTAGTTGGATACAGTCCCGAGTCACATGGAGGCAGTGAGCGGATCTGCAGGGGTTCGTCTTTCCCGGTATTAGGGGTGAGGTCGCGCTGTGTCTAGGAAAGCCAGAACATGAAAAGTCCTTGGCCAAGACAGGAGATTTACTGGTAGGTATTCCAGTAGTATCTCAGGGTGTTCTGGGCTACACTCCGACACGACTTGTACCGCTTTTGGGGGTCTGACTTTTACCAACCCCCTAAGCCCGTCATGCGATGCTCATAGACGAACGGACCGGACTGTACGGATATTATTACTGACAGGCTCAGTAGGGTGTCGGGATGAGTTCGCTCATCGACGTCCCTTTTGGTCAATAGCTGGTAGCCCGTCACGTATGGCTAATACCTCTGACGTGCTAGTGGTTAAATCCACAGCCATAGTATTGACGAGTCTTTAGAGTCCACCACACTCAGTTACTCAGGTTTCGGGCGAAACGCTGTAGAGGCCGTATGGAGATATGGCAGGGTTCGATCAGATACGTGCGGTATTGCACGGATCGTGATCGGACGGTTTTTACTAGCCGGCTTTGGTTTAAGCCGGATCTTGGTATTTGGTAGTGTAGATTTTGTCTCTTTGCATTTGTGTTCAGTGGGAATACAAATGCGGGCATGTATATGCAGTAGTGGGGTTTTCCTGTAATTTATTACGGGATCAGTTTTCTGAAGTTGCCAGTTTGCATTCCGTTCCGGCCGGTTTTCCTTTGTTCCTTCACGGTCGGACATTTCGATGGAGGGTGTTATTTGCAAGTTATTTGCAAGTTTGCAATAACATATTGTGCAGGGGTTTCTTGCATACGGATTTATTATGAGAGCATCTTTTGATACCATTCTTTTCTATTATCATTCACTTGCTTTATTATGATGGTGTGTGATTGGATTTGATTTGGCTTAGGGTTACCATTGTTTCTCTCCTACACTCACCTCCCTTGTTGCTTTCTCTCCACCATTTTTCATATGCATGGGCCGGCCACACTATTAGAGAGAGGAGAGAGAGGTTTCATTTTGAAAAAAAGGAAAATGATTCATTACATTTCTGGCTTGCTACAAAATTCCTCATCACTCCAAGGTTCATTCTCTTCTCCATCCATGGCAACTTCACCACCCCAAAAGAGACTACGATTCTACACTTGCCTACAGCAAATCTTGGTCGCGTCGGCTAGCCAACTTCGCGTCCGAGTTGCCTCGGTCCAGAGGTGGGAGCCCGTAAAAGTATTCGGCTACGTGGTGCCCTTTCCGACGAGAACGTGACGGACGGAGATTCCGCAGGAGATCGGAGTGGAGACGAAGACCGAAGGACACGGATCGCTTGGTATAGCTTCTCTACCCATCTTGTATTTTGCTAGTAGCTAGGTTAATGGCCCGATCCGGGTGAAAAGTGCGCGGTGGTGCCAGTTTGCTAGTTTGCAAAATTTTTGTTTCCGAGTTTCCGGCGTCGGATCGACGGCCGGGGCGCCGCCGCGGACTTTATTCATCTTTAGATTTTTAATCCAACGATTCCAAATAATCATTCTCTATTTGGAAGGATTTGAATGATCTGATCTCTTCTCAGGATTTAATCCTGTTAAATAATAAATCTTTTAACGCCGGTCATGTGTGGCCACGTGCCCCTTGGTCACGTATAGGCACGTGCCCCTTGGTCACGTGTAGGCACGTGACCCCTGGAATAGGCCTTTCTTCTTCTTTTGCGCTCTGTCTTCTGGCCGCTGCTTAGCCGTCACGTGCCCTTTTCTGGAATCTTTTCTTGAAAGTGCTTTGTGCCGCTGCTTTGAACGCCACGTGCCAACACGTGACCACTGGTCATGTGTAAGCACGTGATGTCTCTTCTGAGTCCTTTCCTGATTTTTAATCAGGGAACAAATGCCCCCATAGCGTTGTTCTCACGTGTCTGCACGTGAGTGCAACGCTGTCACTTTTGTGACCGTTGGATCTGCTTTGGGAGTAGGGTAGACGAAACGTTTTCCATCCCATCCTATAAGTGCCCATGTCTTTTCAGGAGAGCCTCCACTTTGCTCATCTTCCTCCTTGCATACTTTTCTTTCTGAGAATTTAATTCTCCTTTCCAGAGCTTATTTCTCTGCCTCGAACAATTTTCAGAGTTTAACTCTTTTCGAAAAGAATTCTTTTCTTCAGGTAATGCTCTTGAACGAACGATGAACTTTCATGTCCTTATGGATTTTAAATCCATAGCGAGGGTTTCACCCCTTTAAATATCAACCCATTCTTCAACCGAAATATGAAACCATTTAACTTCAGCAGTAAATCTCTTTTGGGGTTCATCCGATCCTCCAAGGAGATGATGATGACAGTTCAAATCCATGGAGTTTAACTCCGTTCACAGAAAAAAGTTTCTGGGGATTTAATTCCCCTTTCCAAAAGGAATTTAATTCCTGTGAAGAACTAAGTCCTTCCCATAGAGGCTTCTTAGGGTTTCCTTCGCCCCAGGTTGTCCTTCTGTGATCAGTGAAGAAGACGATTGCAATGATGTCTTTTGTGGGAATTTAATTCTCCTGGTCTTGTTTGATTTGTTGTAAAGCCCAAGATAGATTTGTCCTTTAGGGGGATGTATAGGGTCACTTGAAACCCACTGCCTATTTAATGAGGATATTCCCTTTGTCTTATTATGATTGCTTGGCCTCATTATTAATGAGCCGTCAACCTGATTCTATGGGGCCCATGTGTTTTGTAACCCACGCCCCCATACAGGAGAATCTGTTGTCGCTTTCTTCAACTGTCTTCATACATATATTTACGCTAATATATATATATGTATGTATGTATGTATGTATGTATATATGTATGTATACATGCTGTCGGCTTTGCTTTTGACAGTTTTCCATTATTTTATTTCAGGTGTAATGGCTTCTGTCCCGTGCTTTCCCTTCACTCGCTCGGAGGCCTCTTTTCCCCAATCACCGTCCGACGAGGAAGCGATGGCGATGATCCGGGCTCATGACCCGAACCGCACCAGCTTACTTCTATGGGGAACTTGGTATAGTCATATTATTCGGGGCCGCCGGAGTTTCCTCTGCGCAATACCGACAGAGCCTACTTTCCCGTTCTTGCCGATGGACCCTCCGAGGACGGTTTTTGCTGTGGAGATGCCGAACTGGACTCCAACAGGTCGGCTCGAGCCTTAAACGACCGGTATCCCGAACCATCCGATCCCGGCTATCTTCAAGACCGGTACCTTCTTTGGACTCGCTACATCCTATCCGCCCATCGCACGCGGCTGCAGAAGGTCGGGCTTTACCAGGCGATATATGCATCGCTCTTTCACTACCAATCCCCGAATGTCTAGTGGGTTAAGGCGTTCTTGAACCAGTGGAACCTTCCCACCAACACTTTCCTTTTAGGGGATCGCGAGGTCTCGATCTCTCTGGCAGAATTCTATGACATCTCGGGGTTGCCAATCAGGGGTACCCTGTATAAGGAGTTGCTGCCTTCTGACGAGTACGTCTTTGAGCCCGAGCCTGCTCCTGTTGACAGCCTATCTGCTGAGAATGCCGTCCGCCACAAGCGTCCCATTTTGATCAAGGCGCTAGGTATCTTCGATCAATTGTTCACTGAATCTGAGGAGCAGGGTGTTACTTTTAAGAGCTTCATAGCCTGCTTCCTTCACGAGGACGTCTTGTCGAAGATAACTCCGAAGTTCGCGAACATCAAAGACCCCTTTGGGTTTGGTCCGAAGAAGCTGCCGACCACTGAATCGGATCTACCACAGTACTACATCCCCATTATGTCGCCGATGTCTTTTGAATCCATTGCCGCTCCCGGCATGGATGAGGAGACGTTCTTCGTGGGGTTTGTTAGTGTCCGGCTCAGTTGGTTTGTCATTCCCATGCATCGTCGCTTTATGAGAGCTTCGGTTATCTACCCGGTTTATTGTATTGCTGAGAGGACGCGGTTGGCCATCGGCATCCCGGCGTTGGCGCACCTTTATCACGGGTTGGGCACCGCAGCTAATACCTCTACTCCCGGCGTGGATGTAGTAAACTTTTCGCTTCATTATTTCACGTCCTGGGTCAAAATGCACGTGCTGGGGGCTTTCGCTATGCATCAAAGGCCCGCATTTTATGACGCCTACCCCTTCCCACGACTTATGCGATTGGTGGATGCTTCTGCCGCCGACCCGACTCAATTCGGGGCTATTCGGATGCTGATTTCTCCTTACGCTACTGCTGGCGGGCTGGTTTTTAATGATCGGGTCATGTCTTCTCCTTCAGGTACAGTTCAACAACTCTGGGACCAGTCAAAAGACAATGTACCCTCCCTGAAGCCCCGGGAGGCCGCACACTTGTATACCATTAGACCAGGCTATTTGGTATTCCGCCAGGACAGTGCAGCTCTTTTCATGCGGTACAATCCGCATCGCTTCGCTCGGCAGCTTGGATACGACCAGGGCGTTCCCTTCGAGGCTTTCATAGTTGCGCCGGTCCCTTCACTTGATACCGTTCGCGATGCCTCTCATCATTTCGTGAGGTTGAACATCGGCTCCCACTTCATGATCCCTGAAGCTGAGCATATGCCCCGATGCGTAGGATCGTTCATGGGTTGGTATCTCCATTGAGTTAGTCCAATCATTCTCGAGGAGAGAAGGGTGCTTCTTGGTCATGATGCCCCTCCTCAGGTCTCGGCCATGGGAGCTGTGTTGCGACCGCGAGTTCCGGTCCGCTTCCCTCTGAGGGAGACTGGCACCGCGCTCATTCCGGAGGAGTCAAGGGTAGACCTTACTCCAACAGCTAGTATGCCCCTAGGTACCCGATCGCGGGGTAGACGGGCCCCAGTAGCAGCACCACCGGCTGCGGCAGCACTGCCCCCCGTGACATCGATAATGGCGGTGTCATCTTCGGTTGTGGCACCAAGCGAGGGTAATAGGGACGAGGGTGTTGAAGGCGACGTAGGCCGCCGCCGCACTAAGTCTCTATGAGGAAAGAAACGGTCGTCTTCGCCAGCCGGTTCTGGTTCTAAGAGGCGGAAGAGGGCGGCCACCAACCTGCTTGATTCTTTAACGGAGTCGGAGCCCATACTTCCAGGTGAGTCGTTGGTTGTGCAAGAGGCGGACGCTGGTATTCTTTTCCCGGGTTCGGCTGCCGAGGAGGCCGCACAATTGGCTGAGGCTATAAGACGTTCCCAAGATGAGTCCCAGAACGTCAGGGTTCCGAAGAAGCCCTATCCTGCCGTAATCTTTTATGAAGACCCATCGTGGATCCGGCGGCGGTTTATTGGCCCTTTGGAGAAATGGGGAGAAAGGGCTCTGAAACAGGCCGCTTCGGAGGATGCTGCGGACGTGCTTTCCTTATGGACCGGCGGCCATGAGTCTACCCTCGAATCTCGGCGAGCACGCCTCCTTGAGAAGGAGCATCAGCTTGAAGAAGCCATATTGAAGGCTTCCCTGCGCATTGGTACGTTTTTATATTTCTTTGCAGTTCTTCAGATTGTTTTATGCCTGCATATATGCATCCTTATTCCTTGTGCGACTTGTGCAGAGTCTTCGGCGATGGGAGAGATCCCCACCGGCTTGCTGCAGCTAGAGCCCGTTGACATCCCCGATGCAGCCTTACTCGATGCGGAGGGGGCCGACAATGCTATTCTTCCTGCCATAGAGCCTCTAGTGGCGGTTCCTGATCATGGAGCGCTTGCTCCTTTGGTAGAGGCTCCATTGGGGGCTTCTATCCCAATGACTCTTCCTGCGGGCGGCTCAGAGGCCGGAGAAGAGGTGGTCGGGGCTGCCCTCCCTTTGCCGGAGCTGGAGATCATGGCGGAGGCCGTTGAAGCCGCCATCCCCCCGTCTCAGAATGGGAGGAGTGTTGAAGGTAACCTTCTACATTTTTAAATTAGCAATCTTTCTGTTGTCTGAACTCTTTTTTTTTCTCAGAATTGCGCGGGCTGGCAACCTCTATCGCTGATCTGTCTCCCCGGCAATCGTTTCATCGTCTGCTGGAGATGGCAGCTCCGCAGGAGATTTCTCCTCAGCGCATCGTCCTCTCCTCTGGGCAAGGTTAGAGTCGTTCGCCATTTTTTTATTATGGTATTGTTGCTATTCTGCAAAATAACATTGATGCCTTTTACAGTTTTGGAGGCCGATGACGAGGTGGAGGTCGTTGAAGGGCCAGGGGGACCCTCAGCTCCCACTTGCATGTCCCTAGGTAAGCGATGTTTCAATATAGTCCCCTTTGCTTTTCTGCCTAAGAGTTTTACTGACATTTTCAAATCTGAATAGTCCTGCCAGCCCCCACAGCGTTGGAATCGCGTATCGCTATGCCACCTGGTCCCTACGCTTTGCGAGCCTCAGAGCGCTTGGCCCAGTTGAGCCTTGTCTCCTTGTCATCCTTGATCGAGGAGCTTCGTGCTGGCAGCGCAACCACAGCCGAAGCATTTGCCGCTGAAGCTAATGGTTCTCTTCCTTTTTCTTGCCACCTACCATAGCGAAGTGGTGGTCTGAGTCTGGATGGAGTTCTGTCGGCAGGTGGAGGCTTACTTGCACGCCCTTGAATGTTCCCGTCTTTCCTCGGAGGCCGTAGCAGCAAAGGCGGAGTTACGGGGGATGATAGCACGGTGTGCGGCAAACATGACATCGTGCGAAAAGAGGCTCGACCGTAAATTCTCGGAGAGGGAACTGGCCTCCAAGGCGCTGGGCGAGCTTCAAGCTAATCTTACCGCCAAGGCCAACAAAGCGTATGAACTCTGGCGGGTGCTTCAAGAGTCTATCAAAGAGGTGGTGGATCTTGATAAAGCTGCCACGTTCACTCGTGAGAGGGTCGAGGCTCATAAGGCCACCGAGAAAGAGCTTGAAGGCCGGCTTGCCTCGTATCAGGCCCAGCATGCTCAGACGGAGGCCCGTCTTCTGGCGATCCTAAATCATGAAGCCGTAGCCCAACAAAAGCAGGATGAGCTAACGAAATTGCTAAATCGCCCGTCGGCTTGAAAAACTTGTATCTTCTTTTTCTTTTTTGTACATACTCTTGAGCGAAAGTATTTTCTTTTTGTTCTCTCATGAATTGTACTTTGTACCCATTTTGGTTTATGAATAAAGACATGTTTTCTTCTCAATGGTGTGTCCCCTTTTTATCGAATGTGTTTGGAGGACAGTCTATCTTGATCTTTTTGCAGGACAGCGATGGCTTAGGATTCAGGGTTAAGATCTGCCTCTTAAGGCTTTTGAGCTTTATGAGCATTGGGGGTCTCATAAAGAGTTTTCCTCCCTACAGGTCGAGAGGATCCTGTAGGTGTAAGTTCTCCTTAAGAATCGTGAGTATTCTTAAGCGGGTTTTCCCTTGGGAGTCGTAAGGATCTCACAAGAGAGTTTTCTTCCTTACGGGTCGTGAGGACCCGCAAGTGCTGGATGCGGTCACCCTTATCCGTACTTCACTGGGTCAGGGGTTGGTTTGGGATGGTTTCCAGGGTATCATAGTTTAAAGACATCGCGGTCAAGGTTAAGGACCTCATAGTCCATGGATTTAAGGACTCCACAGTCTGATGTTAGTTTTAAGACATCACGGTCAAGGTTAAGGACGTCATAGTCCGTGGATTTAAGGACTCCACAGTCTAATGTTAGTTTTAAGACATCACGGTCAAGGTTAAGGACCTCATAGTCCGTGGATTTAAGGACTCCACAGTCCAATGTTAGTTTTAAGACATCACGGTCAAGGTTAAGGACTTCATAGTCTGTGGATTTAAGGACTCCACAGTCCAACGTTAGTTTTTAAGACATCACGGTCAAGGTTAAGGACCTCATAGTCTGTGGATTTAAGGACTCCACAGTCCAATGTTAGTTTTAAGACATCACGGTCAAGGTTAAGGACCTCATAGTCCGTGGATTTAAGGACTCCACAGTCTGATGTTAGTTATCGGGACTCGTCACCTCTTTGAAGACGTTGAGGAATTACAATGCCAAAGCTTAAAGGAGTGAAGAGATGTACCCTTTAACTAAGGTAAAATCAGTCTAGAATCATCATGGTTGGTCGTTAGTTTTAAGACATTACGGTCGAGGTTAAGGACATCATAGTCCGTGGATTTTAAGGACTCCACAGTCCGGTGTTTGCTCTGGATGCTTCACACGGGTTCACGACCGAGCTTGGCGAGGACCAGGCTCCGCTCTGGGTGCTTCACACGGGTTCACTGCCGTGTTCTGCGAGGACCAGGATCCGCTCTGGATGTTTTCCACAGGGTCAAAGAGTGACGTTATCCGCGTTCCACGTAACCGGGAATTTTGCACTAGATGCTTCACACGGGTTCACTGCCGTGCTTGGCGAGGACTAGGCTCCGCTCTGGATGCTTCACACGGGTTCACTGCCGTGCTCTGCGAGGACCAGGATCCGCTCTGGACGTTTTCCATGGGGTCAAAGAGTGACGTTATCCACGTTCCACGTAACCAGGAATTTTGCACTAGATGCTTCACACGGGTTCACTGCCGTGCTTGGCGAGGACTAGGCTCCGCTCTAGATGCTTTACACGGGTTCACGACCGTGCTTGGCGAGGACCAGGCTCCGCTCTGGGTGCTTCACACGGGTTCACTGCTGTGTTCTGCGAGGACCAGGATCCGCTCTGGACGTTTTCCACGGGGTCAAAGAGTGACGTTATCCGCATTCCACGTAACCAGGAATTTTGCACTAGATGCTTCACACGGGTTCACTGCCGTGCTTGGCGAGGACTAGGCTCTGCTCTGGATGCTTCACACGGGTTCACTGCCGTGCTCTGCGAGGACCAGAATCCGCTCTGGACGTTTTCCACGGGGTCAAAGAGTGACGTTATCCGCGTTCCACGTAACCAGGAATTTTGCACTAGATGCATCACACAGGTTCACTGCCGTGCTCGGCGAGGACTAGGCTCTGCTCTGGATGCTTCACACGGGTTCACTGCCGTACTCTGTGAGGACCAGGATCCGCTCTGGACGTTTCCCACGGGGTCAAAGAGTGACGTTATCCGCGTTCCATGTAACCAGGAATTTTGTTGATTATATCTGCATTTCACGGAGTTGGGATTTGACTCTCAGTGATTTGTACACCGCCGAGTCGTGGAACTAGGAATTGTCGTTGTTCCGCTTCGCTTGACATTGTGTCTGCTACAATGAGACGAACTTCGAGATGATCTCTAGGCTATCTGCGACTCATCGAGATTTGGCCTCTTCTTCTGATGAAACCTAGGCGAGGAGGAGTATGATCTCTTCTTTGTTTGCGCCCCTGGATTGTATATAGGGATAGATGTAACTGTTAGTTATATGTATGCCTAGAGGCCATTACTGTACATTGGATGTATATTGTAGTGGATGCTGGGACATATATAGGTAGGACTTTCTTGCTCGACATGATAGTACGCTATCTGGTTGCTCTTTATCTTAACATGTATACTTTCTGTCTCTCTGATTACATGTTGATAAAGCCCTTAGGATGTGTACTCGACTTCCAGGACTATGATGCAGATCATACTAGTGGGGCCTGGGTAGTCAATGAGTACATCCTTCATTGTTCCTAGTCGTGGGAATATCGAGACGGGGTATCGATATTCCAGAGTAGACTAGCGTATATCTTCTCGACCCATGCGATGGGCGATGGATGATCCCATATCCATTGGTGTTTGACATCGAAGATGGTATGTGGGTGCTCAGTGGAGACTGGGTACACTGAACGGACTCGCCGAGAACTCCCAGATGGTATTATACCTCACGTCAGATGGCAGTTCTCTGGTGACACTGGTACAGCTTAGTCTGTTGACCCGAGATCGTCATAGAGTCTTGTGTGTCTCCCACTGTGCTTTGATTTCCACCCTACCACGGCTCTACTGAGTTGTGCAAACAGGTGGTTTTTGGGTACAGTCCCGATTCATATGGAGGCAATGAGCGATAGGAGGGGATTCGTCTCTCCCGGTATTGGGGGTTGATGTTGTGCTATGCTCGACTGGCCATAACAGGAAATCCCTGACCAGGGTTGCAGTGATATACTGGTAAGAGTTATCAGTAGTTTCACGAATGTTATGGACCCTACGTCGGCATGACTTATCGAGCTATTGGGGTCTGACGTTTACCACCCCTAGGCGAGATATGCGGCATATCAGACGAACAGACCGGACTGTACGGTAAGTGTTACTGGTTGGATTCGCAAGAGTGTGAGCGGGCTTGCTCGTCGATCTTCTGATCGCTCAATACCCGGGTGGCCGTTACGTTTAGCAGACCGCTTGCGGCTTGTGGGTGTTTGATATGATCATCATCCGCTGCCGGCGTATTGACGAGTCTTTAGAGTCCTACACAGAGGTTTCCTGGCTCAAGCGAAACGAAATAGAAGCGCATATGAGATATGTGCGGGACCGAGAATAATGCGTGTATATGATACCGTATTTCATTCTCGCGATGAATATGTCGAATGGTTGTATGCGATATAACCTAGTTATCGAATCAAGGATTGATTCGATAAGCCGATACATTGGATACTAGCCGGTTATATGCGATATAACCGGATCATTGAATCAAGTGTTGATTTAATGATTTAATGTATAATTATATATTTGATATATTACTTTGCATTAACTAGTATTGGTTCACTTAAGATGGATTTTCTCACTTGAAGTGCACATTGTATATATGATATAGTTTTGTGCACTAGTTTGTATCATGTTTGATGATACATGCAAACTTGGGTGTATGTTTGACTTGAACCATGTTTAGGTTAATGGTTATGGTTTTAAAGTATTCACTTATTCATTTCATTTATATTCTTTATTTCTTTTGGCTAAAATAAAATGGTTGCTAATTTTGTCTTTTGTGGAAACTTCATGATGCTTTGAATTTGTAACCATTTTGTTTTATGTTTAAAACCTAACCATTAGCTAAACTAGAGTTTGCTCTCTACAAGAGTTAAGTCTAACCCAAGGTTGCATTATGATAAGATCAATTTTGATTTTATTATTTGATTTATCATTTCTCATCATATCTTCTTCTTCTTCTTCATCTTCTTCAACAAAAGAGAAAGCTTGCTACTCCAATGGCAAGTGATGAAAACTAGTGAGAAATCCAAAACTAAAGTCTACCCACTTCCTATTTCTTCATCCTCTACCTCTTGCCAAGTTGTATAGGGTGATTACTTCACAAGTTTTCAAAGCTTGGTGAAGTTGGAGCTTGTTCTTGTGATGCTTCGACGTAGATCATCTTCGGCTTCGAACCGACGATCAAGCCCGCCTATTCTTCGATGATGCCAATGCTAGAGTCAAGGGTTTGATTTGGACAGCGGAGGGAGATCATCGCGGAGCCTAGGAGGTGGTGGACCGGATCTATAAAGGTTGTAGCCCCTTCCCTATTTCTATATTTCCGTTTACTTGCTTGCTTTGCCTAAATATCTAGTTAACGATCCGTCCTAGGTTTTCTCGGCACCGTAATTTTTAGAAATTTGCGTGTTTGATCACTTTTGAGACTTCACTAGAGTGCCTAAGAACCCTACAGTGGTATCAGAGCCTAGCTAGAGCCTTAGGCGAAGTCCCGACGGAGTTAGAAATCCGATCGACCCGAAACCCCGATTTTAAAATGCTCTCTGGACGTTTCTGTAAAATGTGGATTTTTGTGAATTAAAAATATGAAGAGAAATCAGCAGGTAATCCTAAGAATTACTGTGAAATTCGAGATCACGATACCTCTAAACCGTGGCGGAACCGCGGCACGAGCATGGCTCGTGCAGCGGTTCCGCGGCCACCTTGTCACATCAGCACTTTTCGTTTTCACAGTAACTCCTAGTTTTTAGTGCTGGTTTTCCTGGGGATATTTTAATTTTTATTCCAGAGTTTTATTTTCTGGGTTGTATTGGGAACTAAGTGTATCGATCGGATTGTCTAATTTTGTCAGTGTGGCTTTTCCGGGTATTTTTAGAATATGTTAAAAAGTTCGACCGGATATAAATACCCAACTTTTCCCCTACCGGGAAATTTCCAATTGTTGGACTTTTCCGTAGTTTAACGACGTTCTAAGTAGTGCAAGTAACGCGATGGACCCTCTAGAAGACAACAAACCTTAACTCGATTATGTGACCGTCTTGAACTGCCCTTTGAACCTTCGGGTTTGGGGCAGTACGGCGTGCCACATGTGAGGCGTTGGCTTGACCCTTCTACGGCTGGACCGTTGGTACTGAGGCACGAACTGAATGTTGTTAGACTTATTTCATGTGTTGAGCTGTATCGGGAAAACTTGGGTGTTCGATTGTTCGATCGAAAAGTTTAGCATTTTCTATTTATCTGGAATGTGATACAATAATTGGAATTCACAAATAGTTATGAGATAACGGAATGAATATTATAAACATAGCAGTTTAGTCTCACTTGATCGGTTGCCACGGAATTTTGATGTGATCAAAAGTCCGTCGCAATCACGTAGTGTACGCGGATACTCGCCGGGTAAACTTGATAGACAGCCTCCCACCATAGCCCCGACCAAGTGACTGTAGGAGAACCACATCGCCGAAAGCATCCGTTCGGGTGCTCGCGGTAGCGGTGTTCCGCCTTGGTGCACTTTGTCGACGGCGTCGGGGGTGCGGCCGTCTACTGAAGTTTGCGACGAGCATTCGATCAGAATGTCGGGAATCCTGTTGAATTGCCCGACTTGATATTGAAAAGAGTTTTCGATAATGAGACTAAAATGCGGGGTTTATAATTGTTAGGCATGTGATGTCTAAAGAATTCATTTGGTCAGGCATGCGATGTCTGAGGTGGTTGCGGATTCCAACTGTTGTAGTTTTACACTTTCTTTTCTGTGACCGTAAGTGTAATATGTGATGTCGCCGGTTTCGTTGCTATATGTCAACGACAATTGGGATGCGCATATTTACTTACGTTGATGACATGTGATGTTATGTGTTGCTGGATATGTTATATTGGATCGTCGTATTTGAATAGCCGGGGGTTTTTATGTGAGATGAGTGTTTTTCATTTTCATTCATGTAAAAACTTGTATGTAATATTCTTTTATTGGGGCACTTCTAGGTTGCGGAAGTCGTCACCCGTTGTATATTATTTACTTTTCTGCACTAGGATAGACCCAAGGAGGGGAGCACAAGTAACCGGGTTCTAGGGTCCAGTGGGAGACCATCTCGAGGAGTCGAGTCCGGGTCTCCTAACCCTAGAATTGGTAGGGTTGCTTGCCGCTCTCGTAGGGGTCTAGGGGTGTGGGATTGGCTATTCATCACGACCGTGGAATCCGTGTTTTATACTGGCTCGTATTGAAAACACGGACGTCCTAGTATATCCAATATTTCATATGTTTCTTCTGCTGTGTTTTATCTGTGATCATGTGATGTTCTGTGACAGGTATTATATATAGTATATATGATATATTATATAGACGTTGCTTATGTTTTACACCCGTGCTAGCCCTGCCCCGCTCTGCCGTTAGTTACCTAACCTAACGGTGCACGAGGGGACATCGAGGCGAATGCGGATGGCATAAGTGTACGTCATATTTATCTGTGATGTTTAGGTAATTTAAATGATGGGATATTCATTAATGAGATTAATGAATGAAAATAAACCTAATTGATGTTGTGGAATCGAATTTCAAAATAAAACAGGTAGCTACAGTTCTTGCTTTGCATCGCGGTGTTCCTTGTAGAACATCCTGCACCTTATTCGATAGGGAAAGGACCGAGATCCCTTCACCGGGAGTGACTCCTTTAGCAATAACTGGTAGATGCTACATCACTCGGTTTGTCTTTTGATAGCTTCTATAGTTTCTGCTTTGCACAGTGATATATATGATATATCCCGCACCTCATTCGACGAGGAAAGGGCCGACGATCCCTTCACCGGGAGTGACCCCTTTAGCAAAACTAGAAAAGCCTCAAAAACATTCCATTTAAAAACCATTTGATTCCGCGACGAGATCAAGTTCAAAGCGTTAAAGGTTTTCATAAAAACCATTCGCAACCCTCCGTCATTTTAGGAAGTAGAGTACTTAGTATTCGTGCTGTGTTTGTTGACCATAGTCAAGGCACAGTGTACGGTAGCTAAGTGATGTCTTCCTACACCGCATATGATGCGATTAGTTAGGACAGTCGCGTGACTTTGTTGACCTTAGTTAAAGGTCATGTGGGTGGGTCTAATTAATCACGAAATGACGGGTAGAACTTGACTAGTACTTATGATTTGTTGACCATAGTTAAGGTCATAGGTGCTAGGGGTAAAAACCATTATCGGGATTTCAAGTGTTGAAACTTGCAATGAGATTGCATACCTTCTATGTGATAGTTGGATCCCGATACCCACTGCGAGTAATTGTTACTCCTGGGAGAGTTTTGCACTTTGCAATTAGCCGATCAAGTAGGTGTCTAGAAAGGTGTCAACGGGGTTACGCCTCTGGGAAAACGAGGTTTACAGTAATTAGGTCCGTGCGAAAGCACGGGGAACCTCCCTCAAAGTACCGACACTGGCCTGGCTGAAAGATTGGCAAACTTGTAGAGTGTAATTAATCCCGGCTAGTCTTTTCCTTTTAGGGTTTGAAGGAAGATTTGATAAAAACAGTGGAAGCCATCCTGATTAGATAAAATATATAACCAATCTGATCTTGCAAGAGCGCATGCAGAGTGTTTTCTTCTCTCTCTCTCCTGGTAGCGACCATATCACGCCTTAATCAAGATAATAAAATGGAATTTTGACCGAACCCGCTTGTTATACTGAGCTGGGGAACGTTGGTCCCGCTCCAACTTATAATTGTTATAAGACAGAGCAGGAAATAGGGGAATACCAGAATTCCTATGCCGCCCAAACGAAGAAAGTACATATGATGCATCTCCTTCGGGTGTGTTCATTATAAAGAACTGTTTCTCAGTATCCTCTGCATCCTGGGTATGTGATGCCAGATCATGATCCCAGATATGTAATCTGTTACATAGGGCTACAAAAGGGTAGAAAAACTGAGAACGGGTGATAAGTTTCATGAGACAGAAATCGGGGCAAGTGTTGCAGCCAAGTCTGTTGGTCACTGTCACCCTGTATTACCAGTACATTGATTCTGAACAAATGCTATTAGATACCGAACCTGATATACAAAATCATATCAGTCTCTTTATTAGTAAAGAAGGATATAATTTTGTATTGTTGGATAGTGTTTTGAACATTTCCTATATCAAAAGTTGATCGGTTCAGGCACGTTATCTAAAAGCATTGACGTTCTAAATCAAACCACAGTTCCTTGTACACTGAACACACACAAGAGGAAGTGTTCAGAAATGAACAAATTCTTCTTGAGGTATTGTAGACTAGGTCATATCAATGCGACCCGACTAGCTGAAGTTACATTTAGATGTATATTTAAATCAGTTTAAATTTACATCTTGTGAAACTTGCCAGTCATGTCACAAAGATATAATGACACCAGCTCTGCTTACTGGAAGCCGAGAAAGAGTAAATGAACTCTTGGGACTGATACATGATGATGTATGTAAAATCTCCTGTCTACACATGCCAGGACTGGTTCTTTATACTTCATTGTATTCTCTGATAATCTCTCAAGATTCAGTCATATGTTCCTATTGATACATAAGTCTGAAGCTTTTGAGGTATCCACAGAATATAAGTTAGAAGTAGAGAACCAAAATAAGGGTATAAGTATTATGTCCTATGATAAGATCAGGGAGGAGAATACTTGTGCATGGCATTCCTGGACTATTCTAAAAGAAAATGAGATTCTCTCTCAGCATTACACCTCCGTATAAACCATAGCACGATGGTATATCGGGGCGGAGCAATCACACCCTTTATGATAAGGTGTGCTCTATGATGAGTACTACTGAGTTACCTATTTCCTTTTGGGGTTATGCACTTGAGAAGCTGCATACCTATTGAATTAGGTTTGAATCAGATCACTGCCTACCACTCCATATAAGATATGGTATGGGAAGAACCCATCTCTTAAGTGAGTTAAGATTTGGGGTTGTCCGGCCTATGTTTAAAGCAAAATCCGGACAAGATCGAGGCAGGATCAGTTCTATAGAACTGGAAAGGTTCCAGCTATACAAAACTGCAGTTGATGATTTGACAGAACCAAAGGATTCTATAGTTCCCGACGAACCTTAGCCTCTCCGCCGATCTAGTAGGATTCCTCATCCGCCTGAGAGATACCTCGGTTTCTCGATGACAGTGGGAGCAAGGATTGCATCATGAGATGATGACCCAACTAGTTTCGAGCAGGCCATCAAGAGTAGTGACTCTGTAAGAATGGCTGGATGCTTAGCGATCTGAGATGGAATCCATGTACACCAGCAAAGTATGGACTTTGGTTTCTATATCTGAAGGGTTAAATCCCCATCAGGAGCAAGTATATCTTGAGAAGATTACTTGGTGGAGATGGAAAGGTTGAGACTTTCAAAGCTAGGCTTATTAAAGGTTTTAGTCATCAACCAGGCATGGATAATGATGAAACCTTTTCCAAGTGACTATGCTTAAGTCTATCCAGATCCTACTTACCACGGCTACATACCATGACTACGATATCTGGCGGTTGGGTGCCATGACTGCTTTTCTAAATACTGATTTAGAAGAGAACGTCTATAAGAACACAGCCAGAGGTCTTCGTAAACAGTGGGAGCAGTGGAAACGTGTGTAAGTTGCTTTACATAATGAAGCAGGCATCGCGGAGTTGGAACGTCTGTTTTGATGTGATAGTCAAAGTGTTTGACTTCATCAAAATGGTAGACGAACCTTGTATATACAAAAGGGTAGTAGAGAGTAAGGTGGTCATCTTCGTATTGTACGTAGACAACATACTCTTAATAGGAAAAGAGTTTTCTATACTACGATCGATCAATCTCCTATTATCACAAGGATTCTCCAAATAGGATAAAGATGATACCTCCTAAATCCTGAGATTTGGACCTATGAGATAGATCTAAAGGGATATTAGGGTTCTCACTAGGTATAGTGAGATTGTATCAATCGATCCTGGGGAGAATCACTGGAAGTGTTCCAGGGTGATAAAGACGACTGAATGTCAGTCACAGGCACTGTCTTTACCCTCAGTAAAGGTACGGTATGTTGGAAGAGTTCCAAGCTAGATACCGTGGCAAACTAGACGATAAAGGCTGGTAACATCGCTATTGAAGATACTACCAAAGAGGAAGTTTGGGTGTATATTGGTTCATAAGATGAACTGGGTTCCTGCCATTGTATGACAATGGAAGTGTGGCTTTGGCCCTGGAACCCTGGTCCCATCAGTGACCCAGACACATTCTGAGGAAGCATCACCTGATCATGGAGATAGTTGATCTCCGGGGTGATCGAGGTTAGGAGAGTAGATTCAGAGGACAACACGGCGGATCCACTCACGAAGGCCTTTTCCCAGAGAGAGACTCATATGGGATGGTTGAGTATTAGATACTGCAACCACTGCTACAGATGGCCCTAGTGCAAGTGGGAGATTGTTAGTTATATGTATGCCCTAGAGGCCATTACTGTACATTGGATGTATATTGTAGTGGATGCTGGGACATATATAGGTAGGACTTTCTTGCTCGACATGATAGTACGCTATCTGGTTGCTCTTTATCTTAACATGTATACTTTCTGTCTCTCTGATTACATGTTGATAAAGCCCTTAGGATGTGTACTCGACTTCCAGGACTATGATGCAGATCATACTAGTGGGGCCTGGGTAGTCAATGAGTACATCCTTCATTGTTCCTAGTCGTGGGAATATCGAGACGGGGCATCGATATTCCAGAGTAGACTAGCGTATATCTTCTCGACCCATGCAATGGGCGATGGATGATCCCATATCCATTGGTGTTTGACATCGAAGATGGTATGCGGGTGCTCAGTGGAGACTGGGTACACTGAACGGACTCGCCGAGAACTCCCAGATGGTATTATACCTCACGTCAGATGGCAGTTCTCTGGTGACACTGGTACAGCTTAGTCTGTTGACCCGAGATCGTCATAGAGTCTTGTGTGTCTCCCACTGTGCTTTGATTTCCACCCTACCACGGCTCTACTGAGTTGTGCAAACAGGTGGTTTTTGGGTACAGTCCCGATTCACATGGAGGCAATGAGCGATAGGAGGGGATTCGTCTCTCCCGGTATTGGGGGTTGATGTTATGCTATGCTCGACTGGCCATAACAGGAAATCCCTGGCCAGGATTGCAGTGATATACTGGTAAGAGTTATCAGTAGTTTCACGAATGTTATGGACCCTACGTCGGCATGACTTATCGAGCTATTGGGGTCTGACGTTTACCACCCCTAGGCGAGATATGCGGCATATCAGACGAACAGACCGGACTGTACGGTAAGTGTTACTGGTTGGATTCGCAGGAGTGTGAGCGGGCTTGCTCGTCGATCTTCTGATCGCTCAATACCCGGGTGGCCGTTACGTTTAGCAGACCGCTTGCGGCTTGTGGGTGTTTGATATGATCATCATCCGCTGCCGGCGTATTGACGAGTCTTTAGAGTCCTACACAGAGGTTTCCTGGCTCAAGCGAAACGAAATAGGAGCGCATATGAGATATGTGCGGGACCGAGAATAATGCGTGTATATGATACCGTATTTCATTCTCGCGATGAATGTGTCGAATGGTTGTATGCGATATAACCTAGTTATCGAATCAAGGATTGATTCGATAAGCCGATACATTGGATACTAGCCGGTTATATGCGATATAACCGGATCATTGAATCAAGTGTTGATTTAATGATTTAATGTATAATTATGTATTTGATATATTACTTTGCATTAACTAGTATTGGTTCACTTAAGATGGATTTTCTCACTTGAAGTGCACATTGTATATATGATATAGTTTTGTGCACTAGTTTGTATCATGTTTGATGATACATGCAAACTTGGGTGTATGTTTGACTTGAACCATGTTTAGGTTAATGGTTATGGTTTTAAAGTATTCACTTATTCATTTCATTTATATTCTGTATTTCTTTTGGCTAAAATAAAATGGTTGCTAATTTTGTCTTTTGTGGAAACTTCATGATGCTTTGAATTTGTAACCATTTTGTTTTATGTTTAAAACCTAACCATTAGCTAAACTAGAGTTTGCTCTCTACAAGAGTTAAGTCTAACCCAAGGTTGCATTATGATAAGATCAATTTTGATTTTATTATTTGATTTATCATTTCTCATCATATCTTCTTCTTCTTCATCATCTTCTTCAACAAAAGAGAAAGCTTGCTACTCCAATGGCAAGTGATGAAAACTAGTGAGAAATCCAAAACTAAAGTCTACCCACTTCCTATTTCTTCATCCTCTACCTCTTGCCAAGTTGTATAGGGTGTTTACTTCACAAGTTTTCAAAGCTTGGTGAAGTTGGAGCTTGTTCTTGTGATGCTTCGACGTAGATCATCTTCGGCTTCGAACCGACGATCAAGCCCGCCTATTTTTCGATGATGCCAATGCTAGAGTCAAGGGTTTGATTTGGATAGCGGAGGGAGATCATCGAGGAGCCTAGGAGGTGGTGGACCGGATCTACAAAGGTTGTAGCCCCTTCCCTATTTCTATATTTCCGTTTACTTGCTTGCTTTGCCTAAATATCTAGTTAACGATCCGTTCTAGGTTTTCTCGGCACCGTAATTTTTAGAAATTTGCGTGTTTGATCACTTTTGAGACTTCACTAGAGTGCCTAGGAACCCTACAGTAACATCACCTGTAGGGCATGAATTTCATTTTTATTTTATTTCTTTTTCCGCGATGCTCTATAATTTCAGCTTTTATATCGCGAAAGTCGCGATTGCCCCATCATTTCGGCTATTTTTCGCGGTGCCCAATCATTTCGGCTATTTATTTTATTTTTGCCCGCTGCTTTTTATTGCGAGTTGCCCCATCATTTCGGCTATTTTTCATGCATACATTTTTACTTGCTGCTTTTTATTGCAAGTTGCCCCATCATTTCGGCTATTTCGTAAGCATGTGTGGCTCGCTAGCCTTTTCGCTGCAAGCTTGGATTTTAGACACCGATTTCGGCATCAGCACCGCTACAACTGGGATGTTGCCAGGAGCGAATCATCATTTGCCTCTGTCAATGTTGAACAAAGGTAGCTTAGTAAACATGGTTAAGGGTCATGTCGACTAAGGCTTTTGACTTTATGAGCCGTAAGGGTCTCATAAAGATATTTTTCCCTACAAGTCGTGAGGATCTTGCAGGTGTGTTTTCTCCTTGGGAATCGTTAGGATTCCTAAGTGCATGTCCTCTTGCAAGTCGTAAGGATCTTACAAAAGGATTTTCTCCTTATAAGTCGAGAGGACCTACAAGGGTTGTTCGCCATACGAACATATCCCTAGTCACGGATGGGACTTGGTTAGGGAAATGTTTATTCGCGCCCGTGGATTGTATACAAGGGTCAGTATTGAGCCGCCTGTAGGTCAATGTCGAAGGTTGTGGGGGTTGCTTAAGAACAGGTTCAGGTTTCTGTAACTTAAGACTTTCAAATCTTATAAGCCGTGAGGGTCCCATAAGAAAGTTCTCCTTACGAGTCGTGAGGATCTCGCAAGTGTAATTTCTCCTTAGGAATCGTGAGGACTCCTAAGTGTGTTGCTCCCTTGTGAGTCGTAAGGATCTCACACGGGTGGTTTCTCCTTACAAGATCGTGAGGACCCTGTAAGTGTCTTTTAACGAGGTTGCGCCCTTTCGGGTTTTCACAAACACTCGCCGGTAGCCCTGCTGTTTTTACTCATGGAGCCCTTTCGGGTTTTCATCCGTGTCCATTTTGCTTATGGACATACCGTTTTTTTTTCATTATTATTTTATATATATATATATATATATTTATCGGCTTTGAGACGCTGCAATCCACCGTAGTTTATCGACATCTCGGTCAACAACTAGTTTTAGGACATAGTGATCCATTGTTAGTTTAAGGACGTTTCGGTCCATTGTTAGTTTAAGGACATTTCGGTCCGTCGTTGAAGAAGGTCGGTTACTACTCAAAGTTCGGACTTAGGAAGATAGCAAGCGGACATAGTCGTCGTCATCTATCATTGACCTAGGCCTTGACCCGTTAAGCGTAGTATTTCTTCAGGAAGTGACCATTTACTGGCCTGAAAGGTCTTTCACCGTGCATATCCATGAGTAGATACGCTCCACCCTGGTAGACTTTGTCTATGATGTACGGGCCTTCATAGTTCGGCTCAAATTTTCCCCGCTTGGCGCAATTGGGGATCATAGGTCTTTTGACCACTAGCACCAGTTCGCCTTGGCAGAGTGTCCTCGGCCTGGTCAATCTTTCGTATGAGCGCGTAATCTTTTCTTTGTAAGCCTCCAGATTTTGTTGCGCTATGAGCCAGGTCTCATCAAGGGCGTCAAGCTCCTCAAGCCGAAGGTGAGCATTTTCTTCGTCCGTCAGCTCGTAGTGGACCGCCACTCGTAGAGAGGGTAACTCTATTTCGAGGGGGAGTACTGCTTCTGTACCGAATACCAACGCATATGGCGTTGTGTTTGTGGTTGTCTTGAACGTAGTTCGATACGCCCAGAGAGCTTCTTGCAGCCTCTCATGCCAGTCCTTCTTATTTCGGGACACCGTTTTCTTCATGATCTTCGTCAAGGTCTTGTTGAAAGCCTCGACCAGTGATTGAGTTGATTTAGCGTGCTTGCGCTTTCTAAAAGATAGATCAAAAATATTTGTAACCGCAATCAAGAACGGCGTCGCTTTGCAGCTAGCCGGTGAGTACGGGTCGGTCCACAGGGATGTTGTGAATTTCCTAGTCGCGCTTACGAGTTAATTCCGAAGGGCGTTCGGATTGATTATTAAATCTAAAAACTGAATTAATCCATATCTAAATCTTGCTAGGGTTAGGTCTAGGTTAAGTTTGGAAAGTCAATAAATCTCACCGCTTTCTATACCCATATGAAGATCTAATTAGGTGTTATGGTAAATATTAATAAAAGGGATTAGGATGATTGGGAAGATTGTTCTTCCTCTAGATCATTGTCCTTCCTTCCTTAATCTTTACCCTAACCTTCATGGAAAATCTTAAAATCCGGGCCTTTAGACTACGGTATCACCGCTACCTCGTGGGTAGAGTGCCGTAGGGAGCGGAATAAGAAGGTATGCATGAAGTCCTATGAAAATATATGACGGGCAAGAAAGGGGATGAGAGATTCTCGTCGCTCAAACTTTCCCCAGATCTAACACTAACAAGCGAGGAGACTACTCACTCATTAGGGAATTGAAGAACATTTATTTAGGGCAGAGAATAAAAGATTAACTAGGGCAAAGAATTAAATTTATCTAGAGCAAGAATAGAAAATTAACCTAGAGCAGAAAATAAAAAACTTACAAAAAATGATGCTCTCCAAAAGAATGCTGAAATTTATTAATGAAGGGAGGCATAGGAAATTACAATGAGTAGAGTTCCTATTTATAGAGAATAGGAAACCCTAGGTTACAATTGATTTGCATGTCTACATTTACCAAAATATCCTTAGGAAGACCTAGTCAAAGTAGACTTCAAGCTTTGGTAAAATTTTATGTCTCTGTCTCTTTAAAAGAAAGTATTAGGCCTTGGATCGTTGGGCTTCCTTATTATTTGGTTCTTTATTAAAATAGCTTCTATATTTCTTCCAGATCTCCAGTGAATAATTGCGGTGGACTTTTAACCGTTCGCTTTGTAATCTTGGACCTTGCATTGCCTTGTACTTTGTGAATTTTATCTTTGATGTAGGCTTGATCAAGAGTCTTCTATTTGTTGGTCAAAGTCCACTTTTTCATCGTCTTTACATCGTTTTCACTGTTTTCTGTCTAAGAACCTGTAACCTGTAACATGTAGCAGACATGCGTCTAAAGCACCTGTTTATTTGTAAAAAGAATAAGAATAGGGAATATAATAATGCAATATTATGATATGAACAAATACCCCCAAACTTATCTTTTGCTCGTCCTCGAGCAAGCTTATTTTTATTCTCTAAAAAACCTAACCGCACTTTCGCAGGGAAACGCGATTGCACTGAGCTCGTGTAACAAGCCGTTAAACCTCTAGGTGTCCCTAGTAGGAGGAGTGTTGTCTCCTGAGGGATTTCAGCGGATACTACCCACAAAATCCTATCAATTCCGCCCATTAACTTTAATTCTCCAATTAGGTCTTCTAACAAGGAATTCTATTATCTTCGACCCGTAAATTATCCACCCATATTCTTCACACTTCCTCATCATCAAACTTAAGATTATATATGTTCTGCAAACCTACTTAGCTTTCGGCATCTCTTAAGTTTTCCTTCTAGGGTTCCATCTCCACTTAGGAATTTTTATCAACTCTACTAAAGATACAAGTTCTATTCTTCATTCCTTTCTCTCATCTAAACTCCAATCACATATCCCCACGTTTGTGTAAATATCACCCCTACACTTGGAAATTCAAATCAAGCAATCATACTCTTGTCCGTTGTCCAAAGTACTTATTAGTAGGTGAATTTTTAATTGAATTTTGCTTACACATCCTTCATGCAACCGTTAATACTTCTTGAGGTACCAACAACCGATTACTAGATGCGTTAACACTTTAAAGCGTACTTCCTAGTTTTGCAACACCCAAGGCTTTAGCAGTGACTCCCAAACCAGTTAGTCTAAGGCACTAGATGATGAAGCACCCTCGCTAAATATTTTTCTATTTTTGCAGCCTTAAGTAATCACAAAAACCAGTGTCCATTTTTTTATTCTTCATTCACATTTTTTTTTTATTTTCATCGTACTAAGGACTTTAGACAAGAGCATTTCAAGGTCTCCTCTACTATTCCAAGTTTCAAGGTGCGTGATTGTGCAAGTTGTAGGGTATACATTTTCAGAATCTAGACTTAAGCTAGAAACTATTTTTCAAACTTATACTCTAATAAGAACATCAATACTCTTCCCTCATTTTGACTTAGCCCAAGAAGTGAACCCAAAATTTGCCTATTTCTAAATAAACTACAAGGCATATACTTTCTACCGTTAAACTTTAAGGAATGTTATCTTTAGGGTCTTTAATTCACTAAGTCTAAGATCTAGTTGTTCCTAACCAGTTAACCTATTTGTCAAACTCAAGTCAATTATAGCCAAAATTGAATACAATAATTTTTATAATTTTTGAAATTTTTCAATTTTTATGGGTTTTTCAAATAAATATGCAGATGCAAAAATATGTACAAATGAATGCGAAGGAAGAAGACGTACCGAGCATACCCCCAAACTTGAACTTGACAGTGTTCTCACTGTCATGCTAAACCAAGAGGGTCAAAATGCCGGTACTCCCCTGTTTATTTATTTATAATAATTTTTTTTTATATATTTTTAATGTTTTGAATTTTTTTTTATAGAAAAAGAAAACAAAAAAAATATATACATATATACAAAGATTCCCCCAAACTTAAGCTTGGCCTTGCACAAGCCAAAAGTTCGCACCAACCATTCAAAAATCTTATCGTGGAAATGGTATAGTTGGTGCAAGAAAATGAGAAGTACGCGAGACCGTGTGGAAAGAAGAATGGTAGAATATGGTCTCAGTGGGGGAGAAGAATGGCGAAAGGAAGAAGGAAGTGGAGTACGATCTTGACGGTGTAAATTGAGTGAATGAATTAGCGCAATATGTGATGACCGATATGTTATAAGCGATTGCGCTAACCTATCAACCCGTCGGGAAATGGGGTCAAATCCCTCAAGATTCGCAAGAAAACATGGGTACGCCGAACTTGGTATAGAAGATGAAAGCGTAACGGTCATTTGCCCGGTCGAGACAATAGGAAAGACTTAAGGGAGTGAATTAGGGATAGTATCTTTCTCACCGTAGTAAACTGTTTCGAACTTGAAAGATTCCATTAATGGTTCGAAACTACTATAATCAACCGAGTCTGATGGCTCATCTGAAAATGTAAAGGACTCAAACTCGGGCGGTGAGTCATCAACATCGTCCGAAAAAGTGAAACACTCGTAAGTGTCATCGGCTGTGGGAACTGTGTCAGATTCAAAGGAAAAGTTTTCAAGCTCACAGTCGTCAAGCGTGAAATGAAGTGTGGTCGGAACGATGGAAAAGAGAGAGGGTGATTTAGGTAAACGTTCAAGAGGATGAATTGGAAAATCCGACACATCAAAGAAAAATGGTTCAACCTCAATATGATCCTCACTACTCTCCTCAATATTATCCTCATAATTCTCCTCAATATTCAATTCATCCATGCCATTATCATCAAAATCAAGACGCATATGAGATTCGGGAGAAACATTTAATAACTCGGGATGATGATTTGAACATAAAATTTCAATTAAATCGACAGGTTCATCATCCGAAATATTCCCGGCGTCTATATCCTCAATCAAGTGAAAGTCAATTTCTTTAGACACCTCCTCAAAAGCATGGATGTTTATCAATGTAGGTTCTAGAGTGGAAGTGTAAAGGTCAAACGGATTAGGTGTTGTTTCACTCGAAGGGGGTTCCTCACAATTTGGCAAATCAAACACTACAAAGTCGCACAACTCGTTGTTATTTTGAACTTGTGAATCATTTAGGACATTCGATGGAAAACTGGAGTTGTGGGCTTCAATTGGGTAAGGGTAGGTTTGATTTGGAAATCCTCTCACATTCTCATTCTGTCCAACCGCCTCCTTATACATTGAAAAATTTGGGGCTAGCAGGAAACTAGCTACCGGTTCAGCAGGTTGCATAAGGGCGGCCACGGACGCTTCCACATTCCTAACCATTTTGTTTGTTGCTGTGATATACGCCTCCAACGCCTCTTCCAAACTAGACTTTGGTGGTAAATGGGTTTCGGCAAAAGATTCGAAATTGTTTGGATATGTGAAACTCCCAAAAGGCTGTGTAGAAGCAGTGTCTAGTGAAGGTGGGAAGGTCGGGTAGGACTGGTAGAAAGTGGGTGATTGGACAGGGGTAGGGTCTACATGTGGATAAAAATGTGAATAATCTTGTGGATCCCTAGAACTAGATGTGTGGAGAGGGGTGAAAGATCGGCTGCGAGATTGAGCAATGTGCTCAGCAATGGACATCGGCCTAGGAGTGTCAGAAGGACTCGAAAGAGTGGTATCAACATATGGAGGTGGTAAATGTTGACTTGGTTGACACAAAGTGGGTTGAAAAGTCGAATTGTTTCTCCTAGACGCCTCTATTTGATCTTTCAAAGATATTTTAGGCATGGAAGGATCGTCTTTAAATTGATCGAACAAATTGCCGAACGACGCAAAATTAGGTTCGGGATACCAAAGTTCGGCAAGTGATTTATTATGTGGGGTACCCATGATAGAAGAAAGAGAAGATGAAGAAGGTAGGTGGTGCAAGGATTTCTTAGCGACAAAAGTTGCAAGTCCTTTTTTTAAAAAAAAAATCCTCTTATTATTCTTTTTTATTTGTTTTGCAAAAATTTTCGATAAAGGGCTAAGACACAAATGCAAATAACCAGAAATGCACAATCAGTCCGAGATCTAGGGTCACCTAGGTCAGCTAGACCGCTCCTAACTGTTCCAAAGGGCTAGAAATAGGACCTCAAACCGCCTCTTCACCGCCAATTGCGGCCAGGTAAGTGGGAAGGAACCACCACGACAGTGGGCCTAATTAAAAACCACTAGCATAGACACCGCAAAATCAGTTAGGATAAACGGTCGATGCCTATACTAGTCCTTTTCCTATTGAGCTCGATTTCCTTAGGGCTGAGTCTAGTATTTTTTATTAATTGTGGTCGATGCAAAATGCTTTATATGTTTTCTGGGGTCCTGGGAAGGGTGATGAAATCCCCACCCAATCTGAGTTGGTCAAAAGCCCCTTAATATCCGATTAAAGATATGCAAAACAGTAAATCACTTACAATCAAATCTTTTTTGTGAATTTCAAGGTTTGCAAGTTTTCTAATTAAAATTTTCCTTTTTCCGTTTGCTCTTTATTTGGAAAGATATTTTTAGCAAAAAGATTAAGGATATGCAAATCAGAAAAGATCACTTGCAATCAATTATTATTTTAAGCATAGCGCAACGAATCCTGCACAAAATTTGTTATTTGGAAGGAGAAAGATTTTTAAAGCGCAAAGAATCCTGCAGGAGATTTTTCAGAAGATATATCGGAGATTTGCAGAGGAGGAGATCAGAAGACTTACAGATTTTTTTTTTACCGCGCTTCTGCCCCCTGGTTTTTTTTTTAACCCGACCAGGCCGCGGCGGTTCCGCGGCCAGAAGCTGGGTCGCGCGGCGGTTCCGCGGCCGGAAAGGCAGCGTCGTTTTTTTTTTTTTTTTTGCAGCACCAGATCGTGCGGTTGACTTATTGACTCGGTCCTCTAAATTTTTTCTGTTCCTCTGTTGTTGCAATCTTCTGTTGATAGGATCGTCTATTTGCTGTTTCGCTTTCTGTAGATTTCCAGATCCGAATTTGTGCGTAGATCCTGCAAAATTCACACAAAGACACCCTTTCCAAAAATAACAGATGATATATTTTTATATTTTTTTGTGATTTTTCAGATTTTTATGATTTTTTTTTGTTTAAGATTAACCCGAAATTGCGAAAAGAAAAGTTCTACGCCATCCCCGGCAACGGCGCCATTTGATTGATATGATTTAGCGTGCTTGCGCTTTCTAAAAGATAGATCAAAAATATTTGTAACCGCAATCAAGAACGGCGTCGCTTTGCAGCTAGCCGGTGAGTACAGGTCGGTCTACAGGGATGTTGTGAATTTCCTAGTCGCGCTTACGAGTTAATTCCGAAGGGCGTTCGGATTGATTATTAAATCTAAAAACTGAATTAATCTATATCTAAATCTTGCTAGGGTTAGGTCTAGGTTAAGTTTGGAAAGTCAATAAATCTCACCGCTTTCTATACCCATATGAAGATCTAATTAGGTGTTATGGTGAATATTAATAAAAGGGATTAGGATGATTGGGAAGATTGTTCTTCCTCTAGATCCTTGTCCTTCCTTTCTTAATCTTTACCCTAACCTTTATGGAAAACCTTAAAATCCGGGCCTTTAGACTACGGTATCACCCTACCTCGTGGGTAGAGTGCCGTAGGGAGCGGAATAAGAAGGTATACATGAAGTCCTATGAAAATATATGACGGGCAAGAAAGGGGATGAGAGATACTCGTCTCTCAAACTTTCCCCAGATCTAACCCTAACAAGCGAGGAGACTACTCACTCATTAGGGAATTGAAGAACATTTATTTAGGGCAGAGAATAAAAGATTAACTAGGGCAAAGAATAGAAAATTAACCTAGAGCAGAAAATAAAGAACTTACAAAAAATGATGCTCTCCAAAAGAATGCTGAAATTTATTAATGAAGGGAGGCATAGGAAATTACAATGAGTAGAGTTCCTATTTATAGAGAATAGGAAACCCTAGGTTACAATTGATTTGCATGTCTACATTTACCAAAATATCCTTAGGAAGACCTAGTCAAAGTAGACTTCAAGCTTTGGTAAAATTTTATGTCTCTGTCTCTTTAAAAGAAAGTATTAGGCCTTGGATCTTTGGGCTTCCTTATTATTTGGTTCTTTATTAAAATAGCTTCTATATTTCTTCCAGATCTCCAGTGAATAATTGCAGTGGACTTTTAACCGTTCGCTTTGTAATCTTGGACCTTGCATTGCCTTGTACTTTGTGAATTTTATCTTTGATGTAGGCTTGATCAAGAGTCTTCTATTTGTTGGTCAAAGTCCACTTTTTCATCGTCTTTACATCGTTTTCACTGTTTTCTGTCTAAGAACCTGTAACCTGTAACATGTAGCAGACATGTGTCAAAAGCACCTGTTTATTTGTAAAAAGAATAAGAATAGGGAATATAATAATGCAATATTATGATATGAACAGCCAGACCGTTAGCTCGCGGATTATAAACCGAGGAATATCTCCAGTCTATATTGTGTTGTTGCGCGAAGTGACTGATTTTGTGGGTTCTGTAAGCTGGCCCGTTATCGGAGATGATCCGTCGCGGAGTTCCAAAACGATAAATGACGTGCGTCTTGAAAAAGTGGAGGATATTCTCCGTTTTCACTTCCCTCAACGGTACTGCTTCTTCCCATTTGGAGAAGTAGTCAGTGGTCGCTAGGATGAAACGATGTCCTCTGGATGATGCTGGTTCGATAGGGCCGACTATCTCAGTCCCCCACATTTCGAATGGCCAGCTAGCCACCGTTGGATGGAGTGGATTTGGATGCTGGTGGATAAAGTCCCCATGGATTTGGCACAAGTGGCATCGTCTCGCATACTCGAGGCAGTCTTGGATCATCGTGGGCCAATAATAACCCATTCGTTTGATCTTCAGCTTCATCTTTGGGCCAGCTTGATGAGAACCGCAAAGTCCGTCGTGAACTTCCTGAATGACTCTTTTCGCTTCGTCGGGTCCCAGGCATCTCAACCACAGAGAGTCGAATGACCTCTTGTACAGAGTATTATTGACGAAGGCGAAGGACAGAGCTCGTTTCATGAGCTGATGTCTTGAGGACGCATCTTCAGGCGTTCGACGGGATTTGAAGTAGTCTATAAAGATTTCCCTCCAATCCTTGGCCTTCTCTTGGTCATTCATTTGCAGGGCCGTATGCTCATTTGCTCCCCTTCCTTCGGGTGACTCCAGGGATATCCCTGTAGGGGAAAGTACTCGACGGCTTTGTACCACGATCCTAACATCATCAAGGTTCTCATCAGCCAGCTTTTTAGCGAGCTTAGCCAATGCATCCGCTTTGCTATTTTCGGCACGCGGTATGTTTTCTAAGGTGGGGGAAGGGATTTGAGTCAGCAGCTGTCGTACTCTCTCTCCATACTTCACCAGCTCTGGCTTGCATGTTTGGTAGTCGCCGTTTACTTGACTAACGACCAGTTGGGAGTCTCCGTATATAAGGAGGTTTTCGATTCCCATGTCGATGGCGATCTCGAGGCCTGCTATCAAAGGTTCGTATTCGGCTTCATTGTTCGTCCTCGGCTCTATTAAGGAGAAAGCGAAGCGCATTATCCCTCCTTGTGGAGTTACGAAAATAAGACCCACCCCTAATTTGATTATAGGGGTGCTTTGTTTGTGCTTCTTCACGGAAGATGCTCCATCGAAATAAAGCTCCCATCGGATATTACCGCCATCGATCGCATCAAACGCGTGTTCGTCTGGCAGTTCCTAATTCAAAGGAGAGTCGGCCGGTACCGGATGCTCAGCCGAAAATAAATGGATATAAGCAATAAACAAACATCAAGCAAACCAATTATCAAAAAGGTTGACGAATTCAAAAGATTTATTTCATTCAAGAAAATTTGAAACAAGGCATTATCCAATACTAGAAGTGGCCCTAAACTAAACACATTTTATTTGGCCAGAAAAACAACATCAAAAAGGAATTCCGTCAATCGCGGTTGTGGAGATTCAGCAGGTTGCGGTAGGCGCGCGCACTCAGGTAGCGACGTCCATTTCCATATCGCCCGCAAGCATCGCCACTGGAAGTCCCTTCACAGTAGGGTCCTGATCTTCTGGTCCTTCCTCCTTGGGTGGAGCTTCTTCATCGAGGTCCGATTCCAAGTGTCCCTCTCCTTCTGGGTTTTCTTCCATGGGGTCTTCCTCCACTGGATTTTCTTCTATTGGATCTCCCTCGGGATCTTCCTCTATCGGATCTTCCTCTATAGGATTCTCTTCAGGATCTCCTTCTTTTTCGTCGGAATCAGCTATCACGTTAACCTCTGGGGCTGCTACCCCTTCGTCCTCTGAATCGTTGTTTTCGAAGTTGACCTGTGGACCATTGGCCTCATCATCGGAACTCGTCAGTGTGTGATCTAAGGAAACGCATGACTGTGCATCCTTGTCTGGATGCGGCGCTGCTCCAGGGTGGGCCATGGCCTGAAAAGAGAAGTCATGATTAGACAGTGGAATACATCAAGGAAAACTCAGGGTACAAAATGTAGGAAAAATGTGCGGTTGCAGGAACTGAAGATCAGAATGAAAATACTGTGATAATGAATAGAATTTGACATAGAGAAAGCATGAGAATGATACATATATTATGATTCAAATTTTATTTCATTCAACTAAAAGTTCGACAGATACAAAGGTTCAAACGGAAAGAAATGTTTATAAGAGGATGACAACATAATACTGAAATTTGGAAAACATAATATTTCTTCTTTGACTGCCAGAACGCTGCATCTTCGTTAGGCGAGTTGAATCCTGCGTTAGATCCGCCTCATGGTCATAGTTCAAACTACGCGATGACCCTCATTTGGTAGAAGTGGGGAGTGTGGACGAGTTTCCTCCTTGTAGTTCTTTCCTTTCTGGGCAACCGTTGATGAGATGTTTGTCGGAACCGCATAACAAACATTTCCCTTGGGCGCGGCGACAATCCTTCTGAAGATGTCCTGGCCTCTTACAGTATCCACAGCATGGGGTCTTCTGCCGCTTTTGTCGCTGGGGAACAAACTGACGCTTCATCATCTTCTCTTTCCCTCGTCTAATAGGGATCCCTTTATGATAGGAGACTCCCGCCGGGGTCTGACTCACCTGTCTTCTCAGTCCTTCAGCCAACAAGTCGTTCGTTCGCTCCTGGGCTTCCTTTAATCCTTGCAGTACACTAAAGATCTCAACAGTCTGATTTTGGGGAGCGGATATAGACGAAGAGTCGTTGTAAGACATGATCCTGGAACAATGATTTCGAGAATGATATAAGCCACAAGCTGAACGAATCAAAATGTAATATGGATAGGACAAAGATTCAAGAATATCAGAGGTGATGAATTTATTACAAGTGGGGAATCAACTGTATCACTTTAAGTCACTTGAATAGAGTACGGTAGTGTAATTACCACCACGTACCCTTGTCAAGTCACTCGAAACCATAGTGAATGGATAGCTAAACGCACGATGTGAATATGGATCAAGAATATCAAGTTTACAACCTAGGCTGAAGGATGTCTTAGATTGCCAAACAATACACGGAAAACTGCAATCCCAATCGATGCAAAACCTGGCTCTGATACCAACTAAACCATGTCACGCCCCGCTTCCCAAAATACGGAATACGAAGGGTAGACAAGGCCAGCCATGCTCCTACGGTCAAGGAAAAGTCCTGCCGTAGTCACACTTCGGCTTCTAGTTTCTCATGGTAAACAGTAAACGATGCACAGGTAATGAGAAATGCAGTAACTGAAAAGAACAATGTAAAGACTGACCTGAAGTGGAACAAACGAATGTAACTCGGAATAGCAAGTCAAGTAGTCTGTGATGCACGTCTAGTTCTGATCCAGGCTAAATCTTCTCCTCACACTGAGCATGCATACTCAGGTCGTCAGCGCGACACAATAGCAATATAATATGTATAAAATCAAGTGACAGTTCTAACAGCGATAATAGGTATGTGAAGCAGTAAATAAATAACATCATGAATATGTATGTGCAGTAATCAACGCCGCGGAACAGTAAATCAGTATAACGATATGTCACGTATGTCAACACGGTATAAAAGTAATATAAATGCCAGCATCCCTATCAGTCTCTAAGTCTCACTGTACAGGTCACTAAGCCTATCGTCAGTCCAAGTGTGAGAGTCAACCACTCGCGAGTGTCCTCCACCCAAGGGTAGAACCCAAGGGCAAGGGACCACGGGCCCAACATGTAACAAGAATATCACGGTGTATATATCATGTATCCTGTAAATCTCCATATAACTCCCTAAATATATAAGCCGGCATGGGACTCCCGAGATTCTGTTGAGCTCACACTTAAACTACCCCACACCCCGTGGTCTATATCAAACGCTAACCATCACCCTAAATATTAATCGATCCGTGACAAGTCTGCGCGAGAACTGGAGGCAGGACCTCCATCAAGCACGTCCCGACCAATACCTAAGATAAATGGCAGTGTCGGATGCCTTATCTGTGACATCCGTGCAAGCGCTTCCATAAGTGTCCCATACCACTTATAGTCACACGTACACGCATCTCATAGACGTCGACAATGCAATAGAATAAAATGGACACTGATTGTGCACAAGTACGTATCACTTTCACTTAATCACGGATACACGAATACTGACGTACTTGCCACAATCATCACTAAAAATCTAACACTGGGTGAATGCACGATATCACTAGGTTATCACTACAATGATATAGGTATGCTATGATGCATGAACAGTATAAGAAGCACAACTCAGGTATCATAAAAACAATAGTCTATCACTTGCACGATTTATCAGGAACCGTACGTATATAATTTAGCGAAACAATAAACAGGTAGTAATTAGTATGTTCAGTTATCCATCCATAGAATTTTGTTTCAAGTCAATCGGGTTCCAGGATCATTAATTATAACCATTTCATTTTAAGCGCTCGCGGCTGGAAATCCGGTTTCAAAATCAGAAGTCCGTTTCGCAACGCATTTTAATCCCAGTTGGGATCAGATTTTAGCGACGCTACAGTTGGATGAAATCTATAGTTCTCAGTAAGGTTTTCAACGTAACAAACGGATCTTCAATCGCATCTGCACGTCAGGAGATATACAATGTTTAACCCTAATATGTCAATTCTGATTCTGTTGGGACTGTTATGCATCCCGATCTTTTAAAATACAGATTAAATATCAAACGGCAACGAAACAGTATGAAACCAGTTGTGTCGTCTAGCTAACAGTTTTATCTACAATAAACAGTGGAGTTCAGCAACCTAAGAGTTAAGTAAATCCTGTGGTACCCATTATGGGACAGCAACCAATAACTGGAGTCGCTCTGGACTGCAGTCCAGAGTCGCACTCCGATCCAATTTTCATCACGGTTTAAGTACAGGAATATCTGGAAACTAGTACAGGGTTAAAGTTTGTCGAGTCGGCTTCGATTTGAGCCCTCGAACGCACCATTTTAATATGTATATGATTTATGGTGAATTTAACGGTTTTCAGGTATAATAAAACTACAGTTTTACGATTAAACTTGGGGGCAGTTGTTTTAGTCGTTAACGATCAAACTATCCAACGAAATTCATACACTACGTTCAAAGCCATACGAGCCAAGCAAAACTATTTAGTTCCGCCAAATTTGATAATATTTTCCTAAGGGAACAAGCATCGAACAGATACAGCACATAATAGTTTAAAACTTGTAACTTTATAATCTATGCATTTAACAATTATAACTTTAGTAAAAATAGCATGTAAGCAAGTAAAAACTTGCCTGGAGATGTCCCGGGGATGCACGGTGACTGTGTCGTCACGAACGCGCGACACACGCGCGGCACGGCAACTTGATTTGGCTCGGACTCGTGTCTCGCAGCTTGGTGGTCAGGCGATGTTGTGGCTGGGGCCGCTGATGCTGTCGAAGCCGGTGGAGAGATTGCAGAGGAGGAGAGGGAGAATTCAGAGAGAGAAAGAGTTAGAGAGAGAAAGAGAGAAAGAGAAATGAGATGGAGAGAGAGAGTGTGTGCATAGGCAGAGAGAGATGAGTGAGAGAGAGAGAAGACTGGGGGAGAGGGGGAACTGAGCGAGTGAGAGAGCAGTGGGATGTATGGAGAGTGAGGGGGAGAATAGAGAGAGACAGAGAGAGAGAAAGCTGAGAGAGTGAGCAGAGAGAGAGAGAGAAAGAAAGGTAGATAGAGAGAGAGTGTGTGTTAGAGAGAAAAAGTGAGAGGGAGAGAGTAAGAAATTGCAGAGAGATAATGAGAGAGAGAGTCGGCAGAGAGAGAGGGAAAGAGGGGGAGGAGTGTAGGTAGAGAGAGAGGCTGTGAGTTAGAGAGATGAAATACAGAGAGAGAGAGAACTGAGAGAAAGAGCTGGAGTGGACAGAGAGCTCGAGAGTGAGATGAGAGAGATCTGATGTGAGAAGAGAGACAGAGAGAGTGTGACGACGACGACGACGACGGGTCGATGATGGTGCAGGTGAGGAGATGGACAGCGAGATGAGATGCACGGGTGGAGTTTGAGAGGAATGGGGTTGAGTGAGGAGAAGAAGGAGGTGGTGCAAGGTGGTCGCGGCGGGGCTCGGGGCAGGGGTTTTCTGGGGTGAACGAGGGATCGAGAGAGAGTGGGCGTGAGGTAGAGAGGGTCATGGAGAAAAACGCACGCGTCGTGGGGAGTAATTGTGCACGCGCGAGCGGGGGCGAGGGCGACGGCGACGGCTAAGGAGACGTGCGCTCGCGAAGGAAACGCGCGCGAGATGGAGGAGTAGCTGTTGGAAGATGCACAGTAGCGGCCGAATGGGGAACGGCCGGGCTTTCAAGAAAAAGGAATTTAATTCCCCTTTAAAGAAAACGAGACGGCTGAAGTAGGCTGGGCCGGCAGGAGTTGGGCTGCAGAAAATATAAAAAGGATTTAAAATAAATATATGAGCTGAGGGATTTTAATTGGAAAGGCTGAGAATTAAATGGGAAAAATTAAAGAAAGAAGAAAGGAAAATGGCAGTGGGCTTAAAATAAAACAAAGGATTTAAAAGAGAAGAAAAATTAATTGGAAAAAAATGGGAGCTGGTCTGAGGCAAGTTTGGCTAGGGAAATTAAGGAAAATTTTAGATGAAAATAAATGAGATAATATAGGGTTTGGGTTTTAAGAATAATAGGGAACCTTATATCTAATAAGTGAGGAAAGGCTCACTAAAGAAATGGCTGAGAAAATATTTGCTGGGCTTGGGGATTCTAGGCCAGAGGGAAAAGAAAAGAAATCTATTAGGGAAAAGATAGAAATGGGCCGGAGCATAGTCCTTTATAACACTAGGTAAGAAAATGGGTAGTGGCTGAGGGGAAAAATAGGTTAGAAATTAGGATGTGGGTTTAAAGAAAGGGTTTTAATAAATAAATAATTTTCTAAATAAAACACATAAAATTGTAAATAGAATAAATAGAATTCTAAAGTAATAAAATACGGACTTCGGTATAAAAGGGACCGGGTGTTACAGCCCCCAGTAGAACTCGACTTAAATAGTAGAGCGCTCTTTCTTTCCCTTGATCGTTCTCTTGCGCCCATAATGCGCCTAAGGATCCTTCGAGGGCGGTTGTATAAAGAATGAGGGGCTTTCCCTTGACCGGAGCAGCCAGCACTGGCGGGTTTTGCAGGTACTGCTTGATTTCATCTAGCGCGCTCTGGCATCTTTGGTCCCAGAAGAATGTGGTTCCTTTCTTCGTCAGGTGGCTGTAAGGACGGCACTTGCCTGACAGGTTGGCTATAAATCGCCGGATGTACGCGAGCTTCCCTTGGAGAGACCGCAATTGTTTGAGAGTTCTTGGCGGTGGCATTTCCATGATCGCCTTGATTTTCGACGGATCTATCTCGATGCCTCAGTGTCGGATGATGAATCCCAGGAATTTACCCGAGGAAACTCCGAATGCGCATTTGAGGGGGTTCATCTTCAAATTGTATTGCCGAAGGAATTGAAACACGGTCTTCAGATGCTCTAAATGCTCTTCGTATGACATGCACTTCACTACAAGGTCGTCGATATAGCATTCGACGATTTCATGTATGAGATCATCGAATATCTTTGTCATGGCCCTCTGATAGATGGCACCGACATTCTTTAAACCGAAAGGCATAACTTTGTAGCAGAATATACCCAAAGGAGTCCGGAAAGCGGTGTGCTTCTGGTCTTCGGGATGCATCTTTATCTGATAATACCCTGATGAGCCGTCCATAAAGGAGAAAATCTCATGAGTGGATGTATTGTCTATCATCAGCTCGGTGACTGGCACTGGGAAATCGTCCTTCGGGCAAGCTTTATTGAGATCCCGGAAGTCCACGCATATGCGCACTGTCCCATTTTTCTTCATTACCGGGACGATGTTGGCGATCCAGTCAGGATATTGAACTTCTTGGATAAACCCAGAATCGATCAGCTTCTTGACTTCGGCGTTGATGCTCATCTCAAGCTCGAGCCGCATCCTTCTCGGAGCCTGTTTGACTGGCTTGACGTCTGGGGATATTGCTAATTTGTGCACTGCAATCTCTGAATCTAGCCCTGGCATTTCAGAATAGTTCCATGCGAAACAATCTTTATGCTGCATAAGCACGTCTTTTAACGCGGCCACCCTTTCTTCAGATAGAAACTCGCTGACGAATGTCGGTCGCGGGTCGTTTGTCGTTACCAGTTCCATTTTTCTGAGGTTATCTGCAGTAGTATGTATGCCATCTTCCAGTTCTTTCGGAGCTGGCGGGAATTCCGAGATTACCTCGTCGTCGCTGTTTTCGAAGCACCAGGGAAAGTCATCCTTATTCCCGGGCTCTTCTTTTGATATTGTTATCATACGACAGGTACGAACTCGCTTCCAAGACCGATGTGGACCTGGTTCTGCTCTTATGGCTTTGGGTTCGTGCTTTTGTGGCGGCGTTACCCTCCAGCTGTCGGATAGAGCAAATCTGCCTCGCTGGTATTGGTCTTCGACCCAGTTCTTGAAGGTGAAGCAGTCTTCGATAGGGTGTCCTATGGCTCGGTGATAAGAGCAATAGCCCGGATGAGAAACCTCATTAGCTTGCTCAGGGTGTTTAGACTTCGGAAGCGTAATCATTCGATGTTTTAAAGCGAGGTCAAGTATCTTCCGTGTTTTGTTCTAAGGAAAGGAGTATGCCTGACTCATCTTTTTCATGAGGGACAAATCTGAGTTGCTCGACCCCCGACCGCGTGGCTTCTTGGTATCGCTTTGTTGCTGTCAAACGCCTTTTTCGCTCTTTGGCTTATCTCTACCTTTGCGTCGGGCCTTATGCACAACAGATTTATAAGGAGGAGCGTCCTCATCTTTTGCAGCCTGTTGAAAAAGGCGCTGCGCCCTGGCTTTCTTGTAAATGGCCATTTCGCGATTATGATCGTCCTGAGCTTTTTGACCTGCTTTCCTGATAAGCTTGCCTATTCGCTCTTCAAATGATGGATTCGGGACTTCGATCGTGGGGTGCAGTTCCGATGAGGGGTTGGCATTTTCTGACAAGGCGTCCTCTTCTTCATCAAAGATGTATATGGCGTAGATACCATAGACTCGTTCCCGTTTTCCGGGTCTCACGTATCCAAGCCCAAGTGTTTCCATCCTCACGTTAGGCAATTTGCGCTGAGTCCCAGGGACATCCAAAATCCTGTTATAGAATCTAGCTTGTCGAGTAGTCTGTTTTAAGTCTACCCCTTGGCGCTTCAATAGCCTTTTCATTCCGTTCGTGTAATACCTGGGCAAGCGGATAGGTTGAAGTCTGTCGAGGGTGGACTCCGCGCCATGCCAGATCTGTTTCTCCACTCTTGTTTCTGAGGATCGATAGAATAGGATCGCCTTTTCGCCTTTTCGCTTGGGAGGGATGTAAAACGTCTGCAGGTCTTGCACGCTGTGAGCTTCAAGTGCGTCAAGATCTTTGTAGTGCTCTCGTGGAATCATGGTGATTTGCAAACTCTGATCATCACCAGGGAATTCTTGTATTGGCGGCCGACTGGAGAACACAACATTAACCTCATCTTCCGAGTCACTTCCGAAGATTAATATGGGGGTGGACGGTCCCGGGTCATTGCGTCGAGACAGCCCAGAGTAAACTATCTCTTCTTCTTCTTCTTCTTCGGTATCGCTCCCGAAAACAGGGTGGTGGCGGCGGCTTTGTTTTCCGGTTTGTGACACCTTTCTGTATCCTCGAAGTCTGGCAAAAAGTACTTTGCATCTTCGTATTTGCGGACTTCGTTCATGGAGAATGGGTTCAGCTCACCTGTTACGGTGTATTCAAGACCATCCTTAAAATACTTCATACACTAATGCTGTGTAGAAGGGATGATGTTGTACTCGTGTAACCATGGTCGGCCGAGTAAGGCGTTGTAGCAGGTCTTGGCGTCAATGACGTGAAACTTAATGTCCGTGACTAGCAGTCTGAAGCGCAATGTTAGTATTACAGATCCAAGGGTCCGTGACGACTAGGAGTCGAAACCGGAGATGGTAATTTTATCACGAGCGAGGTGCTGCACGCTCATGCAGATTTCCTTCAATACCCGAACATTGAGGAGATTGACGGAGGCCTCATTATCCACCAGGATTTTGCCTATCTTGATATCGTGGCAGTATCCAGAGACGTATAGGGGACGGTTGTGGTCGCACATCCCAAGGAGCAGGTCTTCATCACCGAAAGTGATATCAGCCGCGTGCACTTCTTCTAGTTCATCCTTCATCCTTTCTTCGGCGAGGAATGCCTGAAATTGTTCGGGCTCTTGTACCGCCTTGATTAATGAATCTCCCGCTTCCTTTGATAACAGGAGGGCGTCGATAATGCTGAGCTGAGAGGGTAGCTTCCTCAGGTGTGCCAGGATGTTGTAGTCCACCTTACCCTTCCTGGGAGGGCTCTTGGCAGTCAACTCTTTCATGACTTGGTCATCTAATGCGATATCCTCAGTGACTTTTTCCTTTCCCTTATTTTTTCTGTTTGCGGGTCCGAGATTCTTTTCCGGGAGTGTGCGATTGCGCGGCTGAATGTTTTCGCAGGCCTCCAGTTCTTCCTTCTTCCCTAAGACGGATTCTTTAAAGAGAGGTCCCAGAGCCATTTCTTCATCAGAGTCTCTCCTAAAGGTGAGAACCTGTGATCCTCCGGCGTTAACCGTGCGACAGTTGCCAGTAGCTCTTTTATGCCCATCGGTAGTTCTTCCTTGCTCCCGACGAGTTCTGCGTTTCACGCGCTTAAAATGTTGCCGGTGAGCAACATATCCTTGCCACAATATCCTAAAAGTGTCGCACTCCTCCGTAGGGTGTGAAATCTTCCGATGATATGAACAATAATTAGGGTGACTTTCCGCCCCATCGAGCGTGTTTCCTTGCGAGGGCGGTAGCTCCATTCCCATTGACATGGCTTTGGCAAACCTTTTCCTCGTCTTGAATATGTTTTTATCGGCATCGGATGTCTTTTGATCTGACGGGAATGCTTCGACTCTTTCGTTTAGTCGCTTGCGTTTGTCTCCTTCTAATACAGCCATCTCACGCTCCTGGTCAGCTTTACTTTTCAAACGAATCTTGTCTAGAAAGGCGTCGATCATTTCGTCTATCGGCCACCAAGCTCCGGCTCATGCTATGCTCCCAGTTTCTTAGTGCCAGGGGTTGTTTCATGTCCGTAAACGAATGGAAGATCACATGACAACTCGCCACATATTCCTCGGATTCATCTGACGAGCTTTCTCCATTATCTTCCTCCTGAAAGACATGGTTGATGAATTCTTGGAGTGTAATGGGAGTCCGCGCCTTTTGATTATACTCCCCCAGCGCGTCAATCTGTTTCTGCAAGTCCGTGCGCTTGTCTCCAGGCTCCACGGGCTTCTTGGATTTCTTCTTCTTTTTCTTTGAAGATTTTAACGGCTGGTTGTGAGTGTTCGGACCATCACCACCGATCTTTGGAGTTGGGCGCGGCTCCAGCATCCCTTCAACGATCTGGGGTTCCAGCGAGTTCTTCCACCTGACGGTCGGGCATGTTTGGAGCTCGTTCAGCATTCTTTTGGCTTTTGTTGAAAGTACGACTTCCCATGGAGCTTCTTCAATAAAAGAACAAGTTGCCCCCGGTGTGTCCGTCTTCTTAGCAGTGTGAGGTTGTGGCGGGTTCACCTTCCACTTCTCGGACAGCACAAACTTGCCTTGTAGGTATTGATCTTCAATCCATCCTTTGAAGACGAAGCAATCTTCAATCGGATGGCTTACCGTCTGATGGTAAGGGCAATAATTGGGGTTATTCACCTCACTGGGTTGTGGCGGTCGCCTCGGATTTGGTAAGTTAACAAGCCTATTGCGTAGTGCCAGCTCGAATAACCGTTTCATTTTGTCCCGCGGGAACGAGTAGGGGCGCTTCATCTTCTCATTATAATACCACCGTCTTTCTTCCAGCTGATCCGCCAGCTTTGAGGCATTGGGTTGCTGCTGAGCATTCGCAACGAAGGTTGCCTTCCCTTTACCCTTGTCATTCCGAGGCTCCGGCTTTGGGGGAGGCGGTCTGTGACCCATCTGGTCCATCTGGGCCAATTTGTCGATCAAAGCCTGGAACGTGGTTAGCTTAAAGAACATCATGAACTGGGAGATAGTTGCATGAGGGTCTAAGGTTCCCACGAACATGCCCACCGCGGGCGCTTCCTCAATGCGTTGTTCGCATTTCGACCACAAATTTCGCCATCGTATAGCATGCTGGACCCACGTTTCGCCTGGTTTCACCCTGGCATTAATCAATGCCGTTATCAGAGTGCGTTCGCTGGCGCTCGTGAATCGCTGAGTAAATAGCAACTCCATTTCAGCGAATGTCTTGACGGAATCGTTCGGGAGTTCTGAATACCATTCGAACGCTGTTTCTGACAAGCTGCCGACGAACTGGCGAAGCAAGAGCTTATCGTCGCCGCCGGTGTTGCCGCAAAGCGCCCTGAACTGGGAAACATGTTGGTGGGGATTGCCCGTCCCCTTATAGACATGAAATTTCGGTATTGTATAGCCCGGCGGGTACTTGATCTGATCATACCAGCTCGGATATGGTCGCCCCGTTCTGACAACTTGACTGGCTGCCTCAGTCGCTTGGTGAACTCGTATCTGTTGGGCTATGTATTCGTCCAGGTCAGCTTTGGAGATTGTCTCTTCCTTGGCTGTTGACAGAGCGGGCGGAGGACTTGACGTTTCTCCCCTGTCGTCTTCAAGAACGATTGGAGGGTCTTCGGCCGGAGGGTCTTGTTGGATCATCATCCCCACCATGTCTTGGAACAGGAGGTTCATACGCTTTATGTTGGCGGCTTGTTCGACAGCCTCTTTATCCTTCTTCTCCAATATCCGACGAAGGAACTCGGCGTCAGTTTCTTGCTCCTGGCGTTCATCCGAAGACGTTTCAGGGTTTTCTTTTGGCCCAGTAAGTGCGGCCATTGCGGTCATCATTTCCTGAAGTTTCTGTTGTTGCTCCTAAGCCTTGGTCACTGACCGCGTAAGCGGTCTATGACCCGTGGATGCACGGCTGTCCTCTTTTCCCAGCGCCATGTATACCGTGTACACCATCATGCCCCCAGACTTAGGGCGTTTTAGCTTATTGTCCTTGATATTTGCTGCAGGAGCGGGGACTTTCTCCGGTCTTCTTCTCTTGTAGGCCGTCGAAGTTGAGGGGGCCGTTGCTTTGGGCACCCAATTGGTCGTCGCCTTTCGTTGCTTGGCCGGGGAATTTTCTTCTTACCGACCTTTCGACTTCTTGTGTTGGCGAGAGTAATTAGGATCGATCACAGATTCTCGGATTCGTCGCCATGTCTTGTAGATCCTGGAGGACAGCGATTGAGGAGACTGCTCCGGCTTTTCTGCTTCCACGGCAGTCTCTACCGGTGGAGGAGATCTTCTGAGCATCGCAGTTGGCGAGTTTCTGCGTACCCTGTTCAGCAGCTCAAATCTGTTCCCAGTTGGAACAGCAGCATTAACCTCCATCGTTGGAGCTGGTGGAGTTATCCCAGAGGGGAGCTACCCCCAGCCTTTCTTATCCGGCGCCAGTGGCGACGTCGGGCGTGACGGGTTGTTGGGATTGGTTCAGCGACGGTTGCGTCTTGCCCCCTGTTCTGGAGAAGGGATGCTGCTGGTGTCAGCCTCTTGAAGACTGACGTTCATTGAGAAGCTACAGTTTTCTGTGCGGGAGCGGGAACGGAGGTAGTCAGTCTCGTGAAGACCGATCTCTTAGCAGGAGAAGCCGCCTTGGCGGCTTCAGGAGCAGGTTTGGCTACTCTTTTTGGAATAACCTTTCCTGGGACTGCAAGCTTCATTGTGGGCCCGCAGGAGTTTTGACCCAGTCTGGAGAAGACCAAGGAGTTGGACGACCCGTTAAGAGGAGCCGTGGGAGTAGCAAGTCGATCAAAGACCGACTTCTTCGAAGCTTCCGGTACGGGCATTGGGATATCAATGTTCACCGGCGGGAGCTTGGTCCCAAAGAATAGACCGGTAGTAGCTTGGGTCACTTGCTCCACAGGCATAGTGAATAGGGAAGCAGCCTGCGGTCCATATGCTACACCTCCAGATGAGGCGGAGCGTCGGTTGCATTTGCAGTTCGAGCAGTTGTCGGCCATTGATCCTTTTGCTTTCTGCAATAAGAAAAATGCCAAATCTTAGTACCTTGAAACCCAAGGGCAACCATTAGCAAACCGCGATTGGTTCGCGAATCACGACTGTCACGCCCCGCTTCCCGGTGTACGGCGAAGGGGACGCGGCGAGGCCCGCTACGTATTCACTCTGAAGTAAATACGCTAAGCGTGTCTAAGAAATATAAATAAAATGCACAAGAGACAAAATATATCAGCAACTTTATTCATTAACATTCTTTTACAGTACATGGAAAAGTAAATACATGGAATAAAGCGATGCCTAAACAATGGCATAACAAAATGAAAAGTACTGAATGGAAAGTGTACAATGACTAGAGCTCGGGGTTTTCACTGAAGTAGTCCAAGTCTTCAGCAGTAGGCTCGATCTCCGAAGTGTCCAGATCACCTGACGACATTCAAAGAAGAAAGAAAGAGAATGTCGTCAGCGAACAGGTCGCTCGGTAAGTCCCCAAGATAAGGAAGAAATAGAATAGACAGAATAAGAAGGTATCTTTTAAAGTTGTGTTATATTGTGGTGGTGTTATATTGTGGTGGTGTTATATTAACGCTGTTGTTTGTAACTTGGTACAGAAGGATGCCAGTGTATACGAGAGGGGAGTCTCTATATGCCAGAGACTAAGGGCACGTATAGTACAAGGTACCGTTTATGCCACGGTACAACAGCAAATGGATTCATGTTAGGTGTGTTAAGTCTGACCACCTCGTGCCACCTTTAACACCTTCCGTATCAATCTACCCCTTAAACCCCGTGGTGTTTTGATTGTATTGTTGTATTATATTGTATAGATTGTATAATTGGATCACTGACCAAAACCATAATATCAGTAAACGGATGTAACTGTATAATCATGTAAATGGAATATCTGGAGAATCATGTAAATGGAATGTATATCCATAGTTCGGTTCGGTCAATGTAAATTGAATGTATTGAATAGATTGAATATAGGGATTCATATCGAATCAGAATATTATAGATTGTAAATTGTAGATTATAGATTGTAGATTGTACTTGAATCATATTCAAGTCAGATTATAATGTGACTCACTCTGAGTCAGACAATTAGAAAAGTAAATTGAAGTCCTGATTGTTTTGATATTATCGGTAACCGCTGTATATGGGCGGCAGGATTTGTGTCTTTTTCAAAGACGATTACCGTATTGATAACACCGTTGTTAAGTTGTCTACCTTAAATAGGCAAGCACACACTTCTCCGGCTCCCTGAGGCTCAAGAGATTGGTCCCGCTTAAACCTATGTTTACCAGGGTCCTTATTGTAATTTATAAAACTTGAGGGGGTTTTATGTAAAATAGTTTTAATATATTTTCAAAATAAAACTCAAGTATTTATTTATCGTTTTTAGAATTTTCATAGATGTATATTTTATCAATGTGTCAATTCTAGTGAATAAATCATAATTTCATAATATATGGTATTTATTTGCAATATTGAACTTGTATGGAATTTCATGGTATTAAAATGTAAATTCATATTTGTCCCAAAATATTATTTTCAAGAAATCGTGTTATATTTTAGGTTTTAGGGTTTCCTAAGCCAACTAGCCTATTTCTAAATGGTCTAAACGACAAGTTATTAGAAGCCTCAAATCGCCTCTTCACCGCCAATTGTGGCCAGGTAAGTACAAGTGAGGAAGGAGGGATCCGCTCACGAATCGTGAGATGGGCCTTTTAAAGTTACCTAAGCTCACTTGCCTAGCCTAGACACCACAAAGTCAGGTTTAGATAAACGATCGATGTCTACAACTTATCGTGTTTTCCTAATAAGAGGTATTGTTTAAAAGTGTTGTTTACCCCAATCAGAGCAAAGCTCTGCTTTGAAAATTTGAAATTTAATAAATGAAGCAACGCTTCAGATTATTTGTGCTGCGCAACACGCCACGTGTCAGGCGCAGACGCATCAGCCCAGCGCCCAAGGCAGCGCACCCAATCAGAGCAAAGCTCTGTTTTAAACAAAATTAAATGAAGCAACGCTTCAACTGCGCAAACACTGCGCTGTGCGATACGTGTCAGCGCAGATGCGCTGGCGCAATTGCGCTGCGCTTTGCGCTGCGCGACACGTGTCAGCGCAGATGCGCAGGCGCAGTTGCGCTGCGCTGTGCGCTGCGCGACACGTGTCACACGCTAGGGCATCTGCGCCACACAGAATTAAAATTCTAAGAAATCTTTTCTGTTCTTGTTAAAACAAGAAGATTTTCTTCTGCAAAGCAGAAGCCCTTGGATCAAAGATCCAACGGTGGGGAAAATTCCCCAAATCACTCAGAGAAAAATCTCTTTAACAAATTTAACTAATTTATGAGCACTATAAAAAGGACCCCAGGCCTCAATTCAAAGGCATCAACATCTTTCTAAAAAAAGAAAGAAAGAAGATAACTCTTGAGAACTCCTCAAGAACAACAAAAGGTAAAAACCTTTGAAAGAAGAGAAAATTCTCTTATGAACAGATCAGTGATCTAAAAACAAGATCATTGATCTTTAAACATAACTAAATAAAATGAATAAATAAAATAAAAATAGTGCTTTGCACTTTTTCATGAACCTTTGGTTCTTTAAGATAAGAAAAAACTTATCTTTTCCTTTGATCTAAATTAGATCAAGAAATCCAACAGTGCTTTGCACTTCTGTTCTTGAATCTAAAAGATTCTTAGTGCTTTGCACTTCCAAACTGCGCTGTTGCGCTCTTAAGAGAGCGCCACGTGTCTGCTATAGAACCACTTGCGCTACGCGCTCTTGAAATAGAGTTTTGCTCTCTGGAATTGGCGCAACTCACCAGAGCGCGCCACGTGTCAGCAGCGCAACGGTGCAGCGCACTAGCGCAGCGCACTGCGCTGTTGCGCTTGCGCTCACCAGAGCATGACACGTGTCCTCACCACAAGCGCTTGCGCTCAGTAATTGGCGCAAAGCACCTAACAAATGCAATGCATTTCTTTTCCTGAAGGGCCAGGCCCAATTAAAAGGCCAAACATGCCTAATTAAATTGATGCTCTGCATCATTTATAAATGGGCAAAGCCCAAACAAAATAATAAAAATGCTATGCAGATGCCTTGCAGAGTCCAAAATAAATTGATGCTCTGCATCTTTTATGGGCAGAGCCCAAACAAAAAAATAGAAAATAATGCAATGCATTATTTAAAAATAGGCCAAGCCTTAACACAGGTCTAACAGACCAAAAACAAATAAAAGGCGTTGAATACTTTGGACTTAGCCCAATCATGGCCGTAAGTCCTCAAATTAAATTGACTGAGCGATATTGCTCCCTTAAATCAATTTACCTCCGGTTCGAGAGTACATCTCCGAACTCCTCTGACACTTCTCGTTGTAATCCTTCAATGACGTCAGAGAGGCGACGGGTCCCAACGACCACACATGAATACGGACTGCGGGGTCCTTAAACTCGTGGACCGAAACATCCCTAAACTAATATCGGACCGAAACGTCCCTAAACTAATATCGGACCGAGACGTCCCTAAACTAATAACGGACCACCACGTCTTTAAACTGGAACATGGACCACCATGTCCCGAAACTGGAATACGGACCACCACGTCCTTAAACTGGAATATGGACCACCATGTTCCTAAACTGGAGCATGGACCGCTATGTCCCTAAACTGGAACAATAGAGCCTCCAGATGCTCTTTTGCCGGATCTAAACGGTCCCGTTTAAGTTGATCTTAGCCCCAAATACGGCTAACGTATCCTTAGACATTTAAATGAATGATAAAACTCCTAATCAACTTTGGCTCAAGGGTACATATCTGAACTCCTCTTACATCCATCGTTGTAATCCTTCAACGACGTTAGAGAGGTGACGAGTCCTGACGGCCATATATTAAATGGATCACCACGTCAAGTTGATCTTAGTCCAAAACAGGACTAACGTATCCTTGACGAACGTTTAAGTCGATCTTAGTCTCAATACGACTAACGTATCCTTAAACTAAAAACACCAAACCCAAATCTAAGTAAATACGGATTTGGGCTAATCCACGTCCTACGGGCGACGACATTACTCAGTCTCCGTATACAATCCACGGGCAACCACAAACAAAACAAACACACACGACACGAAGTGAAATTCTGGAGAAGGAGAAAGTTGTTACCGCGGTGCGGTAGCGTAATTAACTGCAGGGGCTTACGCCTGCAGGGAAGAGCGTCCCCACAATCAAAAACCCCTCAAGCGAGGGGGACTCTGACGAAGTCTGCTACATCGGCCGCATCCGTCTAAACCTCCGATACACGGTGCCATAAATCAACTTGGCATCTTCGGAGAGGTGGACGGATAAAACCAAATAGCATCTGCGCCGAATCTCAGGCGAGACGCAAAGTCTAGGCTGCCATTCGGAGGGGAACAGATTCTGGCACGCCCGGTGGGACCTTTTCCTCTTTCCACTCCACACTTCGTGTGTCGTGTTCGCGAACGAATCGCGGTTTGCTAATGGTTGTCCGTGGGTTTCGAGGTACTAAGATTTGGTGTCTTGCTCCATGCAGAAAACAGAAGATCAATGGCTTCAAACTGCACTGCCTGCAACTGCAACTCTCGCTCGGTCCTTGCTGGAGGAGTGACTTATGGGCCCCAAGCGACCTCCCTTTTCAAAATGCCGGTGGAGCAGGTGGCTCAAACCACCACTGGACTATTTTTTGGGACCATGCTCCCACCAATGAGCTTCAACGCCCCAATGACATTGCAAGAAGCTCCAAAGAAGTCGGTCTTCGATCGACTTACCACTGCCGCGACCCCTCTCAACAGGTCGCCCAACTCCACTGCTTCAGGTTTTAATGGATTAGGCCAGAGCTCCATCGGGCCCATGAAGAAGCCTGCCATACCAGAAGACGTTATCCCGAAGCGGATAGCCATCCCAGCTCCCGTTCTTGGCAAAGTCACCAAGGTTGCTTCCCATGCTTGGAAGTCCGCTTCTGACAGGTTGGTCGTCCCCGTTCAACGGACGTCGATCTTTAAAAGACTGGTACCAGCATATTCTGACCAACACGGGGGGCATGAAGAGGTCACCCCTATAGCTGAAACAACTCCATTAGCACGACATGCTCGACGTCGCCACTGGCGCCGAGTAAAGAAGGCTGGGGGCAACTTCCCCTCTGGATTTACTCCTCCAGCTCCAACGGTGGGGATCAATACTGCTGTTCCAATCGGGAACAGCTTTGAATTGCTGAACACGGTGCGCAGAAACTCTTCTACTGCAATGTTGAAATGAACTCCTTCAACTGCGAAGAGTACTCCAGAGAAAAAGCTAGAACAGCCCCCTCAACGGCTGTCCTCTAAAATTTACAGAGTCTGGCGACAGGTCCAGGAGTCAGTGATTGATGAAAACTATCTCCGCCAACGAAAAAAAATGAAGGTTCGGCAAGAGAAGGATTACTCCGTCAAGTCCCAAAAACCAATAGTTACCCGGGTGCCCATTACAACGGCCCCCTTAACTCCAATCACTCAGAAGAAAAGGAGGCCGCAAAAAGCCCCTGTGAACATGGCGAAGCATAAAAGCGCTGAACACAAACGCCCTAAATCTGGGGGCATGGTGGTGCACACTGTTTATATGGCTTCTGGAAAGGAGGAAAGCCGCACTTCTACGGGCCACCGACCGCTCACCCGATCCATGACGAAAGCCCAGGAGCAACAACAAAAGTTTCAGGAAATGATGACTACAATGGCTGCACTCACTGAGCCAAAAGAAAGCTCTGAAACATCTTCGGATGAGCGTCAAGAACAAGAAACCGACGCTGACTTTTTACGCAGAGTCCTCGAAAAGAGGGACAAAGAAACTGCAGAGCAAGCGGCTAACATAAAACAGATGGCGCTCCTCTTCCAAGATATGGTAGGGATGATGTTACAGCCGGACCCTCGTGCTGAAGATCCTCCGATCGTCCTTGAAGACGACAGGGGAGAAACGTCAAATCCTCCACCGGCTTTGTCAACAGCCAAGGAGGAGGCAATCTCCAAAGCTGACTTGGACGAATATATAGCTCAGTAGATCCGGGTTCATCAGGTGAATGAAGTGGCTGGGCAAATTACTAGAATCGGACGACCGTATCCGAGCTGGTACGACCAAATCAGTTACCCGCCGGGATATATGATCCCTAAATTCCACGTATATAAAGGGACAGGGAATCCGCATCAGCATGTCGCTCAATTCAGGGCCTTATGCGGCAATACTGGAGGCGATGACAAATTGTTGCTACGTCAATTCGTCAGCAGCTTAGCAGAAACAGCCTTTGAATGGTATTCGGAGCTACCTAACGACTCTGTCAAAACATTTGCGGAGATGGAGCTACTGTTCACACAAAGATTCGCGAGTGCTAGTGAACACACCCCGATAACAGCACTAATAAATGCCAGAATAAGGCCAGGCGAAACGTGGGTCCAATACGCAACACGATGGCAAAACCTATGGTCGAAATGCGAACAACGCATAGAAGAGGCACCTGCGGTAGGCATGTTTGTGGGCACTCTAAATCCGCAGGCGACCATCTCACAATTCATGATGTTCTTCAGGCCGACTACCTTCCAGGCCTTGATCGACAAATTATCCCAAATGGACCAGATGGGCCATAGACCGCTTCCTCCAAAACCAGATTCCCGAAATGAGAAAGGAAAAGGGAAAGCGATCGTCGTCGCCAATGCTCAGCAACAGTCGAACAACTCAAAGCCGATCGTTCGCCAAAACAACGTGCGTCCACGCCCTTCCCTCGAAGAGAGGCTAGGACGTCCTTACTCGTTTCCTCAGAATAAAACGAGAAAACTGTTCGAGCTGGCAGTGCGCAACAGACTCATTAATCTGCCGAGTCCAAAGCATCTGTCGCAGCCAGGCGATCTTAATAATCTCAATTATTGCCCTTACCACCAAACGGTAAGTCACCCGATTGAGGATTGTTTCGTCTTTAAGGGATGGATCGAGGATCAGTACCTACAAGGCAAGTTCGCGCTGTCGGAAAACTGGAAGGTAAACCCACCACAGCCACACTCTCCAAAGAAGACGGATACGCCGGGGGCAGTTTGTTCTTTAGTCAAGGATGAAAACGATGGAGAAAACTCATCAGATGAATCCGAAGACTACGTAGCGACTTGTCATGTGATTTCTCACTCACTGACAGATAATAAAGAAGCTTCTTGCGCCGAGAAACCAATGGCGAACCCCGAACCGGAAATTCTACAGCCATCAGACGAGCTGATCGATGTCTTCCTAAATGAAATTCGTCTGAAAGCAAAAGCCAATCAAGAGCGTGAAATGGCCATACTGGAAAAAGCCAAGGCATTCCCGTCAAATCAAAAGCCATCCACTGCGGATAAAAACAAATTCAAGACGAGGAAAAGGTTCGCCAAAGCTTTATCAGTAGGAATGAAGCTACCGCCCTTTGAAGAAAATACTCTCGCTGAGGTAGAGATGCACCCTAACTTCTACTTATATCATCAGAAGATCATACATCCTACCGAAGACTGCGAATCTTTTAACTGTTGGTGGCAAGGGTATGTCGTTCAAAAGCAACACTTCAACAGGACAAAATGTGAAGCTTGTAGATGTCGAAAAAATGCGATAGATGGTCGCAAAAGAGCCGCCGACGATTGTCATACGGCCGACTCTAAGGTATCGCAAATTATCACCTTTGGAAGCGACTCTGACGAAGAATCTACCCCCAACCCTTCCCTCAGGGAATCTATTTCAAAAATGAAGGAATTGAAGAGCTGCGAGAACGTTCAGCCATGCAATCGCACGCTACTCGGAAAAAATCCCGGCCCCGCAAACAACGGAGCGAACAAAAAGGATAAAGGAAAAGGAAAAACGGCCTTCGTCGCCAGCGCTCAACAACAATTAAGTGACCCTAGACCAGTTGCTTGCCAAAGCAATAAGCGGCAACCCCTCCAGGATAAGTTGAAATATCCTTACTCGTTTCCGCAAGATAAAACAAGGGGACTGTTCGAGCTGGCAGTGTGCGACAGACTCATCAATCTGCCGAGTCCAAAACGTCCGTTGCGGCTAGGCGATGTTAATAATCCTAATTATTGCCCTTACCATCAAACGGTAGGTCATCTGATCGAGGATTGCTACGTCTTCAAGAACTGGGTTGAAGACCAATACCAACAAGGCAAGTTCGCGCTGTCCGAAAATTGGAAGGTGAACCCGCCACAACCGCATGCTCCAAGAAAGATGGATACGCCGGGGGCATCATGGTCAGTCATAGAGAAAGACCCATAGACCGAAAAGTCAATAAACTAGATATTCGCCTCAAATACGGCGACGGCGGACCGAGATGTCCTTAAACTAATGATGGACCGCAATGTCCTAAAACTTGCAAATGACCCAAATGTCTTTAAACTACTACCGCAGCATCCTTAGGCTGACGAGATAAAAAAAAATATATATAAAATATATATATAAAGAATAAAAAAAATAAATAAAAAAAGGGTAAAAAATTGTATGTCCATAAGCAAAACGGGCACGGATGAAAACCCGAAAGGGCTCCGTGAATAAAAACAGCAGGACTACCGGCGAGTGTTCGTGAAAACCCGAAAGGGCGCGACCTCGTAAATAAAAAAAATAATAATAAAAAAACAAAAAAAGACGGTATGTCCATAAGTGAAACGGGCACGGATGAAAACCCGAAAAGGCTCCATGAGTAAAAACAGCAGGGCTACCGGCGAGTGTTCGTGAAAACCCGAAAGGGCACAACCTCGTTAAAAGACACTTATAAGGTCCCCTGGACCTTGTAAGGAGAAACCACCCGCGTGAGATCCTTACGACTCACAAAGGGAGCAGCACACTTAGGGATCCCCACGATTCCTAAGGAGAAAATACACTTGCGAGATCCTCACGACTCGTAAGGAGAACTCTCTTAAGGGACCCTCACGGCTCATAAGATTTGAAAGTCTTAAGTTACAGAGACCTAAACCCGTGCTTAAGAAACCCCCACAACTTTCGTTATTGCCCTACAAGTGGCTCAATACTGACCCTTGTATACAATCCACGGGCGCGAATAAACATTTTCCTAACTAAGTCCTATCCGATATTAGGGATATGTTCGCACGATGAATAACCCTTGTAAATCCTCTCAATTTACAAGGAGAAAACCTTCCTGTAGGATCCTTACGACTTACAGAGGAGCAAAACACTTAGGAACCCTCACGATTCCTAAGGAGAAAATACATCTATAAGATCCTCACGACTTGTAGGGAGAAATAACTTTGTGAGACCCTTACGGCTCATGAAGTCAAAAGCCTTAGTCGACAGGACCTTAACCCTGTTCGCTAAGCCTCCTTAGTTTGACATCGACAAAGGCAAATGATGATTCGCTCCTGGCAATATCCCAGTTGTAGCGGTGCCGATGCCGAAATCGGTGTCTAATTTCAAGTTTACAGTGAAAAGCCAGTAGGCCGCATATGCATACGAAATAGCCGAAATGATTGGGCAACTCGCAATAAAAAGCAGCGAGTAAATATAAAATAAACAGCCGAAATGATTGGGCACCGCGAAAAACAGCCGAAATGATTGGGCAATCGCGACCTTCGCGATATAAAAGCTGAAATGATAGAGCATCGCGGAAATAAAACAATAACAAAATAATATAATGAAACCTTGGCCCTACAGTTAAGATCACATCGATCCCTGTATACAATCCAAGGGCGTAAACAAAGAGGGAACCATACCTTCCCAACAGTCTCCATCAGAAAGTGAAACCAAATCTCGACGGTTCATAGACAACCTAGAGACAATCTCGACATTTGTCACAATATTGCAGACACAATGTCAATAAACGGAGCAAAAGGAAGATCCCTAACTTCAGGGTCTTGACGTCAACAACCGACCTCAGAGTCGCAATGAAATGGAGCCACGGCATAGTCCCTAGTTCCAAATCTTAACGGCAATATCTACGGCCTAAGAATCAACAAAGGCGTTCCTTCGCAATCCATCAAGATGCAGATACAACGCCAACAAAAGACCTCGCGGTCGAAACAAAGTGAAGCGACGGCAAAATCCCAGCTTCATCTCAACAATCGTCTCGATACAGCAGACGAGATATCAACAAAGGCGTTCCTTCGCAATCCATCAAGATGCAGATACAACGCCAACAAAAGACCTCATGGTCGAAACAAAGTGAAGCGACGGCAAAATCCCAGCTTCATCTCAACAATCGTCTCGATACAACAGATGAGATGTCAACAACAGCGTTCCTCCGCAGTCCAGCTGGAGGCAGATGCAACGTCAACAAAATACCTCACGGTCGAAACAAAACGGAGTAACGGCAAAATCCTAACTCCACCTTAGCATTCGTCTCGTTACAGCAGACGCAATATCAACAACGACGTTCCTTCGCAGTCCAGCAGGGTGTACATGCAAAGTTAACAAAAGACCCCATGGTCGAAACGAAGCGAAGTGACGGCAAAATCCTAGCTCAGCATTCGTCTCAATACACCAGACGCAGTGTGAGCAAATGAAGCGAATGCCAAATTCCTAGCTTCAAGGTCTTAACAGCAAGTCATATAAATCCTGAAAGACCACCGGAGATCATCCCGCATGGAGTGGTCACCTCCTCGACGTTCGTTTCGATACAGCAGACGAGTCGTCACCCCAGCGTTCTTCCTCCAGCAGGGATTCGGACGTGACAAAGCAAACGAAGCGAAGGCCACATTCCTAGCTTCAACGTCTTTACGGTAACTCACATAAAACCGAAAAGACAATCGGAGATCATCTCGCACCAGCACAGAGTGGTCACCACCTTGACGTTCGTCTCCATACAGCAGACGAAATGTCAACCCCAGCGTTCTTCCTCCAACAGGATTTGGACACACCAAAGCAAACGAAGCGAAGGCCACATTCCTAGCTTCGACGTCTTGACGGTAACTCATATAAAACCGGAAAGACAATCGGAGATCATCTCGCACCAGCACAGAGTGGTCACCACCTTGACGTTCGTCTCGATACAGAAGACGAGATGTCACCCCAATGTTCGTCTCGACACAGCAGACGCAATGTCATTAAACGAATGGAGCCACGAAAAAATCCCTAGTTCCAAACCTCGACGGTTCACCAGCAACCTAGAGACAACCTCGACGTCCGTCTCGATACAGTAAACGAGATGTCACCCCAACGTTCGTCTCGACACAGCAGACGCCACGTCATCAAACGAATGGAGCCACGGCAAAATCCCTAGTTCCAAACCTCGACGGTTCACCAGCAACCTAGAGACAACCTCGACATCCGTATTGATACAGTAGACGAGATGTCACCCCAATGTTCATCTCGGCACAGCAGATGCAACGTCATTAAACGAATGGAGCCAAGGCAAAATCCCTAGTTCCAAACCTCGACGGCTCACCAGCAACCTAGAGACAACCTCGACGTCCGTCTCGATACAGTAGACGAGATGTCACCCCAACGTTCGTCTCGACACTTCAGACGCAACGTCATCAAACGAATGGAGCCACGGCAAAATCCCTAGTTCCAAACCTCGGCGGTTCACCAGCAACCTAGAAACAACCTCGACGTCCGTCTTAATACAGCAGACGAGATATCACCCCAACGTTCGTCTCGACACAGCAGACGCAACGTCATCAAACAAACGGAGCCACGGTAAAATCCCTAGTTCCCACCGCAACATTCATCTCGATACAGCAGACGCAATGCCAGCAAATGAAGCAAAGGCCAAATTCCTAGCTTCAGGGTCTTGACGACAACTCACATAAAGCCCGAAAGACTATCGAAGATCATCCCCACACCAGCGCGGAGTGGTTATGACTCATCGAGGCTCACCAAAATAAGCCTAACCTCAAGTAAAAAGCGACATGGCAAATTCCTAACGCTTGCTCTTCCAACGGTCAAACTGCCAAGGAGGATTGCTTGAAGACGTCTTGTCCAGACCCCGAAGGGATCAGAGACACGACAGTCGCAGGGCTAATCGAACAGCACGATTGCCTATCGAGGACTATATCAGCTTATGCGACGGTACGATGGCCAAAACTCTAAGTACCACCAACCTTAACGGGCTTCTGTCGCAAAGAGCAGAGGTTAAATGCGACGTTAAGATGTTCTTGCGAGAAATGCTCGATTCGTCTCGACTTGTGAAAAAATTGTCGAGGCGGCTCGACTCGTGAGATAAAGCCTTAGGTAGTGGGCATAAAAGAAGCCTGTTTCCTAAGCATTCGGACCCCGCAAGTTGGCCCAAAACGGTCTCTTGCATACCATCCACGGGTCTCACTCTCCAATGTCGAACTTCGACAAGGAGGGGAACAACCGCTTACAAGTCCTCTCGACTCGTAAGAGGGAAAAATCTCTTATAAGATCCTTACGACTTATAAGAGAAAACACACTTAGGGATCCTCACGATTCCTAAGGAGAAAACCCACCTATGAGATCCTCTCGATCCATAGGGAGAAAAGTCTCTATGAGACCCTCACGACTCATAGAGTTGAAAAGTCTTAGGCAACAGATCTGAACCTGCGGCCTAAGCCCTCGCTATCTCATGAAGAAATCAAGAAGCTTACTCTATTACCTGCTAATTGTGACGACATGCTGAGAATGAGGAAAAGCAATAGAAAGAGCATCCGATTTACATTTGATCAAGCGTTCAAGACACATTCATTCATGCATGGGCAAAAAGACTCAGGACAAAAGATATATAATAAAGACAAGCTGGGATAAAAAAAATTCATTAATATTGCCCGAAGTTCTTACAGTCATAAAAAACAATAAACGAAAGTTACAATGGAATAACCTCAGATCCAGGGCATGGATTGAGGAATTCAAAAGCTACCCTATCTATGACTTTCCAAGCCTCACGGACCATCCTAGTGTGCTTTCTTTCGCGAGCACAAGCGTCAGGGTCCCCCCTGATGTCTTCCACCCTCCGATAAGCAGCGAGTATGGTAGACTGTTGAAGGACCTCGTGCAAGAGATCGATAAGACTGTCTCGCCGTCTCTTTGAGATAAAGTTCAACAGGTACACCGAGTGCACCTTATCCTCAGCGGCATCCAGCGCCCTAAGCGGCACACCGGAACAGAACAGGGGAAGCGCTTCCCAGATGGCTCCCACGATAAGCTTAAGAAGGGAGGAACGCCGGGGAAGCAGAGGACCGTTGTACGCGTCGAAGCGGCTCATGATTTCAGCACACTCCGCGTTTGTGAACTCTCGATTTTGAGAGCGGCTAAGTCGGCGGATGTCCCCGTAAGAGATGATCTCGTTAAGAGCATACATGTGGGCATCCATTGTTCTTGTGGAAGAAGATCGCAAAATTAGCAGACCGACTGATTAGACGAATTCTTGTTAAAAAATGAGCACAAAGAGTTAAACTCCTCGAGAGCAATGCTCTACGAATAAGGGTGACGCCTATCAGATGCCATAATAATGGAAATTTGAAGAAGTCCCCCAAGAACTCTGAGATCATTATTATTAAAAGATGATATAATCCTTTAAATACAAAACTCCATTTTTAATTTTCATTATCCATACTCAAACTCTTAAGATTTCATCTCATTTTTAGATCAAAGAGATCTATGTCTTGACAAAGATGCAAGGTTCTGTTCATGGGTCAAGAAACCCTGAAACAGATTCTTGAGAGCAAGGCTCTATTGGTGAAACCCCAGAAGGGTTTTCTTTAGATCAAAGATCTATGAGAGCAAAGCTCTATTAATTGAAATTAATTTAATTCAAGGTTAATTTTTACCTATAAAGTTTCTTTTGAGGAAAATTTAACTCTGAGAGTTCCTAAAGGCAAGAGCAAAGCTCTGGAGTTTTGAAAGTAAAAATCTTAAGGATGATAAGCAGCAGTGGAGGACCAAAGGTCCTATTTATAGGCATAGGGTGCCTCTTCAACTTCCAAAAGTTGCCACGGCGGTTAGAATTCTGCCACCGCTGCGCTCACGTTTAGGGCCACGTAAGCGCAACGGTGGGGGGGCATTTGTTTACCCCAATCAGAGCAAAGCTCTGCTTTGAAAATTTAAAATTTAATAAAAGAAGCAACGCTTCAGATTATTTGCGCTGCGCAACACGCCACGTGTCAGGCGCAGACGCATCAGCGCAGCGCCCAAGGCAGCGCACCCAATCAGAGCAAAGCTCTGTTTTAAACAAAACTAAATGAAGTAACGCTTCAGCTGCGCAAGCACTGCGCTGCGCGACACGTGTCAGCGCAGTTGCGCTGCGCTGTGCGCTGCGCGACACGTGTCAGCGCAGATGCGCAAGCGCAGTTGCGCAAGCGCAGTTGCGCTGCGCGACACGTGTCAGCGCAGATACGCAAGCGCAGTTGCGCTGCGCTGTGCGCTGCGCGACACGTGTCACGCGCTGGGGCATCTGCGCCACACAGAATTAAAATTCTAAGAAATCTTTTCTGTTCTTGTTAAAACAAGAAGATTTTCTTCTGCAAAGCAGAAGCCCTTGGATCAAAAATCCAACGGTGGGGAAAATTCCCCAAATCACTCAGAGAAAAATCTCTTTAACAAATTTAACTAATTTATGAGCACTATAAAAAGGACCCCAGGCCTCAATTCAAAGGCATCAACATCTTTCTAAAAAAAAAAGAAAGAAGAGAACTCTTGAGAACTCCTCAAGAACAACAAAAGGTAAAAACCTTTGAAAGAAGAGAAAATTCTCTTATGAACAGATCAGTGATCTAAAAACAAGATCATTGATCTTTAAACATAACTAAATAAAATGAATAAATAAAATAAAAATAGTGCTTTGCACTTTTTCATGAACCTTTGGTTCTTTAAGATAAGAAAAAACTTATCTTTTCCTTTGATCTAAATTAGATCAAGAAATCCAACAGTGCTTTGCACTTCTGTTCTTGAATCTAAAAGATTCTTAGTGCTTTGCACTTTCAAACTGCGTTGTTGCGCTCTTAAGAGAGCGCCACGTGTCTGCTATAGAACCACTTGCGCTACGCGCTCTTGAAATAGAGCTTTGCTCTCTGGAATTGGCGCAACTCACCAGAGCATGCCACGTGTCAGCAGCGCAACAGCGCAGCGCACTAGCGCAGCACACTGCACTGTTGCGCTTGCGCTCACCAGAGCATGACACGTGTCCTCACCACAAGCGCTTGCGCTCAGTAATTGGCGCAAAGCGCCTAACAAATGCAATGCATTTCTTTTCCTGAAGGGCCAGGCCCAATTAAAAGACTAAACATGCCTAATTAAATTGATGCTCTGCATCATTTATAAATGGGCAAAGCCCAAACAAAATAATAAAAATGCTATGCAGATGCCTTGCAGAGTCCAAAATAAATTGATGCTCTGCATCTTTTATGGGCAGAGCCCAAACAAAAAAATAGAAAATAATGCAATGCATTATTTAAAAATGGGCCAAGCCTTAACACAGGTCTAACAGACCAAAAACAAATAAAAGGCGTTGAATACTTTGGACTTAGCCCAATCATGGCCGTAAGTCCTCAAATTAAATTGACTGAGCGATATTGCTCCCTTAAATCAATTTACCTCCGGTTCGAGGGTACATCTCCGAACTCCTCTAACACTTCTCGTTGTAATCCTTCAACGACGTCAGAGAGGCGACGGGTCCCAACGACCACATATGGATACGGACTGCGGGGTCCTTAAACTCGTGGACCGAAACGTCCCTAAACTAATGTCGGACCGAAACGTCCCTAAACTAATATCGGACCGAGACGTCCCTAAACTAATATCGGACCGAGACGTCCCTAAACTAATATCGGACCGAGACGTCCTTAAACTAATAACGGACCACCACGTCTTTAAACTGGAACATGGACCCCCATGTCCCGAAACTGGAATATGGACCACCACGTCCTTAAACTGGAATATGGACCACCATGTCCCTAAACTGGAGCATGGACCACTATGTCCCTAAACTGGAACAATAGAGCCTCCAGATGCTCTTTTGCCGGATCTAAACGGTCCTGTTTAAGTTGATCTTAGCCCCAAATACGGCTAACGTATCTTTAGACATTTAAATGAATGATAAAACTCCAAATCAACTTTGGCTCAAGGGTACATCTCTGAACTCCTCTGACATCCATCATTGTAATCCTTCAACGACGTTAGAGAGGTGATGAGTCCCGACGGCCATATATTAAATGGATCACCACGTCAAGTTGATCTTAGTCCAAAACAGGACTAACGTATCCTTGACGAACGTTTAAGTCGATCTTAGTCTCAATACGACTGACGTATCCTTAAACTAAAAACACCAAACCCAAATCTAAGTAAATACGGATTTCGACAAATCCACGTCCTACGGGCGACGACATTACTCAGTCTCCGTATACAATCCACGGGCAACCACAAACAAAACAAACACACACGACACGAAGTGAAATTCTGGAGAAGGAGAAAGTTGTTACCGCGATGCGGTAGCGTAATTAACTGCAGGGGCTTGCGCCTGCAGGGAAGAGCGTCCCCACAATCAAAAACCCCTCAAGCGAGGGGGAATCTGACGAAGTCTGCTACATCGGCTGCATCCGTCTAAACCTCCGATACACGGTGCCATAAATCAACTCGGCATCTTCGGAGAGGTGGACGGATAAAACCAAATAGCATCTGCCCCGAATTTCAGGCGAGACGCAAAGTCTAGGCCGCCATTCGGAGGGGAACAAGTGTGTCAAAACTAAAACTTCTAGAAATGATTTTATTAAGAATATGGTATTTAAACGTAAAATGCAATAAAAGTTACATAGCATGGTATTTGTTGTGAAATACTCAAATTAGCAAAAATATGGTTTTAAATGTTTACCATTAATTTTATTTTTGAGAAAAACAATATATAGAATTTAATATAAATTTTTCCATATTTTAATAATTAATAAAATAATTATCGATAGGTTTTATTAAACCGTAAAATAATTACTTTTATTCCGGCAAAAGTTGTCCCAGTCATGATAGTTGTCTTATGACTTAGTTAAATATGTCCAAGCATGAATTCATAGTTGTTTGTTATCCCGTGATTTTATCATGAATGATAACTGCTAAAAATTCGTTATATTATTATAGTTTAGTATTGATTTTTAATCATCATACTCCAAAAATAGTTAATACAGTTAAATATTCATAATTAGGTCCTAATATATTTTTCACAGATATATATTTTCATGATGAATATAATAAGGGGTCAAGTGTTGAGAGATCTTACCTGAAATGATCTAGAAAAATAAAATTCGGTGAACATCGGGTTGTACGAGAAAATAAATATCTTGAATCTGAGAATTTTTATACCTTTGAGACTTGTTCCAGAGTGTAGATAACTCAAAGAGGAAGCTCTGGAAAAGTTTTGAGAATTTTCTGTCGAACAGATATTTTATGGTGAATTTTAGAAGTTCAGGACTATTTATAGGGATTTCTGGGATTAAAAAATATTTTGCTACAGTAGCCGATCAGATCTGACCGTTGATTTGGTCAGATCCGACGGCCCACGGTTTTCACGTGTGAACAGTGGCGGGAGTAGTTGTGGATAATTTTTGATCGTTGGATCTTGATCTGACGGTCCAAATTAAAGGCAGATATATATATATATATTTAAATAATATATATATATATATACATTATAATAAAAATCTGTCGGCAAGATCTGGACCGTTGATTTTTAAATCTAACGGTCCATATTTATTTCAGCTTAATAAAATAAAATAAAATTATTTTTTATTATTTAAAAATCTTTAAAAATTGTTTTTGTCTTCTAGAAATTATTTAAAAATAGTAAAAATATTTTTTAAAATCGAAAAAAATTATATAAAATGTATTTTGATATTTTACATCTTTTGAAACCAATAAATTATTTTTTTTATTATTGAAAAATGTTTTAAAAATTATTGTTTTGGCTTCTAGAAATTATTTAAAAATAGTAAAAATATTTTAAAAATCTGAAAAAATTATATAAAATGTATTTCGATATTTTATATCTTTTGCAACTAAATTTGGTCTAAAATAGATCTTCTCATCGGTTATAAAAATTTTTCCCTTCGATAAAAAAATCATTTAAATTCTTAAAAATTCCCAAAAATTCCTAAAAATTCCTAAAATCATATTAATTTATTTTAAACATGGAAAAATATTTTTAAAGTGTTTTCTACCAATATAAGCAGTAAAATAATTGTTTTGATCTCGAAAAAAAATTATAAAATGTTTTTATTACGTATCGAAGGTACACAGTCGTTACAATCTACCCTCCTTAGAAAAATTTCGTTCTCGAAATTTACTATTATATAAGAACTAATTTATAAATAAGAAAGGGTATCTTGCACGCATGTCGGTTTTCCTTTCCCAAGTGGATTCTCCCGGAGTGTCTTTCCTCCACATTACTCGGACCAAGTTAACATCCTTATTCCGAAGAGTCTTCACTTTCTTGTCCAGGATCTCCACAGGCTGTTGCTCACAAGACAAGTCGGGCTGTATAGTGAGCTCGGAATGATCAAGAACATGGCTGGGATCACTCACATACTTTCTGAGTTGGGATATGTGGAACACGTTATGCACTCCTTCCAATGAGGGCGGAAGCGCTAAGCGGTATGCCTCTTCACCGACTCGTTCGAGTATGTCGAACGGTCCAATATATCTCGGACTCAATTTACCCCGTCTTCTAAATCGGATCACTCCGCGGTTCGGAGATATCTTCAGGAATACATGGTCTCCTGGCTGGAACTCCAAGTGTCTTCTCTTTGCATCAGCCCAGTGTTTCTGTCGATCTTGGGCTATGCGCATTCTTTCCCTGATAGTACGAACCACATCAACGGTCGCTACTATCATCTCTGGTCCAAGAAGTTCCCTATCTCCGATGTCGTCCCAACTTAATGGTGATCGACACTTCCTTCCATACAATGCTGCAAAAGGTTCCATTCCTATGCTTGCTTGGTAGCTGTTATTGTATGCGAACTCCACAAGATGCAGGTGATCTTCCCACGATCCTTTGAAGTCTAGCATACATGCTCTAAGCATATCCTCCAAGATCTGAATAGTTCGTTCCGACTGACCATCTGTTTGTGGATGATAAGCCGTGCTGAAGTTCAGACTTGTTCCCAAGCTCGCTTGCAGACTCTGCCAAAATTGCGATCGGAACCTGGTGTCACGATCGGAGACAATGCAGACCGGTACTCCATGAAGTCTCACAATTTCTTGTATGAGTTCATGGGTATCAGAGATAGTACATTATGAAGAGTTTAAATCTTAATTAGATTATTACCTCCATGTACTTCTTTGCTAGTATCTCAGTTGATTGGCCAACTCGAAATGGGATGAAGTGAGCCGACTTTGTGAGTCGATCCACAATAACCCATACCGCATCGTTACCCTTTGTGCTGCGAGAAAGAGCAGTCACAAAGTCCATCGTGATGTGTCGCCACTTCCATTCTGGGATTGGTAATGGTTGAAGTAATCCAGCAGTCCTGTGATGTTCAGCCTTTACTTGCTGACACACCAAGCATTTTGCGACGCTTCTGGCTACTTCACGCTTCATTCCATGCCACCAATAATTCTGACATAGATCTTTGTACATCTTAGTACTTCCAGGGTGTACTGAGTATGGAGAGCTGTGAGCTTCTTTCATTAACTCTTCCCGAACAGGACCTTTTGGTACACATAATCTGCTGCCGTATATCAAAGATCCGTCTTCATGGATGATGAAGTCTGTTCTGAGTCCATTCTCCACTTGTTCTCTGATCCTTTGCAACTTAGCATCACTTGCTTGAGCTGCTTTGATCTGATTGACAATGGTTGATTGAACTTGTAGATTCATCAAATTTGAAGCATTACCTGGCATGACTACTTCAATCTCCATCTGATGCAAGTCTTGCTGAAGTTTCCACTGAGCGGTGAGATTCATCGATAATGGTTGGCGACTAAGAGCATCAGGTACTACGTTCACCTTCCCTGGGTGATATTGCAAGTCGATGTCAAAGTCCGCCATGAATTCTAACCATCTTCTCTGTAAATCCCCGTTACCATCTTAATAAAAGTTTTTTTCCTATTTTTTTCTAAATCCCAAAGATTTACTTTTTCCTCGTACTTTTTGTGTCGAAGGTGGTTGCTTGAATCCCAATGTTTATAGTCCAAATCCTAAAAGCTTAAACCCAAGATCTAAATCAAAGCCAAAGTAAATTAAAACCCAAAATGTTGCTAATTAAAATCTTAACCCAAACTATATTTAAACCCTAAGCCCAACAACTCAAAATCAAATTTTAAACTATTAAAAATTCCAACAGCAGCCAAAATTTATTTTAAATCCTCAATCTAAAATCCCCAGCCCAACTTAACTAAACAATTTAATTTAAACATTAAATTTTAACCCCACGGCCCGTTTCTCACCCTCAGCCCACTTCAGTGTTTTTTAAAAAGGAATTATTTTTTTTACATGCCCGGCCCACTCTCCCTTCGGCCCGTGACCAAATCCCCCACTCACCCGACCCGACCCCACTCCTGTTCATCTTCTCTTTCTTTCCCTCTAACGGTAACCTCCCCTTTTCACGCGCGCGATCCCATTTCCCCGCCGCGCCTCGCGCCCACGCTCACGCCCTGCTCCTGCCGTTACAACCGCGACGCACACACCTCCTCGTCTCCATTACCTCCTTCACACTCGCTTCTCCCCTCATTTTTCCCAAATCTCTCATATCTCTTCCTCTCAAAACTCACCGAGCACCCAACGCCGCCGTGTTCCCCACTCCACCGCCGGCGAACACCCATCACTCCGCTCGCCCCCACGACGACGATAGCTCCTCCTCCACCAACCTTCTCCCTCTACGACTCCACACCCCCATCAACTCGAGATCCTCTGCACACCCATTCCCCTGTACACAACCTCCCTACCGAGCTCGGCCACCTTGCACCCTCGACGCCGGCGAACTTCCCACCACATCGCCGACCACACTACGACCTCCTCGTCATCAGCAACAGTCACACACCCCTACAACTACACAACCGGTTCTCTTTCTCTCTCCATCCAAAACTGCAAAGTTTAAATCGATACTGCGAACTCACTGCAGCCAACGCCGGAGCGACCGTCGTCGGCCCCAGTACACTCACAGAGGACCATCAAGCACCCCTCAACATCCAGTGACCGTGCAATGACTCCGGACAACTCCGATGCAAAATCCGCATTTGATCCAAGCTCGCGCGAATCGGTTCCACGGCGTACATCACGCGTTCGTGACGCCGTTGCTGCCTTGCGACCCCGAGACATTTCCAGGCAAGTGTTTACTTGCTTCATGCTAAAATAATAGTGGTACAAACCTAAAACATCTAGTTTACGGATTTGCCGATTACCGATATATTATGTGACCTAAGTGTTCGATGCTAGTCTCCAATGATTATAATAGTTTATTTTGACGGAAACTGATATTTTCTGTTGGCCCATTTGATGATAAATATCTTGTACGAATCTCGCTGGAAAATACGATTGTTAGAGACAAAAATTGATACCCCCAAATATGCCGTTAAAACTAATATTTTCTCGTATCTGAAAATGAATAAAATCACCGTAAATTACATACAAAATGGAATGATGCGTTCAAGCGCTTAAATCGAAGCCGACTCGACGAATTTAACCCTATGTAAAATTTCAATGATTTCTGTTCTGTAACCGTGATGATAATTAGATCGGAATGCGACTCTGGACTGCAGTCCAGAGCGTTTCTGATTATTGTGTACTGTCCCAATACCTGTGTCACTGTGTTTCCTGGAGTCGTATGTTATGGAACTCTGCAGTAGATTAAAGATAATTCTGTTAGCTAAACGAAACAAGTGGTTCCATTCCATTTCATTGACGGTTGCTATTTTAAACTGTAAATAAAAGGACAGAACGTATAACTGTCCAGAACAGATTAAGAAATGACACACTGAGGTTAAACTGTGTATGACATTCAACGTACAGATGCGATTGAGGATCCGTCTATTGCGTTGAATACTCTATTGAAAACCCTAGATTTCATTCAACTATAACATCGCTAAATTATGAGCCCAACTGGGTGAAATTCGTGTCGCGAAGCGGACGTTCAGTTCTGAAACTGAATTTCCAGCCGCGAGCACTTAAAATGAAACAGCTATATCTTGAAAAACCGGAATTCCGATTGAACTGAAACAAATTTTGATGAATCGCTGACTGAGTGTTCTATTTATCTTACTTGTATCATTTTACTGAATTCTTAACATATTAATTTATGCAATTTATGTAAGTTAATGACATGCGTGTTGATTCATAACATACAGAGCTTATTGGTAGCATACATACATATATCATACCCTTGCCATATGCTCAGTGTTAGTGCGTGTGGACATTGCATTATCGTACGTGATAGATGTTGGTTTAGGTGTGACGAGTACACCAATGGAAAGTGAATACTCATGACAGTGATTGATACAGTGAACAGTGATAAAACCGTGCCATTGGTATACTTGTACACGACTGAACCAAGATCACAAATAGTGTAAACCTGGGGGAAAAGGGGAAATCAAAGTGGAAAGAGTATCGTATTTAGCGGGACCGTGTTTTAGAGGATGATCATTCGAACCGTGATACTGATACATGTAGGGTAGGATCTAGCGATCCGGCTGACAGGGTTATGTCCCGGGCATGTGGGCCGTTGTCTCGGGTATGTACGAGACTCCTGTTAAACATGATCCTCCTTCCACTATGCGATTTCACACATGAACTAGAGATCGATAGGGACACATAACATATTCTGCATCATATAGTGACATAGTGATTACTTGCATTGTTCTTACACCAGTATTACCTCATATACCTGTTTCATCTTATTATAATAATATTGTTATTGTGTCGCTCTGACGACCTGAGTATGCATGCTCAGATCCCGCGGGAGGACCAGCACAGGAGAGGATCTACCCTTCGAGTTCACAGAGATATAGTCTGGTGTACTCCCTATCTTTACTGCTTTCCATAGAGTGATCGTTAGATTGAACTTGGTTAGTAATTGCTCTTGTTATCTGTAATTTGTGAACAATGGAATTTTAATATAATAAATTAGTGATGTGATTCCTTTAGTACTGTGCTTTATTTACCGATTACCATGTAATGCTAGAAGCCGAAGTGTGACTATGGCGGGATGATTCCTTGACCGTAGGAGCATGGCTGGCCTAGTCATCCCTCGTTTCCCGCATTTTGGGAAGCAGGGCGTGACCTGGTTTAGTTGGTATCAGAGCCAGGTTTAGTATCAAGGGATAACATTAACTATACTGTATTACGTTATTCTTGTTTCACTACTCTTGATTTTCATCCTTGAATCTGACCCCATCCTTTTGAATCTTCCAGTGATATGACGTTCCCGAACGACCCCTCCTCGGACTCCAGCTCTCAGGACCGCACGGAAAGAATACTTAGTGCACTGACCACTCTTGCGGAAGCTCAGGAGAGAAAGACAGATTTACTCACTGAGAGACTCAGGGCGATTACCGCCGCAGGAGGACCCTCCGCACTCATTACCGCCCCCGAGGGCGCTACTCCACTAGCTTATCAGACTAGGGCTGGTACCGTATCAGACTTCCGACGGTTACACCCAGCTGCATTCACAGGGCTAGCTGAACCCCTTGAGGCTGAGCAATGGCTGGTGAACATGGAGAATTTATTGACAGCCGCCAGGGTTCCAGAGGAAGACAGAGTGGACGTGATAAAGATTCAATTAGAAGACGAAGCCCGTACATGGTGGTCGGTGGAAGAAAGCAGACTTGACGAGCCGATTGAATAGAGCAAGTTTAAGGAGTGCTTCTTAGATCATTATTTTCCTCCCACAGCCAAGGCAGAAATGGAGGAAAGGTTTATTCTTTTGAAGCAAAATGGACGCCCGGTGGACGTATATGCGGCAGAGTTCAACCGTCTGAGCCGCTTTGCTCCATACATGGTCAAATCAGAGGCCACCAGGGCCAGACGCTTCCTTCAGGGGTTAGATTTCGAGTTGCAGCAGTTGATTGCATCGTTAGATTTGCAGACTTTCGCACAGGTACTCAACGCAGCGAGAGTTCAGGAGCAATTGATTAACAAGTTCAGAAGACCCCCAGTCGTTCCAGCACGTACCCACGTGCCTTCTCGAGGAGCCATACTGGTTCACAGAGCAGGAACGACACAAATGAAGCGCCCGTTCGTACCACAGCATCACCCCTAGAGACAGGGCGTAGTGTGCGGCTATTGCGGTAGAGGAGGGCATACCCAGAAGGACTGCCGCCGTGCCAAGGGACAGTGCTTGATTTGCGGTTCCAGTCAGCACAGGATTAACAGTTTCCCTGAGCGAGCAGAGATACAGGGAGGTTCTGGACCGCCACAGCAGAGGCCGTAGGAGCAGAGGCAACCCTTTACAGGTCGCGGTCAGGGACGAGCTTTCACCTTGACCGCCGAGCAGGCAGAGGCGTCAGGAAACGTGGTTACAGGTACTCTACTCGTACATTCCTTGCCAGCTAGAGTACTATTTAATTCGGGAGCATCGCATTGTTTCTTGTCTGAGCATTTCACTGATACACACTCGATACCACATGAACCACTAACCAAGGGATGGAAAATTCATACGAGTAATGGCATCATAATATCTAGCCGAGAATGTAGATTATGCCCGTTTGTAGTGTGTGGCAGGGAATTCTATGCGAATTTCCTTCTAATTGGGACAGGCAGTTACGACGCAATTCTTGGGATGGATTGGATGAGCACTTTCCATGCAGTTATCGATTGTCATGCAAGGAAGGTGATCTTCCGCATCCCCAATCACCCAGAGTTTACTTTCGAGGGCGGAAGCGAATCTTTGGAGCCAGCTAGATACAGAGCAAAGCCTAAGGAGCTGACAGCTATGGAGATTGATAAGAGCCCCGTCCCAGAAATTGTTCGGGACTTTCTGGACGTATTTCCTGAAGACCTACCAGGTCTACCACCTCCTCGAATCTTGGAGTTCTCAATCGATTTGACTCCAGGTACAGCCCCAGTATCCAGAGCCCCATACAGAATGGCACCAATTGAGTTGGCGGAATTGAAGAAGCAGGTTGAAGAACTATTGGAGAAGGGATTTATTCGGCCAAGCGCTTCACCGTGGGGTGCACTAGTTCTGTTAGTAAAGAAGAAAGATGGATCGCTGCGAATGTGTATAGATTATCGGGAGCTGAACAAGGTCACAATAAAGAACAAGTACCAAATTCCGCGCATTGACGACCTATTCGATCAGCTGAGTGGAGCCAAGGTATTCTCGAAGTTGGACCTCCGTTCTGGATATCATCAAATCAGAGTAGCAGCCGAGGATGTATGCAAGACGGCTTTCAGGACTCGATACGGACATTACGAGTTATTTGTGATGCCGTTCGGTGTTACCAATGCCCCAGCAATATTCATGGACTTAATGAACAGGGTGTTCGCAAAGTACTTGGACACGTTTGTCGTTGTGTTTATCGGACGACATACTTGTCTACTCGAAGACTCGGGAAGAGCACGCTGAACATTTGCGCACGGTCCTACAAATTCTTCGGGAAGAGAAGTTGTATGCGAAGCTAAGCAAGTGTGAATTCTGTCTTGACAAGGTTCAGTTTTTGGGACATATCGTTTCTGGCGAAGGCATCTCGGTGGACTCGGCAAAGATAGAATCTGTCAAAGATTGGCCAACGCCGAAGTCGGTGGCCGAGAGCAGGAGCTTTCTGGGATTGGCAGGTTATTATCGGAGATTCGTCCAAGATTTCTCAAGAATCGCGGAACCATTGACGAGGCTGACATGGAAGGACGTGCCGTTTACATGGACAGAGGAGTGCGCTTAGGCATTCGACACGCTGAAGCAGAAGTTAACCACGGTACCTATACTTACAGTACCAGATAATTCCGGTGATTTGGTGATACACAGTGATGCCTCAGGGAAGGGATTAGGCTGTGTCCTAATGCAGCACGGCCGAGTGGTTGCTTACGCCTCTCGACAACTGAGAAACCACGAGAAGAACTACCCCACGCATGACTTGGAGTTAGCTGCGGTAGTCTTTGCGTTGAAGATTTTGAGGCACTATCTATTGGGTGAGAAAGTGGAGGTATACACGGATCATAAAAGTTTGAAGTATGTTTTCACTCAGAAGGAACTAAACATGAGCCAGCGCCGATGGCTAGAGCTAATGGCAGATTATGACTTGGACCTTCAGTATCACCCGGGGAAGGTCAATGTTGTACCAGATGCGCTCAGTCGCAAACCAGCGGCCATGATGTTGACCGAGTAAAGGAGCATTATTGAGGATTTCCAGAGACTTGAACTTGAGGTCGTTACGCCGAACGCACTCAGTCAATTTTGGCACTACAGGTGCAATCTTCCCTGGTGGATCGCATCAAGATTGCACAAGCGGATGATCTCCGATTGCAAAAGTTCAGAGAGCAAGTGGAAGCTGGACTGAGAACGGATTTGATTATACATGAAGATGGCTCTCTGAGATTCGGTAGCAGACTCTGCGTACCCAAAGGAGATGTTTGAGAAGAAGTTTTGGCTAAAGCACACAGTTCAGCTTATTCTGTGCATCCAGGAAGTACAAAAATGTATCAGGACCTAAAGCAGCACTTTTAGTGGAACGGAATGAAGCGGGAAATTGCGAGGTTCGTATCCAGGTGCTTGGTATGTCAGCAGGTGAAGGCGGAACATCAGAGGTCAGCAGGATTGTTACAACCATTGCCGATACCTGAATAGAAGTGGGAGCACATTACCATGGATTTTGTGACGGCCTTACCACGGAGCCCTAGGGGCAATAATGCCATTTGGGTTATCGTCGATCGCCTCACAAAAGCTGCACACTTCCTACCTTTCCGAGTGGGACAATCGACAGAATCACTGGCAGAAAGATATATGCAAGAGATTGTACGACTTCACGGTGTTCCAGTCAGCATTGTGTCAGACCGGGACACCAGATTCTTGTCGCACTTTTGGAAGATCTTACAGGAGAGCTTGGGTACCCGCCTTAAATTCAGCACAGCTTATCACCCGCAGACGGATGGACAATCTGAGCGTACGATTCAGACGCTCGAGGATATGTTGAGAGCTTGTATGTTGGACTTTCAGGATTCCTGGGAGGACCATCTGCATCTAGTCGAGTTCTCTTATAACAATAGTTATCAGGCTAGTATTCAGATGGCTCCTTTTGAAGCACTATACGGACGGAAGTGTCGATCCCCAGTATGTTGGGATGATGTGGGAGAACGAAGATTACTGGGACCCGAACTCATTGTTCAGACAGTTGACAAGGTCCAAATGATCAGGCAGCGTATTAAAACGGCTCAGGATCGACAAAAGAGTTGGGCAGATACCAGCAGAAGGGCACTAGAATTCGAAGTCGGAGATCATGTGTTCTTAAGATTTCCCCTACTCGTGGAGTTATCAGGTTTGGAGGAAGAGGAAAGCTTAGTCCTCGCTTTATCGGACCTTTTGAGGTGCTAGAGCGAGTAGAAGAGGTGGCCTATCGACTTGCCTTGCCTCCATCGCTAGCCGGTGTGCACAATACCTTCCACGTGTCACAGCTGCGGCGTTATGTTCGAGATGAGAGCCATGTCCTGGACCATTCGGAGCTAGTTTTGGGTACCGATTTATCGTACGAAGAGCAGCCTACTACTATTCTCGACCGCAGAGAGAAAGTGCTGAAGAATAAGATCATTCCTTTAGTCCGAGTGTCTTGGGGTGGTCGTTCCCCAGGAGAATTCACCTGGGAGCGGGAGAAAGACATCCGTGATCGTTATCCACATCTCTTTGTTTAGTACATTGTATTCTTGTATCCTTGTTAAATTTCGAGGACGAAATTTTTGTTAAGGGGGGTATGATGTAAATCCCCGTTACCATCTTAATAAAAGTTTTTTGCCTATTTTTTTCTAAATCCCAAAGATTTACTTTTTCCTCGTACTTTTTGTGTCGAAGGTGGTTGCTTGAATCCCAATGTTTATAGTCCAAACCCTAAAAGCTTAAACCCAAGATCTAAATCAAAGCCAAAGTAAATTAAAACCCAAAATGTTGCTAATTAAAATCTTAACCCAAACTATATTTAAACCCTAAGCCCAATAACTCAAAATCAAATTTTAAACTATCAAAAATTCCAACAGCAGCCAAAATTTATTTTAAATCCTCAATCTAAAATCCCCAGCCCAACTTAACTAAACAATTTAATTTAAACATTAAATTTTAACCCCACAGCCCGTTTCTCACCCTCAGCCCACTTCAGTTTTTTTTAAAAAGGAATTATTTTTTTTACATGCCCGGCCCACTCTCCCTTCGGCCCGTGACCAAATCCCCCACTCACCCGACTCGACCCCACTCCTGTTCATCTTCTCTTTCTTTCCCTCTAACGGTAACCTCCCCTTTTCACGCGCGCGATCCCATTTCCCCGCCGCGCCTCGCGCCCACGCTCACACCCCGCTCCTGCCGTTACAACCGCGACGCACACACCTCCTCGTCTCCATTATCTCCTTCACACTCGCTTCTCCCCTCATTTTTCCCAAATCTCTCATATCTCTTCCTCTCGAAACTCACCGAGCACCCAACGCCGCCGTGTTCCCCACTCCACCACCGGCGAACACCCATCACTCCGCTCGCCCCCACGATGACGACAGCTCCTCCTCCACTAACCTTCTCCCTCTATGACTCCACACCCCCATCAACTCGAGATCCCCTGCACACCCACTCCCTTGTACACAACCTCCCTACCGAGCTCGGCCACCTTGCACCCTCGACGCCGGCGAACTTCCCACCACATCGCCGACCACCCTACGACCTCTTCGTCATCAGCAACAGCCACACACCCCTACAACTACACAACCGGTTCTCTTTCTCTCTCCATCCAAAACAGCAAAGTTTAAATCGATACTGCGAACTCACTGCAGCCAACGCCGGAGCGACCGTTGTCGGCCCCAGTACACTCACAGAGGACCATCAAGCACCCCTCAACGTCCAGTGACCGTGCAACGACTCCGGACAACTCCGACGCAAAATCCGCATCTCGATCCAAGCTCGCGCGAATCGGTTCCACGGCGTACATCACGCGTTCGTGACGCCGTTGCTGCCTTGCGACCCCAAGACGTTTCCAGGCAAGTGTTTATTTGCTTCATGCTAAAATAATAGTGGTACAAACCTAAAACATCTAGTTTACGGATTTGCCGATTACCGATATATTATTTGACCTAAGTGTTCGATGCTAGTCTCCAATAATTATAATAGTTTATTTTGACGGAAACTGATATTTTCTGTTGGCCCATTTGATGATAAATATCTTGTATGAATCTCACTGGAAAATACGATTGTTAGAGACAAAAATTGATACCCCCAAATATGCCGTTAAAACTAATATTTTCTCGTATCTGAAAATGAATAAAATCACCGTAAATTACATACAAACTGGAATGATGCGTTCGAGGGCTTAAATCGAAGCCGACTCGACGAACTTTAATCCTATGTAAAATTTCAATGATTTCTGTTCTGTAACCGTGATGATAATTAGATCGGAATGCGACTCTGGACTGCAGTCCAGAGCGTTTCTAATTATTGTGTACTGTCCCAATACCTGTGTCACTGTGTTTCCTGGAGTCGTATGTTACGGAACTCTGCAATAGATTAAAGATAATTCTGTTAGCTAAACGAAACAAGTGGTTCCATTCCGTTTCATTGACGGTTGCTATTTTAAACTGTAAATAAAAGGACAGAACGTATAACTGTCCAGAACAGATTCAGAAATGACACACTGAGGTTAAACTGTGTATGACTTTCAACGTACTCTATTGAAAACCCTAGATTTCATTCAACTGTAACATCACTAAATTCTGAGCCCAACTGAGTGCAATTCGTGTCGCGAAACGGACGTTCAAATCTGAAACTGAATTTCCAGCCGCGAGCACTTAAAATGAAACAGCTATATCTTGAAAAACCGGAATTCCGATTGAACTGAAACAAATTTTGATGAATCGCTGACTGAGTGTTCTATTTATCTTACTTGTATCATTTTGCTGAATTCTTAACATATTAATTTATGCAATTTATGTAAGTTAATGACATGCGTGTTGATTCATAACATACAGAGCTTATTGGTAGCATACATACATATATCATACCCTTGCCATATACTCAGTGTTAGTGCGTGTGGACATTGCATTATCGTACGTGATAGATGTTGGTTTAGGAGTGACGAGTACACCAATGGAAAGTGAATACTCATGACAGTGATTGATACAGTGAACGGTGATAAAACCGTGCCATTGGTATACTTGTACACGACTGAACCAAGATCACAAATAGTGTAAACCTGGGGAAAAAGGGAAAATCAAAGTGGAAAGAGTATCGTATTTAGCGGGACCGTGTTTTAGAGGATGATCATTCGAACCGTGATACTGATAAATGTAGTGTAGGATCTAGCGATCCGGCTGACAGGGTTATGTCCCGGGCATGTGGGCCGTTGTCTCAGGTATGTACGAGACTCCTGTTAAATATGATCCTCCTTCCACTATGCGATTTCAAACATGACCTAGAGACCGATAGGGACACATAACATATTCTGCATCATATAGTGACATAGTGATTACTTGCATTGTTCTTACACCAGTATTACCTCATATACCTGTTTCATCTTATTATAATAATATTGTTATTGTGTCGCTCTGACGATCTGAATATGCATGCTCAGATCCCGCGGGAGGACCAGCACAGGAGACGGATCTACCCTTCAAGTTCACAGAGATATAGTCTAGTGTACTCCCTATTTTTACTGCTTTCCATAGAGTGATCATGAGATTGAACTTGGTTAGTAATTGCTCTTGTTATCTGTAATTTGTGAACAATGGAATTTTAATGTAATAAATTAGTGATGTGATTCCTTTAGTACTGTGCTTTATTTACTGATTACCATGTAATGCTAGAAGCCGAAGTATGACTACGGCGGGATGATTCCTTAACCGTAGGAGCATTTCTGGCCTAGTCATCCCTCGTTTCCCGTATTTTGGGAAGCGGGGCGTGACATGGTGACATTCTCTGCCGCATATTCAACTCCTTCTGGGTAAACACGTACTTCAGACTTTTATAATCTGTGTAGATGTTCACTCGTTCACCAAGTAAATAATGACGCCAAATCTTGAGAGCAAAGATGACGGCTGCCAACTCCAGATCATGCGTCGGATAATTGCGCTTATGAATCTTCAGCTGTCTTGAAGCATAAGTCACAACTTTACTGTGCTGATGTAGAACACATCCTAATCCTTTACCGGATGCATCGCAATGCACTTCGAATCCTCCAGATTGATCCGGTATGACGAGAATAGGCGCTGATGTCAACCTTGACTTGAGTTCTACGAAAGCTTGTTCACATGCTTCTGACCACACAAATTCTTCATCTTTACGTGTAAGCTTGGTCATGGGTGTTGCTATTTTCGAAAAGCCTTCAATAAATCTTCTGTAATATCCAGCTAAACCCAAGAAACTTCGAATATCCTTCACTGACTTTGGTGTAGGCCATTCGCTAACTGCCGAAACTTTCGCTGGATCCACAGAGATTCCTTCTCCTGATACGATATGTCCAAGAAAACCAACTTGATTTAGCCAAAACTCGCACTTGCTGTACTTGGCATAAAGCTGATGTTGTCGAAGAGTTTCCAGGACAATTCGTAGATGTTCTGCATATTCTTTCCGACTCTTAGAATACACCAGGATGTCGTCGATGAAGATGACAACAAACCTGTCTAAGTACTCCCGGAAAACTTGATTCATAAGGTTCATGAATATTGAGGGTGCGTTGGTCACTCCAAATGGCATCACTAGAAATTCGTAATGTCCATAGTCAGTTCTGAAAGCCGTTTTGTGAATATCAGCTTTCTTGACCTTCACTTGATGATAACCTGAACGAAGATCTAATTTAGAGAAAACACAAGATCCACTTAGCTGATCGAATAAATCATCGATGCGCGGGAGTGGATACTTGTTCTTTATAGTGACTTCGTTCAAGGCTCTGTAATCGATGCACATTCTGTATGAACCTTCTTTCTTCTTCACAAGTAGTACAGGTGATCCCCAACTTGAAGTGCTGGGACGAATCCATCCTTTCGTCAGTAATTCGTCCAACTGTGTTCGAACTTCCTTCAAACCTTTCGAACTTAAACGATAGGGTGCTTTGATCACCGGTTGTGCTCCTGGTACTAAATCAATACTGAATTCAAGAGCTCGATCGGGAGGCAATCCTGATATATCGTCAGGAAATACATCGTCGAACTCTCGAACCACATCTGGTCTTGATTCTTCCTCCCCTTGGGCTGCTGCAACTACTGCTTCTTTTGGCTTCGCTTTGTAGGTACTTGGCTCCAGTGTACGGTCTCCGCTTTTGAAATAGAAGACCGGATGGTCTAGAATCTCGAATACTACCCTCATTTGACGACATTCTATGGTAGCATAAAAAGTTCTAAGCCAATCCATACCTAGAACCACATCATAGTTCGGTATGTCCAGCACTTTGAAGTCAGCATAAAACTTTCTGCTGACGACGACTGGACACAAGCTGTATCCCATGGTTGCCTTTAGAATGCCATTTCCTGAACTGACATTCCAGCTGGATACAAGCAGTGAGACTGGAATCGCATGGGTTCGGACGAACCGTTGCGACATAAAGCAGTGAGATGCTCCAGTATCAAACAGTGCTAGTGCAGGTAGTGAGGCTACTAAGATTGTACCTAAGGTATGTGGGATATGTTTTAGGTATAGAAAATATGTAACTAAGTAGTAGGATAGAAAAGCAAAATTTGAAAAGAAAAGTTTACCAGTGATGACTTGGCCAGTGGCCTCAGCTTCTTCCACGGACATCGTGAAAGCCTGGCGCTTGGGTATATTCCTCCTGGTCTGAGGAGCATTCCTCGGAACGTTCCTTTGAGCTTGATGGAACTGACGAGGAGGTGGTGCATCTTGTGGTCCCCTGGGTGGTGCAAGCAGTGCAGGTCTTGAAGCAGGGGCTTGGATGGCTGGACGCTGTGGATAATTGTTTGCTGGCCTGGGTGCAGCAACTGGGTTTTGTTTATGAGGACAAGCCCCAATACCATGAGCAGCTGAGCCGCAGATCAAGCAAAGGTTGTTCGCACGACGGCAATCTCTCGCCAGATGCCCATTTCTCTTGCAGTAGTTACAAAAGGCTGGGCTGGGCCTGCTGATTGGTGCTCCAGGACGTCTTGGCACAAAAGGTGGTCTGGACGAGGCTCCACCTGCTATCTGGTTGGCAGGGCGCTTGACTCCTGCAGACTGAGGCCTACCCCTTGCTTTTATCACTGCCTCATAACTGCGGGCAGCTTCCAGAGCATCCTCATGAGTCAAAAATTTTCCTGTGGCTAGAGCAACCTGAATCTCCGTGTCCAGTCCTTGTTGAAAGCGACGGGCTCTGATCTCGTCCGTCGGTATCAAATGTGCCGCGAATCGGCTTAACATGGTGAATTCAGCGTCGTATTCATCTACCGATTTGTCCCACATAGATCCTTGTTGTAGATGAATGAATTGCTGCTCCATGGCAAACTTGGCAGTCACAGGGAAATATTTCGCGTCGAACTTCTCGCGAAAAGTCTTCCATTCAATAGGTTGTGCAAGACGGCTTTCTTCCGCCTTCCACCAGTTGCGAGCATTGTCCGTGAGCTGTAGTTTCGCCACACAGACCCAAGCGACGTCTGGCACTTGAGCTGCTGCCAGATCATCTTCGATACTTTGAGCCCATTCCTCAGCTTCCAGTGGGCTCCCATTTCCTGAGAACTGCTTCGGATGTAAAGCCCTGAATTGCTTTACCCCAGGAGCGTCAATCTCGGGACGGTTCAGGAGTTGTTGCTTTCCCTCAAGAAGGCCGCAAATCGCCTCAAATAGCATTGTTTGCTCGGTGGGTGGTGCAGTAATAGTAGGCACAGTGGTTAGTGGAGGTGGAGTGTTGTTGACGTTGGTGCTGGTGTTGTTTGGTGAATCCATAACCTTGAAGAAAAATTTAGGTTATGATAGATTCAAGTACATGAAATGATAAGATTCAAGGAACATGAATTGTAAAGAATGTTTTTAGTTGCTGGTTCTTGTGTTATATTGCTTAGGTTGTTCACGCAGAACAGAACTGCATAGTAGGGTTCTATACAGCTCTGACCTGCATGGGCCACCAATAAAACCTGTCACGCCCCGCTTCCCGGTGTACGGCGAAGGGGACGCGGCGAGGCCCGCTACGTATTCACTCTGAAGTAAATACGCTAAGCGTGTCTAAGCAATATAAATAAAATGCACAAGAGACAAAATATATCAGCAACTTTATTCATTAACATTCTTTTACAGTACATGGAAAAGTAAATACATGGAATAAAGCGATGCCTAAACAATGACATAACAAAATGAAAAGTACTGAATGGAAAGTGTACAATGACTAGAGCTCGGGGTTTTCACTGAACTGGTCCAAGTCTTCAGCAGTGGGCTCGATCTCCGAAGTGTCCAGATCACCTGACGACATTCAAAGAAGAAAGAAAGAGAATGTCGTCAGCGAACAGGTCGCTCGGTAAGTCCCCAAGATAAGGAAGAAATAGAATAGACAGAATAAGAAGGTATCTTTTAAAGTTGTGTTATATTATGGTGATGTTATATTAACGTTGTTGTTTGTAGCTTGGTACAGAAGGATGCCAGTGTATACGAGAGGGGAGTCTCTATATGCCAGAGACTAAGGGCACGTATAGTACAAGGTACCGCTTATGCCACGGTACAACAGCAACTGGATTCATGTTAGGTGTGTTAAGTCTGACCACCTCGTGCCACCTTTAACACCTTCCGTATCAATCTACCCCTTAAACCCCGTAGTGTTTTGATTGTATTGTTGTATTGTATTGTATAGATTGTATAATTGGATGACTGACCAAAACCATGATATCAGTAAACGGATGTAACTGTATAATCATGTAAATGGAATATCTGGAGAATCATGTAAATGGAATGTATATCCATGGTTCGGTTCAGTCAATGTAAATTGAATGTATTGAATAGATTGAATATAGGGATTCATGTCGAATCAGAATATTATAGATTGTAAATTGTAGATTATAGATTGTAGATTGTACTTGAATCATATTCAAGTCAGATTATAATGTGACTCACTCTGAGTCAGACAATTAGAAAAGTAAATTGAAATCCTGATTGTTTTGATATTATCGGTAACCGCTGCACATGGGCGGCAGGATTTGTGTCTTTTTCAAAGACGATTACCGTATTGATAACACCGTTGTTAAGTTGTCTACCTTAAATAGGCAAGCGCACACTTCTCCGGCTCCCTAAGGCTTAAGAGATTGGTCCCGCTTAAACCTATGTTTACCAGGGTCCTTATTGTAATTTATAAAACTTGAGGGGGTTTTATGTAAAATAGTTTTAATATATTTTCAAAATAAAACTCAAGTATTTATTTATCGTTTTTAGAATTTTCATAGATGTATATTTTATCAATGTGTCAATTCTAGTGAATAAATCCTAATTTCATAATATATGGTATTTATTTGCAATATTGAACTTGTATGTAATTTCATGGTATTAAAATGTAAATTCATATTTGTCCCAAAATATTATTTTCAAGAAATCGTGTTATATTTTAGGTTTTAGGGTTTCCTAAGCCAACTAGCCTATTTCTAAATGGTCTAAACGACAAGTCATTAGAAGCCTCAAATCGCCTCTTCACCGCCAATTGTGGCCAGGTAAGTACAAGTGAGGAAGGAGGGATCCGCTCACGAATCGTGAGATGGGCCTTTTAAAGTTACCTAAGCTCACTTGCCTAGCCTAGACACCACAAAGTCAGATTTAGATAAACGATCGATGTCTACAACATATCGTGTTTTCCTAATAAGAGGTATTTATTTAAAAGTGTGTCAAAACTAAAACTTCTAGAAATGGTTTTATTAAGAATATGGTATTTAAACGTAAAATGCAATAAAAATTACATAGCATGGTATTTGTTGTGAAATACTCAAATTAGAAAAATATGGTTTTAAATGTTTACCATTAATTTTATTTTTGAGAAAAACAATATATAGAATTTAATATAAATTTTTCCATATTTTAATAATTAATAAAATAATTATCGATAGGTTTTATTAAACCGTAAAATAATTACTTTTATTCCGGCAATAGTTGTCCCGGTCATGAAAGTTGTCTTATGACTTAGTTAAATATGTCCAAGCATGAATTCATAGTTGTTTGTTATCCCGTGATTTTATCATGAATGATAACTGCTAAAAATTCGTTATATTATTATAGTTTAATATTGATTTTTAATCATCATACTCCAAAAATAGCTAATACAGTTAAATATTCATAATTAGGTCCTAATATATTTTTCACAGATATATATTTTTATGATGAAGATAACAAGGGGTCAAGTGTTGAGAGATCTTACCTGAAATGATCTAGAAAAATAAAATTCGGTGAACGTCAGGTTGTACGAGAAAATAAATATCTTGAATCCGAGAATTTTTATACCTTTGAGACTTATTCCAGAGTGTAGAGAACTCAAAGAGGAAGCTCTGAAAAAGTTTTAAGAATTTTTTATCGAACAGATATTTTATGGTGAGTTTTAGAAGTTCAGGGCTATTTATAGGGATTTCTGGGATTAAAAAATATTTTACTACAGTAGCCGATCAGATCTGACCGTTGATTTGGTCAGATCCGACGGCCCACGGTTTTCATGTGTGAACAGTGGTGGGGGTTGTTGTGGATAATTTTTGATCGTTGGATCTTGATCTGACGGTCCAAATTAAAGGCAGATATATCTATATATCTATATATATTTAAATAATATATTTATATATATATATATATTATAATAAAAATTTGTCGGCAAGATCTGGACCGTTGATTTTTAAATCTGACGGTCCAGATTTATTTCAGCTTAATAAAATAAAATTAAATTATTTTTTATTATTTAAAAATCTTTAAAAAATGTTTTTGTCTTTTAGAAATTATTTAAAAATAGTAAAATTATTTTTAAAAATCGTAAAAAATTATATAAAATGTATTTTGATATTTTACATCTTTTGCAACCAATAAATTATTTTTCTTATTATTTAAAAATGTTTTAAAAATTATTGTTTTGGCTTCTAGAAATTATTTTAAAATAGTAAAAATATTTTAAAAATCTGAAAAAATTATATAAAATGTATTTCGATATTTTATATCTTTTGCAATTAAATTTGGTCTAAAATAGATCTTCTCATCGGTTATAAAAAATTTTCCCTTCGATAAAAAAATCATTTAAATTCTTAAAAATTCCCAAAAATTCCTAAAAATTCCTAAAATCATATTAATTTATTTTAAACATGGAAAAATATTTTTAAAATGTTTTCTACCAATATAAGCAGTAAAATAATTGTTTTGATCTCGAAAAAAAATTATAAAATGTTTTTATTATGTATCCAAGGTACACAGTCGTTACAACGACACACGAAGTGTGGAGTGGAAAGAGGAAAAGGTCCCACCGGGCGTGCCAGAATCTGTTCCCCTCTGAAAGACGGCCGAGACGACGTCTCGCCTGAAATTCGGGGCAGATGCTAATTGGTGCTATCCGTCTGCCTCTCTGAAGATGCCAAGTTGATTTATGGCACCATGTATCGAAGATTTAAATGGATGCGTCCGATGTAGCAGACTTCGTCAGATTCCTCCTCGCTTGAGGGGTTTTTTGATTGTGGGGACGCTCTTCCCTGCAGGCGCAAGCCCCTGCAGTTAATTACGCTACCGCATGGCGGTAACAACTTTCTCCTTCTCCAGATGGTCACTTCGTGTCGTGGGTGTTTGTTTTGTGTTTGGTTGCCCGTGGATTGTATACGGAGACTGAGTTATATCGTCGCCCGTAGGGCATGGACTAGTCCAAATCCGTATTATCTTAGATTTGGGTTTGGGGGTTGTGTTTAAGGATACGTTAGCCTTATTTGAGACTAAGATTGACTTAAACGTTTGTTAAGGATACGTTAGTCTAGTTTTAGACTAAGATCAACTTAACAGAATAGTTTAGATCCGACAAGAGAGTGATTAGGGGAGCCATGTTGTTTAGTTTAATGGCATTACGGTCAATAGGTAGTTTAAGGACATTGCGGTCCATTGTTAGTTTTAAGACGTTGCGGTCAAGGTTAAGGACGTCGTAGTCCGTGGATTTAAGGACTCCACAGTCCGATGTTAGTTTTAAACCATCACGGTCAAGGTTAAGGACGTCATAGTCCGTTGTTAGTTTTAAGACATTCCGGTCAAGGTTAAGGACGTCGTAGTCCGTGGATTTAAGGACTCCACAGTCCAGTGTTAGTTTTAAGACATCACGGTCAAGGTTAAGGACGTCGTAGTCCATGAGTTTAAGGACCCCACAGTCCGTATCAATGTGTGTGGTTATCGGGACCCGCCACCTTTTTGAAGACGTTGAGGAATTACAACGCCGAATATCAAAGGAGTGAAGAGATGTACACTTAAACCGCGGTAGATTAAGTGATCTGCAGTCCAATTTGGAAACTAGGATCAATTATCATATTATGAGCCCATCGGCTCAATTGAGTTTGAATTGAGGACTTATGGCCATCCTGGGCTAAGTTCAATTATGTTTGGGATATTAGCCCTCTGTTGGTTCATTGAAGGAGAGGCTTTGCCTCTGGAAACTTTAGCCAATTTGGCTAAAACTAGTGTTAAACACTAGAGACCAACAGTGTTGACCACTGAGAATAAGATTGACAAGTTAGTGTTAAACACTAAAAGATAATCAGTGTTGAACACTGGGAAAAGAGTTTTCAGATTAGTGTTAAACACTAAGCAAATCAGTGTTAAACGCTGCCAATAGAGTTTTCCAAATTAGTGTTAAACACTGAGGAGAACCAGTGTTAAACATTGGATACAGAGTTTCAATTTAATGTTACACACTAAGATAAGAGGGGTCATGTGGTAACACGTGAGGGCGCCCTGCTTCCCTTTATTTTATTCGGTCAAGTCTTGAATACTTTTAAAGTAGCACGTGCCGTTACGTGATGGGAATTTTGGTGCTTGTCTGTTAAAGCTTCAGCCAAGGGGTCACGTGATAGCGCCCCGTTTCCCTTTATTTTGTTCTACAGTGTCACATCCCGAAAGTACGGAATATGACCGGCACTTAAACTACGAACGTCTCGAGGCGTACGTAATCTAAGTAAGCCGAAAACCCACAAACCCAAAACCAAGAAAAGTAGTAGAGTGAAGGAAAACCAATTTAAAACAAGTAGTTTTAATAGCATAAGCCGAATTATGCGGTTTTTAAAAAAAACATCAAATATTTCCCGAAAATTTCGGCAGAGTCACCTTTGTAAATACTGGCTCCTAAACGGGATACAACATGAATAGTATACGAAATCAATAAAAAGGCATCCCCAAGCGGGAGCTAGCTCTTCGTCAATCGACGGTCACAACCACATAAGCAATATAATATACAACGCCAACGGCGAGGATCAAAATTCAAAAGGAAACACAAAGCCACAAGAAAACCACAGAAATATAACGCGCGACTCTAAGGTCGAAGGAATAACCTCACTGGTCTCTATCTCAAAATAAATACATGTTTGGTTGATGGAACTTCTAGATACAACAGAATAATAATATACAAGATATATAATAGGGGTACGATACAAGTAAACCCACCTACTAGCAAATCATCCGAAGGAAACTATACCCGCAAGCCGTAATGAAACCTGTACGGAAAACCTGCAAGAAACTGGAGCACAACGGGGGTGAGTTGCCAACTCGTGAATAGAAAAATATCTACGAAAAGAAATCGCATAAATAACGCAATCCTAGGTCAATGATCATAATATATCCTCAAATAAATCACCAGCAACCCATAATAATGGTTAGGGCAAATATCTAACCCAAGTGTAATTTCATGTGCCCGTGTCAGTGCCTCAGGTAGCAATGTATCATTTGGATGATGTATGAATGCATGGAACAGAATGCATGTACTGAAGAAAACTGCTTTCATAAATCAGTGAGATTTCTGTATTTTAAAAGTGAGGTACCATAATTGAAATCAGCATAAAACAGTGCCCAGCATCGACACAAAACAAGTGTCCAAATATCTCGATATCTCTGTATCACAATCTCTGTACCTCAATATCTCAATCACAATATCTAGGGCGCCGTCAATCCAGACCGGCCCCTACCATCCATCTCAAGACCACGAAGGTATCCTCCGGATATCCGACGCGTCGGGTAAAATCACCGGTAGGTAGTCTCCTCCTGCCAGGCTCATCGTTATCACCACGAGCTTCTTGCCCCGGGGTACCTTACCGGGTCCACCATGTACCCGAAACGGTTCATCCAACTCCTCGAATCGGGTCTCGAAATCCATCAGCAAACTCATGGTGGACGACTCATACATCATGGGAAAAACCGTGCTTTTCATTTAAAAAGAGAAAGAAGAAGTTTGTATATGTTTTGCGATTTTCCCCAAATCCAGAAAATCTCATGGAAATCCGAATCCAAAACCTCAATAGCACGTAAAAAGTGAATATATGCATGAGAATCCATGAATGCGGCATAACAATGAATAACAGTATGCATGAAGTAGCAGGTAATAACTACAATGTCTAGACTAACATATAAGGAAAGTACACTAATATCATGTCTAAACTATTAGCTAACAGGCTATGTCAAGCAATAATATTTTCTAAGGTGTACATGACATGGCAATTACCGATGAAGATGTGTGTGAGCCGGCAAGTAAGTGTACGTGGTACATACGCATCATCGGTAATGGTGCTGGTGTCCTAACCACAAGATATCAACAGTAGAATATGAAGCATAATATAAGCATGTGATACGGAGCGAACAACAATAAAGAGCGGGAACTGAATACTAGACGCAACGATAACTAATCTGCATTAAGCTATTATAAGTTCTACAATGGTGCCTTTTGAAATAACACGAATCGTGGGGTTTCGAAAATAGGGGATACGGTGTTTTTAAGAAAAGATACGTTTTTTGAAATATCCGTAGAATCCCTTAACTTGTCTTTTAAAATACGCACGATTCGTAAGCTTTGAAATAGGTAGGAACCGAATCTAATCTAACAACTAACTAAACTAAAGGGCTAAGCTACAAGCTAGACTACAGGTAAGGAAACCGCCTAACATCTGAGTCGACACATATACATACCTGTATATATATTTGTCGGTGATCCCGCCTCAATAATATCATATCCGATACCATATCTATAATCAGACATCCCAAGTCAAGAGTGCGGATCAATCATCAAGATATAGCTCGTACGTAAATCCGTCGTACGACATCCCCAAATCTTGGTATAGGTCAATATCATATTCCTCACACTATTTCTCTGGTATCCTCTTTATCCAAGATCATAGTCTAGGGTACTGACCTATGTCTAGTACAATACTAATATCCTCAATATACTCATGATCTGACTACTGATCGACAATCTCGTACAAACCGATATCGTCAGCACATATCATCATTAAGGGGTATACATCGCCCAATACGGCCTAATATCAATATCCTAGCATATCATGCCTCATATCACGATCACATGCCGACATTTTATTCATAACACTATTCACCCGTATCGCCGCCCCAAGATCCGCTATAACACCAGGACGTACCTCAAGTATGAATCCTGCCATATCACCGATATCACAACCTCAACACAAATCTCATCGACTCATCTCAATCCCAAGTATCATCCTTAAATCCGTATGTGAACACATAGTCCCATACCCATGTGAACACATAACTATATATATTCCCGTAAACACAAATGGAAGAAGAATGTATGCAAGTATGGGTGGGTGGGTGCATGTATGGTGTGACCACTACTCTAGGGTTTCGCGATACTAACCCATCCATATTTATCATCAATAAACTCAAACAAAATATAATCAATAAATGTGTGTATACGTATTCGTATACATCACCACGAACTGCGGGGGTGCTATACGCCATCCACCCGACTTCTCCCCATAGATATAAATCTACTCACCTGGTCCTCGCTCGCCGGTGCCGACGTCGCCACGCGCTTGCTTATCGTCTCGAAGTCCACATGGGGTACCTACATATCATAACGCACAATATCGCATTAAAATCCGACTCATGACCAAAACGACGCACGAATCCCACATAGGTCAAAACCTATGGTTGCTTTCACAAATCGACCCAAAAACCCTCGACGTTGGCGTACAAATGCCAAACCATCGAGAAAACTCCCAACACACTCATTTGTACAATTACAAGCACTAATTATAATATAAAATAGCTTAAAATTCACAAAAACCCCAATTTCACTTTAAAAAGTCATTTTTCCGAAAATCTAGTAAGCACCAATCACCGTTTTAGTACAAAACTCGATGTATAAACGAATCTAGCGGCCATAATACTTATTAAACATCTTAAATAAGTCATATAACCCATAACCACAATTTAAGCTCATCAAACTATATACGTTCAAAAAACTAGTTTGCAATTTTACCCAAATTTCAACCATTTTAGCAAAAAAAGCATAAACAACAAATTTAGCTCGGATTTGCTTGATCTAAAATATTAAAATACAATTTAAAATGTTCATAATACCATGGATACCCTAATTAGATTTTAAACTCACTCATTTCCACCAATTCTAAAAACCTAGTTTGCAATATTTATCCAATTATAACAATTTTAAATTAACAATTTGCAAACTCGCAATTAGATTAGTTTTTGCAGGCATTAACATGATAATCTTCTCATGGTAAATTTAAGCAAGTAACAACCACTCTAATTGAATCTAAACCCTAACTTTTGAATCCAAAACCTTCTCTTGAAAATTCAAGTCTTGAAATTGAATCCAAATTAAACCCTTCCTTAACCCAGTTTGAAGTAATAACAACAATTTAACAAAAGCACAAGATTTATACCTCACAATATTTGAGATCTAGCATGAAGATCTTGACCTCCAATATGCTAACTTGCTCCAAGAATCATGCTAGTATAGGCTAAGGAGAAATGGGTAGGGATTAGATTTGAATTTTGTGGGATTTTTGCATTGATTTTTGAGTGAAATTTGATGAATTTTGAGGGGAAATGAGATGAGAATTTTTGTGGGGCTGCAAAATGGAGGGCTCGGCCAGAATGGGGAGGATGAGGAGAGAGAGTGAGGTGTTGAAAATGATGGGGAAAAAACAAAGCCCAAACCTCTATGTTATAACATATTCAATTCCTTTTTAATTTCTTGTATTCTTTTCTCTTCATTGACTTTTCAAGTGGGGAAAAATGAGGGGAGGGCTGCTGATTTCAGCCACAAAAGGGGAGAGGGTGAGGGTGTGTGGGTGTGGGTATGGGTGTGGGATGAGGGAAAAACATAAATACTATACCCCAAATATCCGTTTACACTAAATTCACTATTTAAGCCTTTTTTCTTCAATAATTTTCTAAACCGTTTTGGGAAACGATTTCGTTTCAAAAACCACATGATAAAATTTTATTTAATATTTTATGATGCACAAAATTTGTTTCAACTCATTCCAATTTGTAATTTTCCCTAATTAAATATATTAGTGACGGCTTAAAATAATATTAAAATAATTAATTTCGGAAATTTTTTCAGAAAATTTGAAATTTCACCAGTGGTTCAATAAACACCAAATACTAGCAATTACATAGCTAGAATATGTATATTTAATTTTATAATAAAGATATTTGTATTTTGACTTTTTACAGAAAACCCCCTTATTTTACCGTTTTTTCGAAATTTCACCGAAACGATTTTCAAAACGTTACATACAGATAAGTGTTTAATACTTTTAATTCTGAAAGCCATCACGTGTGGGCACGTGATGGGGGCTTGCGCTTTGATCCGTTAGAATGTTCAGTAGGGGTCACGTGTCGACACGTAAGGGCGCCCTAAAGATCTTTTCTGTTTCTTTTTCTTTTGTGTGTTTTAGAGATCACGTGGGGCACATGAGGCATTGCCTCAAAGTTATCTTTTAGGAGTCACGTGGTAACACGTGAGGTGCCTACTTCAGAGCTTTATTTGGCGGGTCTCTATATGCATTAAAGTTCTGTTCATAGGGTTAAACCCTAAACTTCTGAAGAATTATATTCTTGATAGGGTTAAACCCTAGTTTCTTTTCTTAAAGGAATTAAATTCCCGTGAGTTTGAGGGAATTATGTTCTCAGTTAGGTTTAAACCCTAGTTTTGTTCATTTTGAAGGAATTAAATTCCTATAACATAGGGTTAAATCCTAACTTTATCTCAAAGGAATTGAATTCCTATCGTTTTGTGAGAATTAAATTCTCTAAACTCAGTCCCTCCTCTGTGTTTTAGATTTGCATGGCAGGATCTCAACCCAATGAGAATTAAATTCTTAATTCATGGGGAGATGTGCACTTTGCAGATCCTCAACCAGAGAAAGAACCAAGTTCTTTTCTTTTTATATAAGAGTTAAACTCTTTTGAGAATTAAATTCTCCTTTGAAGCCTCCCTTTTCATTTCTTACCAAAGGTTTTTCCTTTTTGTAGAGAATCAAAGGCTCTAACTGTCTCTTTCTATATATATGTATAAAAAAAAGATCCAAAGGTCTCAAGGTTTCAGAAAAAAGTTTTAGAGAAAAGATCTTCCAAAAGGGTGTCCTCCTCCTCTTGTTTTGGCTCCTATTTATTGGAGAAGGAAGAGGATCAATCTGCTCGATAAATCTCTCATTGAGAGATTTTATTTGTATGTTGAGAGATTTGATTTATATTTATCATTAATCTGGACCTTTAGATTGTTAAGTGAATTTTATTCACCATTGGGTTTTAAATCCAAAGATATTTCCTTGCTGTTTCGGTTATATTTAGGGGAAATCTTTCCAAGTCCAGGATTTTTCCATGAATAGGCGATATTTAATCACCTTTAGATTTTTAATCCAACGGTTCTAAATAATCATTCTCTATTTGGAAGGATTTGAATGATCTCTTCTCAGGATTTAATCCTGTTAAATAATAAATCTTTTAACGCCGGTCACGTGTGGCCACGTGACGCTTGGTCACGTGTGGACACGTGACCCCTGGAACGGGCCTTTCTTCTTCTTTTGCGCTCTGTCTTCTGGCCATTGCTTAGCTGTCACGTGCCAACACGTGACCATTGGTCACGTGTGTGCATGTGCCCTTTTCTGGGATCTTTTCTTGAAAGCGCTTTGTGCCGCTTCTTTGAACGTCACGTGCCAACACGTGATCGCTGGTCACGGATAAGCACGTGATGCCTCTTCTGAGTCCTTTCCTGATTTTTAATCAGGGAACAGTTACAGTGGGAGGTTTCCTGATTAGATAAATTAATAACCATTCTGATCTAGGATAGAGTACACGCTGAACGTTTCTTTTCTCTCTCTCTTTTTGGCAGCGACCATGGCCCGACCCTAGACTATGACTCAGTGACCAAGTTGACCGAACCTTCTTATAAACTGGCTTTTGGATTGTCAGAGTTGCATACCTCATTGCCACTTCTTCTTTTACCCTTTTCTTCAGAACATCTCGTATTACTACAAACATCCACTTCCATTGGATAAAACCATCGTATGGTTATATATGAACTCGAAAGAACTTGTTCAAGATTCGAGGATGGTTTCCGGTTCTGGGGAAAACGAATAGGATTATTCAGTTGTCTTTTCCTCTTACCTTCTCTCAGATTGCATGTGCTCCTTGGATTAGGAACAGTACACCTATTACGCTTATTGGATAGTCTTCTTCCAAACCATAGGCTGGTGCCGAACGGTAGGGAATGAAGAAAACCAATTAGCCTAACGATGGTGTATAGAAGGTATTAAGTAAAGACAAATTAAGGGATTAGAAAGAGGGTAAAGTAAATTGCGACTGCTATTCACGACCAAACCAAGTATTTCATTACCACTCATACTTCACCTTTGGATTTCTCCAAAACACTCCGTATCACTACGAAGATATACAATTATTTGGATACTCCATCGTATGGTTATATACGAACTCGAAGGAACTTGTTCCAGTTCGGGGATGGATTCTGGTTCAGAAGAAATAGGAATAAGGTTTATTCAGTTGTCTTTTATCTTTACCTTCTCTCGGGTTGCGAGTGCTCCTAGGATTAGGACAGTACACCCATTATGCTTATTAGATAGTCTTCTTCCAAAGCATAGGCTGGTGCCGAACGGTAGGGAAGGAAGAAAACCATTTAGCCTAAAGGGGTGTACAGAAGGTAATGACTAAAGACATATAAATGGATTTGGATAGATGACAAAGAAATATACGGTTACAGTTGTGAATCTGGATAATAAAAGAGGCATTACTAGGAATACCCGGATACCCCTTCGAAACATTTACATGTTTCAGTTTCACTATGCATTGTTAATAGAAAACTGATTTCTCAATTAGCCCTTGCTCCAGGGTATGTATTTACTAGGTGTGATTCTCACATCTGTATGGTTTTACAGATGCTAAGTGGGAGTAAGCTATTGGGAATTAGGTGATCATCCTCATTATATCGGGATTTGTTGTAATTGGTGATATTTGAGGAAATCGTCTGGGTTGTTTGTGGAACGGCAAATATTTGATTTTGAATGTCCGTTGTAATGCACCAATTTCAAATTGATATATCTGTACGTTTATTTTCATAAAGTGAGATATAACTTTTTGAAATTATGTCGGTGACATTTACCTATATCAGTTGATGGTTAGGTAAGGAGCATTAAACAACAGTGTAATTCTTCATAACCATAGTACAGTTTTCAACCTACGACGCACAGGGTTTGAGTTATTCAACTCAGGGGACTTATACAGAGTATTGTATGTTGTCCAGTGTCCATGAGGACAGATGGATTGGTCCTCGTACTATATTCTGTTTACTTGTGACTTCTCCAGTTCTTAGACATGTGTTTCGTAGAAATACAAGGTCCAAGTTTTGAGAAGTTATAGGTATATGAATAAAGTAGAGAACCAGGTATTGCAAGTATCAGGATTCTTCAAGGTGATCGAAGATGTGGATACTTGTGTATGGTATTCAGTTGATAGTAATGATTATGAGAAACTTGTTTCTTTTTCAGGTTACTCATATCTGGATGCATTCCTAAGTTGAGTAACGCTGATCGGCCTCCTTCCATTTAGTTGACATGCACTGGAGACAGCTGCATGATTTGAATCTGATTCCAATTAAATCAGTGCCTCTGCTTCTATATTGGATATAGAATAGTTCATATCTTAACAATGTTAAGTTACGGGGAGTTGTCCGGCTTATGCTTAAAACCAGACTCTGGATAACTCAAGGCACATTTCTGTAATGGCTGTTTGTGGGTTGACCCGGGTTATGACGAGGGTTGACTTTCTACCATCTGGAAGATCAATAGTGATATTGTTCTTGACTCGCCACAGTTTTAGTAAAATGGATTTTTTCAGAAAACAGAAGTGGGGGTATGGTAGAACTGGAAGTGATTCCAGAACCGCAAATAATTACTGAAAATTTGATAAGAACCTAAAGATTCGATCTGGTTTGACATTCTATTGGCTACTCTGCAAATATGGTGGGTAACCTCAGGCACCCGAGAGGTACTCCGGTAGCCTCAAAGACGGTGACATGGAAGGTCTTGTTTATCCAGACTTGCCATTTGTCACGCCCCGCTTCCCAGTGTACGGCGAAGTGGACGTGACGAGGCCCGCTACGTATATACTCAGAAGTATATACGCTAAGTGTAACTAAGCAATATAAAGTAAATCATAACAGACGAATAATATGGAAATAACAGCAACTTTTATTAATAACATTCTTTTTACAATGCAGGAAAAGAAAATACAACTGGAATGAAAAAGCAATGCCTAAACAGTGGCATAACAGGAAATAAAATAAACTGGAAAGAACAAGGTACAACTATCTAGAGCTCTGGGTCTGCCTGGAACTGCTCCAAATCTTCACCGGTGGGCTCGATCTCAACTTGGTCCAACGCACCTGACGACATTCAAAGAAGAAAGAGATAGAATGTCGTCAGCGAACAGGTGGCTCGGTAAGTCCCAAAAGAATAAGAAGAATGAGAATGATAGAGTAACAGTATTTTCTAAAGTATTATATTGTTGAATATTATGGAACATTGTGTAACGCTGTTGTTTGTAGCTTGGTACAGAAGGATGCCAGTGTATACGAGGGGGATATCTATATGCTAGAGATCAGGGCAAAAAGAAAGTACAAGGAACCGTTATGCCACGGTACAACAGCAATAGGATTCAGGTTAGGTGTCTTAATCTGACCACCCCGTGCCACCTTTAACACCTTCCGTACCAATCTACCCCTTAAACCCCGTAGTGTTTTAACAGTATTGTAAGGTTGGAATATGTAAGTTGGATGAGTGACCAAAACCATGATATCAGTAAATATGTTGTAACTGTATAATCAGGTAAATGGAATATCAGGATAATGGATGAATATCCATGGTTTGATTCAGTCAAAATGAATATATTGTTAACTGGGTTCATGGATTCATGAATTCAAAATGTGTTGGAATATAAAAGAATAAAGATTGACTTGAATCATATTCGAGTCAGGAATAACCAGACTCTAACCCGAGTCAGACTAAAAGAAAGAGAATTTGAAGTTCAATATTAGCTAGGGGCCTTATTGTAATTTGTGAAACTTGAGCGGGTTTTATGTAAAAAGTACTTTTGTATAATAATCGTCTTTATTGTTATAATGAATGTGAATTTTATTTGTGTTATTCTAGTGAATATATCCTAATAAAAGTATTAATTATCTTGTCTGAAATTTATGGTATTTTAGTGTAACTTTTAATCTTGTAATTTTTAGAAAAAGTGGAAACTTTATATTATGATAAAATAAGTGTTTAAATGATAATTATATATATATATATATATATATTAACACATGAATAATTTTATATAAATATTTTATTTAGAAAAATCTCATCTTCCCTAAATATCGTATTTTGAACCTTTCGAGACCGAATGCTCCTTGCGGATGTCTGAATCTCGCACTACTAGCCTGCGGGTGTACGATGAACCGTACTATCCCTAACAGGTTCCCCAAAAGTGGATTGTAGCGGCGCTTTGCTTAGGTTTAACAAATACTTTTCATTTGGGAAAACGGTTTTATAAATATGGGGTATTTATTTGCAAAAGAGTACAGTTTTCCGTATTTTAGTTATTAGGGTTTCCTAAACCAACTAGCCTATTTCTAAGGTCTAAACGATGAGTCATTAGAAGCCTCAAATCGCCTCTTCACCGTCAATTGCGGCCAGGTAAGTGCCAGGTAAGTGGGAAGGAACCACAGTCGTGGGCCTAATTAAAAACCACTAGCCTTAGACACACTTGCCTAGGCACCACAAGACAGTTTAGATAAACGATCGATGTCCATGACCAATCGTGTTTTCATTTTATTAAAAGATTTTATCTAGAAAAGTTTACAGCTTAAAGCTTTAAATAAAGATTACGGTATTTTAGTGAAAAGTCATGTAATTTCGTATTCTGTGTTTTGATATTTATCAATTAGGGTTATATTGAGTGTGTGTAGGGGTAGGTCATTACCCCGTGATTTATTTTAAGTTTTGGTGAAGTTTAAAGGTAAAACATGCTATGTTAAACTTAAAGGTATTATAGCGCAAGAATACGGTATTCGAAAACGTTATCATTTTATGTGTGAAATTTCATTCAAATTGGATTTTACAAGTTTAGTGATCAAGATAAACCTATTTAGGAGTGAGGGAATTAATTAAACTAAGAAAAATGAACTTCATGGTATTTTTATGAAAAGAGTACGGTTTTGCAAAGAACTTATCATTTCATGTGAAAAAGTTTGATTAAATTGGTTTATGGGTGATTAATAGTCAACATGAATATGGGTAGATAGTATGTATTAGGTGACAAGTGGAAATTTATAGAAAAATCGAATCGGAAATCGGTTTGTCCGATTTCCGTCGGGTTCTAAAAAGTCGTATTTTTATACTTATAGAAAAGAGAGATAGAGGGGATGGGACTTACGGTTTGGACAAGCTAAGGAAGCTAAGGGATGTGGTGGTTGTCGATTCGTCGAAAACGTCGCGAAAATTCTGATCCGGTCGTCGGAATCCGTCGTCGATTTCGGCAGCGCTTCGCTTCTCGCTCTTCGTACCGAGTTCTCGAGAATTTGAGAGAGTGGACTTAGAGTTGTGAGGGAAAAAAGTAGAGGATAGGGGTCTTTATATAGGGCTAGGCTAGGGTTAGGGTTTGGATTAAAAAATATTTAAAAAAATATAAAAAACATTAAAAATTCATTAAAAATCATTAAACCTAGGAGTAAAAGGGATTTATTGGCCAAATCAAAATCGATCCAGGTATAATAAGTGTGCAAGAGGGTTGACCAAGTCAAGAGCCAACTTTTCTCAGTTGGTGACTCGGCCGTCCGGCCAAGTCCGGCCGGCGGCGCCGGACCGAGTCGGCCGAGTCTCCGGCCGGCGGCGCCGAGTCGGGCCGAGTCGAGGGTCCATTGGCCAGGGAATTTCCTGAGGAACAACTTGATATTTTTACTTTTTGTTGTCCAGTACATATTTTGGGAGTTATGGCCTTTTTACCGTTGACTTCTAAAAAAAATAAATACAAAAATAATGTGGGGCATGGGATTTGAACTCTGGTGGCTTGGTTCAGCAGTGCAAGGTATTACCAATGAACTACAAGCTCCTTCTTGTAATTATTGTAAGGAATTAGATACTTAAATTGTTTCCAGCAACATTAATACTCCAAGTATACACTATATTTAAAGCAATTTTTTTGGTATACAAAATTGGAGTTATTTCATTCTTCTAGCTTGTAATTAAAAACAAAAATAATTACCTAAATCTTGTGCTCAGGCTAAATACCCCTTTGTGGATTTAGAAAATATATTTGAAAAATTTTGTATAGGAAAAAGTGTATCAAAAATTAGGGTTGTTACACCATTATTGTTGTTCCAGACTGTGAGACCCGGCAGGACGATGAGTATAGCGTCGTTCTAAACTAGCTTTAGAAATGTATGTGTATATGACTCTGCCAGAGAGTTGTCGTAGTCAGTGGGAGCAGCGGAAGCATTGGTAGACAAGTAGCTTATGTCTATTTATGGACTAAAGCAGATATAGCGGAGATAGATCATCTATTTCTGATGTGACAGTCAAAGGTTTGACTTCATCAGAATAGGGGATGGATCTGTTAAGAAGGTTGTAGGGTGTGATGTCCTGGTATTTGGATGACATACACAGAGTAAGAAGTGAAATTCCTATACTACGATTGGTTATACTTTGATTGTCACACAGTGGTTTCTCCACAAAGGACTTGGATATTATATCAGACATTCTGGTTACTAGATCTATGGTTTTAGATCTAGATTTGGGTAGAATCCCAATCTGGGTACTTAGACAGCATTCTAAAGGTGTTTTAGAATGGACGACTCCTGGCACGGTAGTATACATGCAGGTGATGGGGTCACCCTCTCTAAAGGTGCCTTACATGTTGGAGATAGTGCCCTCAAAGTCAATTATTGGATCGCAGGTACGTGATTGCAATGATTGAGGAAGGACCTATACCGATATGACAGTCTTACTCAAGATGATAGTATGCTATCTGGTTTGTCTTTATCATCGTATACATGCTTTAGTTCACTATTGCATGATGATAGAGCCCATAGGATTCTTGCTTGACTACCAGCAGTATGATGGCGATCATATACGTGGGAGCTGGGGTCTGTAAGCACATCCTTAGAGTGTCCCTAGTCGTGGGAGTTTCGAGACAGGGCATCGATACTCCAGAGTAGACTAGTGTATACAGTCGAGACCCCGACGAGGGGCGATGGCCGGTCTTACAAGCCATTGGTGTCAGTAGGATCACCTAAGATGTATACAGGTGTTCATTGGGTTATGAGTACACCGGACAGGACTCGCCGGGAACATGCTAGTTGGTATTAGACATATCGTCAGATAGCAGTTCCCTGGTGACATGTGTACAGGTTAGTTCATCGACCTGAGATCGTCATTTGTCTCATGTGAGTTCCCACTGTGCTTAGATTACTATCCTACCACGCTCAAAGGAGTTGTACAAACAGGTTTTAGTTGGGTACAGTCCCGAGCCACATTGGAGGCAAGTGAGCGGATCGGCAGGGGATTCGTCTCTCCTGGTATTGGGGGTGAGATCGCGCTGTGTCTAGGAGAGCCATTACACAAAGCCTTTGGCCGAGGCAGGAGATTTACTGGTAGGTACTCCAGTAGTATCTCAGGGTGTTCTGGGCTACTCTCTGACACGACTTATACCGCTATTGGGGGTCTGACGTTACTAGCCCCCTAGGCCAGATATGCGATACTCATAGACGAACGGACCGGACTGTATGTATATTGTCACTGTTAGGATCAGTAGGGTTTATGGATGAGTTCGCTCATCAGCTTCCCTTCCAATCAATACATAGGCAAACCGTTACGTACAGCTAGTACCTCTGATGTGCTAGTGGTTATACCCAGTGCCAGTGTGTTGATGAGTCATTAGAGTCCCCCACAGACACTTTCCCAAGTTTGGGCGAAACGTTGTAGAGGCCATATGGGTTTATGGCAAGGTTCGGAAAATGCACGTGCGTTTTCGCACGTGTCGTTTTTCGGGCAGATAATAATGGTCGGCTTTGGTTTAAGCCGGATCCGAGTATTATGCTGTGTAGATATAATATCTTTGTCTCAGATGCATTTGTATTCGGTCGTAATACAAATGCGGGTATATTTATACTGATACGGGGTTATCCTGAAATTCGTTTCAGGATCACTTTTGGAAGTTGCCAGTTTCCAGTTTTCTATCAGTCGTATTTAACATTTGGTTAAATACGGATTTATCTTTTCTTGGGATTAGTGCGGAAGCTTCTAGAAGAGGTGACTAGGATGGTGACTAGGATGGTGAGGTGGTTTTGTTCATTAATGGTGCATTAAATGAGTTGATGACTATGGTTATGAATCATCACTTTCATTATTGTGTTCACACTAGGTGTCATTAGTGAGTCATGATAAGATTCATTGTTAGAGTCATCCTCCCTCTCCTACACTCACCTCCCCCCTCTTCTTAAATGGCCGGCCACCCCTTGGTGAAAGATTATGGTTGTTGTTTTGAAAAGATTAAGGATTTTGGTTCATGGAAATTGATATACTCCATTTCTCATTTCGTATCGATCCAAAAGGCAACTTCATTAACCGTTCGTCCATAGCCTTGGACGTAACGAGACAAAGTGTTCTACTCATTCTCTACTTCATCTTGGTCGTCTCTTCTAGCAAATTTGACGATCGAGTTGCCTCGGTTCAGAGGCGGGAGCCCGTTTAAAGATCCGTCGACGTGGTGCCACCTGGACGAGAAGAATGAAGATTCAGAAGATCGGAGCAGCCGCAACAAGCGCGGGATGGTGGTTGAAGACCGAAGGACTCGGATCGTTCGGTATAACTCTTCTACCCACTTTGTAGTTTGTTAGTTTAGCTTTAATGGAAAATCCGGGTTACGGTACACGATAGCGCCAGTTTATAAAAAGTTTTTTGTTCCGCATTTGGCGTCTGTTAGACGGCCGGGGCGCTACCGTGGACTTACAGTGGTATCAAAACATCACCATTAAGCTATACTAACTTATGCTAACGTGTTTAAAATATCGATCGAACGAATTTCCGAAATCGCAATTTTCTGGCACACAGGTTTCTGTCGATTTTTAAAAGGTTCTAAAAATTATTTTACATATAGCAGAAAACTGTGCAGGGTTTTTTAGCTTTGTGGAAAAATTTGGGCACGTGATCCCACAAATCCACCGCGGATCCGCGGTCAAACCTAGGGTTTGACAGCGGAACCGCGGCGCTTTAGTGGGAATAGTGAACCAAATTTTTCCAGAGAGCCTAATTTTGGAAATTGTGGTTTTTAGTACTATTCTTTTGGGCCCAGATTTTGTTATTTTACAGCAGATGTACGTGGGGCCCACTTCGGGTAATTTAGTCGATCGAAATTTTAAAACTTGTTAGTGTGCAGTATTTACATTATATCTCCGACCGGGAATGTCATTTGATCGGTAAACCGCGTCTAATTGCTATAGTTCTTTTAGACGGGTTTGCGAACATGACATTCGCGTTGATGTTCTGTGTTGTGCTGTGATGTTGCGGATTTGTCGTGGTGGATAGCAGGGTGCAATGATAGTGCAGTTTCGATTTATTTGTACATTTGATATTGCGTGGCGAGCGTCCAACATATGAACTGCCGTTACTGCCTGTTTGTATAGTATTCTTTTGGGGCACGACCGGGTCGAGGTCGATGTACCCGTTGTACATATTTTTATTTCTGTACTAGGTTTATCCCGCGAAGGAGTGCACGGATAGCCGGGTTCTGGAGGGCGACGGGTCCGTATCTCATGGCATTGAGAGGCAGAGGGACCTCACTCTAGAATTGGCAGACTATTCGCCGCACTCGTAGGGAGTACAGGTTGACCCAAGGAGGGGTGCTCAATTTACCGGATTCCGTGAAGTGCCGGGTGTTCCATTCACTATGCTGTGGGGGACTACTTCGCTTCAGGTTTTGGCGGGTAACTTGCCGCACCCGTAGGGGTCTAAGTTTCATTGCACAGGCTATCCACACGACCAGGGGAACGTCAGGTTTCAGCAGCGGCTCTGTGAAACCCGGAGATCCCAGATTATCTGTATTGTTCTGTGATACTTATTACTTTTCTGTAATGTTGCATATTATCATGCCTGGAGCGATTATTGTATATTGGTATATATACTATTAGATGTTGTATATGTTTTACACCCGCGCTAGTCTAGCCCCCGCTCTGTCGTTAGTTAAGTAACCTAACGGGTGATGACGGGACCCAGTGGCGAATGCGGATGGCATATACGTACATTTTATTTCCATTCTTTTCTGGTGTGATTGATTGATGGGACTGCGTTGATTCTTATCAATGCAAGAAAAATAAACCTATATTTGATGTTGTTGGAACAAATTTTAAAAGGTGTTATTACAAAGATGTTTCCTTTTGTTTTGCATAGTGATATTCAGTTTAGAATATCCTGCACCTCATTCGACGAGGCAAGGGCCGAGATCCCTTCACCGGGAAGGACCCCTTGGGCAGAAGTTTACGTCAAGGTAGTAACTATAATATAGTCGATTACAAATTGCTTTGCATCGCGGTATTCAGTTAGAATATCCTGCACCTCATTCTACGAGGAAAGAGCCGAGATCCCTTCACCGGGAATGACCTATTTAGCAAAACGTTTTCGCCACTATATTTCTATAAAAAGCTATCAGTTTCCTTCAACGAGATCAAGTTCATTACGTTAAAGGTTTTTCGCCAAAAACCAGTCGTAGTCCTCCGTCGTATCTTATGGATGGTCAGTAGTATTCAAGCTATGTTTGTTGGCTTTCGTCAAGGCATAGTGTTTGGTAGCTGCGGGGTATTCATTTGTAGCATAGATAGATGTGTTGGTTTGGGACAGTCGTATTACCTTGTTGGCTTTCGTCAAGGGTATGTATGGGTGGGTTCAAATTAACCTGGACAATGATGGGCAAAACTTGACATGTGACTTATGATTTGCTGGCTTTCGTCAAGGTCATAAGAGCATGGGGCAAAAATCATATCGGGAGTTTCAAATATACAGGAAACTTGCCAGGCATGCGCATACCTTCTGGAGTGTGATAACTTGAGTGGCTTCCATCAAGTTATCATGCGATGATAGTTGGATCCCGATTCTCACTGATGAGTTAGTTTACTCTTCGGGTGATCCCGACTAATTCTTCTTTCAGGTTTGGAGGAGAATTTAAGATTACAGTGGGAGGTTTCCTGATTAGATAAGGTGATAACCCTTCTGATCTAGATTAGAGTGCACGCAGAGTATTTCTTTTCTCTCTCTCTCTTTGGCAGCGACCTTTGACCGACCCGAGATTTTGACTCAGTAACCAAATTGATCGAACCTTCTTAAAATACTGGTTTTTGGATTGTCTAAGTTGCATAAGTCATTGCCGCTCCTTCTTTTACCCTTTGTATTTCTCAGAACACCCCGTATTACTACGGACATCCACTTCCATTGGATAGATCCATCATTTATATACGAACTCGGAGGGACTTCTTCGAGGATGGATCCAGGTTCAGGAGAAATAGAATTAGTTTATTCAGTTGTCTTTTATTATCACCTTCTCTCAGGTCGCGAGAGCTCCTTCGTTTAAGAGAGTATACCTATTACGCGTATTGGATAGTCTTATTCCAAACCATAGGCTGGTGCCGAAAGGTAGGGAATGAAGAAAACCAATTAGCCTAAGTAGGGTGTACAGAAGGTAATATGTAAAGACAAAATAAAAGGGATTAGAAAGAGGGCAAAGTAAATTGCGACTGTTATCATTCACGACCAAACCGCGTACTTCATCGCTACTCCTATTTCACCTTTTCTTTTTCCCCAGTTCGGGAGAAATAGAATAAGGTATTATTCAGTTGTATTTTATCATCACCTTCTCTCAAGATACGAGTACTCCTGGGTTGAGGAGGGTACACCTATTATGCTTACTGGATAGTCTTCTTCCAAACCATAGGCTGGTGCCAAACGGTAGGGAAGGAAGAAAACCATTTAGCCTAATAAAGGTGTATAGAAGGTAACGACTAAAGACAAATAAAGGGATTTGGAGGGATGGCAAGGAGATATACGGTTAAAGTCATGAATTGGATTATGGAAGAGGCATTACTAGGAATACCAGGAAACCCCTACGAAACATTTTCATGTTTCAGTTTTACTGTGCATTGTTAATTGTAGACTGATTTCCCGATTACATACTTACTCCAGGGTATGTATTTACCAGGTTTCATATCTGTATGGTTTTACAAATGATGAGTGGGAGTAAGTTATTGGGAATTAAGGTGATCATCCTTATTATATCGGAATTCATTGTAATTGGTGATATTTGAGGAAATCGCCTGGGTACAGTTTTCAACCTACGATGCACAGGTTTTTGAGTTATTCAACTCAGAGGACTTATACAGAGTATTGTATGTTGTCCAGTATCCATCAGGACAAAGGGGTAGGTCCTCGTACTATGTTCTGTTTACTTGTAACTTCTCTAGTTTTTAGACAAGTGTTTCGTAGAAATACAATGTCTAAGTTTTGAGAAGTTGTGGGTATAAGAATAAAGCAGAGAACCAGGTATCGCAAGTATCAGGATTCTTCAAAGAAATCGAAAATGTAGATTCTTGTGATAAGTATTCAGTAAATAGTAATGGTTTTGAGAAACTTGTTTCTCTTTTCAGGTTACTCATAATTGGATGGATTCCTAAATTGAGTAATGCTGAGTAGCCACTTTCCATTAAGTTGTTATGCACTGGAGACAGCTGCATGATTTGAATCTGGTTCCAATTAAATTAGTGCCTCTGTTTCTATATTAGATATAGAATGGTTCATATCTTAACTATGTTAAGGTAAGGGGAGTTGTCCAGCTTATGCTTAAAACCAGACACCGGATAACTCAAGGCACGTTTCTGTAATGGCTGTTTGCGGGTTGACCCTGGCTTTGACGAGGGTTGACATTTCTACCATTTGGAAGATCAATAGTGATATTGTTCTAGACTCGCCACAGTTTTAGTAAAATGGATTTTTTCAGAAACAGTAGTGGGAGTATGGTAGAACTGGAAGTGATTCCAGAACCGCAAATGATTACGAAAAATTTAATAGGACCTATATATTCAATCAGGTTTGGCATTCCATTAGCCACTCCGCAGATATGGTGGGTAACCTCAGACACCTGAAAGGTACTCCGGTAGCCTCAAGGACGGTGACAGGGAAGTTCTTGTTTACCCAGACTTGACAGTACTGTTGTTCCAGACTATGAGACCCAGCAAGAGGATAAGTATAATGTTGTTCTAAACTAGCTTTAGAAGTGTACATAGATATTATTCTGCCAGAGGATTATCGTAGTCAGTGGGAGCAGCAAAAGTATAGTGGACAAGTAGCTTATGTCTATTTATAGACTTAAGCAGATATAGCGGAGATAGATCATCTAATTTTGATGAGACAGTCATGGTTTTGACTTCATCAGAATAGTGGATAGATCTGTTGAGAAGGTAGTAGAGTGTGATGTCCTGGTATTTGGATGACATACACAGAATAGGAAGTAAAATTCCTGTACTACAATCGGTCGTACTTTGGTCGTCACACAGTTGTTTCTCCAGAAAGGATATGGATATAATATTAGACATTCTGGTTACTAGATCTATGGCTTTAGATCTAGTATTGGGTAGTTTCACAATCAGGGTGCTTTGACAGTATTCTAATAGTTTTTAGAATAGATGACTCCTGGCATGGTGCTGTACCTGCAGGTGATGGAGTCACCCTCTCTAAAGGTGTCTTACAGACTAAATGAGAGAGGGATGTGCATGATTGGCAGATCACTTGCTTAGGCAATTGAGTCAATCATGAGATGTCAAGTACCGCACCAGATATTGTTTTTGCACTTGATGCGATAAGTTTATATTAATCCAATCCTGAAGAAACATAAGGAAGAAGTTTTAGAACATAAAGTGCTTGTTCTGCGGATTTGATGACGGCAGCCTCCTTCGAGAGACGGTTATCATTCCAGGCTTCCAAGGTGACATGGATGACAGAGTGATTGTCACAGTTATAGTTTTCTTTTTGACGAGGGACGGTATTATGGACAGGTGGTCCAAGAGGATACCGTGGGAGGCTTGGTGCTGGATACTGATTAGGTTCAGTACAGTCTAAGATGTTTGGATATGGAGTTCATTTATGAACTAGGTCCCATCAGATATTCAGATATATTCTAATACAAGTATTACTCGATTCGGGAGATGGCTTTCTCCGCGAACTTGAGATTAAGAGAGATATAGAAAGAAACATCAGGACGGATCCACTCACTGAGGCTATTTCTCGAACACAAGAGTTTTACAAACTAGCTTTGTGAAACTGATTAGTAGAGGAGTTGGATGTTTGGTATCACACGGGCTGTGAGTATGCGACATCGCAATAATTAGCCTTGAGTGCAAGTGGGAGATTGTTGGAGATAGTGCCCTCAAAGTCAATTATTGGATCGCAGGTACGTGATTGCAATGATTGAGGAAGGACCTATATCGATATGACAGTCTTACTCAAGATGATAGTATACTATCTGGTTTGTCTTTATCATCGTATGCATGCTTTAGTTCATTATTGCATGATGATAGAGCCCATAGGATTCTTGCTTGACTACCAGCAGTATGATGGCGATCATATACGTGGGAGCTGGGGTCTGTAAGCACATCCTTAAAGTGTCCCTAGTCGTGGGAGTTTCGAGACAGGGCATCGATACTCCAGAGTAGACTAGTGTATACAGTCGAGACCCCGACGAGGGGCGATGGCCGGTCTCACAAGCCATTGGTGTCGGTAGGATCACCTAAGATGTATACAGGTGCTCATTGGGTTATGAGTATACCGGACAGGACTCGCCGGGAACATGCTAGTTGGTATTAGACATATCGTCAGATAGCAGTTCCCTGGTGACATGTGTACAGGTTAGTTCATCGACCTGAGATCGTCATTTGTCTCATGTGAGCTCCCACTGTGCTTAGATTACTACCCTACCACGCTCAAAGGAGTTGTGCAAACATGTTTTAGTTGGGTACAGTCCCGAGCCACATTGGAGGCAAGTGAGCGGATCGGCAGGGGATTCGTCTCTCCCGGTATTGGGGGTGAGATCGCGCTGTGTCTAGAAGAGCCATTACACAAAGCCCTCGGCCGAGGCAGGAGATTTACTGGTAGGTACTCCAGTAGTATCTCAAGGTGTTCTGGGCTACTCTCTGACACGACTTATACCGCTATTGGGGGTCTGACGTTACTAGCCCCCTAGGCCAGATATACGATACTCATAGACGAACGGACCGGACTGTATGTATATTGTCACTGTTAGGCTCAGTAGGGTTTATGGATGAGTTCGCTCATCAGCTTCCCTTCCAATCAATACATAGGCAAACCGTTACGTACAGCTAGTACCTCTGACGTGCTAGTGGTTATACCCAGTGCCAGTGTGTTGATGAGTCATTAGAGTCCCCCACAGACACTTTCCCAAGTTCGGGCGAAACGTTGTAGAGGCCATATGGGTTTATGGCAAGGTTCGGAAAATGCACGTGCGTTTTCGCACGTGTCGTTTTTCGGGCAGATAATAATGGTCGGCTTTGGTTTAAGCCGGATCCGAGTATTATGCTGTGTAGATATAATATCTTTGTCTCAGATGCATTTGTATTCGGTCGTAATACAAATGCGGGTATGTTTATACTGATACGGGGTTATCCTGAAATTCGTTTCAGGATCACTTTTGGAAGTTGGCAGTTTCCAGTTTTCTATCAGCCGTATTTAACATTTGGTTAAATACGGATTTATCTTTTCTTGGGATTAGTGCGGAAGCTTCTAGAAGAGGTGACTAGGATGGTGACTAGGATGGTGAGGTGACTTTGTTCATTAATGGTGCATTAAATGAGTTGATGACTATGGTTATGAATCATCACTTTCATTATTGTGTTCACACTAGGTGTCATTAGTGAGTCATGATAAGCTTCATTGTTAGAGTCACCCTCCCTCTCCTACACTCACCTCCCCCCTCTCCTTAAATGGTCGGCCACCCCTTGGTGAAAGATTATGGTTGTTGTTTTGAAAAGATTAAGGATTTTGGTTCATGGAAATTGATATACTCCATTTCTCATTTCGTATCGATCCAAAAGGCAACTTCATTAACCGTTCGTCCATAGCCTTGGACGTAACGAGACAAAGTGTTCTACTCATTCTCTACTTCATCTTGGTCGTCTCTTCTAGCAAATTTGACGATCGAGTTGCCTCGGTTCAGAGGCGGGAGCCCCTTTAAAGATCCGTCGACGTGGTGCCACCTGGACGAGAAGAATGAAGATTCAGAAGATCGGAGCAGCCGCAATAAGCGTGGGATGATGGTTGAAGACCGAAAGACTCGGATCGTTCGGTATAACTCTTCTACCCACTTTGTAGTTTGTTAATTTAGCTTTAATGGCAAATCTGGGTTACGGTACACGATAGCGCCAGTTTATAAAAAGTTTTTTGTTCCGCATTTGGCGTCTGTTAGACGGCCAGGGCGCTACCGTGGACTTACATTACAGACTAAAGGGGAGAGGGATATGCATGATTGGCAGATCACTTGCTTAGGCAATTGAGATGATCATGATATATCAAGTACCACACCAGATGTTGTTTTTGCACGAGATGCAATAAGTTTATCTTAATCCAATCCTAGAGAAACATTCGGAAGCAGTTTAGAACATAAGTTGATGTTTTGGGGATATGATAACGACATCCTCCTTCGGGAGACAGTTATCATTCCAGGTTTCCAAGGTGACCTGGACGACAGAGAGACTATCAGAGTTATAGTTTTCCCTCTGACGAGGGGCAGTGCTTTGGACAGGTGATCCAAGCGGACACTGATGGAGGCATTACGCAGGATACTGATTAAGTTCAGTTGACGATACAGTCTAAGAAGTTTGGATTTGGAGTTCATTTATGAGCTAGGTCCCATCAGATATCCAGACATATTCTAAGACTAGTATTACTCATTTTGGAAGATGGATTTTCTCCGCGAACTTGAGATAAAGAGAGACATAGAAAGAAACATCAGAGCGGATCCACTCACTGATGCTATTCCTCGAACGAGATAGTTTTGCAAACGTTTTTTGTGAGACTGATTAGTAGAGGAGTTGGGTGCTCGGTATCACACGGGCTGTGAGTATGCGACATCGTAATAATTTGCCTTGAGTGCAAGTGGGAGATTGTTGGATATAGTGCCCTCAAAGTCGATTATTGGATCGCAGGCACGTGATTGCAATGATTGAGGGAGGACCTATACCGGTAGGACAGTCTTACTCGAGAGATTTGTATACTATCTGGTGTTGGAGATAGTGCCCTCAGAGTCAATTATTGGATCACAGGCACGTGGTTGCCATGATTGATGGAGGACCTATCCCGGTAGGACAGTCTTACTCAAGATGATAGTATGCTATCTGGTTTATCTTTATCATCGTGTATTGCTTTAGGTGTCCTGACAGGTCGCTATTACACGTTGATAGAGCCTCTAGGATTCTTGCTTGACCACCAGCAGTATGAGGGCGATCATATACGTGAGAGCTGGCAGTCTATAAGCATATTCTTAAATGGTCCCTAGTCGTGGGAGTTTCGAGATAGGGCATCGATACTCCAGAGTAGACTAGTGTATACAGTCGAGACCCCGACGAGGGGCGGTGGCCGGTCTCACAAGCCACTGGTGTCAGTTGGTTCACCTAAGATGTATACAGGTGCTTATTGGATTATGAGTACACCGGACAGGACTCGCCGGGAACATGCTAGTTGGTCTTATACCAGACGTCAGATAGCAGTTCCCTGGTGACATGTGTACAGGTTAGTTCATCGACCTGGGGATCGTCATTTGTCTCGTGTGAGTTCCCACTGTACTTTGATTACTACCCTACCACGGCTCAAAGGAGTCGTGCAAACAGGTTTTAGTTGGGTACAGTCCCGAGCCACACGGAGGCAGTGAGCGTATCTTCAGGGGTTCGTCTCTCCCGGTATTGGGGGTGGGGTCGTGCTGTGTCTAGGAGAGCCGGAACATGAAAAGTCCTTGGCCAAGACAGGAGATTTACTGGTAAGTATTCCAGTAGTATCTCAGGGTGTTCTGGGCTACACTCCGACACGACTTGTACCGCTTTTGGGGGTCTGACTTTTACCAACCCCCTAGGCCCGCCATGCGATGCTCATAGACGAACGGACCGGACTGTACGGATATTGTCACTGACAGGCTCAGTAGGGTGTCAGGATGAGTTCGCTCATCGACGTCCCTTTTGGTCAATACCTGGTAGCCCGTTACGTATTGGCTTATACCTCTGACGTGCTAGTGGTTAAATCCACAACCAAGGTATTGACGAGTCTTTAGAGTCCCCCACATTCAGTTACTCAGCTTTCGGGCGAAAAGCTGTAGAGGCCGTATGGAGATATGGCAAGGTCCGATCAGATACGTGCGGTATTGCACGGATCAGGATCGGACAGTTTGTACTATAGGCCGTATGGATATATGGCAGGGTTCGATCAGATACGTGCGGTATTGCACGGATCAGGATCGAACGGATATTACTGGCCGGCTTTGGTTTAAGCCGGATCCTAGTATAGTACAGTGTAGATTTTGTCTCATTGCATTTGTATTTCGGTCGGAATACAGATGCGGGTGTGTATGCACAGTATCGGGTTTTTCCTGTAACTTATTACAGGACCAGTTTTCTGGAGTTGCCAGTTTGCTTTCCGTTTCGGCCAATTTCCTTTGTATCGTTCATTGGCCGAAGATTGGTGGAGGAGGGCTTATTTGCATTTGTGCAAATAAGCAATTTGGAAGGGGGTCTTTGCATATTCTTGTGTCATGATGGTTGCACCATTCTTTGACCTTGACTTCTTCTTCCTTCATGATGGTTGTGGTGGAGTGTTGGTCTTTGTTTCGTTATCATGCTTGTTGATGATGGGAGATGGTTGTGGAGTGTGAATTTGATTTTGTCATCATTTTCTTTTCATGATTTCATTTTGACCTCTCTCTTGCATTATGTGCACATCTATCATATTGTGATCCATTCACAAGTTGCTCTCTCATTCTCACTCTTCTCTCACTCACCATGGCCGGCCAAGCATGGAGTGGGGCTGCCCATTTTTCCCATGTGGGGATTTTTGTATCTTTGGCTTTGTAAAAATCCCTACAACTCCATCTCCAAAAGCTTATCTCAATTCCTCCACCTAAGGCAACTCCGACAACCCCAAATGAGACACAAGCCTCTACACTACATTCTACAGCAAACCTTGGGCACGTCGACTAGCCAGCTTCATGCCCGAGTTGCCTCGGCATTGAGGTGGGAGCCCGTAAAAGATGTAGGCGATGTGATGCACTTCCGGCGATGAGGTGGAGACAGGACATTCCGCAAGAGATCGGGACAATGACGAGAAGACCAGAGGACTCGGATCAGTCGGTATATCTCTATTCCCTATCTTGTAGTCAGCTAGGACTAGTTAATGGTTCGATCCGGGTATTAGTGCGCGGTGGTACCGGTTCATGAAAAATTTAAGTTTATCACCGCTTCCGCATTTGGCCGTCGGATTGACGGCCGGGGCGCCGCCGTGCACTTACAGTGGTATCAGAGCCTCTCCATTAACATAGTCTAGCTTTGTTTAATGTGTTTGCATTTCCGATCGACCAAAATACCAAAAACCCGCGTTTTCTTCACATCAGTTTTCTGTCGATTTTTTTCTGGCTCGAAAATTTTTTCAGGTTGTATAAAAGTGATGTACTGGAAATTATAAGCATTCTGTAGAAATTCGATACAGTGATTCATCTATGGGAGCGCGGAACCGCGGCCAAACCCTCCTTTGGGCCGCGGTTCCGCCGCACTATGATGAGATGGCTGTATCAATTTTCTTCAGTTGCTTTCTTGGGTAATTTTAGGGGTTTTGGAATATTAATATTGGGCCCAGAATTTCTTGATGTGCTACAATAGTACTTGGGGGCCCACTTGTTAAAATTTGATCGATCGGAATATTTTAAACACATTATTTCACAGTATTTACATTATATCTGCGACCGTGAATGTCACTTGATCGGTAAATCCAGTCTAACTGCTATAGCCCGGTTAGACGGATTTGCGAACGTGACTTTCACGTTGATGTTCTGTGTATTGCTGTGATGTTGCGGATTGGTCGTGGGGGATAGCCTGGATGCAATGCTAGTACAGTTTTTGTTGTATTATGTACATTTGATATTGCGGGGCGAGCGTCCGACATGTGGACTGCCGTCACTGCCTGATTGTATTATAATTTTGGGGCATGACCAGGTTGCGGTCGATGTACCCGTTGTATGTATATTTTACTTTCTGTACTAGGATTACCCCAAGGTGGGGTGCACGGATAGCCGGGTTCTAGAAGGCAACAAGCCCGCATCTCATGGTATTGGGACGGAGGGGGCTTCTCTCTAGAATTGGCGGGCTATTCGCCGCACTCGTAGGGGTAAGGTTGACCCAGGAGGGGTGCCCAAGTTACCGGATTCCGTGAAGTGCTGGGTGATCCATTCACGGTGCTGAAGGGGGCTGCCTCGCTTCAGGTTTTGGCGGGTAACTTGCCGCGCCCGTAGGGGTCTAGGATTTCATTGCACAGGCTATCCACACGACCAGGGGAACGTCGGGTTTCAGTAGTGGCTCTGTGAAACCCGGGGATCCCAGATATCTGTATTGTTCTGTGATGCTGTACATTTCTGTGATGTTGCATTTTTATCACGCCTTGAGCGAAATATAATATATTGGTATATATATTAGTAGATGTTGTATATGTTTTGCATCCGCGCTAGTCCAGTCCCCGCTCTGTCGTTAGTTAGCTAACCTAACGGGTAATGACGGGACCCAGTGGCGAATGCGGATGGCATATACGTACATCAGTATATTTTCGTTCTTTGTGGTGTGATTAATTAATGGGACTGCGTTGATTCGGATCAATGTAAGTTAAAAACAAACCTAATCTGATGTTGTTGGAACACTTTTCAAAAAGCTGTTATTGCAAGGATGTTCACTTTTGTTTTGCATCGTGGTATTCAGTTGGAATATCCTGCTCCTCAGTCAACGAGGCAAGGGCCGAGATCCCTTCACCGGGAGTGACCCCTTGGACAAAAAGTTTGCGTCAGGGCAATAACTTCACTATAGCCGATTACTTTTGCTTTGCACCGTGGTATTCAGTTGGAATATCCTGCACCTCATTCTACGGGGAAAGAGCCGAGATCCCTTCACCGGGAGTGACCTCTTTAGCAAAGGTTTTCGTCACGATATTTTCAAAAAGCTATCAGTTCCTTCAACGATATCAAGTTCATTACGTTAAAGGTTTTCGCCAGAAACCATTCGTAGCCCTCCATCATTTCGGTTAAATATTCGGTAGTATTCAAGCTATGTATTTTGACCTCACGCCAAGGCATAGTGATTGGTAGCTGCCGGATATTTATCTATTGTATAGATAGATGCGTTGGTTTGGGACAGTCGTACTACTATTTTGGCCTACGTCAAGGGTATGTACGGGTGGGTTAAAATTAACCTGGATAATGATGGGCAGAACTTGACATGTGACTTATGATATTTTGACCTCACGCCAAGGTCATAAGTGCATGGGGCAGAAATCACATCGGGAGTTTCAAAAGAACTGAAACTTGCCAGATATGCGCATACCTTCTGGAGTGTGATGACGTGTGCGGATTCCGTCACGTTATCATGCGGTGATAGTTGGATCCCGATTCCCACTGATGAGTTGGTTTACTCCTCGGGTGATCCCGACTAATTCTTCTTTCAGGTTTGGAGGAGAATTTGACGGTACAGTGGGAGGTTTCCTGATTAGATAAATTGGTAACCATTCTGATCTAGGTTAGAGTGCACGCTGAGTGTTTCTTTTCTCTCTCTCTTTGGCAGCGACCATTGACCCGACCCTAAGACCATGACTCAGTGACCAAGTTGACCGAACCTTCTTAAACACTGGCTTTTGGATTGTCAGAGTTGCAAACCTCATTGCCACTCCTACTTTTACCCTTTTCTCCAGGACACCCCGTATTACTACGAACGTCCACTTCCATTGGAAAAAACCATCGTATGATTAGATACGAACTCGAAAGAATTTATTCGAGGATGGTTTCCGGTTCTGGAGAAAACGGATAGGATTATTCAGTTGTCTTTTCCTTTTACCTTCTCTCAGGTTACGAGTACTCCTTGGTTTAGGAGATTGTACACCTATTACGCAAATTGGATAGTCTTCTTCCAAACCATAGGCAGGTGCCGACCGATAGGGAATGAAGAAAACCAATTAGCATAACGATGGTGTGCAGAAGGTATTAAGTTAAGACAAAGCAAGGGATTAGTAAGAGGGCAACGTAAATTGCGACTGATATTCACGACCAAACCAAGTATTTCTTCGCCAATCCTGAGTCACCTTTGTATTTCTCCAGAACACTCCGTATCACTACGAAGATCCACAGTTTACTGGATACTCCATCGTATGGTTATATACGAACTCGAAAGGAACTTGTTCCAGTTCGGGGAAGGATTCTGGTTCAGGAGAAATAGGAATAAGGTTTATTCGGTTGTCTTTTATCTTCACCTTCTCTCGCATTGCGAGTGCTCCTAGGATTAGGACAGTACACCCATTATGCTTATTGGATAGTCTTCTTCCAAACCATAGGCTGGTGCCGAACGGTAGGGAAGGAAGAAAACCATTTGGCCTAAGGGGTGTGCAGAAGGTAATGACTAAAGACATATAAAGGGATTTGGGGAGGTGGCAAAGAATTATACGGTTACAGTCATGAATCTGGAAGAGGCATTACTAGGAATAACGGGATACCCCATCGAAACATTTCAATGTTTCAGTTTCACTGTGTACTGTTAAAGGAAAACCGATTTCCCGATTGGATACTTACTCCAGGGTATGTATTTACCAGGTATGATTCTCACATCTGTATGGTTTTACAGATGATGAGTGGGAGTAAATTATTGGGAATTGGGTGATCATCCTCATTATATCGGGATTCGTTGTAATCGGTGATATTTGAAGAAGTCACCTGGGTTGTTTGCCGGACGGCAAATATTTGGTTTTGAATATCCGCTGTTATGCACCAATTTCAAATTGATATATCTGTACGTCTATTTTCATAGAGTGAGATATACCTTTTTGAAATTATGTCTATGACATTTACCTATATCAGTAGATGGTTAGGTAAGGAGCATTAAACAGCGGTGTAATTCTTCTTAACCATAAGTACAGTTTTCGACCTACGACACACAGTGATTGAGTTATCGAAACTCAAGGGACTTATACAGAGTATTGTATGTTGTCCAGGGTCCATCAGGACAGAGGGGTTGGTCCTCGTACTATATTCAGTTTACTTATGACTTCTCTAGTTTTTAGACAGGTGTTTCGTGGAAACACAGGGTCCGAATTTTGAGAAGTTATAGGTATTTGAATAAAGTAGAGAACCAAATATTGCAAGTATCGGGATTTTTCAAAGTGATCGGAGATGTAGATACTTGAGTATGGTATTCAGTTGATAGTAATGATTAAGAGAACTTGCTTCTCTTTCAGGTTACTCATAATTGGAAGTGTTCCTAAGTTGAGTAACGCTGATTGGCCTCCTTCCATTTAGTTGACATGCACTGGGGACAGCTGCATGATTTGAATCTGGTTCAATTAAATCAGTGCCTCTGTTTCTATATTGGATATAGAACATTTCATATCTTAACGATGTTAAGGTACGGGGAGTTGTCCGGTTTATGCTTAAAACCAGACTCTGGATAACTCAAGGCACGTTTCTGTAATGGCTGTTTGTAGGTTGACCCGGGCTATGACGAGGGTTGATTTTCTACCATCTGGTAGATCAATAGAAATATTGTTCTAGACTCGCCACAGTTTTTATTAAAAATGGATTTTTCAGAAAAACAGTAGTGGGAGTATGGTAGAACTGGAAGTGATTCCAGAACCACAAATGATTACTGAAGATTTGATAGGAACATAAAGATTCAATCGGATTGACATTCCATTGGCCACTCCGCAGATTCGGTGGGTAACTTCAGGCACCCGAGAGGTACTCCGGTAGCCTCAAGGACGGTGACAGGGAAGTTCTTGTTTACCCACAATTGCCATTGCTGTTGTTCCAGGTTACGAGACCCGGCGGGAGGATGAGTATAGCGTCGTTCTAAACTAGCTTTAGAAGTGTACGTATATATGACTCTGCCAGAGGGTTGTTGTAGTCAGTGGGAGCAGCGGAAGCATTGGTGGACAGGTAGCTTATGTCTATTTATAGACTAAAGCACATATAGCGGAGATAGATCATCAATTTCTGATGTGACAGTCATAGTTTTGACTTCATCAGAATAGGGGATGGATCTGTTGAGAAGGTAGTAGGGTGTAATGTCATGGTTTTTGGATGACATACACAGAGTAGGAAAAGAAACTCCTATACTACGATCGGTTATACTTTGGTCGTCACACAGTGTATTCTCCGCATGGGACTTGGACATTATATCAGACATACTGGTTACTAGATATATGGTTTTAGATCTAGATTTGGGTGGTTTCCTAATCTGGGTACTTAGACAGCATTCTAAGAGTATTTAGAATGGACGACTCCTAGCACGGTAGTGTACCTGCAGGTGATGGAGTCACCCTCTCTAAAGGTGTCTTACAGACTAAAGTGGAGAGGGATGTGCATGATTGGCAGATCACTTGCTCAGGCAATTGAGTCAATCATGAGATGTCAAGTACCACACCAGATGTTGTTCTTGCACTAGATGCAATAAGATGACATTGATCCAATCCTGGAGAAACAGTCGGAAGCAGTTTTAGAACATTAGTGGATGTTCTAGGGATATGATAACGACAGCCTCATTTGGGAGACAGTTATCATTCCGGGCTTCCAAGGTGACATGGACGACAAGGAGGTTATCAGAGTTATAGTTTTCCTTCTGACGAGGGGCAGTATTTTGGACAGGTGGTCCAAGGCAATACTGAGGGTGGCATGGCGCAGGATACTGATTAAGTTCAGTTGACGATACAGTCTAAGAAGTTTGGATTTGGAGTTCATTTATGAGCTAGGTCCCATCAGACATCCAGACATATTCTAAGACAGGTATTGCTCATTTCGGGAGATGGGTTTCTCCGCGAACTTGAAATATAGAGAGACATAGAAAGAAACATCAAGGCGGATCCACTCACTGAGGCTATTCCTCGAACGCAATAGTTTCGCAAACGGGTTTTGTGAGACTGAATAATAGAGGAGTTGGGTGTTCGGTATCACACGGGCTGTGAGTATGCGACATCGCAATAATTAGCCTTGAGTGCAAGTGGGAGATTGTTGGAGATAGTGCCCTCAGAGTCAATTATTGGATCACAGGCACGTGGTTGCAATGATTGATGGAGGACCTATCCCGGTAGGACAGTCTTACTCAAGATGATAGTATGCTATCTGGTTTATCTTTATCATCGTGTATTGCTTTAGGTGACCTGACAGGTCGCTATTACACATTGATAGAGCCCCTAGGATTCTTGCTTGACCACCAGCAGTATGAGGGCGATCATATACGTAAGAGCTGGCAGTCTATAAGCATATCCTTAAATGGTCCTTAGTCGTGGGAGTTTCGAGATAGGGCATCGATACTCCAGAGTAGACTAGTGTATACAGTCGAGACTCCGATGAGGGGCGGTGGCCGGTCTCACAAGCCACTGGTGTCAGTTGGTTCACCTAAGATGTATACAGGTGCTCATTGGGTTATGAGTACACCGGACAGGACTCGCCGGGAATATGCTAGTTGATCTTATACCAGACGTCAGATAGCAGTTCCCTGGTGACATGTGTACAGGTTAGTTCATTGACCTAGGGATTGTCATTTGTCTCGTGTGAGTTCCCACTGTACTTTGATTACTACCCTACCACGGCTCAAAGGAGTCGTGCAAACAGGTTTTAGTTGGGTACAGTCCCGAGCCACATGGAGGCAGTGAGCGTATCTTCAGGGGTTCGTCTCTTCCGGTATTGGGGGTGAGGTCGTGCTGTGTCTAGGAGAGCCGAAACATGAAAAGTCCTTGGCCAAGGCAGGAGATTTACTGGTAAGTATTCCAGTAGTATCTCAGGGTGTTCTGGGCTACACTCCGACATGACTTGTACCGCTTTTGGGGGTCTGACTTTTACCAACCCCCTAGGCCCGCCATGCGATGCTCATAGACGAACGGACCGGACTGTACGGATATTGTCACTGACAGGCTCAGTAGGGTGTCAGGATGAGTTCGCTCATCGACGTCCCTTTTGGTCAATACCTGGTAGCCCGTTACGTATTGGCTTATACCTCTGACGTGCTAGTGGTTAAATCCACAACCAAGGTATTGACGAGTCTTTAGAGTCCCCCACATTCAGTTACTCAGCTTTCGGGCGAAAAGCTGTAGAGGCCGTATGGAGATATGGCAAGGTCCGATCAGATACGTGCGGTATTGCACGGATCAGAATCGGACAGTTTGTACTATAGGCCGTATGGATATATGGCAGGGTTCGATCAGATACGTGCGGTATTGCACGGATCAGGATCGAACGGATATTACTGGCCGGCTTTGGTTTAAGCCGGATCCTAGTATAGTACAGTGTAGATTTTGTCTCATTGCATTTGTATTTCGGTCGGAATACAAATGCGGGTGTGTATGCACAGTATCGGGTTTTTCCTGTAACTTATTACAGGACCAGTTTTCTGGAGTTGCCAGTTTGCTTTCCGTTTCAGCCAATTTCCTTTGTATCGTTCATTAGCCGAAGATTGGTGGAGGAGGGCTTATTTGCATTTGTGCAAATAAGCAATTTGGAAGGGGGTCTTTGCATATTCTTGTGTCATGATGGTTGCACCATTCTTTGACCTTGACTTCTTCTTCCTTCATGATGGTTGTGGTGGAGTGTTGGTCTTTGTTTTGTTATCATGCTTGTTGATGATGGGAGATGGTTGTGGAGTGTGAATTTGATTTTGTCATCATTTTCTTTTCATGATTTCATTTTGACCTCTCTCTTGCATTATGTGCACATCTATCATATTGTGATCCATTCACAAGTTGCTCTCTCATTCTCACTCTTCTCTCACTCACCATGGCCGGCCAAGCATGGAGTGGGGCTGCCCATTTTTCCCATGTGGGGATTTTTGTATCTTTGGCTTTGTAAAAATCCCTACAACTCCATCTCCAAAAGCTTATCTCAATTCCTCCACCTAAGGCAACTCCGACAACCCCAAATGAGACACAAGCCTCTACACTACATTCTACAGCAAACCTTGGGCACGTCGACTAGCCAGCTTCGTGCTCGAGTTGCTCGGCATTGAGGTGGGAGCCCGTAAAAGATGTAGGCGATGTGGTGCACTTCCGGCGATGAGGTGGAGACAGGACATTCCGCGAGAGATCGGGACGATGACGAGAAGACCAGAGGACTCGGATCAGTCGGTATATCTCTATTCCCTATCTTGTAGTCAGCTAGGACTAGTTAATGGTTCGATCCGGGTATTAGTGCGCGGTGGTGCCGGTTCATGAAAAATTTAAGTTTATCACCGCTTCCGCATTTGGCCGTCGGATTGACGGCCGGGACGCCGCCGTGCACTTACATCTGGTTTGTCTTTATCATCGTGTACAAGCTTTAGGTGACATGTTCACTATTACACGTTGATAGAGCCCTTAGGATCCTACTTGACTACCAACAGTATGATGGCGATCATATACGTGAGAGTTGGGTAGTCCATAAGCACATCCTTAAAAGTGGTCCCTAGTCATGGGAGTTTCGAGACAGGGCATCGATACTCCGGAGTAGACTAGTGTATACAGTCGAGACCCCGACGAGGGGCGGTGGCTGGTCTCACAAGCCACTGGTGTCAGTTGGTTCACCTAAGATGTATACAGGTGCTCATTGGGTTATGAGTACACCGGACAGGACTCACTGGGAACATGCTAGTTGGTATTATACCTGACGTCGGATAGCAGTTCCCTGGTGACATGTGTACAGGTTAGTTTATCGATCTAAGGTCGTCATTTGTCTCGTGTGAGTTCCCACTGCGCTTTGATTACTACCCTACCACGGCTCAAAAGAGTCGTGCAAACAGGTTTTAGTTGGATACAGTCCCGAGCCACATGGAGGCAAGTGAGCGGATCGGCAGGGGATTCGTCTCTCCCGGTATCGGGGGTGAAATCGCGCTGTGTCTAAGAGAACCATTACATAAAGCCTTCGGCCGAGGCAGGAGATTTACTGATAGGTATTCTAGTAGTATCTCACGGTGTTCTGGGCTACACTCCAACACGACTTGTACCGCTTTTGGGGGTCTGACTTTTACCAACCACCTAGGCCCGCCATGCGATGCTCATAGACGTACGGACCGGACTGTACGGATATTGTCACTGACAGGCTCAGTAGGGTGTCAAGATGAGTTCGCTCATCGACCTCCCTTTTGGTCAATATCTGGTAGCCCGTTATGTACGGTTAGTACCTCTAATGTGCTAGTGGTTAAATCCACAGCCAATATATTGACGAGTCTTTAGAGTCCCCCACAGACTGTTTCTCAAGTTTCGGGCAAAACGTTGTAGAGGTCGTATGATATATGGCAGGGTTCGATCATATACGTGCGGTATTGTACGGATCATGATCGGACGGATCATACTAGTGTGCTTTGGTTTAAGCCGGATCCTAGTATTAGATTTGTTGGATTACTTTAGTCTCATCGCATTCGCATTCAGTCGGAATGCGGGTGCAGGTATATATATACAGGTGAGGGGTATCTTTGTGATCCGTCACGAGTTTACTTTAGATATTACCGGATTTTTCTTTGTTGGACCAAACATTTGGATTAATGTTTGGATGGTGGAAATAATGAACTAGAATTCATCATGAAATGCATTAAATGTGATATGGACATATATGATGACTCATGATATCATTTCTTGTTCAAATGTCACCTTTTGTGATGGATTTGTAAGTTGAAATGAGAGGGAGAGAGAGAGAGGGGCTGCCATATGATAAGTTTTGGTATTGTATTTTTGATGCAAGCTCTCTCACTCTCATTTGATTAAAAAAATAAAAGAAAAAGAAAAGAAAAAGAAACCTCTTCTTCTTCTTCCTCCAGCTCATTATCCCCATCAATGGCAACACCTCTAACCTCCATCCATCTCATGGATGCAAGAGACAAAGTGATCATAAACATTCTCTACAACACCTTGGACACGTCGGCTAGCACACTTCGTGCCCGAGTTGCTTCGGATGAACCGGGAGCCCGTAAAAAGAATCGATGATGTGGTGCCCTTTCCGACGAGGAGATCGAGACCGGAGATGCTGCGCGAGGAGCTTGGGATGGTGGCCAAAGACCGAAGGACACGGATCGATCGGTATAGCTTTTCTATCCCATCTCTAGATAGCTAGTTGTAGGTTAATGGTTCGATCCGGGTTTTAATCATACGATAGCGCCGGTTTCTAGTTCAGAAAAATTTTCATTTCCGCATTTTGGCCTCGGAAAGTTGGCCGGGGCGCTACCGTAGTCTTACATTTTTTAGGGCATGGGCCGGTCTTTGCCTTGGGGTGTTTGAATGGGGTGGTTTTTTTTAATAAAGTGGGGAAATTTAAATTAAAGTGGGGGTTGTAAAATTATCTAAAACGCTCTCACTCAAAATTATACATTCATATACCCCTAATCCAAAACTCTATAAATATCTTTCTACACTTCTCATTTTTCTCACAATTCACAACAACAAAATTTCCAATCTCCCAATCAAACTCTTTAATTTCCGAGAAGTTTACTGTTAAAATTGGAATCACGCAATCTTCATTTCCGCTGTCTCAATCTTCACTTCAGTTCCACTGATTTGATTCTACTATTTGGAATCAGGTTTTTTTTGTATTGATTATATATTTTTCTCGTATATTTTTTATTAACTCTCTTTCTCTCTTACTAATATTTTTAATTAAGAATGTCAGGTTCATCTTCACAAGGTAATAGAAGTGCTTCATCTTCACAGAAATATTTATTTCAAATTAATATGGATTCACAAGAAAGTCAGAGATTAAATAATATGCTACAAACTAATTTTGATTCTTATTCTCCTAACTATGAATTTTCTAATTATGAGATCCCTGCTATGTCACAAAGTCATGTCACTGAAAAAGTTCCTGATCTTACCGTTCCTGAAACAAGAGCTTCTGCCCCTAAAGATAAAAAAACTAAAACTTCTAATATTTGGAAATATTTTATAGTATAAACAGTTACAGATAAAGGCGAGCGGGCAATTTGTACTCATTGCCAAACATATTTTACTTATGCCACTTCAGGTGAAACTACCCATCTAAAAAGATATTTAATCAAACACGAAAAAATAGATTATCGGCAGACGACTCTAAGTATGTCGCCTAACTCTTTAACTAGTTTTTATTATTCGCAAGATACTAATAGAATAGAACTTGCAAGATATATTATACATGCTGAACAATCATTTGGTTTTGCAGAAAACGAAAAATTTGATAAATTGGTAAAAAAAATGCATATAATCCAGCATTTCAAAGAATACACAGAACAACACTTAGAAGTGATGTTTTACAAAAATTTCATAATGGTAAAGCCAATTTGATTGATATTTTTGCAAATTTTAAAAGTAAAATTGCATTAACTTTTAATTTTTGGACTATAAAATGGGGCATGAGTTGTATTTGTGTTACTGCACATTTCATTGATAATGATTGGTTTTTACATAAAACATTTATTGGTTTTTCAAAAATAGGGCATCTAGATGGTGGAAATAATATAAGCACTTGTATTTTGACTACTGTACGTGAATATAATATTCAAAATAAAATATTTTCAATTGGTGTTGATAATGCTACTTATAATAATTCTGCTGTAGAAATTTTTAAAAAATAATTTAAATTCTATTTTGAATGAAGAATTATTTCATCATAGATGTGCATGTCATGTTTTAAATTTAATTGTGCATGATGGTCTTAATATAATTGATCCTCATTTAGCGAAATTTAAATATGCAATGATATTTATTGAAATCTCTGGATCCTGAAAACAAATTTTAAAGCAAACCTGTACCCAGTTAAATTTAAAATTTAGATCTTTCATATTCAACATTCCAACTAGGTGGGATTTCACTTATGAGATATTGAAATGTGTTTTAAAATATCGGGAGGCTGTTACTTTAGTTTTTGAGTAACAAATACCCAATAATAATTTAGAGAATTATGATTGGTTTGTTTGTGAATATGTTTTGAGATTTTTAGAAATATTTTACAATGCAATTAAATATTTATCTGGTGTTTATTATCCTACTATTTGTTTAGCAGTAGAACAGTTATTTTATATTAGTAAAATTATTAATGAACATGTAATTGATCCCGAAAGTGTATTTGCTGAAATGTTACATAGCATGCTTACAAAATTTAATAAATATTAGCGAAAAGTTTCTGCATTGTTTTGTTTAGCTTCTGTTTTTTATCCTAAACTTAAAAAAGATAATTTATTTTTTCTTATTAGATGGATAACATGAAAATGTAGGTACTGATATAGTAGATGATAAAAATGTTTTAGATTCTTATTTACATGATGTGTATACCATATATGATACATGGTACGGTTAAAACAGAATTTCTTCTTTATTTTCCTCTTCACAGCAAACTTCTAAAAAAAAAATATTTCAGTTTTGCAGTAGAAAAAACAAAAAAACAACTGTTTCTACTTTTTCTACTTATAATGAGCTTACAATGTATTTGCAAACTGATTTTAGTAATTTTCTCACCGCGGATCAAATAAATAATCTTGATATTTTGGTTTGGTAAAACACATGGACACTTGTATCCTGTGCTTTCTGCCATGGTTTATGATTTACTAACAATTCCGGCACCCACAGTAACTTCGGAGTCTGCTTTTAATGCAGGTAATAAGTTTCTGAGAAACAAGAAAGTAAGACTATCGGAAAACGCATCGGAAATCGCAGTGTGCCAAAAATATTGATTCGATACATAAATTAAACAACAACACGTTAAAAGTATTGAAAACTTCGACTCCGATGAAGAGTAAAAATCGATAGGAGCTCGCTAGTTATTTTTTTTTTTGAATTGTATTTTTAATTTTTTTAGCAATTGTATGTGGGGTAAAGTTTGCTAACTTATGTCCCTCACTCAAAAAAAATTTTAATCAATAAAATATCTGCCTGTCCCGGGATCTATACGAAGTTCAGGTTAAAAAAAATTCCAAAAAAAATCAATAAAGTAAAATTTTTACTTTAAATATTTTTAAATTTTTTTTTTTAAACGGACCGGTCCGACTGTCCGAGCCTGGCTCGATCCAAGCCGGACCACTGGAGCTTCGGGCTGGGCCTCAACCCGGCTCGAAGCTCGGTCAATTTGGAACCGGCCGATAGACACCTTGGAATATACCAAAAGATGGTAGGTAACCCGCTTGGACCATTTTGCAACCGTGTTCAATAAGAAGACCCCATCCCCCATCCTTCCATCACAAGATCCTCAAAACACACAAAATTCAAGAAAGAAAGAAATCATGAAGAGAGCAGAAGAAGAAGAGCCTCCTCCTCCTTCTCCTCCTCATCTCTACGGCGACATCCTCGACGCCGTCGTCTCGCACGTGCCGACTCTCGACCTCCTCCCCGCCTCCCGCGTCTCCTCCACGTGGCACCTCGCCGTCGCCTCCTCCCTCCTCCGCCGTCCCCGCCTCAAGCCCCTCCTCCTCCTCCTCCTCCACCGCAATGCCACTGCCTCCCTCGCCTACGACCCCCACTCCCGCTCGTGGGCCCGCCTCGCCCCCGGCCTCCTCCCCCTCGCCGCCACGTGGCGCTCCCTCCCGCCTCCACGCGTCGCCCGCACCGACCCGGTCGTCGCCCGGGTTGGCCCCCATCTCGTCCTCGCCGGAGGCACGTGCCCCTTCGAGGACCTCACGCGCGCCGTCGAGGTCCTCGACCCGTCCGACCCCTCGAAAGGATGGCGGCTCGCCGACCAGCTCCCGGAGGAGCTCGCCCAGTCGTCCTCCGCCACGTGGCTCTCCGCCGCCACGTCGGACGGCAGGCTCCACGTCATGGACAAGGACTCCGGCGTCTTCGCCTCCTTCGACCCGGAGACAGGCAAGTGGGCCCGCGCCTGCCGCCTCAAACCCGACCCGTCAACCCGCGTCTCCGCCATCGGGTCCTCCAACGGGCGTTTGATCCTCGTCGGGCTGTCGGGCGAGGACCCGGATCCGATGAGGATCAGAATGTGGGAGGTGGGTCTGGGTTCGGATCCGACACGGTTTAAGGAAATGGGGAGCATGCCCGAGGAATTTGTAAAGGTGTTAACGGGTACGGGTTTCGGATTGAGCAGTATTGGGTTCAAGTTGGCGGGGGATTTCGGGTACTTTTATAACCCAGGGGGGTTTAGTGAAGGAGGGGTGTTTTGGGAGATTGTAGGAGGGAAATGGGAGAGGGTGGGACCGCCCAGAGAGGTCGAGGAGGATCCAACGGCTAAGATTGTGTTTGGTTGTGAGAGAGTTGGCTTCGGGGATTTATAACTGAGGTCTCTGCTGTTATGAATTAACAGCATTGGTACTATTACACGAAATGAACACTACATGTTGTGGAAAAATAGAGGGTGTTATAGGTGAATATGGTTTTTAATTTGTGAGCAAGGGCTTATATTTTCCGATTTTCCGAGCACGGAAAATCAAAGCAGATCTTCTCGTCCCGAAAAAAATCTTCTAGTCCCGGATAAAAAACGTAGAAAAAAATCTTCTGGTCACGGAAAATCAAACTTTAAATCATATTTTGTTGCTTGAGTTCGAATAGTTTGATCTTGTGGCTTTGATGATTTGATCTACACATGCATTTATAATTTGTATCAATGTACATTTATATTTGATAGCCAGATTTTGCGGTTGAATTTGAAGTTTAACAAATTGATATTGATAGAGGAATATGGATGATTAATAGGTTAAGCATGATTATCATCTTTAAATGTAGAGGAAAATTAGACAAAAGAAAATATTCCTTAATTTTTACACAGCAGACTTCCCATAACTTCTGTTAGACGAATAAGATAGTTAAAAATAACCACCTCTGCTTACGACCACGTGCACCGCACATGCCCAAAACTAGTTATTATAATATGTATGGAAATATTACAGAGAATGCATGTCTCTATTAGTGTATAGTCTATATCCAGTATACGACAACGTCAGTAACTTACAAAAAAACAGGCATTTATGTATTAGTCATGTACATTGGATCATGAAAGCTAAAGAGATTAGATTAATGAGCTACAAACATGCTTGAAAGACATCCAAATGTTGACGGTCTGTTTCTTCCTTATCGTCATGTTTGGATGTATTGCATTGAGCATACCCAACAATATGATACCGGAGAGGCACAAGGATAAAAACGGGCATGCAAATAGAGCAATATATTATTTTTCTAACTTTACTTTAAATAGAATAAATAATAAATAAGATTATAATAATATTATTTTTGGATAAAGTCAATGTACACATCAGAATTGATGGGGTTTGTTGAGACCTTGATTTCATTTTCCAATGTTTGCTGACCAACCGACCCAATCAATGGATATATATGTGAGCTTGATAGGGGAACGAATAGTCAATAATATCCGACTTAAAGTTGTGTGGTGCTTATCATATATATACCTAATAATTGAATGATTTGCCCATTTCAAACGTTATCACTGTTGGATGCTAACCTAGCTGAGCTGGCTGCTCAAAGCTTTTAAGGCTTGCATTTGAGTCTTAAAAAACGGTCAACTTTGGGATAGCCTAGTTTGGCAACCAGGTCTCCCAAACCGTCCCGTTCATTTAAATTAAAACGAAACCAGGGCTTCGATGGTGCAAACAGTTGAAATTAGGGTCTCACAATGTTTCGGGTTGTTCAGCAACACAGGTTGTTTAGATTACATTTATTAAAGAACGAACTACAAGAAACTGTAGCCTAATTCGACGGGAGACCAAATTCAACAGGAGACTCCCGTCGAATTAGTATGGATATATTTGAAATTTTGTTGACTTTGGTCAACATCTAATTCGACGAGAGTCTTACGTCGAATTAGATCTTGACCGAAGTCAATAACCCTGGCCCACTTCAGTCCCTCCCCCCCCCTCCCCTCCCCTCCCCCAAAAAATATTAACCCCCCCTCCCTCGGAAAATTTTTCATCGGATATGAAAAAATCCCCCCTCAATCCCCTCTCCTCCTTGTCGCCGCCGCCGCCGCGTGGTCCTCGTCGATCTCCTAGTCGTCGCCGCCGCCTCTTCCTCACCATTCCCTTTCTTTTGCTACCTTTTGGATCGCCACCGTCTCATCATCGCTGTCGTCCCTCCCTCTTCCTTGACAACCTCCTCGCGTCCTCCTCATAGTCACCGAGGTCCCCACCTTCATCTTCACCGATCCCCTCCTCCTCCTCATTCCCGAGTCATATCCATCTTCCTTCAATGAGCTCTTCTGTAAGTCTGTAACGATTCTAAAATTTTTATACAATTTTATTGATCCAATATTAATAAAAGAGTGTATTTCTGTTCTGATTTCGAGTTACAAGTTATTATTGATAACTTATGTATAAGAAACAATTTGTAACTCACTGGTTAAGGCTCTACACTATTGTCCCATAGCCCACGTATTTGAATCTTATCAGCCCCAATTATTTCTAATATTTTTTCTTTTCGACGTTTTGAAAGCCCAAAAGGTTGCACGAGCTTCACACGGGTTTACGAAACATTGCAACTGAAACAAACTATTAAAATAGGACCCTAAACCAAACCCAAACCACTGGCACGAATTTCAAGGCAACTGCCTCTGCTCTGGCCGCCGCCAAGCCGCAAGTAGCGACCCCTTGCTTAGTTCGAGCTCGTCTTTTGCACGGGCGTCTCTTTAACTTCTCTCAACTCTGTTTAATATCCCGAAACTCCTAAATCAATACAGAAACCCCGAGTCTCTTGAAATACCCTTTTACTCACTTTTAATTCCATTTTAATTTTATTTTTAATGCACCCTACATCATTCCTCTCCTATAAATATCCTACTCATTTCTAACCTTCTTCCTTATGCATTTTACCCTCAAACTTTACTCACTAAAATTCCTAAGGCATCTAGTTCACTCAAGGAATCGATCCCACCTTTACCTCGCGCCGTTTTCCCCTCAAGATCGTTTCCGTTAAGCTCGGTCTCATTCTTCTTTTTCCTCTTACCTACGCTACATTACAAGTTGCCGAGAGGAAGCAGGAAGTTCAAGTTCGCCATCTTTCGTCATCGTCGGTCTCAGTTCTTCAAACTGAGATCTCTACTATTCATTTCTCGCTTGTATGCGTATGAGCAAAATCTTAAGTCCTCTTCTACTCCTTCATTTCTATTCCGACCTTCTCTTGTTGAATCTTCTCATTTGCAATGTCTCATTCTTTCTCACTTGTACCTACGCTAAGTCCCCGATTCATTCAAATCCATACCTAGTTACTAATGCAAAAATTGTAATATATATATATATATATATATATATATATATATATATATATTATATATATATATATATATATTATATATATAATGTCGCTTGTGTTCATCGTCAAGACTATAATAATTTGTTTTCCTATATCTAATGACCAAACTTTTGTGTCTTGGATAACAATTTATACCATAATCATGTTGTCCATTTATATTAGATGATTCATTATTTAAAAGTCTAGAAGGCTTCATAATATTGTCACAATAGTTGAAAGAAAACAATATAGCAAATAAAACCCGTATTTATATAATGCCTTATGGTAGTTTATTGTTTTGAGATTGTATATCATTCACGGGATAACGACCTACCTTACACGCACACTTTTGAATCATAGCAAGATCATATACTTGTAGCGTTGTTTTAAATCAATTTTCAAGAAAATACTCTCGCTTTCTAAAACTACTTTTTATAAATTTCTATTTGAAAACCTTTGCAATTACGGCTCTACAACTCTTGTTAGGAGACCTATTTATGAATGGTGTGGATTATCATACGTCCTTGGGATAGTAGAGCGAGATACAGAACTTCTCACGAAAAATTTGGTCTCGAAAGGAATAAAATACGACTTTAATGAAATACGACTTTTAAAATAAATTAATTCGTCGGAAAATTATATAATTCATGAATTCGTATTTTCAAAGAAAACAATTTGTGAAAATTATATTTTTAAATGAAAGATTAAAGTTGTAAATAAAAATACCATAGTTTCCAAAAGTTGTAGTTTTCGTTAAAATATCATAAACTTTAAATGTTAGATCTTTACACTAAAATACCACAAAATATAAAATACGTTTTCATACAAAAATCTTTACTTTTTAAACAATATATTTTTATTAAAAACTTATTCGATACTTTAGGACGAATTAGATACTTTAGGACGAATTAAAAACTCTCGAGAATTTTTAAATGACATTTTTCCTAAAATACCCTAAAAATCAAAATACTAGTCTTGTTTAGCTTGCAGATTAGTTTGAGTGGCATTTTCTCTCGTCAGTTGTCTCGGGATTGCCGGAGATAATGATGCACCACTTACCTCTAATTAAATATTGATCATAATTTTAAGATGGAAATTATCAAATGACAATCATCTTTGGAAAAGAAACAAATCCTGCCATCCATGTGCAGCGGTTATCGATATTTTCCAAACTCAAGAATTTCTCAAGTTAAATCTACTGATAAGATATGGCTAGAACTTAAATACAAACTCGAACTCAAATACAAAACTCAAACTCAAACTCAAACTTAAACTTAAACACGAACTTGACTTAAAGCTACACTTGAACTTGATCTTAACTTGAATTTGATTTGAACCTGAACTATATGCAACTTGACATGAATATACGAATCCAATATGAATGCCTGAACCCAATATTTACTCTTGAACCGACTTGAGTAGAACCATGAATACAACTTGACATGAATATATGAACACTTGACACGAATACTTGATTTTGATATGAACTCAATTTTGCAATTTGACTTATTCATGGATTCGAGCAAAACCGATAATTTTAACTGTAATCTAAAATATGTGGGGTGTTGGGATAGTTTAACTATGAATCTGAAGGAATCTCATCAGTCACGTACTTATATCATGAAATCACGAATTCATGAATTTACGATTAAGGGCCCGTAGTTCCTTATCCCTGGATTACAGTCTATTGGGTTCGAGAACACTTCTGAGATTGATTGACATTTACACTTAAACCCACATTAATTAGATTACCTTTTAGTGACCTCTGTAGGACGCATTGACAATACACTTCATGATCACGATACATTCATTACACGGCCACACTATACTTGTTTGCTATGATCATGTTATAATTGTTCCTTTAACATTGCCATGTTATAATTGTTTCATTCCATTTATATTATATCATATTACACCTTACATTTCATTTATATACATCACCCATCCTTTTTTGGGACTTACCGAGCGAAACTTCGCAGACGGGCATTCCATCCATTTTTCTTTCTTTCTTGGAATGTTCGTCAGATTATCTAGAGACTAAGGAGGTGGAACCGACTTCAGAGGACTACTCGCAGTTTGAAGTCGAGGCCGACCACTAGCCCTTCAACAGATATTTCTTTTCATTCCAGTATACCACTGTTTAATCATTTTCATTGCACTTTTCTTTTAAGTTATCTTATATCAGTGTAAACTTTGTAAAGTTAGGAATATAAATATATAAAGTGTTGGATTTGATTACCACTTGTCTATTCTTGTCAATATTATACTGCTTACTTTATGCTTAGCATATTTGTTACGAGAAAAGACCCTCTCGGAATAAATACGTCATGGGCCTCGTCACATTTCAAGCTCCCGCCTTTTGGGAAGCGGGGCGTGACATCTTCCTCGTCCACCGGATCTACTTCGATGTGAAATCGGTGACGAATAAGGGGAATTAATTTTACTAAATTAAAATTTCAAAGTTTATTTGTTACGTAATTTTAGTTAATTTCATTATATTAGAAGATTTGTGTAGAAATGTTAAGAAAAAGTAATTGGAAAATTTTGTGTGATTGTAGAGTTGATATCGGCGTGTTTGCTCGCTCTTTCCTCACACTCGATATACGTCTGTATCCAGTATACCGTCCTACACCCTTTAATTCTTAACTATATAATAAACCTAGATTAAGTTACCAATTAAAAATTAGTTAAACCGAAAACCATATAGCCCTTGTCTAGATAGTTAATAGCCAATTGACCATTTAACTATAATCTAGATACCAAGATTAGTTGTCCTACAACCCCAGTTACACAAGCTGAAGATATTTCTTTTGAATTCGACAACAACAGTTTATCATGAACGGACATAGAACATGAAATAATCTATGATTTACCATCGGCGGTTGTAGAAGAAGAAGTCTAATATATGATTTAAATTATTTGTATTTAATTCCATTCTTGTATGAGCCATTTTGATGTAATCTTGATATATTGTTGCTATTGTATAATGTTCTTTTCAGTATTATCGCTCTGTTAATTATCCTAATTTAAGTAATGTGAAATTTATATTTTATCAGTGAAAACGTCGCGCAAGACCAGTAGGACCCCGACGCATAGTGATGTTGGGGTCAAAAATTACACCCCGGTTGACCAAGTCAAAGTCAGTCAACCCCCAACCAAGCGGGCCCAAGCACAAGAGAAGGGAACCCAAGCCGAAGTCAAGACCAAGTATGGAAGGGGCCGGCTCTATGCCAAGAATGAAGTAATAAATTAGTTCAATACAATTTTTAGAAATAAATGTATAAAAATGGGCAGAAAGCCAAAATTTTGTAAACTCCATGGATTATATGCAAAAACAAATGAGCATATGAGGTATAGGGTGACACAAGTGCCATTTGGCAAAACTCAAGCGGTTATATATAAAGTGTGTAGCTTATAAAGACAAACATGATGAAAAAATCAACAAAGGTTTCATTCTCTCTAAAAAAAATTAGGGTTTTGTGCCTCCTTCCTCTTTCTCAAGGTTTTAAATCTTTTTCCTTTTTCTTGAGCTAAATCAAGAGTTTAACTCTTTTTTTTTTAAAAAGAAATAGTTTTTCACCATAAAACCTATGAAAGGTAGCTCAGATCTCCCATCAAATCCCTAAAAGGGAAGATTTTTTTTTAAGTCTCACCTCTTTCTCTAAAATCCAACCAACCGAGAAGAAGAAGAAGAAGACCCATCTCCAAAAATCTTATTTTGGGAAGACCCAAGGCTCAAGAGATGATTCAAGGTTCAAGGGAGAAGAAAAGGGTCCCCTTTGATCATCTCTGAAGATTTTTAGGAGTTCAACTCCATTTATCAAAATCTTTTGGAGTTTAACTCTATAATTTTCGGGAGTTTAACTCCATAAAGATAAAAATCCTCCATTTTTCTGGAAGTTTTCAAAATCCTTCGGGAGTTTAACTCTCGATCCCGAGGTTAAGCCCTCTTTTTCTGCAGGCGCTCAGCGCCTAGGTGCCGGGTGCGTGAGGCTCTGGCGCTCAGTGGCTACGCATCTTGCACATGAAGCGCTGGCTCCCAGGGCCCACACACCTTGCATGTGGCCCACGGACACGTGAGGCGCTGGCGCCCAGCACCCACGCGTCCTTAGGACGCTACTCACCCATCTTTTTTTTGTTTTTCCATACACTTCCCACTAAAAATACCTCTCTCGTTAGAAAAAAATTTCTAAGGGGGCGTTGCCCCGCACCTCGCAAGAGAGCTGCTAGCCCTCTTGACCCCCAGCCCGCTTTCTGGGTAGCGAGACCCCCGTAAACTCTGTGAGGCCCTCGATATATCCAAAACACTTTAAAACATAACACATGTACACTGCACATTGAGTTCGCATGACCATTTTGACCCGTCAATCAGAAGTTCTCTCGCTCCAAAAGCGAGGGGTAATTAACGGCAGCTTAGTCCGCGACTGCCGGAGATTCGGATCTCCGCAATCAATAAATCCCGACCTACCTTAGACAGCGCGCGCATTCCCATCTCAATAGGGTGATGAAAAATACCCTACAGGTGGATCTCCGACTGATCAGACACTGAATATCAACGGTTTTTCACATCGATCTACTACCGCTGACATTCCTGATCCCCCTCCCGTTGACGATTTATTTAGTGGCATGTGCACACGCAAGAGGCTTTGTGTTTGTATGCTGCAGAAGGAATCCCAATGCCTCCGGTAAGTTCGATAACCCTAACTTATATATTAACTGGATTTTAAGCTTAATTATATATAAATATACCATACTAAATAAGGTATTTTACACTTTTAATCGCAATGCCTTCACCCCGATGATGATGAGATTCCTATCTCGTGATCGACCATCTCTTGATTAGTATATCTAAACTTGTGGTTTTATATATACTTATAGTATTAAACTTATAATATTATCTGACATGTATTATTTATGACTGTCGTGTAGTAGAATTTTGTTAGAATGTGTTATCTAGACATTTTATATGTTATGATATATTCGAGTTATAAATTAAGATTTCGAGTTATGTTATGATATTTTCAAGTGCATGTATCTCCCGTTGAATTGATTGTCAATTGATTTAAAATTGGATTGGATTGGATTGGATTTGAAATGGTGGATTGGAATTGAAATTGAAATTGGATCGGCTTTGAATTGTATTTGGGTGGACTGGAATTTTCATGCCCCGCTTCCCAATATACGGAGAAGGGACGTGGTGAGGCCGCTACGTATTTACTCAGAAGTAAATACGCTAAGCGTATCTAAACAATATAAAGTAAAGTATACAAGAGACTAGATGTAATACACAACAACTTTATTTATTAAACATTATTTTTACAATACAACTGAAATGAAAATATATGGAATGAAAGCAATGGCTAAATAATGGCATAACAGAAATGAAAATGAAATGTACAAGTAAACTAGAGTTCCAGATCAAAGGCTAGCTGATCCAAGTCCTCGCTGGTGGGCTCTGTCTCAAGAAGGTCCGATCCACCTGACAACATTCCAAAGAAAAAAGAAAGGAATGTCGTCAGCGAACAATCGCTCGGTAAGTCCCAAAAGTAAGTAGAGGGAGAATAGAAAGAAAGATAATGTAACTTTTAAAGTTGTATTATATTGTTAACGCTGTTGTTTGTAGCTTGGTACAGAAAATGCCAGTGTATACGAGAGGAGTCCCACTATTCCGGAGACTAAGGTATACGGAGCACAAGGAACCATTCAGCCACAATACAACGGCAATGGAGATTCAGATTAGGTGTATTATGGTTACAGTCTCGTGCCACTTTGAACACCTTCCGTACCAATCTATCTCTTATAAACCCCGCGATATCTGGATTGTATTGTTTGTATTGTATTATCTTGTATTGTAAATTTTATATGGATGACTTGCCGAAACCATGATATCAGTAATGGAATAGATATAAATGGAGAGTCATGTAGACAGAGTATATACATGGTTCGGTATAGATTGATATAAATTGAATAGACGGATTCATGAATTCATGTTGTATTATAGTTTATACTTGAATCGTATTCAAGTCAGATTGATTAGATTGAGACTCGGTCTGAGTCAGACACTTTTAAAAGAAATTGAAGTCCTGAATTGTTTTGATGTTATCGGTAACTGCTGCACATGGACGGCAGGATTTGTGTCTTTTTCCAAGACAATTACCGTATTGATAACACCGTTTGTTAGATTGTCTGCCTTAAATAGACAAGCACCCATATCTCCGGCTCCCTGAGGTTCAAGAGACTGGTCCCGCTTAAACCTATGTTTACTAGGATCCTTATTGTAATTTAGTATAACTTGAGGGGGTTTTATGTAAAAATAGTTTTGGCATAATTTCAAAATACTCCTCAAGCATTTAATTATCGTTTTTAGGATTTTCATAGATGTATATTTTATAGATGTGAAATTTCTAATGAGTAGAACCTAATTTCATAGTATATGGTAGTTTATTGAAAGATTGTAATTGTGTTGTATTTGGATGGTATTTTCATGTAATAGTGATTCCTTTAATTTAGAAAACTTGGAATATTTATATAATTAAAATAGATATTTTTATAATAGATTTATATATATTTAATGAAAATAATTTATTTATTTTCTTGCAGAAATCTCATATTCTAAAGAAAAATGTATAAAAATTCCATCGAGATCGAATGCTCCTTGCGGAGGTCTGCATCTCTCTCTACTAAACCCGAGGATGCGCGATAATTCGCACCATCCCGAACGGGGTCTCCAAAATGGGTTGTAGAGGCGCAATTGCATGGAAATATTTAATACATCTTTTTATAGAAAACGGTTTTGTAAGTTTATGGTATTTATTTGTAAAATCGTATTTTCCCGTATTCTATTGTCCCAAATTTCATCGTGCTATGATAGATATGTGTGTTGTGATGAGATGTGTCATTATCTCGTGAGTTATCTAAAGGTATAGCAAAGAACATGTTAATCATGTCGAAATTGTAAAGTATGTGGTATTTTTCTGTAAAAGTGCGATAAAAGACACAAAAATAATTCTTTTGAGGTGAAACTTGTTTTAATAGGTTTATTAATGTTTTCTAAACAATATATGAGAGTATGGTATTTTCTTGATTAAGAAAAGTATAGTTTTTAAGGAAAAACCGAATCGGAAGTCGGATTAACTCCGCTTCCGTCGGGTTTTGGAATTGTAAATTTTCAAAGAAGAAGAAGATAGGGGGAGATGGGACTTACTGGCTTTTGAACTAGAGGGGAGAGAGAGGGAACTACGGTAGGCGTCGGTGCGTCGTTTCGTCGCCGGGAATCTCCTCGGAAGTTCGTCGGAGTTTCGTCCTTCGCTAACTCTACTTGTACACTAAAAGACTTGGGAATCTGGTATAGTTTTTGTAATAGAATTCTGAGTGAGAGGGGGTGTAAAATGGAGTGAGTATTTATAGGGAAAACTAGGGTTTAGAGATGATGAAAAATGTATTAAAATTTGCATTAAAATGGGATTTAAAAGGGTTTTATTATTCTCTATAAATGTGTAGAGAAAATAAATAATACTGGAGTTAAGGGGGTAGTCCAAGGGTCTACGATTTTCAAAAAAATTTAGGTTTGGACTTGGTTGGACCGGCGGCGCCGGCCCATGGGGATTCTCGCCGGTCGGATCATTGAGGTAGGGGCTTAGATTGAGGCCAAGTATCCCTGTCGGTCTGAATACTAATTTGCACCTGTTTGTTTTAAGTATGACTCTTCATTTTACGTGCAGTGCACGCGCAAACTCTTGGGCTTCATTTACGTGCAGTGCACGTGCAAACTCTTGACTCTTCATTTTACGTGCAGTGTACGTGCAAACTAGGGTTTAGAGATGATGAAAAATGTATTAAAATTTGCATTAAAATATGATTTAAAGGGGTTTTATTATTCTCTATAAATGTTTAGAGAAAATAAACAATACTGGAGTTAAGGGGGTAGTCCAAGGGTCTAGGGTTTTAAAAAATAATTAGGTTTGGACTTGGTTGGACCGGCGGCGCCGGCCCATGGGGGATTCTCGCCGGTCGGATCATTGAGGTGGGGGCTTGGATTGGGGCCAAGTGTCCCCGTCGGTCTGAATACTAATTTGCACCTGTTTGTTTTAAGTATGACTCTTCATTTTACGTGCAGTGCACGTGCAAACTCTTGGGCTTCTAAAAGATTAAAATAAAAATATAATTTGACTAATGGAATTTAAACTCTGGTGCTATATCTCAGTAGTGTAAAGCCTTACCAATGAGCTACAAGCCCCTTCTTACTATTCTAAAGCAAAATAAATTCTTATAGCATTTACAGGATTGCAAGTATCCCAATTATACATTAACTTTAAATGGATTTTCTGTATATTGAAATTGGAGTTGTTATGGGAATTGAAATTGAAAATGGATTAATATTGGAAATATGGATTGGATTGGATTGAAATTGTTGGAAATATGGATTGGATTGGATTGAAATTGTGTAATTGTAATATGGAATTCCAAAGGCTTTGTTCTGGATGTTTTTTTGCCTGTCACCAAATTTGATGGGAAATTCCTGTCAAATTTGTGTCTATTTCGATGCGAAATGCGCGTCGAAATAGGGTTATCTAGGGCGACGGATATTTCCCGTCTAAATAGATCTTTTGCGTTGAATTTAAACGCGACACGGGTCTTTGGTCGATGATAATAAGCTCACGTCAAGCTAAACCTAATTCCACATGATTTTCCCGTGGAAATAGGGTTCATTTTCCTGTAGTGCCGATAGAGAGAGAATAATAAAAAACTTGTGAAACTCTACAACTTTTAGAGTATAGAAAAATAGGTAAAGTAGCCACAGTTTTAAATTTTAGAGCTCGGCATCCAAGCTCAGCAATTCAGATTTCAAAAACAGTGTTGTTAGTTTCGTACGAAATACGAAACGTATCTTACGAAACGTTACAAAACGGGGAAAATTCGATACGTGTCGTAAGTCTGTATCGGCATACTAATTTATCCGTCGATACATATTTTGTATTGTACGGAACGAAATGATACAATACGAAACACACGATACACTATTCACCAAGTAAAATGCATAGCGGTTAGATATTCATGTTTAAATCCCGCTTGATTATATCAAATTATTAATCAAGATGGGCTATTTAACAATTAAAGTGCATATTGACAAGGAAGAAGAGTTCGCTGAGAGTGATGGAGCATGAAGTTATTGTTGTTCCTCTTGGTAAATAATGGAACCAAAGTTAAATCAACTTGTAAAATATATAACAAATATTTACATATTGAAATACAGCAAAATTTAATAGAAATTAAGTTCGGTGAAGTCGTCGGTTGAAACACGGGTGTCTCGCTTTGTTTAAGGCAATTCGTGCCATCGCAGTGAGAAGTTAATGGTTCACCATCGATGCAGTGGATCTCGACACGTTGCCCCCAGAATACAACAGCCAACGTCAACACTGTTTCGCTCTCCATTCCTGCATAGAGTAAAGAGCAAAAACCCTGCACACACCTTTTCTTTACCCGCATGGAAACTATATTTTATGCATGAAATAAAATAAAAGTTGTATATATCCCCCAAATATTGAGTGTACACATATATATAGGTCATGGCAATGTAACAAAACATTTATGGTTTAATTGTCAAATAAAATCAATTAAACGCATGATTTCATTGACCAATTCAACCAAATGCATGCATGTTCAATTTAACGAGCATAAAGGCCGTATGCTAATGCATTAAACCCAAATGTGAGTTACTCGCCATAAACATAATTAATGCTCAATAAATATACAAGGTAATGACCAAATAACTATGACCTTAATATCCATATTAATAATGAAATTAAAAGGCTTGATATACATTGTTATCGCATAACCCAATAGCTTCAGCCTTTGAATAAAGTGGTTATTGACACTTATGGAAGCACAAAATCTAATTTTTATGGATCTAAGAGCACCAAAATTTCAAATAGGCCTGTGTCCAAGATGAAGTTGCAAGTGCTAGGATGGTTGACCAATTGGGCATAGCTCGTCCGGTTCGGTTTCCGGCCGCATAAAAAAGGTGCGAGGCTAATGCCTTGTATGCATTCCTAGATTGCTTCAAAAAAGTAGGTCCCATGTTCATTAAGATAACAAATATTTAGGAATTGCACTATCATGTTGCCTTAGTTGGATAGTTATTATGTTTCATAAGTAAGATGGCGGCGAGCGTATTTGAAATAAATCGTAGAAGTAATTTTTGTTTCGTATATATTTTTGAATGATATATCGAGAATTGTTTATCTCGATACACAAGTTATATATCTTGTAAATATTTTGTTTTCTTAATTTATTTTATTAAGTAGAACGTCTTGCTCCGCTTTTTCTTCAAAAAGAAGTAAGATGGTATATCATTGAAGTATCTTTATACAACGCGTGGATGGCATCCTTTGAGGTATATATTATAAGCTTTCCGATGCAACTCCCATACTTATAAACTGGTAGGACAAATGACAATCACTATCCACTTAATTTTTATCCAAAAACTTGCTTTTAGTAAAAAGATGTGAATATAATAAATATATATGGTTTTGAAAACAATAGCAACTGAAGAAACCATTGAAAACTTAATCCAGCAGTTTTATGCCATTTCCATCGTTCACTATAATTAAGAAACTACAGAAGCTTGGAAAATTCCACATTTTCTGAAAATCGAAAGTGATTCTCTTTTTGATTGCTTTTATTTTTTCTTTGCATGATCTATGACAACATCGAAGATACTTCTGATTGGTGTTTTAAGTTTTCTTTTTATTTTCTGATTGGTATTTTACATGTTTTGTTAAGCTGTATTTTGTCTGTATTTAATATATTATTGTGGCGAGGGAGGAAGGAAATGTCGGTGTCATTATGAAGGCCCAGATTCACTGCATGTAAATGGAATTCTTGTTTGTGGATGCCGGGGGTGTTGTAGATATTTGAAGCTTACTAACTTCTCTCTCACAAATATAATCTCATACAAAAACTTAACTCAAAGCTGCTGCTGATTTTAGAGGATAAGATTATTATCAAAATTTTCAATTAGCTTGATTTTTCACGCTCATGTGATACCCTTTATATTGGTCTTGTACAAATAGGAGTTACCATAGAATTTAACTACATGAGTTACAATAAGAGAAAAATGGAGGAAAGATGCCATAGGAGGGAATTTCCTTTTATGGCGTCGAAAAAACACACCCTCCATCGTTTTTTCCGACGATCGGCATCCATCATCTTCATCGTTGTTATCTAAGATATGGGTACACCAAATTTCATGTGATTCTACAACTTTTTCACCGTTGAATTAGTGGGTTCAAAATTAACGGTTTACCGACAATATCACTCTTTACATTGCTAAATCAACGGTGAAAAAATTGTAGAATCATATGAAATTTGGTGTATCCACATCTTTGATGATAACGATGAAGATGATGCATTCCGATCGTCGGAAAACACGATGGAGGGCGTATTTTTTCTTACAATAATAATGTAAGCCAGTAACATATGCCTATAAATATAGTAACATAAGCTAATTAACTTTATTTGATACTTATGAAATAGAAACCTCTTGGCTTTAGGTTTGTTTCTTTATTAGCATAACTCCAACACAGTCCCCTCAAACCTAAAGCGTCTTCATACCGAGCATATCCTGTAACCATTTGAAAGTATCAGTTGGTAGTGGCTTGGTGAAAATAACAGCGACTTGCTCCGCAATACTCGAGTAGGATCGTCTTCTGCTTCACGTGGCCCTTGGAAAGTGGAACCTCGTATCAATGTGCTTGCTTCTTCCGTGTTGATCCGGGTTCTTTACTAGCTTGATAACTGATTTATTGTCTACAAATATCGCAGTTGACTCTTCCTCTGGATGTTCTAACTCTTGCAAAATATTTCGTAGCCATATCGCTTCGCTGACAGTAGATGATGCAGCTACATACTCAGCCTCGCATGTCGATAACGTGACAACTCCCTGCTTCTTCGAGGTCCCAATAAAAGCTTTCGAGCCGAGATAAAAGATATACTCTATGGTTCTCTTCCTCTCGTCTTGGTCGCCTCGCCAATCACTATTGGAGTAGCCGACTAGCTTTGCATCTTCTCCAACATAAAAAAGACCAAGATTGATGGTGCCTTTGATATATACTAAGATCCTCTTTACTGCCACCCAGTGCAATTCTTTTGACATCTCCATGTATCTACTAACAAGTCCAACAAAATAGACTATGTCTGGCCTTGTGATAGTCATGTATCTCAGGCTTTCAACCAAGATCTTGTATCGAGTTGGTTCAACAACTCTATCATCCTCTTCTTTGAATAGTTTGCATCCTGGTATGATGGGTGTGTTGACAGGGTTGCAACTATCCATATCAAACTTCTCAAGAATCTCCTTCGCGCACTTCTTCTGGGAAATAAAAATCCCATCAGACTACTGGTGTACTTCTATGCCCAGAAAGTAGGACATAAATCCACAATCTGTTATTTCGAACTCATCAAACATGGCTTGTTTGAACTCCAGGAACATCCGCTCGTCGTTTCCTGTAAATAACGAGTCATCGACATAAAGGCATATGATAAGGATACGTCCATCGTCGCCTTTCTTCATATAAAGTGCATGCTCAAATGGGCATTTGGTAAACCCATTAGCATGTAGATAGTTGTCGATGCATGCATTCCATGTTCATGGTGTCTGCTTTAAGCCGTACAATGCCTTTTTCAGATGGTACACTTTATCTTCTTTACCTTCAACCTCGAAACCATCAGGTTGTTCGGCATACACTTCTTCCTCAAGCACACCATTGAGGAAAGCCGACTTGACATCTAATTGGTATATCATCCAACTATGATGTGCAGAAAATGAGATTATAATTCTTACGGTGTCAAGACGAGCAACTGGGGCAAAAACTTCTTCGTAGTCAACCCCGTACTTCTGCTTGTAACCTTTCGCTACTAGCCTTGCTCTGTATCGATCAACCTCTCCATCGGCTATACGATTGATCTTGTGCATCCATTTGACACCAATTTCATAATGCCCAGGAGGAAGTGAAACTAGCTCCCAGGTCTCATTCTTCTGAATTGCATGAATTTCTTCTTCCATAGCGGATCTCCAACTGTCTTCTTCTACTGCTTCTTGATATGTGAGAGGTTCGTGATCAGTATAAAGTCTAAAGAGGTTCGTCTCTCCATCTTCAGTCTGCTCGTAAATCTCTCTCAAACTCCTCATTTTAATCGGTGTTTGTCTTGTAGATGATCTGCTTCTGCTGCTGAGAAATTTTTCGGAGAAATTTTGCTGAGGTGATGGTGTTTGTACGATTGGAAGTGTGTCTTCCTACTGTTGGTTTCACCCATATGGAATAGTTGGGTGCTCTTTCTCAGGTTCATCTCCAAGATCCATTTGGCCTTTGCTCTTGTCATTATCATCCCACGTCCATGCTTTTCCTTCACTAAATATTACATCTATACTCGCCGTAATTTTCTTGGAATGTGGATTATAGAGTTTGTAAATTTTGGATTCTCTGCTATAGCCGATAAAGATGCACTTTTCACCACGATCATCAAGCTTCTTACGCTTTGCTTCTGGTACTTGGGTGTATACTATACACCCAAAAATGCGTAAGTGGTCCACGTTTGGCTTTTCTCCGCTCCATGCTTCTTGAGGAGTCATATTCTTCACGCTTTTGGTCGGACAGCAGTTGAGTAAATAGGTTGTGCATGCGACAACCTCGGCCCAGAAATTCTTCGGCAGGTTTTTCTCTTTGAGCATGGTCCTTGTCGTATCAAGAATGGTACGGTTCTTTCTTTCAGCGACTCCAATTTGTTGCGGTGTGTAGGAGACTATGAATTGCTGCCAAATACCAACCTTGTTGGGGTCAAAAGTTATATTTCGATTGACCAAGTCAAAGTCAATCAACCCCCAAGCCAAGCAAGCCCAAGCCCAGGTCAGGACCAAGTATGGAAGGGGCCGACTCCATGACAAAAAGAATGAAACCATAAATTAGTTTAATGTAATTTTTTAGAAATAAATGTATGGAATATGGGCAAAAAGCCAAAATTTTGTAAATCCCATGGCTTATGTGCAAAAAGAAATAAGCACATAAGGCATGGGGTGGCACAAGTGCTATTTGATAAAGCCCAAAGGGCTATATGTAAAGTATGTAACTTATAAAGGCAAACATGATGGCCGGATGTCAGAAAAAAGAAGGCCACGACATCAGTCCGCAAAATCAGCTGCCAAGAGTGAAAAGATGGCCGGATGTGTTATCCACACGGTCTATATGGCGGGGGCGCATCCCAACGACAACTTGTGCAGCAAAAGTAAGGATGGGACCACCACATCCCAAACCCAATCTAGCTTAAATGTGGTTTTCGTTTCCCAAGATCAGCCACCTCCGCTGGACGATGAAAACTCTTTTGATGAGACCAATAGGCAGAAGGACCCCTCGGTCTATGTGGAATCAATCTCGGACAGTGAAGAAGAGCCGACTTTCCGCCCCAGGACCGTAGAGCAAGAGCTGCTTCAAGAGCTTCAAAAACAGCTCAGGAGCAAAGATAAAGAGATGGCCAAGCTCTACTAAAAAATTGATGACCTGACGAATGTTGTGATGCATCTCACATCTCAAATTTCTCGGGCGCCTTCCAATCAAGCACATGTCTCTACTCATGAGCCGGGAGACAACGACCCAAAGCAACCGATGCCTGCACCTTTAGGACTTAGTTTAGGCGAGCCGCACGAAAGTCGGCCACATTCTACTTCTGGGGACGCCTTAGCTCCGAATGGCACCATCTCGCTAACATAAGATCGAATAATAGATTTGGTCACCAGCAAGGTTAAACATTGGTGGCCGAAGCCGAAGCTCAGAAAAAAATTGGCAGTAGTGGGCGGCCATATCCCGCACAGTACGATCTGATCAAGTTCCCGAGCGGCTATGCCGTTCCTAAGTTCGGATGATTTGACGGGACGGGAAACGCAAATCAGCATGTCGCCCACTTTAAAGCGTCGTGCGGAAATACATGGGGCAATGATGCGCCCTTCTTCGTCGGTTTGTCAATAGCCTGACCTGTGTCGCTTTCAACTGGTACGCGAGCATACCAAATGGGTCCGTCACCACTTTTGCCTAAATGGAGTCTCTATTTAGGTAAAGGTTCATGCGTGTCAGTGATAAGATCTCCATTGCTCAGAACGTAAGCAATACAGACTTTATTGCTCGATGGCGTAATCTCACGGTCAAGTGTGAACCGCTGCTGGAGCAAGACCAGTTCGTCAACCTTCTCATTGAGAAACTCGGTAATTGGATGGTCCCGTTCTTATGTACAGCAGGCCTCAAGATGTTTCAAGAGCTAACCAAGAGAGTACAAATGTCGGAACGCTCGAAGCAAGTGTCTACTCCGGACTCTCAGTATGACAAGTCTTAGAAGAGCAGAAAAGACAACAACCATAAAAGTAGGAGCTCCAACAAGACCAACGCCTTCAATGCGTCTGACAGTGAAGATAAGAGAAAGACGGGCGGATCAAAAACAGACCGGGCTCGAAAGCCAGTGCTAGAAGGAGAAAGGCCTTCCTTAGAGGAGAAGAAGAACAAGATTTACTCTTTCAGAAGGGACAAGGCCCACAAGATATTCAAAGATGCCTTGAATAACGGTCTACAATTGCCGAAGTCGAAGAAACCTCACGAAGCAAAAATGACTGACAATCCCCTGTATTGCCCGTACCACAGAGTAGTGAGCCATGCGATCGAGAATTGATACATTTTCAAAGACTGGGCTGAGAAGCAGTATAAAACCGGAGAGATCGAGCTATCCAAGAGTGTGTTGGTGAATAATCAAGTTGCAACCACCAACTTTATACAGACAGAAGCTGAAGCCTTCTGGGAGCAGACGGTTGAAACCGCTGTCCCGAGAAATGAATCCGACTTGCCTCAGCCTCTGTAGAGTATGCACGTCTCTAATAAGACGAAGAAGATGCTAAAATTACTTCAGAAAGAGCCCAGAACAGAATGGGAAAGGCAGAAGGAGCCCACTATTCCAGCTGCTAATTCAGCTCAATCAGGCCCAAAATCCAAAAGCTCAAGAAGAAGAAAAAAACGGCTCGACACGAAAAAGAGTCTGAGTGGAGATCGACCATTCAAAATTACATCGATTCTCTCGAAGACTATGAACAAAAGGAAAGAACTTTGATTCAATTGAAAGAGTTCTTCCCCGTAGAAGAGCTAAGATTCTGGAGGAGTTAGAAGAAGACTCCAAAGACGAGATCCTTATAGTGACCTGGTACGTCGGCCACCTTGGTAGCGACTCTGAGGAAGAACTATGTTTTCCCGAAGAGGACGAGGAGCTCTCCACAAAGGCTAACCAAATCCAGCTCAAAAGCGGCGAGTCTCTACCTCCAAATCAGGGCAACGCGCCAAAAGGAAAGGAAAAACAAGTCGCTAATGAAGAAGATGGTGGAGAGCCGGCTCATGAAAACTCAAATCCTTCCTCAGTGGACTATAATGTCTTGGACCATCTCCGGAAGCTTCCGTCCCTCCTTAGCATCTACGATGCTTTGGTCCTATCTAAGGAGCTCAGAGATATTCTCATTCAAGCTCTACAAACCCCGAGCAGTACCAGGATCGCTTTGCGGAAATTAATATGAAAGAACGCTGATCCCCGCCGAAAACCGTGGAGACGCGACCGCGCAGGTCCGTCTCGCCTGAATTCGGGGGCAGATGCTAATTGGTGCTATCCATCCACCTCTCCGAAGATGCCAAGTTGATTTATGGCACCATATATCGAAAGTTTGAACGGATGCGGCCGATGTAGCAGACTTCGTCAGATTCCCCCTCATTTGAGGGGTTTTTGATTGTGGGGATGCTCTTCTCTGCAGGCGCAAGCCCCTGCAGTTAATTACACAACCGCATCGCGGTAACCACTTTCTCCTTCTCCGGATGGTCACTTCGTATCGTGGGTGTTTGTTTTGTTTTTGGTTGCCCGTGGATTGTATACAGAAACTAATTTATGTTGTCTCCCGTAGGGCGTGGAATAGTCCAAATCCGTATTTTCTTAGATTTGGGTTTGGGGTTTGGGTTTAAGGATACGTTAGTCTCATTTGGGACTAAGATCAACTTAAACGTTTGTTAAGGATACGTTAGTATAATTTCAGACTAAGATCAACTTAACGGGATCGTTTAGATCCAGCAAGAGAGCATTTGGGCTCTGTTGTTTAGTTTAGGGACATTGCGGTCAATTAGTTTAGGGACATTACGGTCCAAGGTTAAGAACATCATAGTCCGTGAGTTTAAAAACCTCACAGTCAAGGTTAAGGACATCATAGTCCGTGAGTTTAAAGACCTCACAATCAAGGTTAAGGACATCATAGTCTGTGAGTTTAAAGACCTCACAGTCAAGGTTAAGGACATCATAGTCCATGGGTTTTAAAGGACCCACAGTCCGTAGAATGTTTGGTTGTCGGGACCCATTACCTTTCTGAAGACGTTGAAGGATTACAACGACAAATATCAGAGGAGTAAAGAGATGTACCCTCGAACCGACGTGAGTTGGTTGAAAGATCTGTAGTCCAATTTGGGGCTAAGATCTGTTAACATATTTATGAGCAGATGAGCTCAATTAATATGAGTTGAGGACATATGGCCAATCTTGGGCTAAGTCCAATAAATGTTTAACATTTTATTTTGGGCTGTTGAGCCTTTATTTGGGCTTGGCCCTTTTAACAATGCTGAGCATTATATCTTGACAATGTTTTTGTCTTTTATTGAATACTGAGCATTCATCAGATATCTGGGCTTATTAAAGAACAATTTATGTTCTGTCAGCGCAACACGTGGCGCGCTAGGCGCTTTGCGCCAGTCAAAAAGCACAGTGCGCTTCTGCCACGTGACGCACATGTAAGGGACACGTGTCGCACTTGGTGCTAGGCGCCAGATGATGAGCGCACGATGCCAGTTTATGAGCACTGAGCGCTAATCTATGAGCGCATTGCGCTTTTAGTTTAGTAGCGCACACGTGGTGCGTTTGGCGCTGATCACCAGCCTATGAGCACAGTGCGCTATTTCAAGAGCGCAAAGCGCTAGTGGTTAATTGGAGCATACGCGATTGACACGTGGCGCATTTGGCGCTGAGCGCCAGTCCAGAGAGCGCAGAGGCGCAGTTCAAGAGCGCAAAGCGCATTTGATCAATTTTATGATCTAGGAAACAAATTTATGTTCTTTTAAAAGAGACTTTGTCTCAAGATCCAAGAACAACAGTTCTTATTTTGCAGGAGATATTTCCAATCTCTTATATTAATTAAAGGCTTTGCCTTTATAGATCCATGATCTGTGAGAAGAATTATGTTCTTCTTCTTATTATTTTATGATGAGATCTCTTGATTTTTTGTGAAAGACCTTGGTCTTGTAGATCTATGATCTTTAAAGAAGTAAATTCTTCTTTTTATGAGATAATTTCATCTCTATGTTCATCATTATCATTTTTACCTTGAAGAAAGATCTTCTTGCAAGAGGTTGCTCTTTATCTTTGAGTTTCTCAAAGTTTATAGGGGGGTTTCTCTGTCCTTTTTTTGTATCTGTATATCTGAGACTTGAAGTCTAGGGGCCTTTTTATAGGGTAGGCTGATTTGTTGAATCAGTTAAAGAGATCTTTCTTTGATTGATTTGGGGATGTTTCCCCACCATTGGATCTTTGATCCTAGAGCTTCTGTTTTACAGAAAGCAATTTTCTTGTTTTTAACAAGATTGGAAAATCTTTCCATACAGAATTTATTCTGTCTTTTGGTAATTTTTATTTACCATTGGATCATTGATCCAACGGTGCTCTGATTTACAAAGCACAATCTGGTTATTTAGAAAGATTTTGAGGTATCTTTCCTTAACAGAATTTAATTCTGATTAATTAATGATTCATCATTATTATTAGATCTTTGATCTAACGGTGGGGAGTTTTTAATTCCAGCGCTAGCGCACCCGTGCTTTGCACGTGGTACGCTGCTTAAAAGGCAGCTCATATTGCGCTAGCGCACCTATGTTTGACACGTGGTGCGCTGCTCGGAGCACAGCGCACCCTGCGCTAGCGCACCCGTGTTTGACACGTGGTGCGCTGCTCGGAGCGCAGCGCGCCCTACGCTAGCGCACGGAGCGCAGCGCACCTAGCGCTAGCGCACACATGGTGCGCTGCTTAGGGCGCAGCGCACTTGGCGCTGCATCTGAAGTGTTGTTTCATTTCAAAAATTTGAATTTTAAATAGAGCTTTGCTCTGATTGGGGGAAACAAATGCCTCCCACCGTTGCGCTCACGTGGCCCACATGTGAGTGCAGCGGTGGCAGCATCTGCGCCCTTGGATAAACTGAGAAGTTGAAACGGCACTCAGTGCCTATAAATAGGACCTTTGGTCCTTATGATGATTTCTGTTCATCTTCTTCCTTATTTTCTGAGAATTTTTATTCTCTCACAGAGCATAGCTCTCCATCTTAAGAATTTTCTTAAGGACAAAAAACTCTGTCAAAATTTAGGTAAAGATTAAATCTTTTAATAATCTAGGGTTTTACCTATTAACAGAGCCTTACTCTTCATAAATCTTTGATCCAAAGAAAACCCATTTAGGGTTTCATTAACAGAGCTTTTGCTCTCTTCAAATCATGAAGAACTCTTAAGAGTTTGTTCATGGATCTTGAAGATCTCAGAATTTTTTAATTCGCATATAAAAAAATTGTTTTTTTTTAATTTTCTTGATGGATTATTCCATCATTTTCTTCCAGAGCAAGTCTCTTGAGGAATTTTTATTCCTTCATGATTAGAGTTTGACAAGTGTCACTCTATCACAGAGCACTGCTCTCAAGGGGAGATTTACAAATTAGCCCAAGGGATTTCTCATTAAATGAGAATCATGTTAGTGTATATGCCCTAGAGGCCATTACTGTATCATACTAGTTTGTATATTACTTAATGAAAGCTTGGGATATTCACCATTGTATACACAATCTTGCTCAAAATAGTAGTATGCTACTTGGTTTGTTTCTACTTCAATGTGTGTACATATGTTTCTTTTAACATATTGCCTATACACATTAGTGGAGCCCTTAGGATCTTTGCTTAATTACCAGCGTTGTGATGGCAGTCACACTCGTGGGGGCTGGGTAATCCATAAGCACATCCTTATGCAGGTCCCTGGTCGTAGGACTATCGAGACAGGGCATCGATACTCCGGAGTAGACTAGCGTATGCGCTTCTCATCCCAGCACGGAAGACGGTCTGTCCCACAGCCGTCAGTACGTCGTACTTGAGATAGTATGCGGGTGCTCGTTAGGTTACGAGTACACTGGACAAGACTCGTCGGGAACTGTTGGTTGGTACTATACCTATCGTCAGTTATCAGTTCCCAGGTGACATTAGTACAGCTTAGTCCGCTGACTTGACACTGTCACTTCGCCTCGAGTGTGTTCCCGCTGTACTTTGATTACTACCCTATCACGGCTTAAAAGAGTCGTGCAAACAGGTAGTAGTTGGGTGCAGTCCCGAAGCACTTGGAGGCAGTGACGGTTAGATAGGATTCGTCTCTCCCGGTTTTGGGAGTTGATATTGCGCTGTGTTTAGGAGAGCCATTACACATAGTCGTCCCTGGCCAGGGCAAGCGAGGTACACCGGTAGGTTTCCAGTGTTATCTCAGGGTGTTCTGGGCTACACTCCGACACGACTTGTACCGCAATTAGGGGACTGACGTTTACCACCCCTAGGCCCGCCATGTGATATTCTCAGACGAACAGACCGGACTGTACGCAGATTATCACAGACAGGCTCAGTAGGAGTTTGGATGGGTTTGCCTCATCAGTCTTCTTATCGGCATCTACCTGGGGGCCATTACATACAGCTAGTACCGCTTAAGGTCTGTGGTTAAACCCACTACCAGCGTAGTATCGAGTCTTTAGAGTCCCACACAGAGGGTTATTCGTCTTTGGGCAAAACAGAGTAGAGGTCGCATGGTTTTGCGACGGGGTTCGTTCACATCCGCGCACTTGTGCACGTTTGGTGTCCGGACAGTCATTACTAGCGGGCTCTGGTTTGAGCCAGATCCTAGTATATGTTTTGGGGGTTAGTTTTATCTCATTGTATTCGTGTTTCTCGGAACACGAATGTGGGTGTGTATGCACAGTTGTTTGAGGCGGAGGAAGAGGATTTTCATTAGGGTTTTGGAACGGGTGTATGCACAGTTGACAGTTGTCTTTTTCCAAACCCTAATGAATATGTGAAATATCAATTAATAATACTAATTAAATGAAATTGAGTTATGGTTAGGGTTGTTGACTTGTTGACCATGGTTGAAACATTGACCATCATCATTTCACTCCAAAGATGCTCTTTGATCTTTACAAAAACATTTAATGTGAAATGATAATGGTCTTATCAAACCAACCATCACCTTTTTCATTTGATTAAAATTATTAATTAGATTAATTCACATATATTCTTGTTATGGTTGTAAAACTCTATCATTCTCTCATTCTCATTCTCTCTCATGCTTTCTTCTTCCTCTTCCTCTAGTTCAAGGAAAAACATTCTCATGGGTTAAGAAACATTTCCTTGGAGATAAAACACCCAAAGCCACTCTCTACTCATCCTAAGGTTGAAGGTCTAGCAAGCCGGATACTTTAGTTTTCTCAAGTTCGAGGAAAGAGCTCAAGGTAGAGACCCTCAGGTGGATCCATCTTCGGCAAGAGAAGGCGACGGGGAGAGAACCATCCGACCACCCCAAGGAGTCCAAGAGAAGGAGTTCAAGTTGAGGTATAACCCCTAACCGAGTAGATAAAGCTCTAGTTAGTTGCTAGTGTGTAGTTTAGCAAAGATCCGTATTTTATAGTCCATGTTACCATAACCCGAAAAATCGTTTTTCACCGTTTCCGCAAGCCCGAAAGAACCAGGAGAGGTAACGTGGACTTACAATGGTATCAGAGCCTAGCTAAACACACCCTAGCATGTTAGCAAAGTATCTAGAATTTTAATCGGACGAAAAACCGCAAAACACCCCGAAAAATTCAAGTTTCTGCCGATTTTTATTTCTGCTCAAAAAATAATAAATCATGTACTAAAAATCGGCTCAGGGTTTTTACAGAACAGGCAAGAAAAATGATCCAGTGAGTCGACCAACTCACCGCGGATCCGCGGCCGAGTTGACTCGGCCGTGGATCGTTTCTCCTGCAGTGTTCATGTATTGGTGTTTTGTGATTTTTGGGATGGTTTGTTTCTGCCCAGAATTTCCAGAGAACAAATTTGTTTTTCGGGTGGTTACAAATCCGTATTTTGATCGATTTTCTGTAGACTTTGGCTAATGGGTTGTATCTGTAATGTTATATATGTATTGAACGTCTGCTAATCGCTATACGTCGATTAGTGGGGGTTATACATATCTGTGATCTGTAATGTTGATGGTATGTGTATATGAATTTGTTGGATTGTCACGGATGAATAGCCGGGGGGTTGTGAGATGAGAGTTTTTTCTTTATCTTTCAATTCATGTAATATGTAAATTTGATGTAATATTATTTGTATGGCCGCACATCCGGGATGAGGTTGTAGCCGCCATTGTATAATTTCTTTTTACTATTTTTGCTTCTAGGATAGACCCAAGGTGGGGTGCACAAACTACCGGGTATCTCGAAGTGCCGAGTGGCCAACTCACGTCGTTGAGGGAGGTTGCTTCGCTTCGGATACTTGGCGGGTAGTTTGCCGTACCCATAGGGGTCTAGGGGGGTATTGGCTATTCATCGCGACTGTGTAATCCGCTTTTCGTTACAGGCTCGAACGGAATGCGGATTCCTAGTATATCCAATGTATTCATCTGTGATCTGGAATGGCTATCATTGCATCTGACGAATGTGTATATATCTATATATGATATCTATTTAGGCGTTGCTTATGTTTTGCATCCGCGCTAGTCCAGCCCCCGCTCTGTCGTTAGTTAAGTAACCTAACGGGTGATGACGGGACCCCGTGGCGAATGCGGATGGCATAAGCGTACGTCATATTTTCGTTGTTTTCTGCAATGGTAGGATTAAATGATGGGACGCATTAAAATTAATGCAAGAAAATAAACCAAGTAAAAGTCATTGGAACACTTTCAAAACCACTCGATTCTTTTCAAAAACTAACTTTTAAATGCGAAGCTTGAACCACTTTTTTTAAAAGCTATCTCGTTCCATCGATTATATCAAGTTCACTACGTTCACGGTTTTGCCAAAACCATTCGTAGCCCTCCATCATTTCAGTTAAATATTCAGTAGTATTCAAGCTATGTATTTTGACCTCACGCCAAGGCATAGTGATTGGTAGCTGCCGGATATTTATCTGTTGTATAGATAGAATGCGTTGGTTTGAGACAGTCGTACTGCCATTTTGGCCTACGTCAAGGGTAGGTACGGGTGGGTTCAAATTAACCTGGATAATGATGGGTAGAACTTGACATGTGACTTATGACATTTTGACCTCACGCCAAGGTCATAAGAGCATGGGGCAAAAATCCACATCGGGAGTTTCAAAAGAAACTGAAACTTGCTAGCGCTGCATACCATTTGGAGTGTGATGATTCTGGTAGGATTCCTTCAGTTTTGTCGCGCGATGATATTTGGATCCCGATCCTACTGTGAGTATATGCTACTCCTCGGGAAATTTCTCACTTAACGATCAATGCTATAAACCTAGTAGGTGTCTAGAAAGGTGTTAGCGGGGCTACGCCCACAGGGAAAATAGGTTATTTAATTAAGGAACTTCACGAAAACGTTGGAAAACCTCCCTCGAAGTACCAACACTGGCCTGGCTGAACGGTTAAGCAAGTATTGTACGGTGAGATTGATCCCGACTAATTCTTCCTTTATGGTTTGAGGAGGGATTTGAGAGACAGTGGGAGCCATCCTATTTAGACAAACTAAAAACCACTCTAAACTTGCAAGAGTATCATGCTAAAGTGTTTCTTCTCTCTCTCCTAATTGCAGCGACCAATCGACATGACTGGACTTAAGTTATTACTAGATAAAAATATACTGACAGGGCCAAACTACAAAGATTGGCTCAGGAATGTCAAAATGGCAAGCACTTACGACAAGTTGGGGTATCTCCTTACCACTAAAGCTCCCCCTGTCCCAGGTCCCACCTCCAGCGTCGCAGATATAGAAATCTGTAAGACATGGGAGATCGACTGCGCGAAGGCCAAGTGCCTCGTGCTTGCCTCTATGGACAATGAACATCAGAAGAGGCACGAGAATATGGACCTGGAATCCATATTTCTTCATACAAAAGAACTGTATGAAGAGCAATCCCGTATCGCCCGATACGAAGTCTCGAAAAAGTTGTTTTCGACGAGATTGGCCGTCGGATCATCGGTAGCAGAACACGTGCTTAAGATGATTGGCTTCATTGAAGAGCTCGCGGACCTTGGGACCACGTTAGAGAAAGAGCTCTATACGGACTTGATTCTCCAGTCCCTTCCTTCCACTTACGCCCAGTTTATCCTGAACTTCAACTTGCAAGGAAAAGAGGTTGAACTTCCGGAGCTCCTCAACATGTTGAGGAGTGCAGAGAGCACCCTACAGAAAGGTAGGGAAACATCCACTTTGTTTGTAGGAGGATCTTCCTCTTCTAAGTCTAAGACGAAAGCCAAGGGAAAGAAGAAGAAAGCCCCACCAAACCAAGGGGAGGTGTTAGTAAAGTGGATACGAAGGGAAAGGCAAAGGAAACAAAGGTAGCGGGAAAGCTTGTGGGAAAGGAATAATGCTTTTACTGTCATAAGAGTGGACACTGGAAAAAGGATTGCAGGGCTTGGAAGGCCAGAAACCAGGATCTGAAGCAAGTTGCGGCTTCAGCTTCAGGTGTGTATGTTATTGAAAACTGTCTTTCAATAAACTCTACTTCCTGAGTATTGGATACCGGATCAGGATCTCATATCTGTAATTCTTTGCAGGCACTGAGAAGGCGTAGGGTTTTGAAGGCAGGTGATATGACCCTCAGAGTTGCAAACGGAGCTGGCATGGATGCTGAGTCCGTGGGGGACTATCACCTGGGAATGTCTGATGGACATGTTTTGGTTTTGCGTGATTGTTATTTTGTACCCAATGCAACCTGTAATATCATATCTGTATCTTTATTATCTAAAGAAAGTTATGAATTTGCATTTGTAAGTAATGTTGTGAACATTCACCTTAATCAAGTTTTGATTGGGTCGGGTACATTAAACAATGGTATATACGTATTAAACCAACCACAGATTTTCAATGTCCAGAATACACACAAAAGAAAGTCTCCAGAAATCAATCATACTTTCTTATGGCATTGTAGACTGGGTCACATCAATAAGAGAAGGTTGACGAAGTTACATACAGAAGGATATTTGGATCCGTTCTAATATCATTCATATGCAACTTGTCAATCCTGTCTCAAAGGAAAGATGACAAAGACTCTGCTCACTGGACACGGAGTAAGAGCGAGCGAGCTCTTGGGGCTCGTACACAGCGATGTATGCGGTCCAATGTCTACACATGCGCGAAGCAGTTATTCTTACTTCATTACTTTTACGGATGATTTTTCAAGGTTCGGACATGTCTTCTTAATGAAGCATAAATCTGAAGCCTTTGAAAAGTTCCAGGAATACAAGAATGAAGTAGAAAAAAACAGGCAAAAGTATCAAGACACTAAGATCTGATCGAGGTGGTGAATACTTAAGTACCGAGTTCCTGAATTACTTAAAAGAGAATGGAATTCTCTCTCAGCTTACTCCTCCATACACTCCGCAACATAACGGTGTATCGGAGAGACGGAACCGAACCCTATTGGATATGGTACATTCCATGATGAGTAACGCTGAGTTGCCGTGATCATTCTGGGGATATGCGTTAGAATCAGCTGCATACCTTTTGAACCGAGTTTCGACTAAGACTGTGCCTACCACACCATATGAGTTATGGAGTGGGAAGAAACCCTATCTTCAATATCTGAAGATCTGGGGATGTCCAGCTTTTGTCAAAAAGCAGCATGCGGACAAACTCGAGGCACGCTCAGTACTGTGCAAGTTTGTGGGATACCCAAAGAACTCTAGGGGGTATCTTTTCTATCACGCAGAGGAACAAAAGGTCTTTGTTTCTCGTAATGCCCACTTTCTGGAACACCAGTTCTTAGAAAAGGAAATTAGTGGGAGCGCAATAGAACTGGAAGAAATTCCAGAACTACAGACTATTACTGAGAGCTTAGTAGAACCAGAAGGTTCGAAAGAACAGGACATTCCTGCACCGCTCCGCAGGAGTAGTAGGCAATCTCATCCGCCCGAGAGATACTACGGTTTTCTCATAAACGGTGATAGAGAGGATTGCATCATTGATAGTGATGAGCCGACTACCTTCCAGTAGGCCATTCAGAGCGTTGACTCGGTAAAATGGCTGGATGCAATGCGGACCGAGATGGAGTCCATGTACACCAACAAAGTATGGACTTTGGACGTTGCTCCAGATGGAGTAAAACCCGTAGGATGCAAGTAGATCTTCAAAAGGAAGATTGGTGTAGATGGACAGGTTGAGACCTGTAAGGCTAGACTTGTTGCAAAGGGTTTTCGTCAAAGACCTGGTTTGGACTATGACGAAACCTTTTCTCCAGTGGCTATGCTGAAATCCATTCGGATCCTTCTTGCCATTGCTGCCTTCCACGATTATGAAATTTGGCAGATGGACGTAAAGACCGCTTTTCTAAATGGAAATTTAGAGGAGTGTGTCTATATGGACCAGCCAGAGGGTTTCATTCAGAGTGGGAGCAGCGGAAAGATGTGCAAGTTGCTTAAGTCCATTTATGGACTAAAGCAGGCATCGCGGAGTTGGAACATCTGTTTTGATGAGACGGTCAAAAAATTTGGCTTTATCAAAAATCCAGATGAACCATGTATCTATAGTAGATTTGTAGCACGAACTGTCGTATTCCTCGTTTTATACGTGGATGACATTCTCTTGATAGGAAATGACATTCTTATGCTACAATCTGTCAAAGGATTCTTGTCACACAGGTTCTCCATGAAAGACCTGGGTGATGCCTCTTACATTCTGGGGATCCGGATCCATCGTGATAGATCCAAGAGGATATTAGGACTTTCACAGTCCAGGTACATTGACACCATACTGAAAAGATTCAGTATGGAAGATTCCAAGCGCGGTAATCTACCGGCTTGTCACGGGATCACCCTCTCCAAAGAGATGTCTCCCAAGACTGATTTGGAAAGGGACCGCATGTCTATTATACCCTACGCTTCTGCGGTAGGCTCTATAATATATGCGATGTTGTGTACCAGACCAGATGTAGCTTATGCACTGAGTGTGGTAAGACGGTATCAGTCTAACCCTGGGGAGAAGCACTGGATAGCAGTCAAGAACATTCTCAAGTACCTGAGAAGGACTAAGGAGATGTTCTTGATGTATAGCGGAAAAGACCTTCAGATTGAGGGCTTTGCTGACTCCAGCTTCCAGAGTGACAAGGATGATTCCAAGTCCATGTCGGGTTTTGTCTTTACCCTCAATGGAAGGGCGGTGTGTTGGAAGAGTTCCAAATAGGAAACCGTTGCTGACTCGACAATGGAAGCGTAATATATCGCTGCATCTGATGCCGCAAAAGAAGCCGTCTGGATGAGGAAGTTCTTAGAAGAACTTCAGGTGGTTCCGTCCATTCACGAAGGCCTTACCCCAGACTCAGTTCGAGCGGCTGATCGAGATGATAGGTCTTCGATACGCCAATACATGGCCTTAGTGCAAGTGAGAGATTGTTAGTGTATATGCCCTAGAGGCTCTTACTGTATCATACTAGTTTGTATATTACTTAATGGAAGCTTGGAATATTCACCATTGTATACACAATCTTGCTCAAAATAGTAGTATGCTACTTGGTTTGTTTCTACTTCAATGTGTGTACATGTGTTTCTTTTAACATATTGCCTATACACATTAGTGGAGCCCTTAGGATCTTTGCTTGATTACCAGCGTTGTGATGGCAGTCACACTCGTGGGGGCTGGGTAATCCACAAGCACATCCTTATGCAGGTCCCTGGTCGTAGGACTATCGAGACAGGGCATCGATACTCCGGAGTAGACTAGCGTATGCGCTTCTCATCCCAGCACGGAAGACGGTCTGTCCCACAGCCGTCAGTACGTCGTACTTGAGATAGTATGCGGGTGCTCGTTAGGTTACGAGTACACTGGACAAGACTCGTCGGGAACTGTTGGTTGGTACTATACCTATCGTCAGTTATCAGTTCCCAGGTGACATTAGTACAGCTTAGTCCGCTGACTTGACACTGTCACTTCGCCTCGAGTGTGTTCCCGCTGTACTTTGATTACTACCCTACCACGGCTCAAAGGAGTCGTGCAAACAGGTAGTAGTTGGGTGCAGTCCCGAAGCACTTGGAGGCAGTGACGGTTAGATAGGATTCGTCTCTCCCGGTATTGGGAGTTGATATCGTGCTGTGTTTAGGAGAGCCATTACACATAGTCGTCCCTGGCCAGGGCAAGCGAGGTACACCGGTAGGTTTCCAGTGTTATCTCAGGGTATTCTGGGCTACACTCCGACACGACTTGTACCGCTATTAGGGGACTGACGTTTACCTCCCCCTAGGCCCGCCATGCAATATTCTCAGACGAACAGACCGGACTGTACGCAGATTGTCACTGACAGGCTCAGTAGGAGTTCGGATGGGTTCGCCTCATCAGTCTTCTTATCGGCATCTACCTGGGTGCCGTTACGTACAGCTAGTGCCGCTTGCGGTCTGTGGTTAAACCCACTGCCAGCGTAGTGTCGAGTATTTAGAGTCCCACATAGAGGGTTATTCGCCTTTGGGCAAAACAGAGTAGAGGTCGCATGGTTTTGCGACGGGGTTCGTTCACATCCGCGCACTTGTGCACGTTTGGTGTCCGGACAGTCATTACTAGCGGGCTCTGGTTTGAGCCGGATCCTAGTATATGTTTTGGGGGTTAGTTTTATCTCATTGTATTCGTGTTCCTTGGAACACGAATGCGGGTGTGTATGCACAGTTGTTTGAGGCGGAGGAAGAGGATTTTCATTAGGGTTTTGGAACGGGTGTATGCACAGTTGACAGTTGTCTTTTTCCAAACCCTAATGAATATGTGAAATATCAATTAATAATACTAATTAAATGAAATTGAGTTATGGTTAGGGTTGTTGACTTGTTGACCAAGGTTAACTTGTTGACCATGGTTGAAACATTGACCATCATCATTTCACTCCAAAGATGCTCTTTGATCTTTGCAAAAACATTTAATGTGAAATGATAATGGTCTTATCAAACCAACCATCACCTTTTTCATTTGATTAAAATTATTAATTAGATTAATTCACATATATTCTTGTTATGGTTGTAAAACTCTATCATTCTCTCATTCTCATTCTCTCTCATGCTTTCTTCTTCCTCTTCCTCTAGTTCAAGGAAAAACATTCTCATGGGTTGAGAAACATTTCCTTGGAGATAAAACACCCAAAGCCACTCCCTACTCATTCTAAGGTTGAAGGTCTAGCAAGCCGGACACTTTAGTTTTCTCAAGTTCGAGGAAAGAGCTCAAGATAGAGACCCTCAGGTGGATCCATCTTCGGCAAGAGAAGGCGACGAGGAGAGAACCATCAGACCACCACAAGGAGTCCAAGAGAAGGAGTTCAAGTTGAGGTATAACCCCTAACCGAGTAGGTAAAGCTCTAGTTAGTTGCTAGTGTGTAGTTTAGCAAAGATCCGTATTTTATAGTCCATGTTACCATAACCCGAAAAATCGTTTTTCACCGTTTCCGCAAACCCGAAAGAACCGGGAGAGGTAACGTGGACTTACAAATCACTTGAGGATTTCCTCATTTAATTAACAGTCTCATCAAATGATGAGGCTGTTTTATTAATTGATGAACTGTCATCTAGATTTTGTGGGCCCCTTTGGTCCCTTTCTACTGCATTGCAGTGCGGTACGAATTTAAAGTACCAAGTATCAGCATTTAAATTATAGCACTGAGGGTTGAATTTTGTTCTTTTTCGCGCAGGTGACATGTCTTTCGACACTTCTGTTCCGTTCGTCCGCTCAGAAGGCGGATTTCCTGAGGCGCCCGTAGACCGGGAGGTTATTGCGCTGATCAAAGACCATGACCCAGAACACAAGAATCTTCATTTGTGGAGAACATGGTATAACCAGATCATCATGGGTCGACGCAGCTTCTCTTGCACAACACCTTCAGAGGCTATCTCGGTGATCCACTATGCTGACGCACCCCCGGTGAACTATGCTGTAGAGGTGGTTAACTGGACTTCGGAAGGTTGTCTTCAGCCCTCTATGACTGCAATACATGTACAACCGCCGATGGCTTTGGACATTCTAGGGCGGCGTATATGCCAAGGTGAGTCGCGCCCTTGGGGACAACCTTACAATATAGGTCTGACTCCCCGTCACTCGGCTGGGTACCTGCAGTGGGCCCGATATATCCTATCGGCAAAGAAGTCAGAAGTTCTATCGATTTATGCTTCTCTGTTCCAGTACTCCACACCTCCCGCATGGTGGGTTAAAGCCTTCTTGGAACAATGGAACGTTCCAACTCATACTTTCCTTATGCTAGATCGGGATGTTTCCATCTCTCTGGAAGAGTTTGCGGACATCTCCGGCTTGCCTGTCAGAGGGGAGCATTATGTGGAGATCTTGCCCCCTGATGAATATGTTTTTGCTACCCGACAGGTGATGACGGGTTTAAAACCAGAGAATGCCATTCAGCACCGATTCCCTAGCTTAATCAAGGTGCTAAACATTTACGAAGGCCTATGTCTTGAATCTGGAAGCCATGGAGTTAGCTTTGCGGATTTCATCGCCCGTTTTCTTCGTTCAGAAGTTCTATCGAGACAAGGCGAAAAGTTTACCACACTCGATGATCCCTTCGACTTTGGATTGGATCGCTGACCAATACTGGAAGTTGACCAAAAGGGATTCTTTCTTCCAAACGTCGCGATCGTCCCTTTTTCAGAAATTGCTGCTCCGGGCATTGATGAGGAAGCATTCTTTTTAGGGTTCCTTGGTTTGTGGTTAAACTGGTTCGCGCTTCCCATGCACCCTCACTACATGAGGCCGTCAGTCTTCTACCCAGCTCATCGGATAGTTGAAGGGAGACAAGTTGCCCTTGGTTTTGCCGGACTAGCTCATTTGTATCACGGCCTTAGTTTGGAGGCCGATACCGCTCAGCCGGGGGTGCAGCCCGTGAACTTCCCGATGCATTATTTTACCTCATGGCTTGAATTGCATCTGCTCGGTGCCTTTGGAATGCACAAGCGGCCTCATTTCTATGAAACTTGCAATTTTCCCCGGATCATGCAGCTGGTCAACGCTTCGATTGTGGAGCCAAGTCAGCGAGAGGCTCGAGGTGTAATCCTTCGCCCATGTACCGTCGGGGACGGCATGACCTTTGTTGATAAGGTCATGACCATTGGTAAGGAGTCTGCTAAGACAGTGCAGCCGTTGCGGGACACTTTTAAGGATGGAGCTTCTACCCTGAAAGCTCGGGAAATTCTCCATCTATATTCCAGCAGGCCGGGGTATTTGGTGTTCAGGCAGAACGATTCGGCTCTGTTCATGAGATACAATCCCCACCATTTTTCTTAGCAATCAAGTTATAATCCGGGCATCCCGCTCGAGGCATTCCTGGTGGAACTAGTTTATACCGAGGAGGGTATCCGGAGCGCTTTGCACCACTTCATGTGCCTAAACACAGAGTCCAATTTCTTTATTAGCGAACCAAGCTGTGTTCCTAGGGCCCTAAACGTATATGTGGCGTGGTATCAACACCCAATGGGTGCCGTCATCAGGGAGGAAAAGAGATTGTTGCTCGATCGTAAGGGTGCACCCCCTGCCGGTGATCCAAACGTCCCTCTGAAGCGACGGACCATTGTCCAACCTCCCTTAAGAGAAACTGCCGCGATCGAAGCCCGCATGACAGGCCTGAGCTGCCGATACCCTGTGCTCCAGTGAAAGCGGTGACCGTAGCGTCTCCCGAGTCTGGCGTGGGTTCAGATATCGGGACTCGTCGTCCCAAGGTGCCCACCAACCGTAAGCTTGTGCTAGCGGCGACTGGCGCTCGCTCGCAGAAGAGGAAGAAGAAGTCGATTCTCTCTGCCAACGTTGTATTTGGTCAGGAGCCCCATGCTCCTTATAGTGAGGGCTTGGGGCGAATATGGGACCAATGAGGGCCTATTCATAGCGCCGGATGATACGGATCTGGAGACTGCTATTGCAGCTTCTGTACGATCAGCAAGCCACAAAGCAGGAATGATCATCCTTGCTGAGTCAGGTAATCTTTAGTTGCATCTTTTTTGCTGTTACATATTTTTCTATTATCATGACTTGACTAACATCCCATCTTCAACAGGCATTTCCACTGAAGAGGCTCTAGCGGCTTTCGTCAAGACTTTCGAGGAAGAGGAGAGGATTCGGGGCGTTGGTATATTTCGGCTCAATGCGGCTTCATTCGCCTTTCTTATGGACAATCTGACCCCTTCTTATCTTATTGCAGGGACTACAATGCCAATATCACAGGGTGATGCGGAGATGCTTTCAGGGCCAGCCATCGAAGTCCCGGCCTCCTCAGCACTGCCGAAAGAGGCTTTACTCAAACGACCGATGACGGATGCCATAACGGCTCCAAAGGTAACTATTGGCGCAGACGATGACGTCCCGTTGACGGAGATCTTAAGAAGATCTGCCCTCATGGCCCGGGAAGAAAGGAAGCGTAGAATGCACGTGGCAAGGGAGCGTAACGCTGCCTTGGCCGCGGGTGCAGGTTCAAGTGCTGCTACCCCTGCCCCTACTCCTTCAGAGGATGTTTCGGCTGCCTTGTCTACCACCCACAGACAGGCAGCACGTACAGCTCGGGAAGTAGTTGAAAAACTGACCCAAGGTAATGTGACATTGGGTTCTTTTTGTCAAAGTTTTAATTTTCAGATTTTCATATATCCTATCCTGCAGGGCCGAGTCTTGATGAGGTAGCGGTAGGTGAGGTGGTTGCAATCACCGAGCCCGAGGTAGCGGTAGGTGAGGTGGCTGCAATCACCGAGCCTGTGCTAGCCACTCTTTCTCAGGAGTCTGGCACTGCCCCAATCGCCATTCTTTCCGCCTACGGTTCTCTGCCATCTCCTGGCGTCGCGAGCGTTACGACGGCTCTCGTAGAGTCAGGGGATGAGGCGACGGGAGGCGAGACCATTCTGTTGGAGGAGGGTGAGGCAGTCGCTGCATCCAGAGATGCCTTTGTTGCGGTCTCGACCGGCGACCTACCAGGTAGATTTTGGGTTATTGCTTTCCTTTTCGTTTTTCAATCCCTTTCGATCTCTCCTGACAGTATTTCTTTCGCTTCTAATGCAGGCGTGGCGAGCATTGAGATTGTGCCACCAGAGGAAGTATCACTAGTTGCTACTTTGACGGTGGCCGCCCTTTTGCCTTCTCTCATATCTTCTCAAATGCTGGAAGGTACAGACTTGTGACCCATCGGTTTCATTGTCGGCAATATACTTTATGCACTGACATCGCATTACTATATCCTTGCAGGAGTCCTTTTTGATCACTTGTATCAGGTGCTACACCCATACTTCTTCTTTCAGTCAGAGATTGCCTCTTCTAGCGGAGCTGGTGAGTATAACCTTTAGCTAACGTCTCTTCTTTTCTTTTACGGGTAGTCAAATCGTTTCTAATTCTTCTTTGTTTTAATTGCAGCCCTACAGATCGAAGGAGGAGATGAAAGAACAATTGCACCACCGGTACTCCCGGTCTTGCCATCTACTGCAGCCGTTATAATAAACTCCGTTGTTCATGAACATCCTTTATTTCTTGAACCGTTATTTGACTGTGATTTGCTTTGCAGCTGTAACACCGACTTCAGCTTCATTCGAGTCTAGAATCCTAATGCCAACGGGCCCCTTTTCCAGACGTTTATCTTCAAAAGGCGCTGTAAATATTCTGCGTATGCTAAGTGATCATCTCGAGGAGCTTGACACGGAGACTCCTGCCCTTGCTGCAGATTTTGCTGCTGAGGTTAATCCCATACTGGCGACGCTCGTGCACCTTCACAGCGAGGGCGTCGTTAAGTCTTGGGTTAATCACTGTAGGGAAATTGAGGCTTGTCTGCATGAGCTCGAGGTCGTACGTTCTGCTCCCAAGGTCCTGGCTATGAACTCTCAACAGGCTGCGTAGGTCAAGGAGAGCACTCCCTACTTCTACCATCTTGAACAGGAAGCAGCCTTAAAGCGTAAGGAGTGCGAAGAAGCTTCAAGCGAATCTGCTCGATTACATGCTCAAGTTGACGCAAACGATGCATAGCTGAAAGTTATCTTCGAAAGCCTTCTACGATGTATTTCTGACGGGTTGACGCTGAGGCGGAAGCTCGACCTCATCGAGCGAGATGCACAGAATCGTAGGGTAGCTCAGCGGGTCATCGAAGAGCAACTTTCATCTTATTTGCAGCAACGAGCTCAGGTTGAAGCAGAGTTGGTCGCGGCAGCTGACCGTGAGAAGAGGCTGAGGGGAGTGCGCGAGCGGCTGATTGGTCTATTGAAAACGCTTTCCTCCTAATAGTTGTTTTTGCACCACTTGTAACTTTTGAATAAAATGTATCCCCCCTTTTTTTATCCTTTCATATGATGTAAATTGTATTCAATTGAATTTATGGATAAAAGATACACTTCTTTCGTACTATCTTGCGTCATTTCTTGCTTTCTTCTTTTCTTTGTTATCGGCATATCACTTTAGTAAGCGTAGCTTGTAGATGATAGAGAGAGCATTCTGTTTTGAATTCTTCGAGAGATAGCGATGGCTTAGGAAGCAGGTTCAGATCTGTTGCCTAAGGCTTTTCAACTTCATGAGCCGTGAGGGTCTCATAAAGACTTTTCTCCCTATGAGTCGAGAGGATCTTGTAGGTGTATTTTCTCCTTAGGGATCGTGAGGATTCCTGTTTTTCTCTTATAAGTCGTAAGGATCTCACAAGAGAATTTTTCCTCTTACAAGTCGAGAGGACTCGTAAGTGGTTGTTTCCCTCCTTGTTGAGATTCGACTTTGGAGAGTGTGGCCCGTGAATAGTATGCAAGAGTCCATTTTGGACTGACTTGCAGGGCCCTAGTGCTTAGGAAACAGGTTTTTTAATCCCTGTTGCCTAAGGCTTTTCCTTATGAGTCAAGACGATTCGAGAAGTTCTCGCAAAGACACTAATTTCCTCACGAATCAAGACGAATCGAGCAGTTTTCGCAAGAATGTCCTAACGTCACAGTTAACCTCTGCCCTTTACGACAGAGGTCCGTTAGGGTCTGTGGTACTAGGGTTTTGTCCGTCGTACCGTCGCGTTGGCTGATATATTCCTCGATAGGCAATCTTGCTGTTCGAGTAGCCTTGCGACTGTCGTGTCTCTGATCCCTTTGGGGGCTGGACAAGATGTCTTCAAGCAATCCTCCTAGACAGTTTGACCGTCGGAAGAGCAAGCGTTAGGAATTTTGCTATGCCGCTTTTTACTTGAGGTTAGGCTCATTTTGGGGAGCCCCGATGAGTCATAACCACTCCGCGCTGGTGTGGGATGATCTCCGATAGTCTTTCAGGTTTTATTTGAGTTGCCGTCAAGACCCTGAAGCTAGGAATTTAGCTTTTGCTTCATTTGCTGGCATTGCGTCTACTGTATCGAGACGAATGTCGCGGTTGTCTCTAAGTTGTTGATGAACCGTCGAGGTTTGGAACTAGGGATTTTGCCGTGGCTCCATTATTTGATTGTCGCGTCTGAATCCTGCTGGAGGAAGAATGCTGTGGTGATATCTCATCTGCTGTATCGAGACAAACGTCGAGGTGGTGACCATTCCATGCGGGATGATCTCCGGTAGTCTTTCAGGTTTTATATGAGTTGCCGTCAAGACCCTGAAGCTAAGAATTTAGCATTCGCTTCGTTTGCTGGTATTGCGTCTGCTGTATCGAGACGAATGTCGTGGTTGTCTTTAGGTTGCGTGTGAACCATCGAGGCTTGGAACTAGGGACTTTGCCGTGGCTCCGTTGTTTGATTGTCGCGTCTGAATCCTGTTGGAGGAAGGACGCCGTAGTGACATCTCGTCTGCTGTATCGAGACGAACGTCGAGGTGGTGATCACTCTGTGCTGGTGTAGGATGATCTCCGATAGTCTTTCAGGTTTTATATAAGTTGCCGTCAAGATCCTGAAGCAAGGAATTTGGCCTTCGCTTTGTTTGCTTTGGCATGACTGAATCCTGTTGGAGAAAGGACACTGTAGTGACATCTCGTCTGCTGCTGTATCGAGACGAACGTTGAGGTGGAGCTGGGATTTTGCCATCACTCCGCTCTGGTGTGGGATGATCTCTGATGGTCTTTTAGGTTTTATATAAGTTACCGTCAAGACCCTGAAGCTAGGAATTTGGCATTCGCTTCGTTTGCTTTGGCGTGTCCGAATCCTGTTGGAGAAAGGACGCTGTAGTGACATCTCGTCTGCTGTATCGAGACGAACGTCGAGGTGGTGACCACTCCATGCTGGTGTGCGATGATCTCCGATAGTCTTTCAGGTTTTATATAAGTTGTCGTTAAGACCCTGAAGCTAGGAATTTGGCCTTCGCTTCATTTGCTTTGGCGTGTCCGAATCCTATTGGAGGAAGGACGCAGTAGTGGCATCTCGTCTGCTGCATCAAGACGAATGCTGAGGTGGAGCTGGGATTTTGCCATCACTCCGCTTTGTTTCGACCGTGAGGTCTTTCGTTGACGTTGCATCTGCATCCTGCTGGACTGCGAAGGAACGTTGTTGTTGACATTACGTCTGGTGTGACAAGACGAATGCTGAGGTGGAGTTAGGATTTTGCCGTCACTCCGTTTTGTTGACATTGCGTCTGCTGTAACGAGACGAATGTTGAGGTGGTCTCTAGGTTGTCTGTGAACCGTCGAGACTTGGCTCTCTTTCGGATGGAGCCTTGGGGGAAGGTGTGATTCCCTTTTTGTTTGTGCCCCTGGATTGTATACAGGGATCGATGTGATCTTACCTGTAGGGCAAAATTTTTTTATTTCATATGTATTTTTTGTAGTCTTTCCGCGATGCTCTATCATTTCAGCTTTTATATCGCGAAAGTCGCGATTGCCCAATCATTTCGGCTATTTTTCGCGATGCCCAATCATTTCGGCTATTTGTTTTATTTTTACTCGCTGCTTTTTATTGCGAGTTGCCCAATCATTTCGGCTATTTTGCATGCATATATTTTTACTTGCTGATTTTGTTTGCAAGTTGCCCCATAATTTCGACTATTTTGTATGCATGTGTGGTTCGTTAGCTTTTCGCTGCAAGCTTGGAATTAGACACCGATTTTGGCATCAGCATTGCTACAACTGGGATATTTCCAGGAGTGAATCATCATTTGCCTCTGTCGATATCAAACAAAGGTGGCTTAGCGAACAGGGTTAGGATCCTATCGACTAAGGCTTTTGACTTCATGAGCCGTAAGGGTCTCATAAAGGTATTTCTCCCTGCGAGTCATGAGGATCTCGTAGGTGCGTTTACGCCTTAGGAATCGTGAGGACTCCTAAGTGTATGGCTTCTCGTAAGTCGTAAGCATCTTACAAAAGTATTTTCTCCTTCTAAGTCGAGAGGACTTACAAGGGTTGTTCACCGTGTAGACATATCCCTAGTCACGGATGGGACTTTGTTAGGGAAATATTTATTCGCGCCCATGGATTGTATACAAGGGCCAGCATTGAACCGCTTGTAGGGCAATGCTGGAGATTGTGATGGCTTAAGAACATGTTCAGATCTTTATAGCTTAAGGCTTTTGAATCTTATGAGTCATGAGGATCTCATAAGAGGGTTCTCCTTACGAGTCGTAAGGATTTCGTAAGTGTAATTTCTCCTTAGGAATCGTGAGGATTCCTAAGTGTGTTTCTCCCTTGTGAGTCGTAAGGATCTCACGCAGGTGGTTTCTCCTCACAAGGTCGAGAGAACCTTGCAAGTGTCTTTTAACGAGGTTGCGCCCTTTCAGGTTTTCATAAAAATTCGCCGGTAGCCCTGCTGTTTTTACTCATGGAGCCCTTTCGGGTTTTCATCCGTGTACATTTTGCTTATGGACATACCGTTTTTTTTTCTTCTTTTCTTTCTTTTTTTTATATTTTATCTTTTTTTTGTGTCAGCCTTGGGATGCTGCAGTCCACAGTAATTTATTGATGTCTCGGTCAACAGCCAGTTTCAGGACATAGTGGTCCATCGTTAGTTTAAGGACGTTTCGATCCAACGCCAGTTTTAGGACATAGTGGTCCATTGTTAGTTTTAGGACATTTCGGTCCGTTGTTAGTTTTAGGACATTTTGGTCCATTGTTAGTTTTAAGGACGTTTCGGTCCGATGTTAGTTTTAAGGACATTTCGGTCCGTCATTGACGTATTTGAAGCGAATTTCTAGTTTACGGACTTTTCGGTCCATGGGGCTTTCTCTATGAATGAGCACGATGCCCCCGGCATGTCCACCTTTTTAGGGGCATGAGGCTATGGTGGGTTCACCTTCCAGTTTTCGGATAATGCGAACTTGCCTTGTTGGTATTGGTCCTCAATCCAGCCTTTGAAGACGAAGCAATTTTCGATTAGATGGCTTACTGCTTGGTGGTAAGGGCAGTAATTAGGATTGTTCACATCGCCTGGCTGCAACGGACGTTTTGGATCCGGCAGATTGATGAGTCTGTTGCGCACTGCCAGCTCGAACAGTCTCCTCGTTTTATCCTGGGGAAACGAGTAAGGACGTCCCAGCTCTCCTCGAGAGATGGGCGTGGACGCATGTTGTTTTGGCAAACAATCGGCTTTAAGTTGCTCGGCTGTTATTGAGTATTGGTGACGAAGTTGCTTTTCCTTTCCCTTTTTCATTTCGAAGCTCCGTCTTTGAAGAGAGCGGTCTATGGCCCATCTGGGCCATTTGGGCCAGCTTGTCGATCAAGACCTGGAACGTGGTCGGCTTAAAAACATCATGAATTGGGAAATAGTTGCTTGAGGGTCAAGACTGCCCACGAACATGCCCACTACCGGCGCTTCCTCGATGCGCTGCTCACATTTTGACCATAAATTTCGCGATCGTATTGCGTATTGCACCCATGTCTCGCCAGCTTCACCCTGGCATTGATCAATGCCGTTATTGGGGTGCGTTCACTAGCACTCGCGAAACGCAGGGTGAATAGTAGCTCCATCTCCGCAAATGTCTTGATAGAGTCATTTGGAAGTTCAGAATACTACTCGAACGCCGTTTTCGACAAGCTACTAACAAACTGGCGGAGCAGAAGTTTATCATCACCTCCAGTGTTGCCACATAGAGCCCTGAATTGAGCAACGTGCTGATGCGGACTCCCCGTCCCTTTATATACATGAAATTTAGGGATCGTATATCCCGGCGGGTACCTTATTTGGTCATACCATCCTGGATAGGGTCGTCCAGTCTTAACGATATGCCCGGCTGCTTCGTTCGCCTGGTGAACTCATATTTGCTGAGCAATGTAGTCGTCCAAGGCGGCCTTAGAGATTGTCTCTTATTTGGCTGCTGAAAGGGCCGGAGGGGGGGGTTTGATGTCTCCCCTCTGTCGTCTTCAATGATAATCGGGGTGTCTTCAGCCGGAAGTTCTGGCTGTAACATTATCCCCGCCATATCTTGGAACAAAAGAACTATTCGTTTTATATTGCCCGCCTGCTCCGCTGCCTCTTTTTCTTTCCTCTCAAGCATTCTTCGAAGGAACTCGGTATCAGTTTCTTGTTCCCGATGCTGCTCTGAGATCTCTGGATTTTCTTTTGGCCCAGTGAGTGCGGCCATTGCAGTCAGCATCTCCTGATGTTTCTGCTGCTGTTATTCCTGAGCCTTCGTTATCGATCGGGTAAACGGTCGATGACCCGTGGAAGCACGACTTTCCTCTTTTCCGGAAGCCATATAAACGGTATGTATTACCATTCCCCCAGACTTGGGGCGTTTAGATTCAGCATCCTTGCGGTTTGCCGCGGTCACAGGGGCTTTCTCCGGCCTCCTTCTCTTGTGGGCGGTTGACGTTGAGGGAGCCGTTGCAGCGGGCAACCAGACGGATGACGTCTTCTGTAGTACCACGAGATGGCTCTTTTCTTGCTGAGCTTTGAGCTTCTTTGGCCGGCGAAAGTAGTCCTGGTTAATCATCGATTCCTGGACCTGTCGCCAGACTTTATAAATTTTGGAGGACAGCTGTTGAAGGGGCTGCTCCGTCTTCTTTTCTGTAGTAATCTCCATAGGTGGAGGAGATCTCTTCAGCACGGCAGTCGGAGAGTTCTTGCGAACCCTCCTAAGTGGTTCAAAGCTGTTCCCAGTCGGAACAGCAACGTTGATTTCCACCATGGGAGCTGGCGAAGTTAGTCCAGAAAGGGAGCTGCCCCCAGCCTTCCTTACTCGGCGCCAGTGACGACGACGAGCATGTCGTGCGGATGGAGTTGGTTCAGCTATGGAGATGGCTTCATCATGCCCCCTGTCTTGACGAAGGGTTATCGTCGGTGTCAGCCTTTTGAAGACTGACGTTCGCCGAGCAGTAATGTCCAACCTATCGAATACAGACTTCTGGGCAGAGGTGACTTCGCTTGGAGTGGGAGCCGGAGTGGCCAACCTTGTGAAGACTGACTTCTTGTCAGGAGAAGCCTTTCCAATGATTTCGCCCAGCTGAGCCGGGATGGCTATCCGCTTTGGGATGGCTGCTTCGGGTATTGCGGGCCTGTTGGCATTCTGGCCCAGTCTGTTGAAAACTAAGGCGTTAGACTTAGGCAACCCGTTGAGAGGGGCCGCGGCAGTGGTAAGTCGATCAAAGACCAACTTCTTTGGGGCTTCTTGAGGCAGCATCGGGGCATTGAAGCTCATGGGTAGGATCATGGTCCCAAAGAACAGCCCGGTGGTGGCCTGAGTTACTTGGTCCACCGGCATCGTGAACAGGGAGGCCGCCTGGGGCCCGTAAGTTACACCTCCAGATGAGGCGGAACGGGAGTTGCAGTTGCAGCTGGAACATTTTGTGCAGGTAGACGCCATTGATCTTTCGTTTTCTGCACGGAGCAAGACACTAAATCTTAGTACCTCGAACCCAAGGGCAACCATAGCAAACCGCGATTCGTTCACGAACACGACATACGAAGTGTGGAATGGAAAGAGGAAAAGGTCCCACCGGGCGTGCCAGAATCTGTTCCCCGCCGAAAACCGCGGAGATGCGACCGCACAGGTCCGTCTCGCCTGAATTCAGGGGCAGATGCTAATTGGTGCTATCCATCCACCTCTTCGAAGATGAAAAGTTGATTTATGGCACTATGTATCGAAGGTTTGAACGGATGCGGCCGATGTAGCAGACTTCGTCAGATTCCCCCTCATTTGAGAGGTTTTAGATTGTGGGGATGCTCTTCCCTGCAGGCGCAAGCCCCTGCAGTTAATTATGCTACCGTATCGCGGTAACCACTTTCTTCTTCTCTAGATGGTCACTTCGTGTCGTGGGTGTTTGTTTTGTTTTTAGTTGCCCGTGGATTGTATACGGAGACTAATTTATGTCGTCGCCCGTAGGGCGTGGATTAGTCCAAATCCGTATTTTCTTAGATTTGGGTTTGGGGTTTGGGTTTAAGGATACGTTAGTCTCATTTGGGACTAAGATCACTTAAACGTTTTTTAAGGATACGTTAGTCTAATTTCAGACTAAGATCAACTTAACGGGATCGTTTAGATTCAACAAGAGAGCATTTGGGCTCTATTGTTTAGTTTAGGTATATTGCGGTCGATTGGTTTAGGGACATTACGGTCCAAGGTTAAGGACATTATAGTCCGTGAGTTTAAAGACCTCACAGTCAAGGTTAAGGACATCATAGTCCGTGAGTTTAAAGACCTCACAGTCAAGGTTAAGGACATCATAGTCTGTAAGTTTAAAGACCTCACAGTCAAGGTTAAGGATATCATAGTCCATGGGTTTTAAAGGACCCCACAGTCCGTAGAATGTTTGGTTGTCTGGACCAGTCACCTCCCTGAAGACGTTGAAGGATTACAACGACAAATATCAGAGGAGTAAAGAGATGTACTCTCGAACCGACGTGAGCTGGTTGAAAGATCTGTAGTCCAATTTGGGGCTAAGATCTGTTAACATATTTATGAGCAGATGAGCTCAATTAATATGAGTTGAGGACTTATGGTCAATCTTGGGCTAAGTCCAATAAATGTTTAACATTTTATTTTGGGCTGTTGAGCCTTTATTTGGGCTTGGCCCTTTTAACAATGCTGAGTATTATATCTTGACAATGTTTTTGTCTTTTATTGAATGCTGAGCATTCATCAGAGCTCTGGGCTTATTAAAGTACAATTTATATTCTGTTAGCGCAACACGTGGCGCGCTAGGCGCTTTGCGCCAGTCAAAAAGCGCAGTGCGCTTCTGCCATGTGGCGCACATGTAAAGGACACGTGTTGCACTTGGCGCTAGGCGCCAGATGATGAGCGCATGATGCCAGTTTATGAGCGCTGAGCGCTAATCCATGAGCGCATTGCGCTTTCAGTTTAGTGGTGCACACGTGAGTGACACGTGGTGCGCTTGGCGCTGAGCGCCAGCCCATGAGTGCAGTGCGCTATTTCAAGAGCGCAAAGCGCTAGTGGTTAATTGGCGCATACGTGATTGACACGTGGCGCATTTGGCGCTGAGCACCAATCCAGAGAGCGTAGAGGCGCAGTTCAAGAGCGCAAAGCGCATTTGATCAATTTTATGATCTGGGAAACAAATTTATGTTCTTTTAAAAGAGATTTTGTCTCAAGATCCAAAAACAACAGTTCTTATTTTGCAGGAGATATTTCCAATCTCTTATATTGATTAAAGGCTTTGCCTTTATAGATCTATGATCTGTGAGAAGAATTATGTTCTTCTTATTATTATTTTATGATGAGATCTCTTGATCTTTTTGTGAAAGACCTTGGTCTTGTAGATCTATGATATTTAAATAAGTAAATTCTTCTTTTTATGAGATGATTTCATCTCTATGTTCATCATTATCATTTTTACCTTGAAGAAAGATCTTCTTGCAAGAGCTTGCTCTTTATCTTTGAGTTTCTCAAAGTTTATAGGGGGGTTTCTCTGTCTTCTTTTTTTTGTATCTGTATATTTGAGACTTGAAGTCTAGGGGCCTTTTTATAGGGTAGGCTGATTTGTTGAATCAGTTAAAGAGATCTTTCTCTGATTGATTTGGGAATGTTTCCCCACTATTGGATCTTTAATCCTAGGGCTTCTGTTTTACAGAAGGCAATCTTCGTGTTTTTAACAAGATTGGAAAATCTTTCCATACGGAATTTATTCTGTCTTTTGGTAATTTTTATTTACCATTGGATCATTGATCCAACGGTGCTCTGATTTACAGAGCATAATCTTGTTATTTAGAAAGATTTTGAGGTATCTATCCTTAACAGAATTTAATTCTGATTAATTAATGATTCATCATTATTATTAGATCTTTGATCTAACGATGGGGAGTTTTTAATTCTAGCGCTAGCGCATCCGTGCTTTGCACGTGGTGCGCTGCTTAAATGGCAGTGCACATTGCGCTAGCGCACCTGTGTTTGACACGTGGTGCGCTGCTCGGAGCGCAGCGCATCCGTGCTTGACACGTGGTGCGCTGCTTAGAGCGTAGCGCACCTAGCGCTAGCGCATACATGGTGTGCTGCTTAGGGCGCAACGCACTTGGCGCTGCATCTGAAGCGTTGCTTCATTTCAAAAATTTGAATTTTAAACAGAGCTTTGCTCTGATTGGGGGAAACAAACCCCAGTACACTCTGCATACCGCCGCGGTCACATTTAAGGACGAAGACTTGCTACTGGGAACTGCTGAGCATAATTGGCCGCTTTACGTAACATGGTACAGTGACGAAGACCGGATTAATTGCATATTGATTTATCCAGGGTTCTCAGTGAACATCATGAACTTGAGGACTCCGAAGATTTTTTCAATGGACGTCCGACACCTGTCAAGTGAAAGGATTGTCATTCAATACTTCAATCAAAATTTCCAGCAAGTTCTGAGATCCATAGCTCTGCCTATTAGGTTCGGTGACCTACAAACTGAAACCAAGAAATACGTGATCGACGCCGACATGTCTTATAAAATTCTTCTACGATGGCCGTGGCTCCACGATTACGGTATCGTTCTGTCAACTTCCATCAATGCATGAAGTATACCAAAAATGGTGAAGAAAGAAGTATTGATGGAGACATCCAGCCGTTCAGTATGCATGAAGTCCGATATGAAGATTCTCGGTACTTCATGAACCACCAAAATACTGAGACAGACTGACCAAAAACAGAACGGCTCTAAAACTCAAAAGCAAATCTAAGCTGGCTATCACTTTCAAAAGCAAAAACCCCCAAGTGCGTCCATGTTTCAGCAGTGATACTGATGAATCCGACGCTGGAAGTCCATCCTTCCGCAAAACTTGCCCACGTTTCGGTAGCGATACAGACGAGTTTGATATTGAAGACCCATCCGGCAAAAAAATTCGCCCTCATTTTGGCAGCGATACTGAAGAGTCGAGGAAAGAGGACCCGCCTTGCAACAGCTATGCAGATTGGGCCATCATGCAAAAAGGGAAGCTAAGAGAAACCTTCGAGATTACAGAAGGGTCCCTAGCTATCACAAGGGTGCCGGAGCATATGTGCAAGGAGCTAGATACTTTGTCGATCTCTACTGTGAACCAACTGCAAACTTTCTACGTTCCCGGAAGGAAAAGTGGAAAGAAGGGCATCATGTTTTATGGATCAAATCATGCCGTGCACCCGGACGATTTGTCTGTCACGTGCCTTCCCTATGAAAGAGGTATACGAGCCATCCTAAACCCTAGATATTATGCGCCCGAGATTCGGGAATATTTAAAAAAGTGTGGATATCGGTTATATCAAACGGGGTCCGAAGCGAAGTTTTATGAGGGGCTGTGGCATCCGTCTCAGGTCCAAGCACTCATCGATGGACGCATCCCAGATAGACGGGGCATAGGTTTCATTCAACCTGACGTCAAAGTATGCTATATGATTCATGTTGGTGAAGCCAGTGAAAATTCAAATGATGACGACGAGCTAGTCGAGCCAGAAAAAGCCCCTCGAGAGCTCGAAAATAGCGGACAAGCAACTGTTTCCCCCAATCAGAGCAAAACTCTGTTTGAAATTTAAAATTTGAAATGAAACAACGCTTCAGATGTAGCTCCAAATGCGCTGCGTCCTAAGCAGCGCGCCACGTGCAAAGCACGGATGCGCTAGCGCTAGGTGCGCTGCGCTCTAAGCAGCGCACCACGTGCAAAGCACGAGTGCGCTAGCGCTGGAACTAAAAACTCCCCACCGTTAGATCAAAGATCTAATAATAATGATAAATCATTAATTAACCAGAATTAAATTCTGTTAAGGAAAGATTTCTCAAAATCTTTCCAAACAACAAAATTGTGCTCTGTAAATCAGAGCACCATTGAATTAATGATCCAATGGTGATTAAAAATCACCAAAAGTATGGAATAAATTTTGTATGGAAAGATTTCCCAATCTTGTTAAAAACAAGAAGATTGCCTTCTGTAAATCAGAAGCCCTTGGATCAAAAATCCAACGATGGGAAATTCCCCAAATCAATTGGAGAAAAGATCTCCTTAACTGATTGAACAAATCAGCTTGTCCTATATAAAGGCCCCTAGACTTCAAGTCTCATATACAGAAGCATAGAGAGAAACCTCCGGATAAATTTTGAGAAATTCAAAGAAAAAGAGCAAGCTCTTAGAAGAAGAAAACTTTCTTCAAGGTAAAAAATGATAATGATGAACATAGAGATGAAATCATCTCATAATTAAAAAAGAAGGATTCACTTCTTTAAAAGATCATAGATCTACAAAGCCAAAAAGTCTTTCACAGAGAGATCAAAAGATCTCATTATAAAATAAAAGAAGAATTTACTTTTTTCTCACAGATCATAGATCCATAAAGGCAAAGCCTTTCATCAACATAAGAGATTGAAGAACTTTTGTTCTTAGAATCTTGAGACAAAGTCTCTTTTTAGATCATAAAATTGATCATATGCGCCTTTGCGCTCTGGAACTGCGCTTTGCGCTCTGGAACTGCGCTTTGCGCTCTTGAAATGCGCTTCTGCGCTCTTAGACTGGCGCTCAGCGCCGAGCATGACACGTGTTGCTTTGCGCTCTTGAAATAGCGCACTGCGCTCATGGGCTGGCGCTCAGCGCCAGGCGCACCACGTGTCAATTACATATGCGCCACTGAACTACTAGCACAATGCGCTCATAAACTGGCGCAATGCGCCCATCATCTGGCGCTTAGCGCCAAGCGCGACATGTGTCCCTCACGTGTGCGCTACTTGGCAGAAGCGCACTCCGCTCTTTGACTAGCGCAAAGTGCCAAGCGCACCACGTGTTGCGCTGATAGAACGTAAATCGTTCTTTAAATAAGCCCAGAGCTCTGATAAATGCTCAGCATTCAATAAAAGACAAAACATTGTCAGAATGCAACTCAATGCTCAGCACTATTAAAAGGGCCAAGCCCAAATAAAGGCTCAACAGCCCAAGACAAATGTTAAACATTTTAACTCGATTGGACTTAGCCCAAAATTGGCTATAAGTCCTCAACTCATATTAATTGAGCCCATCTACTCATAAATATTTTAACAGATCTTAGCCCCAAATTGGATTACAGATCTTTCAACCAACTTACATCGATTCAAGAGTACATCTCTGAACCCCTCTGATACGTGTCGTTGTAACCCTTCAGTGTCTTCAGAGAGGTGACGGGTCCCGAGAACCAAATATTCCACGGACTGTGGGGTCCTTAAACCCATGGACTATGATGTCCTAAACCTCGGACTGTGGGGTCGTTTAAAACCCATGGACTATGATGTCCTTAATCTCGAACTGTGGGGTCCTTTAAAACCCATGGACTAACCCATGGACCGAGATGTCCTTAAACTAACATTGGACCGTAATGTCCTTAAACTAATGGACCGCAAAGTCCCTAAACTAAACAATAGAGCCTAAATGCTCTTTTGTTGGATCTAAACGATCCCGTTAAATTGATCTTAGTCTAAAATTAGACTAGCATATCCTTAACAAACGTTTAAGTTGATCTTAGTCCCAAATGAGACTAACATATCCTTAAACCCAACCCCCAAACCCAAATCTAAGAAAATACGGATTTGGACTAATCCACGCTCTACGGGCGACAACATAAATTAGTCTCCGTATACAATCCACGGGCAACCAAAAACAAAACAAACACACACGACACGAAGTGACCATATGGAGAAGGAGAAAGTTATTACCGCGATGCGGTAGCGTAATTAACTGCAGGGGCTTGCGCCTGTAGGGAAGAGTGTCCCCACAATCAAAAACCCCTCCAATGAGGGGGAATCTGACGAAGTCTGCTATATCGGCCGCATCCGTTTAAACCTTCGATACATGGTGTCGTAAATCAACTTGGCATCTTCGAAGAGGTGGACGGATAGCACCAATTAGCATCTGCCCCGAAATTCAGGCAAGACGGACCCGCGCGGTCACGTCTCCATGTTTCGGCGGGGAATAGATTCTGGCACGCCCGGTAGGACCTCTTCCTCTTTCCACTCCACACTTTGTGTGTCGTGTTCGCGAACGAATCGCGGTTTGATATGGTTGCCCTTGGGTTCAAGGTACTAAGATTTGGTTTTGCTCCATGCAGATAATAGAAGATCAATGGCTTCAACCTGCACTAACTGCAACTGCAACTCCCGTTCCGCCTCATCCGGAGGTGTAACCTATGGGCCCCAAGCGGCCTCACTGTTCAAGATGCCGGTGGAGCAAATAACTCAAGCTACCACTGGACTGTTCTTTGGGACCATGATCCAACCGATGAACCTCAATGCCCCGCTGCTGCCGCAAGAAGCCCCAAAAAAGTCGGTCTTTGATCGACTTACCACTGCCGCGGTCCCTCTCAACGGGTCGCCCAACTCCACTGCCTCAGTTTTCAGCAGACTGGGCCAGAACGCCAACAAGCCCGCGATACCCGAAGCAGCCATCCCAAAGCGGATAGCCATCCCGGCTCAAGCGGACGAAATTATTAGAGAGGCTTCTTCTGCAAAGAAGTCAGTCTTCACAAGGCTAGCCGTTCCGGCTCCCGTTTCAGGTGAAAACGTCGAGGCTGCTTCATCTTCTCGGAAGTCTGCCTTCAACAGACTGGCTATTCCCTCTCAACGGACGTCAGTCTTCAATAGGATGATAACAACAACTTCTAACCAACACAGGGGGCATGAAGAAGTCACCCATACAGCTGAGAAAATCCCAACGGCTCGACACGCTCGACGTCGCCACTGGCGCCGAGTAAGGAAGGCTGGGGGCAGCTCCCCTTCTGGACTGACTCCGCCAGCTCCCATGGTGGAAATCAATGCTGTTGTTCCAACTGGGAACAGTTTTGAACCGCTTAGGAGGGTTCGCAAGAACTCTCCGACTGCCGTGCTGAAAAGATCTCCTCCACCTATGAAGATTGCTACAGAAAAGAAGCCGGAGCAGCCCCCTTAGCGGCTTTCTTCCAAAATTTACAAAGTCTAGCGACAGGTCCAGGAATCGGTGATTGACCAGGACTACTCTCACTGACCAAATAAGATTAAAGCTCGGCAAGAAAAAAGCCATCCCGTGGTACCACAGAAGATGTCATCTGTCTGGGTGCCCGCTGTAACGGCTCCCTCAACTTCAACCGCTCACAAGAGAAGGAGGCCAAAGAAAGCCCATGTGACCGCGATGAACCGCAAGGACGTTGAATCTAAATGCCCCAAGTCTGGGGGCATGGTAACACATACCGTTTATATGGCTTCCGGAAAAGAAGAAAGCTGTACTTCCACGGGTCATCGACCGCTTACCCGATTGATAACGAAGGCCCAGGAACAACAGCAGCAGAAACTTCAGGAGATGCTGACTGCAATGGCCGCACTCACTGGGCCGAAAGAAACTCCAGAGACCTCAGAGCAGCGTCGGGAACAAGAAACTGATACTGAATTCCTCCGAAGAATGCTCGAGAGGAATAAAAAAGAGACCGCGGAACAAGTGGCCAACATAAAACGAATGGCTCTTTTGTTCCAAGACATGACCGGGATGATGTTACAGCCGGAACAGCCAGCTGAAGACCCCCCGATTATCATTGAAGACGACAGAGGGGAGATATCGAACCCTCCTCCGGCTCTTTCAGCAGCCAAAGTGGAGACCATCTCCAAACCTGCCCTGGATGATTACATCGCTCAGCAAATACGAGCTCACCAGGCGAATGAAGCGGCCTGCCAAATTGTTAAAACTGGGCGACCATATCCAGGCTGGTATGACCAAATAAGGTACCCGCCGGGATATACGATCCTTAAATTCCATGTATATAAAGGGACGGGAAATCCGCTTCAGCATCGCGCCTAGTTCAGGGCTCTATGTGGCAACACTGGAGGTGATGATAAACTTCTGCTCCGCCAATTTGTTGGTAGCTTGTCGGAGATGGCGTTCGAGTGGTATTCTGAACTTACAAATGACTCTATCAAGACATTTGCGGAGATGGAGCTACAATTCACCCAGCGATTCGCGAGTGCTAGTGAACGCACCCCAATAACGGCATTGATCAATGCCAGGGTGAAACCTGGCGAGACATGGGTTCAATACGCAATACGATGGTGGAATTTGTGGTCAAAATGTGAGCAGCGCATCGAAGAAGCGCCGGCAGTGGGCATGTTCATAGGCACTCTTGACCCTCAAGCGACTATTTCCCAATTTATGATGTTCTTCAAGCCGACCACGTTCCAGGCCTTGATCGACAAACTGGCCCAAATGGACTAGATGGGTCATAGACCGTCTCCTTCAAAGCCGGAGCCACGGAATGAAAAGGGTAAAGGGAAAGCGACCTTCGTCGCAAATGCTCAACAGCAGTCCAGTGGCCCAAAACTAACTGATCGACTAGACGAGAGACGGCAATACTATAATGAGAAAATAAAGCGCCCTTATTCATTTCCTCAAGACAAAACGAGGACATTGTTCGATCTGGCGGTGCGCAATAGGCTCATTAATTTGCTGAATCCAAAACACACATTGCAACCCGGTGAGGCTAATAATCCCAATTATTGCCCCTATCACCAAACAACAGGCCATCCAATTGAAGATTGCTTCGTCTTTAAAGGTTGGATCGAAGATCAATACCAACAGGGAAAGTTCGCACTGTCCGAGAATTGGAAAGTAAACCCGCCGCAGCCATACGCTCCTAAAAAGGAGGACACACCAGGGGCATCGTGCTCTTTTGTTGAAGAAGCTCCATGGGAGGTCGTTCTTTCAGCCAAGACTAAAAGAATACTGAAAGATCTCCAAACGTGCCCGGCAATCAGATGGAAAAATCCATTAGAACCCAAGATCGTCGAGGGAATGCTGAAACCGCGCCCAACTCCAAAAATCAGTGGTGATAGTCAAAGCGCCCACACCCAGCCGTCAAAGTCTTCGAAGAAGAAGAAGAAGACCAAAAAGCCCGTGAAGCCTATTAACAAGCGCACGGACCTGCAAAAATATATCGACGCGCTGGAAGAATATAACCAGAAGGCGCGGACCCCAGTCACACTCCAAGAATTTCTCAGCCACGTCCTTGAGGACGGAGATGATGACAATGGAGAAGACTCATCGGATGAGCCTGAAGATTATGTGGCAAGCTGCCATGTGATCTCTCACTCGTCGATAAACGATGAAGAAGCTCCTTACGTAGAGAAACTGGGGGCAGATCCTGAGCCGGAACTTCTAGGATCATCAGACGAAATGATTGATGCATTCCTGGACGAAGCTCTTCTTAAAAGCAAAGCTGCTCGAGAGCGCGAGATGGCCATATTTGAAAAAGCCAGACGCCGGCAACTGGACGAAAAGGGTTGAAGCACTCCCAGCAGATCAAAGTACATCTGCCGCAAATAAAAGCAGGTTCAAGACGAGGAAGAGGTTCTCCATGGCCATATCAATGGGAATAAAGCTGCCACCTTCCAAAGGAAACACTCCTGGTGAAGCGGATATACATCCTAGCTACTGCTTATATCATCGAAAGATTACGCACCCCACCGAAGAGTGCAACGCTTTTAAAAGATGGTGGCAGGGATATGTTGTCCACCGACAACATTTTAAGCGGATGAAACGCAAAACTCGTCGAGAACAAAGAAATACGACTGAGGAACATAAAAGAACCACCGGCAACTGTCACATGGTCGACACTGGAGGATCGCAAGTTTTCACCTTCGGGAGCGACTCTGACGAAGAAATGACTCTTGGCTCTCTCTTTAAAGAATCCACCTCGGGAAAAGAGGAAGGACCGAAGTGTTGCGAGAAAATTCAGTTGCGCAATCGCACATTGCCCGAAAAGAATCTCGTGCCCGCAAATAAGGGATCAAACAAAAGGGATAAGGGGAAAGAAAAGGTCCCTGAGGATATCGCCCTCGATGATCGAGTCGTCGAAGAGCTGACAGCCAAGGATCCGCCCAAGATAAACAAAGTGGATTACAACGTTCTGGCACACCTGAGGAAGATCCCCTCACAACTAAGCATTCTCGACGCCCTTCTGCTATCTAAGAAAGCAAGAGATTCGCTGATCAAGGCGTTGCAGGAGCCTAAACAATTCTAGGTTTTCCTCGCCAAAGAAAAGATGAAGGACGAGCTGAAAGAAGTACACACAGCCGATATCACTTTCGGCGATGAAGATCTTCTCCTCGGGACGTGTGAGCATAACCGCCCTCTTTATGTCTCCGGATACTGTCATGATATCAAAATAGGCAAAATCCTGGTGGACAATGGGTCCTCTGTTAATCTCCTCAATGTAAGAGTGTTGAAGGAAATCTGCATGAGCGTTCAACACCTCGCTGGTGATAAAATCACCATCTCCGGGTTTGACTCCCAGTCATCACGGACGCTCGGGTCTGTGATACTGACGTTGCGCTTTGGGCTGCTAGTCACGGACATCAAGTTTCACGCCATTGACGCTAAGACCTGCTATAATGTTTTGCTTGGCAGGCCTTGGTTACACGAGTACAACATCATCCCTTCTACACAACATCAGTATATGAAGTACTTCAAAAATGGTCTCGAGTATACTGTAACGGGGGAGTTGAACCCATTCTCCGTGAATGAAGTCCGAAAGTATGAAGATGCAAAATACTTCTTACCAGATTTTGACGACACGGAAAGATGTCACAAACCGAAGAACAAAGCTATCATCACTATTCCGGTCTTCGGGAGTGATACCGAGGAGGAAGAAGAAATAGCTTAATCAGGGCCGCCCCAATGCAACAAGCCGGGACCGTCCATCCCTATATTGATCTTCGGCAGCCACTCGGAAGATGAGGTCAACGCTGTATTTTCCGCTCGTCCATCAATGCAAGCCCTCGCTAACGATGATCAGAGTTTGCAAATTGCCATGGTTCCACAAGAGCATTACAAAGAGCTCGACCCACTTGATATCTATAATGTGCAAGAACTGCAAACGTTCTACTTCCCTCCCAGGTGAAGAGTGTTCAGACCATAATATTGCATTTTTCATTCCCCTATTCTTATCCGTTTTATAAGTAAACAGGTACTCTTGACGCACGTTTGTTGCATGTTACAGGATACAGGGCTTGGATGCGAATACAGTGAAAAAGACGAAAGCTGATACAGAAAAGGGATTTTTAACCAACAAGTAGACGGATCCTAGTCAAGCCTAGACGAAGAACAGTGCAAGGTCCAAAATGTCAAGTGAACGGTTAAAAGATCGCTACAAGTATTCACTGAAACATCTAGAGGAGAATAAGAAGTCCAACAGAGAAAATACATATGAAAATAGGAAGCCCAAGATATCCTGAATCCAGCCCAGAAATATAGCGAGCCAAGCCCACCAAAGGGCCGCGGAACCGCGGCCCAAGCGCCCTATTGCCGCGGTTCCGCGGCCATTCCAAGCCCGTGTCGGTGCAAACTTAGGGTGTTGGTGCGTCGGTGCGGGTGTTTGGATTTTCCGTGGGCAAATCTGTAATTGCGCATGTGCGAGAGTCTGTAACCCTAGGTTTTCTGTTTTCCTATAAATTGTAATTACAGATCTGTAAAATGTTATGCCTCTTTTCAATAAATAAAATTCAGAATTTCTGGGAGTTATATTCAGATCTATTCTGTCTTCTTGCTTGGAGGGAGCCATCGAATTAGTAAGTAATTTTATTTCTGTTCCTTTAATTAAAATGTTTTCTCATCCCCTAATGAGCGAGTAATCTCCTCGCTCGTTAGGGTTTGCCTTAGGGAAAGGGTTGAGAGATGAGATCTCTCACCCCTTTCAATGCCACATTCACCGAATGAATTAGAACTCCTTGCATACGCACACAACTGCTCCCTACGGCACCCTACCCCTCGAGGTAACGGTGAACCGTAGTATAGAGGGCCGGTTGCGCGCGTTTTCCATGGGGGTTAGGGTAATTATCGATAAAGGAAGGATACGAATCTAGGGGAAGAAACATCTTCCCAAAAGATTCGGATCCACTTTATTGATAATTACCGTAACATCTAATAGATCTAAAATAGGGCAATGAAAGCGGTGAGGAAACCTTTAATCTCCAAACTTTCCCTAAACCTAACCCTAACAAGACTTTTAATTAGATTAATTAGATCCAGTTTTCATAAGATTTTATAAACCAACAAAAATGACACTTTGAATCAACTCGTTAAAACACATAAAAGGAATTTACCCATCTCTGATGATCGACCCGTACTCACCGGCTAGCTGCAAAGCGACGCTGTTTCTGATTACGGTAAACACAAATTTTCATACTAATCAAAGAGATGAAAAGGCGATCCTCTTTTATCGATCAACGGAGACCAAAGTGGAAAAAGAAATTTGGCATGGTGCCGATTCTGCACTTGACAGGCTCCAGCCCATCCGTCTGCCTAGATGCTACACAGACGGATTAAAAAGACTATTGTGGCACCAAGGCGTACCCTTTAAGCAGACTGCTCGACAAGCCCAGTTCTATAACAGGATCTGGAGCATCCCCGGAACTCAACGAAAGTTGCCCAACGAGAGAATGGAAATGATCGGGCTTGGATATGTTCAATCCAAGAAACGGGAGTTATTCCGCGACTGCTACGTCATACACGACTTCGACGAAGAAGGAGACGCTCTGTGGGAAGATGCTAACCCTGAACCAAAACGAGCTCCTGTCGTGAAAATACCAAGCCTGTCGTTCGAAGAACAAATGGACACGCTTATAAGAGAAGCGGGTCAAAAGGTTCAAGACGACCATAACCGCGAAATGGCCATCTACGAGAAAGCCAGAACTCAGTGCCTTCTTAAGCAGGCTGGAGAAAGTGACAATGCCCTTCGTCGCCAGCCCGTCATACAAAAGACCCGACGTAGAGGCAGAAATAAACCCAAGAATAAAAAAACCGTTCGACAGTGACAAAGCGGGACCAAGAAGCCCCACGATCAAGAATCGAGCAACCAGGATTCGCCTCTTATAAAGAAGATGGGTCGAGAATATTCTTTTCCTCAAGACAAGACAAAGAAGATATTCGATCTTGTCATGAAACACCAGATGATGACACTCCCGGAGTCCAAGCGCCCCGAGCAAGCAGACGAGGTCTCTCACCCAGGCTACTGTTCCTATCACCGAGCAATAGGACATTCTCTCGAAGACTGCTTCACCTTCAAGAACTGGGTCGAAGACCAATATCAACTCAGCAGGTTCGCTCTATCTAGCAGTTGGAGGGTAACCCCACCGCATAAGCATGAACCGAAAGCCATGGGAGTAGAGCCAGATCAACGTCGGGCTTGGAAGCGATCTCGTACCTGTCACGAGATAACGCTGTCGGAAGAAGAACCCGAGGATATGGATGACCTTTCTTGGTGCTTCGAAAACAATAAAGATGAGGTGATCTCGGAGTTCCCACTGGCGCTAAAAGAGCTGAAAGATGGGATACATACTACTGCAGATAACCTCACAAAAATTGACTTGGGAATAGCAAACGACCCACGGCCGACATTCGTCAGTGAGCTGTTGTCTGAAGAAAAAGTGGCTACGCTCAAAGACGTGCTCATGTAGTATAAAGATTGTTTCACATGGAACTATTCCAAGATGACAGGACTAGATCCAGAGATCGTTGTACACAAATTGGCAATATCTCCGGACATCAAGCCGATTAAACAAGCACCGAGAAGAATTCGGCTCGAGCTTGAGATGAGCATCAATGCCGAGGTCAAGAAGCTAATCGACTCCGGCTTTATCCAGGAGGTTCAGTATCCTGACTGGATCGCCAACATCATCCCGGTGATGAAGAAAAATGGAACAGTGCGCATATGTGTGGACTTTCGGGATCTCAACAAAGCTTGCCCGAAGGACGACTTCCCAGTACCGGTCACCGAGCTGATGATAGATAATACGTCCACTCACAAAGTTTTCTCCTTCATGGACGGCTCATCAGGATACAATTAGATAAAGATGCATCCCGAAGACCAGAAGCATACCGCTTTCCGGACCCCTTTGGGCATATTCTGCTACAAGGTGATACCTTTCGGTCTAAAGAACGCCGGTGCCACCTATCAAAGGGCCATGACGAAGATTTTCGACGACCTCATACATGAAATCGTCGAATGCTATATCGACGACCTCGTGGTTAAAAGAAAATCATACGAGGAACATTTAGAGCATCTGAAGATCGTGTTTCATCACCTTCGGAAATACAACTTGAAGATGAACCCTCTCAAATGCGCGCTCGGAGTTTCCTTAGGCAAGTTCCTGGGATTCATCGTCCGCCACCGAAGCATCGAGATAGACCCGTCGAAGATCAAGGCGATCATAGAAATGCCTCCGCCAAGGACTCTCAAGCAACTGCGGTCTCTCCAAGGAAAGCTCGTGTATATCCGGCGATTTATAGCCAATCTCTCAGGCAAGTGTCGTCCTTACAGTCACCTAATGAAGAAGGGAATTCCGTTCGTCTGGGATCGCAAATGCCAAAGCGCACTGGACGAAATCAAGCAATACTTACAGAATCCTCTGATGCTGACCGCTCCAGTCAAGGGAAAGCCCCTCATTCTGTATACAACTGCCCTTAAAGGTTCCTTAGACGCGCTATGGGCACAAGAGAATGACCAAGGGAAGGAGAGAGCCCTCTACTATTTGAGTCGAGTTCTCCTGGGGGCAGAAAGCAATTATTCTCCCATCGAAAAACACTGCCTGGCATTGATCTTCATGATAACGAAGCTCAGAAACTACGCGTTGGCACATGAGGTCCATCTCATATCGAAGGTGGATCATCTTAAGTATTTGATGTCGAAAGCCATATTAACAGGACGGCTCGCTAAATAGGCCCTGCTCTTGATGGAGTTCTCGATAACTTATCGTCCCCTCAAGGTAGTGAAAGGACATCGCTGACTTCCTCGCTGAGCATCCGATACCTGCCGAATCCCCCTTAAACTGCGAATTACCAGACGAGCACGCGTTTGACACAATCGACGGAGAGAGAAGAGAGAGTGACACCCGATGGGAACTCTACTTCGATGGGGCATCTTTCATGAAGAAGCGCAAACAAAGCACCCCTATAATCAAATCCGAGGTAGGCCTCATCTTCGTGACTCCACAAGAAGAGATAATGCGCTTTGCCTTCTCCTAAACAGAGCCGAGGACGAAAAATGAAGCCGAATATGAAGCTCTAATAGCAGGTCTTGAGATCCCTATAGACATGGGAATTTAGAATCTCCTCATATACGAAGACTCCCAGCTGATCGTTAGCCAAGTAAACGACGACTATCAAACGTGCAAACCAGAGTTGGTAAAGTACGGCGAGAGAGTGCAGCAACTGCTAACTCAAATCCCTGCCTACGCCCTGGAAAGAATACCGCCAGCGAAGAATAGCAAAGCGGATGCGTTAGCCAAGCTCGCTAAAGAATTGGCCGACGAGAACCTCGATAATGTGAGGATCATTGTGCAAAGCTGTCGGGTTCTCGCACCGGCAGAAATATCTCCGGAACCTTCCGAAGAAAAAGGAACGACCGAGCAAATGGCCCTACAAATAAAAGATCAGGAAAAGACTAAGGATTGGAGAGAAGTCTTTATAGATTACTTCAAATCCCGTCGAACACCTGAAGACGCATCCTCAAGGCATCAGCTCATGAAACGAGCTTCATCATTTGCCTTCGTCAATGATACTCTGTATAAAAGGTCATTTGATTCTCTGTGGCTAAGATGCCTGGGACCTGAAGAGGCAAAGAGAGTCGTCCAAGAAACTCACGACGAACTCTGCGGTTCTCACCAAGCCGGGCCGAAGATGAAGCTAAAGATCAAACGGATGGGTTATTGTTGGCCCACGATGATCCAAGACTGCCTCGAATACGCGAAGCAGTGCCACTCGTGCCAGATTCACGAAGACTTTATCCATCAACATCCAAATCCGCTATATCCGACAGTGGCTAGCTGGCCATTCGAAATGTGGGGGACTGACATAATCGGCCCCATCGAACCAGCATCGTCCAGAGGACATCGATTCATTTTGGTGACAACTGATTAATTCTCCAAATGGGCAAAAGCAATACCGCTGAGGGAAGTGAAGACGGAGAATATCCTCCATTTTTTCAAGACGCACGTCATTTATCGGTTTGGAACTCCGCGACGGATCATCTCCGATAACGGGCCGGCCTACAGAAGCCATAAGATCAGTCGCTTCGCACAACAGCATAACATAGATTAGAGATACTCTTCAGTCTATAATCCCCGAGCTAACGGTCTAGCTGAGACTTTCAACAAAACCTTGACTAAGATCGTGAAAAAGACGGTGTCTCGAAATAAGAGGGACTGGCATGAGAGACTGCATGAAGCTCTTTGGGCGTACCGAACTACATTTAAAACAGCCACGAACACAACGCCGTATGCATTGGTGTTCGGTACAGAAGCGGTACTCCCTCTCGAGATAGAGTTACCCTCTCTACGAGTGGCGGTTCACTACGTGCTAATAGATGAAGAAAACGCTCACCTTCGGCTTGAGGAGCTCGATGCCCTTGATGAAACCAGGCTCATGGCGCAGCAGAATCTGGAGGCTTATAAAGCAAAGATGACGCGCTCATATGAGAAATTGACTAGGCCGAGAACATTCCGCCAAGGCGAACTCGTGCTAGTGGTCAAAAAGCCTATGATCCCCAATCGTGCCAAGCGGGGAAAATTCGAGCCGAATTATGAAGGCCCGTATATCATAGACAAAGTTTACCAGGGTGGAGCATATTTACTCATGGACATGCATGGTGAAAGACCTTTCAGGCCAATAAACGGTCGCTTCCTAAAGAAATACTACGCCTGACGAGTCACGGCCTAGGTCATCGATAGATGACGACGCCTATATCCGCTCCCTATCTTCCTAAGCCTAAACTCTGTAAGTACTAGCCGGATTCCTTTTCTCGGACCAAAATGTTCTTAAACTAACGATGGACCACTATGTCCTAAAACTGGCGTTGGACCAAAACGTCCTTAAACTAACAATGGACCACTATGTCCTAAAACTGGCTGTTGACCGAGACGTCAATAAACTACTATGGACCGCAGCATCCTAAGGCTGACACAAAAAAAATATAAAAAAAAAGAAGAAGAAAACGGTATGTCTATAAGAAAAATGGGCACGGATGAAAACCCGAAAGGGCTCCGTGAGTAAAAACAGCAGGGCTACCGGCGAGTTTTGTGAAAACCCGAAAGGGCACAATCTCGTTAAAAGACACTTGCAAGGTCCTCTCGACCTTGTGAAGAAAAACCACCTGCGTGAGATCCTTACGACTCACAAGGGAGCAACACACTTAGGGATCCCCACGATCCCTAAGGAGAAATTACACTTACGAAATCCTCACGACTCATAAGGAGAATTCCCCCTTTGAGACCCTCACGGCTCATAGGATTCAAAAGCCTTAAGCTACAGGGATCTGAACCTGTTCTTAAGCAGCCATCACAACCTCCAATGCTGCCCTACAAGCGGTTTAGTATTGACCCTTGTATACAATCCACGGGCGCGAATAAACATTTCCCTAACAAAGTCCCGCCCGCGACTAGGGATATGTTTACACAGTGAACAGCCCTTGTAAGTCCTCTCGACTTATAAGGAGAAAGCACTCTTGTAAGATCCTTACGACTTACGAGAAGTCATACACTTGGGAATCCTCACGATTCTTAAGGAGAAAGCGCACTTACGAGATCCTCAGGATTCTTAGGGAGAAAAATCTTTATGAGACCCTTACGGCTCATGAAGTCAAAAGCCTTAGTCGACAGGATCTTAACCCTGTTTGCTAAGCCACCTTTGTTCGACATCGACAGAAGCAAATGATGATTCACTCCTGGTAATATCCCAGTTGTAGCGGTGCTGATGACGAAATTGGTGTCTAATTCCAAGCTTGCAGCAAAAAGCCAGCGAGCCACACATGCATACGAAATAGCCGAAATGATGGGGCAACTTGCAACAAAATCAGCAAGTAAAAATGTATGCATACAAAATAGCCGAAATGATTGGGCAACTCGCAATAAAAAGCAGCGAGTAAATAAAACAAATAGCTGAAATGATTGGGCACCGCGAAAAATAGCCGAAATGATTGGGCAATCGCGACTTTCGCGATATAAAAGCTAAAATGATAGAGCATCGCGGAAAGAAAAAAAATTTCTGAAAGAATGAAACTTTTGCCCTATAGGTGAGATCACATCGATCCCTGTATACAATCCAGGGGCACAAACAAAGAGGGAACCATACCTTCCCCCTAGGCTTCATCCGAAAGAGAGCCAAGTCTCATCGGTTCACAAAGCAGCCTGGAGATCATCTCAACATTCATCTCATTTCAACAGACACGACATCAACAAATCGGAGTTGCGGCAAAGTTCCTAGTTCCATGAATCGCCGATGCACAGACAACCGAGAGTCAACTCCCGACTCCGTGAAATGCGGATAAAGTCAACCCTTCCTGGTTTCACAGAAGACGGCTATGTCAATCCTGACCCCGTGGGAAGCATCCAGAGCAAATTCCTGGTCACGTGGAACACGGCCTATGTCAATCCTGACCCCGTGGGAAACGTCCAGAGCGGATCCTGGTCCTCGCAGAACACGGCTATGTCAATCCTGACCTCCTGGGAAGCATCCAGAGCAAATCCTGGTCATGTGGAACACGGCCTATGTCAATCCTGACCCCGTGGGAAAAGTCCAGAGCGGATCCTGGTCCTCGCAGAACACGGCTATGTCAATCCTGACCCCGTGGGAAGCATCCAAAGCAAATTCCTGGTCACCTGAAACACGACCTATGTCAATCCTGACCCCGTGGGAAACGTCCAGAGCGTAGCCTGGTCCTCGCAGAACACGGCTATGTCAAACCGACCCCGTGGGAAGCATCCAGAGCAAATTCCTGGTCACATAGAACACGGCCTATGTCAATCCTGACCCCATAGGAAACGTCCAGAGCAGATCCTGGTCCTCGTAGAACACGGCTATGTCCATCCTGAACCCGTGGGAAGCATCCAGAGTAAATTCCTGGTCACGTGGAACACGGCCTATGTCAATCCTGACCCCGTGGAAAACGTCCAGAGCGGATCCTGGTCCTCGCAGAACACAGCTATGTCAATCCTGACCCGTGGGAAGCATCCAGAGCAAATTCCTGGTCACGTGAAACACGGCCTATGTCAATCCTGACCCCGTGGAAAACGTCCACAGCGGAGCCTGGTCCTCGCAGAACACGGCTATGTCAATCCAACTCCGTGGGAAGCGTCCAGAGCAAATTCCTGGTCACGTGGAACACGGCCTAAGTCAATCCTGACCCTGTGGGAAACGTTCAGAGAGGATCCTGGTCCTCGCAGAACACGGCTATGTCAATTCAGACCTCGTGGGAAGCATCCAGAGCAAATTCCTGGTCACGTGGAACATGGCCTATGTCAATCCTGACCCCATAGGAAACGTCCAGAGCAGATCCTGGTCCTCGTAGAACACGGCTATGTCCATCCTGAACCCGTGGGAAGCATCCAGAGTAAATTCCTGGTCAAGTGGAATACGGCCTATGTCAATCCTGACCCCATGGAAAACGTCCAGAGCGGATCCTGGTCCTCGCAGAACACAGCTATGTCAATCCTGACCCGTGGGAAGCATCCAGAGCAAATTCCTGGTCACGTGGAACACGGCCTATGTCAATCCTGACCCGTGGGAAACGTCTAGAGCGGAGCCTGGTCCTCGCAGAACACGGCTATGTCAAACCGACCCCGTGGGAAGCATCTAGAGCAAATTCCTGGTCACGTGGAACACGGCCTATGTCAATCCTGACCCCGTGGGAAACGTTCAGAGCGGATCCTGGTCCTCGCAGAACACGGCTATGTCAATCCTGACCCCGTAGGAAGCATCCAGAGCAAATTCCTGGTCACGTGGAACACGGCCTATGTCAATCCTGACCCCGTGGGAAACGTCCAGAGCGGATCTTGGTCCTCGCAGAATACGGCTATGTCAATCCTGACCCCGTGGGAAGCATCCAGAGAAAATTCCTGGTCACGTGGAACATGTCCTATGTCAATCCTGACCCCGTGGGAAACGTCCAGAGTGGATCCTGGTCCTCGCAGAACACGGCTATATCAATCCTGACCCGGTGGGAAGCATCCATAGAAAATTCCTGGTCACGTGGAACACGGCCTATGTCAATCCTGACCCCATGGGAAACGTCCAGAGCGGATCCTGGTCCTCGCAGAACATGGCTATGTCAATTCTGACCCCGTGGGAAGCATCCAGAGCAAATCCTGGTTACATGGAACACGGCCTATGTCAATCCTGACCCCATTAGAAACGTCCAGAGCGGATCCTGGTCCTCGCAGAACACAGCTATGTCAATTCTGACCCCGTGGGAAGCATCCAGAGCAAATCCTGGTCACGTGGAACACGGCCTATGTCAATCCTGACCCCGTGGGAAACATCCAGAGCGGATCCTGGTCCTCGCAGAACACGGCTATATCAATCCTGACCCCGTGGGAAGCATCCAGAGCAAATTCCTGGTCATGTGGAACACGGCCTATGTCAATCCTGACCCCGTGGGAAACGTCCAGAGTGGAGCCTGGTCCTCGCAGAACCCGGCTATGTCAATCCTGACCCCGTGGGAAGCATCCAGAGCAAATTCCTGGTCACGTGAAACACGGCCTATGTCAATCCTGACCCCGTGGGAAACGTCCAGAGCGGAGCCTGGTCCTCGCAGAACATGGCTATGTCAAACCGACCCCGTGGGAAGCATCCAGAGCAAATTCCTGGTCACGTGGAACAAGGCCTGTGTCAATTCTGACCCCGTGGAAAACGTCCAGAGCGGATCCTGGTCCTCGTAGAACACGGCTATGTCAATCCTGACCCCATGGGAAGCATCCAGAGAAAATTCCTGGTCACGTGGAACACGGCCTATGTCAATTCTGACCCCGTGGGAAACGTCCAGAGTGGATCCTGGTCCTCGCAGAACACGGATATGTCAATCCTGACCCCGTGGGAAGCATCCAGAGCAAATTCCTGGTCACGTAGAACATGGCCTATATCAATCCTAACCCCGTGGGAAACATTCAGAGCGGTGCCTGGTCCTCGCAGAACACGGCTATGTCAATCCTGACCCCATGGGAAGCATCTAGAGCAAATTCCTGGTCACGTGGAACACGGCCTATGTCAATCCTGACCCCGTGGAAAACATCCAGAGCTGATCCTGGTCCTCGCAGAACACGGCTGTGTCAATCCTAACCCCGTGGGAAGCATCCAGAGCAAATTCCTGGTCACGTGGAACACGGCCTATGTCAATCCTGACCCCGTGGGAAACATCCAGAGCGGAGCCTGGTCCTCGCAGAATACGGCTATGTCAATCCTGACCCCGTGGGAAGCATCCAGAGCAAATTCCTGGTCACGTGGAACACGGCCTATGTCAATCCTAACCCCGTGGGAAACGTCCAGAGCAAATTCCTGTTCACGGGGTCAGGATTAACTTTAACCGTGTTCCACGGGACCAGGAGGTGCTCTGGCCATTTCCCACGGGGTCAGGATTGACTTTAGCCGTGTTCCACGGGACCAGGATTTGCTCTGGCCGTTTTCCACGGGGTCAGGATTGACTTTAGCCATGTTCTACGGGACCAGGAGGTGCTCTGGCCGTTTCCCACGGGGTCAGGATTGACTTTAGCCGTGTTCCACGGGGCCAGGATTTGCTCTGGCCGTTTCTTACGGGGTCAGGATTGACTTTAGCCTTGTTCCACCGGGCCAGGAGGTGCTCTAGACATTTCCCACGAGCTCAGGATTGACTTTAGTCGTGTTCCACGGGACCAGGATTTGCTCTGGCCGTTTCCCACGGGGTCAGGATTGACTTTAGCCGTGTTCCACGGGGCTAGGAGGTGCTCTGGCCATTTCCCACGGGGTCAGGATTGACTTTAGCCGTGTTCCACGGGACCAGGATTTTCTCTAGCCGTTTCCCACGGGGTCAGGATTGACTTTAGCCGTGTTCCACGGGGCCAGGAGGTGCTCTGGCCGTTTCCCATGGGCTCAGGATTGACTTTAGCCGTGTTCCACGGGACCAGGATTTGCTCTGGCCGTTTCCTACGGGGTCAGGATTGACTTTAGCCGTGTTCCATGGGGCTAGGAGGTGCTCTGGCCGTTTCCCACGGGGTCAGGATTGACTTTAGCGGTGTTCCACAGGACCAGGATTTGCTTTGGCCGTTTTCCACGGGGTCAGGATTTACTTTAGCTGTGTTCCACGGGACCAGAAGGTGCTCTGGATGTTTCCCACGTGGTCAGGATTGACTTTAGTCATGTTCCACGGGACCAGGATTTTCTCTGGCCGTTTCCCACGGGGTCAGGATTGACTTTAGCCGTGTTCCATGGGACAAGGATGTGCTCTCTCGGTTGTCTGTGAACCGTCGAGGTTTGGAACAGAGACTTTGCCATGGCTCCAAGGTTGATTATTGCGTCTGAATCCTGCTGGAATGAGGAGGAACGCTGTTGGTGATCTCTAGGTTGCCTGTGAACCGTCGAGATTTAGAACAGGGACTTTTCCATGGCTCCAAGGTTGATTGTCGCATCTGAATCCTGCTGGAATGAGGAGGAACGCTATTGATGATCTCTAGGTTGCCTGTGAACCGTTGAGATTTGGAACAGGGACTTTGCCATGGATCCAAGGTTGATTGTCGTGTCTGAATCCTGTTGGAATGAGGAGGAATGCTGTTGGTGATCTCTAGGCTGTCTATGACCCGTCGAGATTTGGAACAGGGACTTTGCCATGGCTCCAAGGTTGATTGTCGCGTCTGAATCTTGCTGGAATGAGGAGGAACGCTGTTGGTGATCTCTAAGTTGTCTGTGAACCGTCGAGACTTAGAACAGGGACTTTGCCATGGCTTCAAGGTTGATTTTCACGTCCAAATCCTGCTGGAATGAGGAGGAACGCTGTTGTGTGTCTCCAGGCTGTAGATGTGGCCGTCGAGACTTGAAACTAGGGACTTTGCCATGGCTCCGCTTGATTGTCACGTCCAAATCCTGCTGGAATGAGGAGGAACGCTGTTGTAGGTCTCTAGGCTATAGATGTGGCCGTCGAGACTTGAAACTAGGGACTTTATCATGGCTCCGCTTGATTGTCACGTCCAAATTCTGCTGGAATGAGGTTTAACGCTGTTGTGGGTCTCTAGGCTGTAGATACGGCCGTCGAGACTTGGCTCTCTTTCTGATGGAGCCTGGTGGAAAGGTATGGTTCTCTCTTTGTTTGTGTCCCTGGATTGTATACAGGGATCAATGTGATCTCATATGTAGGGCAGAAAGTTTCATTTCATTTTTTTTATTTCTTTCCGTGATGCTCTATCATTTCAGCTTTTTATATCGCGAAAATCGCGATTGCCCAATCATTTCGCTATTTTTCGTGGTGCCCAATCATTTCGGCTATTTTTCGTTTTGCTCGCTGTTTTTTTATTGCGTGTTGACCAATCATTTCGGCTGTTTTTGTATGCATACATTTTTACTTGCTGATTTTGTTGCAAGTTGCCCCATCATTTCGACTATTTCATATGCATTTGTAGCTCGCTGACTTTTCACTGCGAGTTTGGGATTTGATACCGATTTAGGCATCAGCATCGCAACAACTGGGATATTGTCAGGAGCGAATCATCATTTGCTTCTGTCGATGTCGAACAAAGGTGGCTTAGCAAACAGGGTTAGGATCCTGTTGACTAAGGCTTTTTGACTTCATGAGCCGTAAGGGTCTTGTAACGACTCTAAAATTCCTATATCTTCGTATTAATAAAATACTGTATTTGTATATTTTTATTTCCATGTTATTAGTTATATTTAATCCCTTCATCTATTTTTCGCATCTAAGTATTTTCTAAAACTCATTTCTTTTTACCCAAACTTATTCTTTAAGCCCAATTCCATTCTTTTCATTCCCAATCTTTTAAGCCCAAAAATCTCACTTTCTTTTCAAGGAACCGTATATATTTAATTCTAATTAAATATGTGCATGGACAACCTTGTAGCTCATTGGTAAGACCTTGCACTGCTGAACCAAACCACCAGAGTTCAAATCCCATACCCCACATTATTTTTAATATTGTTTTATTTTGAGTTTTTTTAGAATACCAACAGTAAACACGTGTTAACTCCCAAAAATCCCACTACCCTAGAAAAAGTAAATATACCAGTGAGATCACCAGGCGACTCCCCACCTCCGGACTCGGCCGGTCGGCCGAGTCGTCAACAGAAAAGATCTATCTCTTCCTCTCCCCTGTAAGTGCACGGCGGCGCCCCGACCTCCATCCCGAGGCCAAATGCGGAAGCGATGGTTAACTTTAATTTTTCAAACCGGAACCACCGCGCACTAAAACCCGGATCGTACCATTAACTAGTCCTAGCTAACTACAAGATGGGAAGAGAGATATACCGAGTGATCCGTGTCCTCCGGTCTTCTCGTTGTCGTCCCGATCTCCCGCAGAATCTCCGGTCTCCACCTCGTCGGGCACCACGTCGCAGGCTTCTTTTACGGGCTCCCACCTCTATACCGAGGCAACTCGGGCACGAAGTTGGCGAGCCGACGTGCCCAAGATTCGCTGTAGAATGGTGTGTGGAACTTGTGTCTCTCTTTGGGGTTTGTGGAATTGCCATATGGTGGAGGTATATGATGATAGCACTTTTTAGAGATGAAAAATGGGAATTTTTCAAGCACAAGAGAAGCAAAAACCCCACCAAAAATTTGGGCAACCCCCCTTCCCTCTAAGTGGCTGGCCATACCATGTGTGGAAATGAGAGGAGAGAGTGATAGAATAACGCAAGAGAGAGGGAAAAAGAAATCATGTGAAGAAAATGATCACAAGGCAAAATCAACACTCTACCAACTTCATCATCTCATCACAAAGTCAAGCCATCATGAAAACTATCATGAAGCAAAAAGTCAAGTCAATGGATGGTGCACCATCATGACACTACAAGATGCAAATACCCCCTCCACAAATGCTTATTTGCATAAATGCAAATAAGCCATCCCCCACCAATCTTCGGCCAATGAAAGATACAAAGAAATATGGCCGAAACGGAAAGCAAACTGGCAACTCCAGAAAACCGGTCCCGTAATAAATTACAGGAAAACCCCGCTACTGTGTATACACACCCGCATTTGTATTCAAAATCTACACTGTACAATACTAGGATCCGGCTTAAACCAAAGCCGGCTAGTAATATCCGTTCGATCCTGATCCGTGCAATACCGCACGTATCTGATCGAACCCTGCCATATATCTATACGGCCTTTAGTACTAACCGTCCGATCCTGATCCGTGCAATACCATACGTATCTGATCGGACCCTGCCATATCTCCATACGGCCTCTACAGCTTTTCGCCCGAAAACTTGAGCAACTGAATGTGGGGGACTCTAAAAACTCGTCAACACCTTGGTTGTGGATTTAACCACTAGCACATCAGAGGTATAAGCCAATACGTGACGGGCCACCAGCTATTGACCAAAAGGGGCGTCGATGAGCGAACTCATCCTGACACCCTACTGAGCCTGTCAGTGACAATATCCGTACAGTCCGGTCCGTTCGTCTATGAGCATCGCATGGCGGGCCTAGGGGGTTGGTAAAAGTCAGACCCCCAAAAGCGGTACAAGTCGAGTCGGAGTGTAGCCCAGAACACCCTGAGATACTACTGGAATACCTACCAGTAAATCTCCTGCCTCAGCCGAGGGCTTTGTGTAATGGCTCTCCTAAACACAGCGCGACCTCACCCCCAATACCGGGAGAGACGAACCCCTGAAGATCCGATCACTGCCTCCATGTGGCTCGGGACTGTACCCAACTAAAACCTGTTTGCACGTCTCCTTTGAGCGTGGTAGGGTAGTAATCAAAGTACAGTGGGAACTCACACGAGACAAATGACGATCCTCAGGTCGATGAACTAACCTGTACACATGTCACCAGGGAACTGCTATCTGACGTCTGGTATAATCCCAACTAGCAGGTTCCCGGCGAGTCCTGTCCGGTGTACTCATAACCCAATGAGCACCTGTATACATCTTAGGTGAACCAACTGACACCAGTGGCTTGTGAGACCGGCCACCGCCCCTCGTCGGGGTCTCGACTGTATACACTAGTCTACTCTGGAGTATCGATGCCCTGTCTCGAAACTCCCACGACTAGGGACCTTTTAAGGATGTGCTTATAGACTACCAGCTCCCACGTATATGATCGGCCTCATACTGCTGGCAGTCAAGCAAGAATCCTAGGGGCTCTATCAACGTGTAATAGCGACATGTCAGGTCACCTAAAGCAGTATACGATGATAAAGATAAACCAGATAGCATACTATCATCTCGAGTAAGACTGTCCTACTGGGACAGGTCCTCCCTCAATCATTGCAATCACGTGCCTGTGATCCAATAATTGACTCTGAGGGCACTATCTCCAACAATCTCCCACTTGCACTCAAGGCTAATTATTGCGATGTCGCATACTCACAGCCCGTGTGATATCGAACACCCAACTCCTCTACTAGTCAGTTTCACAAAGCTCGTTTGCGAAGCTATTGCGTTCGAGGAATAGCCTCAGTGAGTGGATCCGCCTTGATATTTCTTTCTATGTCTCTCTATATCTCAAGTTCGCGGAGAAAGCCATCTCCCGAAATGAGCAATACCCGTCTTAGAATGTGTCTGGATGTCTGATGGGACCTAGCTCATAAATGAACTCCAAATCCAAACTTCTTAGACTGTATCGTCAACTGAACTTAATCAGTATCCTGCGCCATGCCTCCCTCAGTATTGCCTTGGACCACCTGTCCAAAAATTTTCCCCTCGTCAGAAGGAAAACTATAACTCTGACAACCTCCTTGTCGTCCAGGTCACCTTGGAAGCCTGGAATGATAACTGTCTCCCGAATGAGGCTGTCGTTATCATATCCCTAGAACATCCACTTATGTTCTAAAACTGCTTCCGACTGCTTCTCCGGGATTGGATCAATATCAACTTATTACATCTAATGCAAGAACAACATCTCGTGTGGTACTTGACATCTCATGATTGACTCAATTGCCTAAGCAAGTGATCTGCCAATCATGAACATCCCTCTCCCCTTTAGTCTGTAAGACACCTTTAGAGAGGGTGACTCCATCACCTGCAGGTACACTACCGTGCCAGGAGTCGTCCATTCTAAATACTCTTAGAATGCTGTCTAAGTACCCTTGATTGGGAAACCACCCAAATCTAGATCTAAAACCATAGATCTAGTAACCAGTATGTCTGATATAATGTCCAAGTCCCATAAGGAGAAACCACTGTGTGACGACCAAAGTATAACCGATTGTAGCATAGGAATATCACTTCCTACTCTGTGTATGTCATCCAAATACCATGACATCACACCCTACTACCTTCTCAATAGATCCATCCCCTATTCTGATGAAGTCAAGCCTATGACTGTCACGTCAGAAATAGATGATCTATCTCTGCTATATCTGCTTTAGTCTATAAATAGACATAAGCTACCTGTCCACCAATGCTTCCGCTGCTCCCAATGACTACGACAACCCTCTGGCAAAGTCATATAGACGTACACTTCTAAAGCCAGTTTAGAACGACGCTATATTCATCCTCCCGCCGGGTCTCGCAGCCTGGAACAACAGCAATGGAAAGTGTGGGTAAACAAGAACCTCCCTGCCACCGTCCTTGAGGCTACCGGAGTACCTCTCGGGTGCCTGAGGTTACCCACCTTATCTGCGGAGTGGCCAATGGAATGTCAAACCAGATTGAATCTTTAGGTTCCTATCAGATCTTCAGTAATCGTTTGTAGTTCTGGAATCACTTCCAGTTCTACCATACTCCCACTACTGTTTTCTGAAAAAATCTATTTTATTTAAAACTGTGGCGAGTCTAGAACAATATCGCTATTGTTCTTCCAGATGGTAGAAAGTCAACCCTCGTCATAGCCTGGGTCAACCCACAAACAGCCATTACAGAAACGTGCCTTGAGTTGTCCAGTGTCTGGTTTTAATCATACGCCGGACAACTCCCCGTACCTTAACATCGTTAAGATACGAACTGTTCTATATCCAATATAGGACCAGAGGCACTGATTTAATTGAACCAGATTCAAATCATGCAGCTGTCCCCAGTGCATGTCAACTAAATTGGAAAGAGGCCGATCAGCGTTACTCAACTTAGGAATGCTTCCAATTATGAGTAACCTGAAAGAGAGGCAAGTTCCCTAAATCATTACTATCATCTGAATACCATACACAAGTATCTACATCTTCGATCACCTTGAAGAATCCCGATACTTGCAACACCTGGTTCTCTACTTTATTCATATACCTATAACTTCTCAAAATTCGGACCCTGTGTTTCCACGAAACACCTGTCTAAAAACTAGAGAAGTCATAAGTAAACCGAATATAGTACGAGGACCAACCCCACTGTCCTGATGGACCCTGGACAACATACAATACTCTGTATAAGTCCCTTAAGTCTGATAACTCAATCCCTGTGTGTCGTAGGTTGAAAACTGTACCTTTGGTTATGAAGAATTACACCGCTGTTTAATGCTCCTTACCTAACCATCCACTGATATAGGTAAATGTCATAGACATAATTTCAAAAAGGTATATCTCACTCTATGAAAATAGACATACAGATATATCGATTTGAAATTGGTGCATAACAGCGGATATTCAAAACCAAATATTTGCCGACCGGCAAACAGCCCAGGTGATTTCCTCAAATATCACCGATTACAACGAATCCCGATATTATGAGGATGATCACCTAATTCCCACTAACCTACTCCCACTCATCATCTGTAAAACCATACATATGTGAGAATCATACTTGGTAAATACATACCCTGGAGTAAGTGTCTAATTAGGAAATCAGTTTTCCTTTAATAGTACACAGTGAAACTGAAACATTGAGATGTTTCGATGGGGTATCCTGGTATTCCTAGTAATGCCTCTTTCATTATCCATATTCACAACTGTAACCGTGTAATTCTTTGCCACCTCTCCAAATCCCTTTATATGTCTTTAGTCATTACCTTCTGCACACCCCTTTAGGCCAAATGGTTTTCTTCCTTCCCTACCGTTCGGCACCAGCCTATGGTTTGGAAGAAGACTATCCAATAAGCATAATGGGTGTACTGTCCTAATCCTATGAGCACTCGCAATGCGAGAGAAGGTGAAGATAAAAGACAACCGAATAAACCTTATTCCTATTTCTCCTGAACCAGAATCCATCCCCGAACTGGAACGAGTTCCTTTCGAGTTTGTATATAACCATACGATGGAGTATCCAATAAACTGTGGATCTTCGTAGTGATACGGAGTGTCCTGGAGAAATACAAAGGTGATTTAGGATTGGCGAAGAAATACTTGGTTTGGTCGTGAATAGCCATCGCAGTTTACTTTGCCCTCTTACTAATCCCTTGTTTTGTCTTAACTTAATACCTTCTGTACACCATCGTTATGCTAATTGGTTTTCTTCATTCCCCACCGTTCGGCACCAGCCTAAGGTTTGAAAGAAGACTATCCAATTTGCGTAATAGGTGTACTATCTCCTAAACCAAGGAGTACTCGCAACCTGAGAGAAGGTAAAAGGAAAAGACAACTGAATAGTCCTATCCATTTTCTCCAGAACCGGAAACCATCCTCGAATAAATTCCTTTGAGTTCGTATCTAACCATACGATGGTTTTGTCCAATGGAAGTGGACGTTCGTAGTAATACGGGGTGTCCTGAAGAAAAGGGTAAAAGTAGGAGTGGCAATGAGGTTTGCAACTCTGACAATCCAAAAGCCAGTGTTTAAGAAGGTTCGGTCAACTTGGTCACTGAGTCATAGTCTTAGGGTCGGGTCAATGGTCGCTGCCAAAGAGAGAGAGAAAAGAAACACTCAGCGTGCACTCTAACCTAGATCAGAATGGTTACCAATTTATCTAATCTGGAAACCTCCCACTGTCACCTCAAATTCTTCTCCAAACCCGAAAGAAGAATTAGTCGGGATCACCCGAGGAGTAAACCAACTCATCAGTGGGAATCGGGATCCAACTATCATCGCATGATAACGTGACGGAATCCGCTCACGCCATCACACTCCAAAAGGTATGCGCATATCTGGCAAGTTTCAGTTTCTTTAGAAACTCCCGATGTGGATTTTTGCCCCATGCTCTTATGACCTTGACGAAGGCCAACAAATCATAAGTCACATGTCAAGTTCTACCCGTCATTGTCCAGGTTAATTTGAACCCATCCGTACAAGCCCTTGACGAAGGCCAACAAGGCTATACGACTGTCCCAAACCAACGCATCTATCTATGCAGCAGAAAGGTAACAAGCAGCTACCATACACTATGCCTTGACGAAGGCCAACAAACATAGCATGAATACTATGTGCTACCCGTCTGAAACGACGGAGGGCTACGAATGGTTTCTGGCGAAAACCTTTAACGTAATGAACTTGATACCGTTGAAGGAACTGGATAGCTTTATAAAAATATAGTGACGAAAACCTTCGCTAAAGAGGTCACTCCCGGTGAAGGGATCTCGGCTCTTTCCCCGTAGAATGAGGTGCAGGATATTCCAACTGAATACCACGATGCAAAGCAAAAGTAATCGTCTATAGTGAAGTTATTGCCCTGACGCAAACTTCTGTCCAAGGGGTCACTCCCGGTGAAGGGATCTCGGCCCTTGCCTCGTCGACTGAGGAGCAGGATATTCCAACTGAATACCACGATGCTAAACAAAAGTGAACGTCCTTGCAATAACAGCTTTTTGAAAAGTGTTCCAACAACATCAGATTAGGTTTGTTTTTAACTTGCATTGATCTGAATCAACGCAGTCCCATCAATTGATCACACCACAAAGAACGAAACTGATGTACGTATATGCCATCCGCATTCGCCACTGGGTCCCGTCATTACCCGTTAGGTTAGCTAACTAACGACAGAGCGGGGACTGGACTAGCGTGGATGCAAAACATATACAACATCTACTAGTATATATATCAATATATAATATTTCGCTCAAGGCGTGATAAAATGCAACATCACAGAAATGTACAGCATCACAGAACAATACAGATATCTGGGATCCCCGGGTTTCACAGAGCCACTACTGAAACCCGACGTTCCCATGGTCGTGTGGATAGCCTGTGCAATGAAATCCTAGACCCCTACGGGCGTGGCAAGTTACCCGCCAAAACCTGAAGCGAGGCAGCCCCCTTCAGCAACGTGAATGGACCACCCAGCACTTCACGGAATCCGGTAACTTGGGCACCCCTCCTGGGTCAACCTGTACCCCATACGAGTGCGGCGAATAGCCCGCCAATTCTAGAGTGAAGCCCTCACCGCCTCAATGCCATGAGATGTGGGCTCGTTGCCCTCTAGGGTTTGGAAAAAGACGACTGTCAACTGTGCATACACACCCGTTCCAAAACCCTAATGAAAAACCTCTTCCTCCGCCTCAATCAACTGTGCATACACACCCGCATCCATGTTCCGAGGAACATGAACACAATGAGATAAAACTAACCCCAAAACATATACTAGGATCCGGCTCAAACCAGAGCCCGCTAGTAATGACTGTCCGGACACCAAACGTTCATAAGTGCGCGGATGTGAACGAACCCTGTCGCAAAACCATGCGACCTCTACTCTGTTTTGCCCAAGGGCGAATAACCCTCTGTGTGGGACTCTAAACACTCGACACTACGCTGGCAGTGGGTTTAACCATAGACCGCAAGCGGCACTAGCTGTGCGTAACGGTCCCCAGGTAGATGCCGATAAGAAGACTGATGAGGTGAAACCCATCTGAACTCCTACTGAGCCTGTATGTGACAATCTCCGTACAGTCCAGTCTGTTTATCTGATAACATCGCATGGCGGGCCTAGGGGTGGTAAACGTCAGTCCCCTAATAGCGGTACAAGTCGTGTCGGAGTGTAGCTCAGAACACCCTGAGATAACACTGGAAACCTACCAGTATATCTCGCTTGCCCTGGCCAGGGACTACTTGTGTAATGGCTCTCCTAGACACAGCGTGATGTCAACCCCCAATACCGGGAGAGACGAATCCTGTCTAACCGTCACTGCCTCCAAGTGCTTCGGGACTGCACCCAACTACTACCTGTTTGCACGACTCCTTTGAGCCATGGTAGTGTAGTAATCAAAGTACAGTGGGAACACACTCGAGACGAAGTGACAGTGTCAAGTCAGCGGACTAAGCTGTACTCATGTCACCTAGGAACTGATAACTGACGTTAGGTATAGTACCAACCAATCAGTTCTCGACGAGTCCTGTCCAGTGTACTCATAACCTAACGAGCACCCGCATACTATCACCCGCATACTATCTCAAGTACGACGTACTGACGGCTGTGGGACAGATCGCCTCCCGTGCTGGGATGAGAAGCGCATACGCTAGTCTACTCTGGAGTATCGATGCCCTGTCTCGATAATCCCACGACTAGGGACGTGAATATAAGGATGTGCTTGTAGACTACCCAGCTCCCACGAGTGTGACTGCCATCACAACGCTGGTAATCAAGCAAAGATCCTAAGGGCTCCACTAATGTGTTTCGGTGATACACTGAAAGAAACACATGTACACATTAAAGCAGAGACAAACCAAGTAGCATACTACCATTTCGAGCAAGATTGTTTATACAAATGTGAATATCCCAAGCTTCCATCAAGTAATATACAAACTAGTATGATACAGTAATGGCCTCTAAGGCATATACACTAACAGAAATGACGCACCGGTGATTCCCCTCTCTACCTCTATCCTCCCTCTTTCTTGTTAACCCGTAAGTCCCCATCTCTCTTCTCTATTCTTTTTCTAAAAATACGGAATTACAAAACTCAACGGAATCGGAACAAATCCGATGTCCGATTCGATTTCTTCCTAAAATCTCATTTTTCTTTAATACAATTATGCTAGAACCAATTCATGGTGACTATTAAACACTAACTAATCATATTGAACAAGTTCTATATAAAAAATAATTGTTATTTCCATTTTACCGTTATTTTTTCATTAAAATACCACATAGTTTCATTTCTACATTTAAACTATCAAAACTTTGCTATACCTTTAAGTAGATCACAAGGTTATGACCTACCTCCTCACACACTCATATGCAACATAGCACAATACTCTCAGAACATAGAATACGGGAAAACGACATCTTGTCAAATAAATACCATTACTTATAAAACCATTTTTTTAATGATTTAGTATTTACACAAATCTTTGCAAAGTGCCGCTACAACCCAATTTGGGGAACCTGACTGGGATGGTGCGGATTATCACACATCTCTGGGCTTAATAGTGCGAGATGCAGACCTCCGCAAGTAGCATTCGGTCTCGAAAAATTTAAAATACGAAAATCTTAAGAAAATGAGATTTCTAGAATTATAATATATATTAAAATTTATTTTTATAAATAAATATATATATGTAATATCAAAATACCTATTTTTGTTATAATATAAATATTCAAACTTTTCCAAATCGAAGAATCATTTTACATTAAAATACCATGAATTCCATACAAGTCAATATTACAAATAAATACTCTTTATTATGAAATTAGGATATTTTCACTAGAAATATCACAATGTAAAATCTACATTCATTACAACTCTAAAGACGATTAATAAATACTTGGGGTGTATTTTGAAAACTATACAAAAGTATCTTTACATAAACCCCCTCAAGTTCTATAAATTACCCTAAGGACCCTAGTAAACATAGGTTTAAGCGGGACCAATCTCTTGAGTCTCAGGGAGCCGGAGAAGTGGGTGCTTGCCTATCTAAGGTAGACAACTTAACAAACGGTGTTATCAACACGGTAATCGTCTTTGAAAAAGACACAAATCCTGCCGCCCATAAGCAGCGGTTACTGATAACATCAAAACAATCAGGACTTCAATTTACTTTTCTAATTGTCTGACTCAGATTGAGTCTCTTTATAATCTGACTTGAATATGATTCAAGTACAATCTACAATCTACAATCTACAATATTACAATTCAATATGAATCCATGAATCCATCTATCAATCTATACAACTTGACTGAACCGAACCATGGATATACATTCATTTATATGATTCTCCAGTTACATCCATTTACATGATTATACAGTTACATCCATTTACTGATATCATGGTTTCGGCAAGTCTTCCAATTATAAAATCTATATTACAAGACAATTCAAGTTGCAATACAATACAACAATACAATCAAGATAACACGAGGTTTAAGGGGTAGACTGGTACGGAAGGTGTTAAAAGTGGCACGAGACTGCAAGATTTAAGACACCTAACCGTATCCAATTGCCGTTGTTCCGGGCTTTCTAACGGAGCCTTGTACTCTATATTCCGTTTGCCCTGGTCTCTAGCATATAGAGACCCCTCTCGTATACACTGGCATCCTTCTGTACCAAGCTATAAACAACAGCGTTAACACAATATTATAACAATATAATATAACTTTAAAAGATACCTTCTTACTCTGTCTATTCTATTTCGCCCTTATCTTTGGGACTTACCGAGCAATTTGTTCGCTGATGACATTCTCTTTCTTTCTTCTTTGAATGTCGTCAGGTGATCTGGACACGTCCGAGATCGAGCCCACGAGTGAAGACCCCGAGCTCTAGTTCATTGTACACTTTCCATTTCAGTACTTTTCATTTCTGCCATTGTTTAGGCATTACTTTATTTCAGTTGTATTTACTTTCCATGTATTGTACAGAAAGAATGTGAATAAATAAAGTTGTCGTTTTATTATATCTTGTCTCTTGTGGATTTACTTTTATATTGTTTAGATACGCTTAGCGTATTTACTTCACAGTAAATACGTCGCGGCCTCGTCACGTCCTCCGCCCGTATACTGGGAAGCGGGGCATGACAGGTCGCATAAAGGTATTTCTCCCTACGAGTCGTGGGGATCTCATAGGTGCGTTTTTTCCTTAGGAATCGTGAGGATTCCTAAGTGTGTGATCTCTTATAAGTCGTAAGGATCTTACAAGAGTATTTTCTCCTTATAAGTCGAGAGGACTAACAAGGGTTGTTCACAGTGCAAGCATATCCCTAGTCACTGGTGGGACTTTGTTACGGAAATATTTATTCATGCCCGTGGATTGTATACAAGGGTCAGCATTGAACCGCTTGTAGGGCAATCTGAGGATTGTGATGGCTTAAGAACAAGTTCAGATCCCTGTAGCTTAAGGCTTTTGAATCTTATGAGCCGTGAAGGTCTCATAAGAAGGTTCTCCTTACGAGTCGTAAGGATCTCGCAAATGTAATTTCTCCTTAGGAATCGTGAGGATCCCTAAGTGTGTTTTTCCTTTGTGAGTTGTAAGGATCTCACGCAGGTGGTTTCTCCTTACAGGGTCGAGAGGATCTTGCAAGTGTCTTTTAACGAGATTACACCCTTTCGGATTTTCACAAAACTCGCCGGTAGTCCTGCTGTTTTTACTCACGGAGCCCTTTCGGGTTTTCATCCGTGCACATTTCGCTTATGGACGTACCTTTTTTTGGTCAACCTTGGAATGCTGCGGTCCGTAGTAATTTATAGACGTCTCGGTCAGTCGCTAGTTTAGGGACGTTTCGGTCCATTGTTAGTTTTAGGACATCTCGGTCCGTCTGCCGGCTACTACTTATAGAGTTTGGGCTTAGGAAGATAGCGAGCAGACATAGGCGTCGTCATCTATCATTGCCTAGGCCGTGACTCGTCAGGCGTAGTATTTTTCAGGAAGCGACCGTTTATTGGCCTGAAAGGTCTTTCACCATGCATGTCCATGAGTAGATAGGCTCCACCTTGGTAGACCTTGTCTATGATATACGGGCCTTCATAGCTCAGCTCGAATTTCCCCCGCTATGCATGATTGGGGATGATGGGTCTTTTGACCACTAGCACGAGTTCGCCTTGGCAGAACGTTCTCGGCCTATTCAATCTCTCGTATGAGTGCATCATTTTGGCTTTGTAAGCTTCCAAGTTTTGATGCGCCATAAGCCGGATTTCATCGATGGCGTCGAGCTCCTCAAGCCGAAGATTAGCATTCTCTTCGTCCATTAGCTCGTAATGAACCGCCACTCGTAAGAACGGTAACTCTATCTCAAGGGGGAGTACCGCTTCTGTGCCGAATACCAATGCATACGGCGTTGTGTTTGTGGCCATTTTGAACGTAGTTCGATACATCCAGAGAGCTTCATGCAGTCTCTCGTGCCAGTCCTTCTTATTTTTGGACACCGTATTTTTCACGATCTTCGTCAAGGTCTTGTTGAAAGCCTCAACTAGACCGTTAGCTTGGGGATTATAGATCGAAGAGTATCTCCAGTCTATATTATACTGTTGTGCAAAGCGGCTGATCTTGTAGCTTCTGTAAGCTGGCCCGTTATCGAAGATAATCCGTCGCGGAGTGCCGAACTGGTAAATGACGTGTGTCTTGAAGAAATGGAGTATATTCTCCGTCTTCACTTCTCTTAGCGGTATTGCTTCCGCCCACTTAGAGAAATAATCAGTTGTCGCCAATATGAACCAATGTCATCGGGATGATGCCGGTTCGATGGGCCCGATTATGTCGGTTCCCCACATTTCGAACGGCCAGCTAGCCACCGTTGGATGTAGCGGATTTAGATGCTGGTGGATGAAGTCCCCATGAATTTGGCACGAGTGACACTACTTCGCGTATTCGAGACAGTCCTGAATCATCGTGGGCCAATAATAGCCCATCCTTTTGATCTTCAGCTTCAGCTTTGGCCCGGCTTGGTGAGAACAGCAGAGTCCGTCATGAGTTTCTTGGACGACTCTCTTTGCCTCTTTAGGTCCCAGGCGTCTTATCCATAGGGAGTCAAACGATCTCTTATACAGAGTATCATTGACAAAGGCGAAGGATAGAGCTCGTTTCATGAGCTGATGTCTTGAGGACGCATCTTCAGGTATTCGACGGGATTTAAAGTAGTCTATAAAGACTTCTCTCCAATCCATAGCCTTTTCCTGGTCTTTTATTTGTAGGGTCGTTTCTTCGGTAGCTCCATTTTCTTCGGACGACTCCGGAGATATTTCTGCCGGTGCATGAACCCGACGGCTTTGCACAACGATCCTCACGTCATCGAGGTTTTCGTCAGCCAGTTCTTTAGCGAGTTTAGCTAACGCGTCCGCTTTGCTATTCTCCGCTTGCGGTATGCTTTCCAGGGCATAGGAAGGGATTCGGGTCAGCAGTTGTTGTACTTTCTCGCCGTACTTTACCAACTCCGGTTTGCACGTCTGATAGTCGTCGTTTACCTGACTAATGACCAGTTGGGAGTCTCCGTATATAAGAAGGTTCTCGATCCCCATGTCTACAGCGATCTTAAGACCTGCTATCAAAGCTTCATATTCGGCCTCATTATTTGTCTTCGGCTCTGTTAGGGAAAAGGCAAAGCGCATTATCCCTCCTTGTGGAGTCACGAAGATGAGGCCCACCCCAGATTTGATTATGGGGGTACTTTGTTTATGCTTCTTCATGGAAGATGCTCTATCAAAATAGAGTTCCCACCGGGTATCATTCTCTCCCCATCGATCGTGTCAAATGCGTGCTCGTCGGGCAATTCGTAGTTCAAAGGAGAATCGGCAGGTATCGGATGCTCAGCGAGGAATTCGGCGATAGCTTGGCCTTTTACCGCCTTGAAGGGACGATAAGTTATCGAGAACTCCATCAGGAGAAGGGCCCATTTAACGAGTCGTCCTGTTAGTATGGCTTTTGACATCAAGTATTTGAGAGGATCCACTTTTGATATGAGGTGGACCTCATGTGCCAAAGCATAGTGTCCGAACTTCGTTATCGCGAAGATTAACGCAAGGAAGTTTTTTTCGATGGGGGAGTAGTTGCTTTCTGCCCCCAGGAGAACTCGACTCAAATAGTAGAGGGCTCTCTCCTTCCCTTGGTCGTTCTCTTGTGCCCACAGCGTGCCTAAGGAACCTTCGAAGGCTGTTGTGTACAGGACGAGAGGTTTTCCTTTAACGGGAGCGGCCAGTACTGGCGGATTATGCAAGTATTGCTTGATTTCATCCAGTGTGCTTTGGAATTTGCGATCCCAGACGAACGGGGTTCCCTTCTTCATTAAGTGACTGTAGGGGCGGCATTTGCTGGAAAGATTGGCTATAAATCGCCGGATATACGCGAGCTTTCCTTGGAGAGACCGTAGTTGCTTGAGAGTCCTTGGCGGAGGAATTTCCATGATCGTCTTGATCTTCGACAATTCTATCTCGATGCCTCGGTGTCGGACGACGAATCCTAGGAACTTGGTCGAGGAAACTCCGAACGCGCATTTGAGAGGGTTCATCTTCAAGTTGTATTTCCGAAGGCGCTGAAACACGGTCTTCAGATGCTCTAAATGTTCCTCGTATGATTTGCTTTTAACTACAAGGTCGTCAATATAGCATTCGACAATTTCATGTATGTGGTCATTGAAAATCTTCGTCATGGCCCTCTGATAGGTGGCACCAGCATTCTTTAGACCGAAAGACATCACCTTGTAGCAGAATATGCCCAAAGGGGTCCGGAAAGTGATATGCTTCTGATCCTCGGGATGCATCTTTATCTGATTGTATCCTGATGAGCCGTCCATAAAGGAGAAAACTTCGTGAGTGGACGTATTATCTATCATCAGCTCAGTGACCGGTATTAGAAAGTCGTCCTTCGGGCAAGCTTTGTTGAGGTCCCGAAAGTTTACGCAGATGCGCACCGTCCCATTTTTCTTCATCACTGGGACAATGTTGGTGATCCAGTCAGGGTACTGAACCTCTTGGATGAAGCCGGAGTCGATTAGATTCTTGACTTCGGCGTTAATGCTCATTTCAAGTTCGAGACGCATTCTTCTCGGCGCTTGTTTGACTGGCTTGATTTCCGGAGATATCGCCAATTTATGGACAGCAATCTCTAGATCGAGTCCCGACATCTCTGAATAGTTCCATGCGAAGCAGTCTTTATAATGCATGGGCATGTCTTTTAGCGTAGCCACCCTTTCTTCAGACAACAGCTCACTGACGAATGTCGGCCACGGGTCACTTGTCGTCCCTAAGTCAATTTTCTTGAGGTATCTGCAGTAGTATGTATCCCATCTTCCAGCTCTTTTAGCGCCAGTGGAAACTCTGAGATCACCTCGTCGTCATCGTTTTCGAAGCATCAGGGGAGCTCATCCATATTCTCGCATACTCCTTCTCCTGACAGCGTTATCGCGTGACAGGTATGAGATCGCTTCCAAGACCGATGTTGGTCTGGTTCTACTCTCACCGCATACGTGGCTTTCGGTTCATACTTCTGTGGTGGGGTTACCCTCTAACTGCTGGATAGAGCGAACTTGCCTTGTTGATACTGGTCTTCGACCCAGTCTTTGAATGTAAAGCGGTCTTCGAGAGGATGCCCTATCGCTTGGTGATAGGAGCAATAGTCCGGATGATGAACCTCACCAGCTTGCTCAGGGTGCTTGGACACCGGGAGCGTCATCATCTGATGTTTTATGACAAGATCGAATATCTTCTTTGTCTTGTCTTGGGGAAAAGAATATGCTCGACCCATCTTCTTCATAAGAGACGGATCTCTGCTGCTCAATTCTCGATCGCGTGGCTTCTTGGACCCGCTTTGCCGCTGTCGAACGTCTTTTCCGTTCTTTAGCTTGTTTTTACCTTTGTGTCGGGTCTTCTGTATGACGAGCTGGCGACAAAGAGCATCATCATTCTCCGTATCCTGCTGAAGGAGGCGCTGCATCCTGGCTTTCTTATAAATGGCCATGTCGCGGCTGTGGTCATCCCGGACTTTTTGACCCGCTTCCCTTATATACTTGTCCATCTGTTCTTCAAACGACGGACTTGGCATTTTCACGGCGGGACCTCATTTTGGTTCAGGGTTAGCATCTTCCTACAGAGCATCTCCTTCTTCATCGAAGTCATGTATGACGTAGCAGCCATGGAATCACTCCTGTTTCTTGGATCGGATATATCCAAGCCCGATCGCTTCCATTCTCCTGTTGAGCAATTTTCGTTGAGTTCCAGAGACGCTCCAGATCCTGTTGTAGAACTGGGCTTGTCGAGCAGTTTGTTTGAAGGGTACGTCTTGGCGCCTCAACAGCCTTTTTAATCTTTCTGTGTAGTATCTGGGCAGACGGATGGGCTGGAGCCTGTCAAGTGTAGAATCGGCACCATGCCAAATTTCTTTCTCCACTTTGGTTTCCGTGGATCGATAAAAGAGGATCGCCTTTTCATCTCTTTGCCTGGGAGGGACATAGAATGTCTGCAGTTCCTGCACACCATAGGTATCAAGTGTGTCGAGCTCTTTGTAATGCTCTTGCGGAACCATGGCGATTTGCAAACTCCGATCATCACCAGCGAAGGCTTGTATTGATGGCCGAACAGAAAATACGACATTGACCTCATCTTCCAAGTCGCTGCCAAAGACCAGAATAGGGGTGGACGGTCCCGGCTTGTTGCATTGGGGCGACCCTGAATAAACTATTTCTTCTTCCTCCTCGGTATCACTCCCGAAGACCGGAATAGTGGTGATAGCTCTGTTCTTCGGTTTGTGGCATCTTTCCGTGTCTTCGAAATCTGGTAAGAAGTATTTTGCATCTTCGTACTTTCAGACTTCATTCACGGAGAATGGGTTCAACTCCCCTGTCACGGTATATTCGAGACCATCCTTGAATTACTTCATACACTGATGTTGTGTAGAAGGGATGATGTTGTACTCGTGTAACCACGGCCGTTCGAGCAAAGCATTGTAACATGTCTTAGAGTCAATGATATGAAATTTGATGTCTGTGACGAGCAGCCAAAAGCGTAACGTCGGTATCATAGACCCGAGTGTCCGTGATGACTGGGAGTCAAACCCGGAGATGGTGATTTTATCACGAGCGAGGTGCTGACTGCTCATGAAGATTTCCTTCAACACTCTTACATTGAGGAGATTGACGGAGGACCCATTGTCAACCAGGATCTTGCCTATCTTAATATCAAGACAGTATCCGAAGACATAAAGAGGACGGTTATGCTCGCACGTCCCGAGGAGGAGATCTTCATCGCCGAAGGTGATATTGGCTGTGTGCACTTCTTCCAGCTCGTCCTTCATCTTTTCTTCGGCGAGGAAAGCCTGGAACTGTTCGGGCTCTTCTAGTGCCTTGATCAGGGAATCCCTCGCCTCTTTAGGTAGCAGAAGGGCGTCGAGAATGCTTATCTGCGAGGGTATCTTCCTTAGGTGTGCCAGAACGTTGTAATCCACCTTACTTTTCTTTGGCGGGTCCTTGGCTGCAACCTTTGACGGCTTGGTCATCGAGGGCGATATCTTCAGAGACTTTTTCTTTCCCCTTATCTTTTCTATTCAATCCATCGTTCGCAGGTTCGAGATTCTTTTCGGGCAGCGTACGATTGCGCAGCTGAATATTCTCACAGGTCTTCATTTCTTCCTCTTTTCCTGAGGTGGATTCTTTGAAGAGAGGGCCAAGAGTCATTTCTTTTTCCGAATCACTCCCAAAGGTGAGAACTTGTGATCCCTTGCTATCAACCATGTGACAGTTGCCGGCAGCTCTTTCTCGTTCGTCTGTCGCATTTTTTCGCTGTCGACGAGCTTCACGCTTCATCCTCTAGAAGTGTTGCCTGTGAGCAACGCACCCTTGCCACCAATTTTTAAAGGCGTTGCATTCTTCAGTAGGGTGTGCAATCCTCTGATGATATAAACAAAAGTTAGAATGTACGTCCGCTTCATCAAGATGTATACTGGCAGGAGAATTTCCTCTGAAAGAGGGTAGCTTCATTCCCATCGATATGGCTTTGGCGAACCTTCTCCTTGTCTTGAACCTGCTTTTATTTTCAACAGATGTACTTTGATCTGGTGGGAGTGTTTCAACCCTTTTGTCCAGTCGCCGGCGTTTGGCCTTTTCAAATATGGTCATTTTGCGCTCTCGATCAGCTTTGCTTTTCAGAAGGGCTTTGTTCAGGAATGCGTCAATCATTTCATCTGACGGTCCTAGGAGTTCTGGTTCAGGATCTACCCCCAGTTTCTCTGCGTCAGGAGCTTCTTCACCGTCTATCGACGAGTGAGAGATCGTGTGACAGCTCGCCACACAATTCTCAAGTTCATCTGACGAGTCTTCTCCCTCATCTTTGTCGCTATCTCCGTATTCAAGGATGTGGTTGAGAAACTCCTGAAGCGTGACCGGGATTCGCGCCTTCTGGTTATATTCTTCCAACGTGTCAATCTGTTTTTGTAGGTCCGTGCGCTTGTCATTAGGCTTCACGGGCTTTTTGGTCTTTTTCTTCTTCTTCAAAGACTTTGACGGCTGGGTATGGGGCGCTTTGACTATCACCACCGATTTTTGGAGTTAGGCGTGGCTTCAGCATTCCCTTGATGACTTCGGGTTCCAGCGAACTTTTCCATTTGATCGCCGGGCATGTTTGGAGATCCTTCAGCATTCTTTTCGTTTTGGCTGAAAGAACAACCTCCCATGGAGCTTCTTCTATAAAAGAGTATGATGCCCCCGGTGTGTCCGCTTTTTGGAGAGCGTACGGCTAGGGTGGGTTTACTTTCCAATTCTCGGACAATGCGAATTTTCCCTGTTGGTATTGGTTCTCAATCCACCCTTTGAAGACGAAGCAATCTTCAATTGGATGGCCTATCGCTTGGTGATAGGAGCAATAATTGGGATTATTAGCCTCACCGGGTTGTAATGGGCATTTTGGATCCGGCAAGTTGATGAGCCTGTTGCGCACCGCCAGCTCGAACAATCTCCTCGTTTTGTCCCGGGAAAACGAATAAGGGCGCTTCATTTTCTCATTAAAGAATCGCCGTCTCTCGTCTTGGCGATCAGTTAGTTTTGGACCACTGGGCTGCTGCTGGGCATTAGCGATGAAGGTCGCTTTCCCTTTCCCGTTTTCATTTCGAGATTCTAACTTTGAAGAAGATGGTCTATGACCCATGTGATCCATTTGGGCTAGCTTGTCAATCAAGACCTGGAAAGTAGTTGGATTGAAGAACATCATGAATTGCGAAATGGTCGCCTGCGGATCAAGAGTACCCATGAACATGCCTACCGCAGACGCTTCTTCGATGCGCTGTTCGCACTTCGACCATAGATTTCGCCACCATATCGCGTATTGCAGCCATGTTTCGCCTGGCTTTACTCTGGCATTAATTAATGCGGTGATTGGGGTGCGTTCGCTAGCGCTTGCGAACCTTTGTGTAAAGAGTAACTCCATTTCTGCAAACGTCTTAATGGAGTCATTCGGGAGCACGGAATACCACTCAAATGCTATCTCTGACAAGCTGCCAACGAATTGGCGAAGCAATAGCTTATCGTTGCCTCCGGTGTTGCCAAACAGAGCCCTGAATTGAGCAACGTGCTGGTGTGGATTCCCCGTCCACTTATATACGTGGAATTTGGGGATCGTGTATCCCGGCGGGTACTTTATTTGGTCGTACCAACCCGGATGGGGTCGTCCAGTCTTAACAATTTGCCCAGCCGCTTCATTCGCCTGATGAACTCGTATCTGCTGAGCGATATAATCGTCCAGGGCAGCTTTTGAGATGGTCTCCTCTTTGGCTGCTGAACAAGCCGGAAGAGGGTTTGACGTCTCCGCTCGGTCGTCTTCGAGGATAATCGGAGGATCTTCAGCTGGAGGATCCGGCTGTAATATCATCCCGACCATGTCTTAGAATAAGAACGTCATTCATTTTATATTGGCGGCTTGTTCCGCTGCCTCTTTGTCCTTCTTTTTGAGGATTCTGCGGAGGAAATCAGCATCAGTTTCTTGTTCTTGACGTTGCACCGACGACGTTTCCGGGCTTTCTTTGGGCCCTGTGAGTACGGCCATTTGCGTTAACATTTCCTGGAGTTTCTGTTGTTGCTCCTGGGCCTTTGTTACGGATCTAGTGAGTGGTCGATGGCCCGTAGAGATACGGTTATCCTCTTTCCCGGATGCCATATAGAAAGTATGTACCACCATGCCCCCAGGCTTGGGGCGTTTAGATTCAGTGTTCTAGCGATTCGCCGCAGACACCGAGATTTTCTCCAGCTTTCTCCTATTGTGAGCGGTCGAAGTTGAGGGGGCCGTTGCAGTGGGCACCCAAGTAGCTGTCGCCTTCTGTGGCATGACAGGGTGGTCCGCTTCTTGACGAACCTTCATCTTTTTCTATCGGCGGGGATAGTCTTGATCTACCACGGAGTCCTGGACCTGTCGCCAAACTTTATAAATTTTAGAGGACAGCCGCTGAGGGGGCTGCTCCAGCTTCGTCTTTGTAGCGTTCTCCATTGGTGGAGGAGATCTTTTCAGCACAGCAGTTGGAGAGTTCTTGTGCACCCTCCTGAGTGGTTCAAAGCTCCAGTTGGAACAGCAGCATCAACTTCCACTATTGGAGCTGGCGGAGTCAATCCAGAGGGTGAACTTCCCCCAGCTTTCCTCACTCGGCGCCAGTGGAGACGTCAAGCATGTCTTGCGGCCAGGATCACCTCCGTTGTTGGATGAGCCTCCTCTCGCCCCTTACTATGAGGAGAGATTGTTATTGGCGCTAGCCTGTCGAAAACTGACGTCCGTTGAGAAGGGATAGTCAGTCTTGCGAAGGCCGACTTTCGAACGGAGGAAACAGCCTTCATGACTTTGCCTGGAACGGGAGCTGAAACGGTCGGTCTTGCAAAGACTGACTCCTTAGCAGGGGAAGCCGCTCTGGCGACTTCAGGGGCAAGAATGGCTATCCGCTTCAAGATAACCCCTTCTGGTATTGCGGGCTTCTTCATGGGCCCGTTGGAGATTTTGCCCAGTCTATTGAAAACCGAGGCACTGGATTTGGGCGACCCGTTGAGAGGGGCCGCAGTAGTTGCAAGCCGATCAAAGACCGACTTCTTCGGAGTTTCTTGCGATGGTACAGGAGCGCTGAAGCTCGTTGGCGGGAGCATGGTCCCGAAGAACAGTCCAGTGGTGGCCTGATCCACCTGTTCCACTGGCATGACGAAGATGGAGGCCGCTTGGGGCCCGTAAGTCACTCCTCCTGACAGTACGGAGTGAGAGTTGCAGTTGCAGTTAGTGCAGTTTGAAACCATTGATCTTCTGTTTTTTCTGCACGGAGCAAGATACCAAATCTTAGTACTTCACATCCAAAGGCAACCATGTCAAACCACGATTTGTTTGCGAAACACGACACACAAAGTGTGGAGTAGAAAGAGGAAAAAGTCCCACCGAGCGTGCCAGAATCTGTTCTCCGCCGAAAGACACGACCGGGACGTTGGGACGTCCGGCCTGAATTTTAGGGGCAGATGCTATTTAATGCTATCCGTCCACCTCTTCGAAGATACCAAGTTGATTTATGACACCATGTATCGAAGGTTTAAACGGATACGGCCGATATAGCAGACTTTGTCAGATTCCCTCTGGTTGAAGGGTTTTTATTGTGGGGATGCTCTTCCCTGCAGGCGCAAGCCCCTGCAGTTAATTACGCTACCGCATCGCGGTAACCACTTTCTCCTTCTCCAGATGGTCACTTCGTGTCGTGTGTGTTTGTTTTGTTTTTGGTTGCTTATGGATTGTATACGGAGACTAATTTATGTTGTCGCCCGTAAGGTGTGGATTAGTCCAAATCCGTATTTTCTTAGATTTGGGTTTAGGGTTGGGTTTAAGAATACGTTAGTCTTATTTGAAACTAAGATCAACTTAAACGTTTGTTAAGGATACGTTAGTCTAATTTTAGACTAAGATCAACTTAACGGGATCATTTAGATCCAACAAAAGAGTATTTGGGCTCTATTGTTTAGTTTAGGGACATTGCGGTCCATTAGTTTAAGGACATTACGGTCCAAGATTAAGGACATCATAGTCTATGGGTTTAAAGACCCCACAGTCCGAAGTTAAGGACATCATAGTCCACGGGTTTAAGGACCCTACAGTCCTAGGTTAAGGACATCATAGTCCATGGGTTTAAGGACCCCACAGTCTAAGGAATGTTTGGTTGTCGGGACCCGTCACCTCTCTGAAGACGTTGAAGGATTACAACAACATATATCAGAGGAGTGCAGAGATGTACCCTTGAACCAATTTTGGTTGGGAGATCTATAGTCCAATTGGGACTAAGATCTGAGATTTATGAGAATATGGGCTCAATTAATCAGAATGAGGGATTTATGGCCAACTTGGGCTCGGCCCACTCAGTTAAATATTAAACATTTGACAGTGTTGGGCATTGATTTGGGTTCTGACAGCCTTTCTGTCTTTTACTGAATGCTGAGTATTCATCATAGCTCTAGGGCTTTATTTAAAAAACAATTTATGTTCTATCAACGCACACATGAGGAACACGTGGCGCACTTGGCGCTAGCGCCAGTTAATGAGCGCAAAATGCTTCTGTGATATAGCGCACACGTGAGGAGCACGTGGCGCGCTTGGCGCTGAGCGCCAGTTTATGAGCGCAAAGCGCTGTTTGTTTAGTGGCGCACACGTGAGGAGCACGTGGTGCGCTTGGCGCTGAGCACCAGTCCATGAGCGCAAAGCGCTATTTGTTAAGTGGTGCATACGTGAAGAGCACGTGGGTGCGCTTGGCGCTGAGCGCCAGTCCAAGAGTGCCAAGCGCTATTTGATCAGTTTTATGATCTGAGAAATAAATTCTCGTTTATAAGAGACTTTGTCTCAAAGTTCTAAAAACAAAGTTCTTATTTTATAGGAGATGTTTCAATCTCTTATTTTGGTGAAAGGCTTTGCCTTTATGGATCTGTAATCCTAAGATAATTGAATTATTCTCCCCCCCTTTTTATAATGAGATGTTCATGATCTCTTTTTGTAAAAAACCTTAGTCTTATAGATCTATGATCTGTAAGAAGAATTATGTTCCTCTTCTTTAATGAGATTTTCTTATCTCTGTTTTTTTTACCTTGAAGAAAAGTTCTTCTACTGAGAGCTCGCTCTTCTTTTTGAGATTTCTTAAAGTTTATAGGGGGTTCCTCTATATGAGACTTGAAGTCTTGAGGCCTTTATATAGGGCAAGCTGATCTGTTCAATCGGTTAAGGAGATCTTTTCTCCAATTGATTTGGGGATTTCCCTATCGTTGGATTTTTGATCCAAGGGCTTCTGATTTACAGAAGGCAATTTTCTTGTTTTTAACAAGATTGGGAAATCTTTCCTCATACAGAATTTATTCTGTAATTTTGGTGATTTTTAATCACCATTGGATCATTGATCCAACGGTGCTCTGATTTTCAGAGCACAATCTTTCCTGTTTGGAAAGATTCTGAGGAATGTTTCCTCAACAGAATTTTGTTGTGGTCAATTGATGATTTTTAATCATGTTCATTGGATCTTTGATCCAACAGTGGAGAACATTTAGTTCTAGCGCTAGCGCACTCGTGCTTTGCACGTGGTGCGCTGCTTAGAGTGCAGCACACTTAGCGCTAGCGCTCACGTGCTTTGCACGTGGTGCGTTACTTAGAGTGCACTGAGCGCCAGCGCACACGTGCTTTGCACGTGGTGCGCTGCTTGGGGAACAGCGCACTTGGCGCTGCTATGAAGCGCTGCTTCATTTCAAAATTTGAAATTTGAACAGAGATTTGCTCTGATTGGGGGAAACAGTGTCCACAAAAGGCTTTGCTTCTTCGACAAGTATAACTTCCCTCGGATCATGCAGGTTGTTGACGCATCTATTGTAAATACGACACAGCGGGATGCTAGGGGTTTTCTCCTTCGTCCGCGCACGGTTGGAGATGGCATGACCTTTACCGATAAGATTCTGACCATTGGCAAGGAATCCGCAAAAACGGTGCAGCCATTGCGGGACATTTTTAAAGACGGGGCCTCTATCTTGAAAGCTCGGGAGATTCTTCATTTATCCTCCATCAGGCCGGGCTTTCTCGTGTTTAGGCAGAATGATTCAGCGTTGTTCATGAGATACAACCCGCATCGTTTCACCCAGCAATTAAGCTATAATCAGGGCGTTCCGCTTAAGGCCTTCTTGGCAGAACCGGTTGCTACTGAAGAGAGTATCCGGAGCGCGTTGCACCATTTTATGCGGTTGAACACCGGCTCCAATTTTTTTATTAGTGAGCCGAGTTGCGTTCCAAAAGCCCTGAACATATATGTGGCGTGGTACCAGCATTCGATGGGCGCCGTTATTAGAGAAGAAAAGCGATTATTGCTTGATCGCAAGGGCACTGTCCCGGCAGGTAATACAAACGTTCCTCTGAAGCGACGGACCATTGTCTATCCTCCCTTGAGAGAAGCTGATGTGGCTGCGGTACCACGTGCTATACATGAGGTGCCCCTACCCCGTGTGCCCGAAAAAGCGGTAGTCGCGGCGTCTCCCGAGTCCGGTGTGGGTGAGGAGATTGGAACTCGTCATCTAAAGTTGCTCACCAAGCGCAAGCTTGTGTTATCGGCCGCCGGCACTCGTTCGCAGAAGAAAAAGAAGTCTATACTTTCTGCGGACGTTGTATTTGGCCAAGAGCCCCATGCTCCTTACAGTGAGGGCCTGAGTGAATACGGGACCAATGAAGGCTTATTTATGGCGTCGGATGATACTGATCTGGAGACTGCCATCGCGGTTTCAAAGCAATTAGCTCACGATGAGGCAGCGCTGATCACCATTGCTCAAGCAGGTATGCTTTAGTCTTATCTTTTTGTGGTCATTTTAATTTTTATGCTTTGACTGACGTTTTCTTCTTCAACAGGTATCTCCGCCGAAGAGGCTCTTGCAGCTTCCCTCTAAACTTTTGAAGAGGAGGAAAGGCTTCGCGCTTCCTTGGGCATTGGTACATTTCGGCTCATTGTGCCTTCATTCCCCTTTTTTATGTGTAAACTAATTCTTTTTTTTATCATATTGCAGGGACTACCACGACTCAGGTTATCCCAAGTGCAGTGCCGACGCGAGTGGTGAGGCAGCCCCATCGTTAGTGCCGGCCACTGCAGCCACGGCTATCTCTAAGTCGCCACTAGGGGTCTCACAGAAGCAGCCGATGATAGACGTCGTAACCGCGCCGGAGGCAGAACTTGGTTCAAATGACGGTTTACCTTTATCAGAAGTCCTGAGGAGGTCAGCTCTCGCGGCTTAGGCTGAAAGGAAGCGCAAGAGGCGTGCAGCGAAGGAACGCAATGCCGCCTTGGCTGTAGGTGTAGGCTCAAGCACTGGTTCCCCTATCCCTGTTTCTCCAGAGGGTGCTCCGGCCGCCTTGTCTACCGCTCGTAGACAGGCGGTACGTGCGGCTCGGGAGGCAATTGAAAGGCCGTCCCAAGGTAACGTAACACTGGGTCCTTTTATTAGAGTTTGATCTTTAGATTCTCATATATCATACCCTGCAGGGCCAAGTCCTGATGAGGAGGTGGTAGGTGAAATGACGGCAACCACCGAGCCCGAAGTGGCCACTCTTTTTCAAGAATCCGGGACTGTCCCAATTGCTACTCTTTCCCCTTACGGTTCCCTGCCATCGCCCGGCATTACGAGTGTCACGACGGCTCTCGTAGAATCGGAGGATGAAGCCACTGGTGCCGAAATCCTTCCAATGGAAGAAAGCGAAGGAGTCGCTGCGCTTAGTGATGCTCTTGTCGCAGTTTCGATTGGCGACTCATCAGGTAGATTTTGAGTCATTGTTTTCCTTTTTATTCCGCAATCCCTTTCAATACCTTCTGACGGCATTTCTTTTGTTTCTAATGCAGGTGTGGTGAGCATTGAGGTCGTGCCACCCGAAGAAGCGTCGCCGGTTGCTGCTCTAACGGTCGCCGACCCTTCGCCTTCTCTCGTGTCCTCTCAAATGCTGGAAGGTATGGGTTTGCGATTTGCCTAATTTAAATTGTGGATGTCATCTTCCTTGTACTAACCATGTATTGTCGCAACCTTGTAGGAGTTCTTTTCGATCATCTGTATCAAGTGTTGAACCCGCACTTCTCCTTCCAGTCAGAAGTTAGTCTGCCTGCTGGTGCCGGTGAGTATCTTTTCTTACCGACGTCTTTTCTTTTCTTTAATGGGTGACCCTGTCGTTGTTAACTTTAGATTGATTACAGCACTACAAATTGAAGTAGGGGACGAGAGAATCGTCGTGCCACCAGTACTCCCGGTTCTGCCACCTGCCGTAGCCGGTATAGTAGCCTTCATCACTCTTGCATCTTCTTTATCTCTTAAGCCGATATCTTACTATGATTTGTTTTGCAGCAATCACACCGACTCCAGCTCCCTTCGAGTCTCAGATTCGCATGCCAGCAGGGCCTTTTGCTAAACACCCTTCTTCCAGGGGTGCTGCAAATAGCCTGCGAATGTTAAGCGAGTTCGTTGAGGACCTTGACGCCGAGGCCCCCGTATTTGCTGCAGATTTTGCTACCGAGGTTAATCCTATGCTGGTGATGCTCGTGAAATTTCATAGCGAGGGCGGCGTCGAGTCTTGGGTTAATCATTGCAGGAAGATTGAGGCATGTCTGTATGAGATTAAGCTCAGGCGTCCTGCTCCGGAGGTGTTGGCTTCGAACTCCCGGTGAGCTGCAAGGGTTGAGAAGAGCGTTCCGTTCCTTCGCCATTTCGAACGAGAGGTGACCCTTAAGCGAAAGGAACGTGAGGCGACTTCCGCTGAATCTGTCCAACTACGTGCCGAGGTCGCAGCAAATGCTGCACAGCTGAACTCCATCTTTAAAAACCTTCAACGATGTATTTCTGATGGGCTAGTGCTAAGGAAAAAACTTGATCTTACTGAGCAGGTTGCGCAGAGTTAGGAGGCTGCTCAGCAGGAAATTGATGAGAAACTTTCATCCTGTCTGCAGCAATGGGCCCAAGTCGAAGCAGAGCTGGCCGCGGCGGCTGATCGTGAAAAGGAGTGGAGAGGAGTGCATGAACAACTGACTGATTTATTGAAAACGCCTCCTTCTCAGTAGCTGATTTTGTATCAATTAAACATTTGTAATTTTTGAATAACATGTATCCATTTTTATTCTTATATATGATTCGTCTTGTACTCAATTGAATTCATGAATAAAAGATACACATTTTTTTATCTTCCAGTGTTGCTTTCTTCTCTTTGCTGTGTTGTTGCCATGTGATTTTAAAAAGTGTGGCCTGTAAATAGTAGGTAGCTGTCGATCTTGGACTCTTTGCAGGGTAGCGATGGCTTAGGAAATAGGTTCAAGTCTGTTGCCTAAGACTTTTCAATTTTATGAGCCGTGAGGGTCTCATAAAGATTTTTCTCCCTACGAGTCGAGAGGATCTCGTAGGCGTATTTTCTCCTCAGGGGTCGTGAGGACTCCTAAGTGCATTTTCTCTTGAGAGTCGTAAGGATCTCACAAGAGAATTTTTTCCCCTTTACAAGTCAAGAGAACTCGTAAGTGGTTATTCCCCTCATTGTCGATATTCGACTTGGGAGAGTATGGCCTGTGGATAGTCCATCTTGACCTCCTTGCAGGGCAGTGATGGCTTAAAAGACAGGGTTAGGATATGCCGCCTAAGACTTTTCAACTTTATGAGCCGTGAGGGTCTCATAAAAACTTTTCTCCCTACGAGTCGAGAGGATCTCGTAGGTGTACTTTCTCCTTAAGAATCGTGAGGATTTCTAAGTGTGTTTTTCTCTTGAGAGTCGTAAGGATCTCCCAAGAGAATTTTCTCCCTTACAAGTCGAGAGGACTCGTAAGTGATTGATGAGTTGTCCTGCTCCCAAATCAAAGCATTGCTTTGACGGGGAGGTCGAGGGTTGACTTTAGCCATTTTCCACGGGGTCAGGATTGACTTTGGCTATACGGGGTCAGGATTGACCTTAGCCATACGGGGTCAGGATTGACTTTAGCCATACGGGGTCAGGATTGACTTTCGGTTATCTGTGCACCGCCGAGTCCTGGAACTGGGAACTTTGCCGCGGCTCCGCTTTGCTGACGTTGCGTCTACTGTAACGAGACAAATGTCGAGGTGGTCTCTAGGTTGTCTGTAAACCGTCGAGATTTGGAACTAGGGACTTTGCCATGGCTCCGCGGTTGATTATCGCGTCTGAATCCTGCTGGAATGAGGAGGAACGCTGTTGTGGGTCTCCAGGCTATAGATTTGGCCGTCGAGACTTGGAACTAGGGATTCTGCCATGGCTCCATTTTGCTGACATCATATATTCCTGCAGAGACACTGATTTCTCTGTGGGTCGACGCGAATCGAGATGCTCTCGTCAGGGACGCTAATTTCCCTTAATCGAGGTTTTTGCCAATGACGCTGATTTCCTCGGAGTTGAGACGAATCGAGATATTCCTGCAAAGACACTGATTTCCTTGTGGGTCGATGCGAATCGAGATGCTCTCGTCAAGGACGCTGATTTCCCTGCATCGAGGTTTTTGCCAAGGACACTGATTTCCTCGGAGTTGAGACGAATCGAGAGATTCCTGCAAAGACACCGGTTTCCTTGCGGGTCGACGCGGGTCGACGCGGATCGTCAATGACGATGATTTCCCTGCATCGAGGTTTTTTCCAAGGACGCTGATTTCCTCGGAGTTGAGACGAAACGAGAGATTCCTGCAAAGACATTGATTTCCTTGCGGGTCGACGCGAATCGAGATGCTCTCGTCAAGGACGCTGGTTTTCCTGCATCGAGGTTTTTCCCAAGGACGCTGATTTCCTCAGAGTTGAGACGAATCGAGATATTCCTGCAAAGACACTGATTTCTCTGCGGGTCGACGTGAATCGAGATGCTCTCGTCAAGGATGTTGATTTCCCTGAATCGAGGTTTTTGCCAAGGATACTGATTTCCTCGGAGTTGAGACGAATCGAGGTACTCCTGCAAAGACACTGATTTCTCTGCGGATCGATGCGAATCGAGATGCTCTCGTCAAGGACGCTGATTTCCTTGAATCGAGGTTTTTTCCAAGGACGCTGATTTCCTCGGAGTTGAGACGAATCGAGAGATTCCTACAAAGGAACTGGTTTCCTTGCGGGTCGACGCGAATCGAGATGCTCTCGTTAATGACGCTGATTTTCCTGCATCAAGGTTTTTGCCAAGGACGCTGATTTCCTCAGAGTTGAGACGAATAGAAAGATTCCTGCAAAGACACTGATTTCCTTGCGGGTCAACACGAATCGAGATGCTCTCGTCAAGGACGCTGATTTTCCTGCATCGAGGTTTTTGCCAAGGACGCTGATTTCCTCGGAGTTGAGACGAATCGAGGTATTCCTGCAAAGACACTTATTTCTCTGCGGGTCGACGCGAATCGACATGCTCTCGTCAAGGATACTAATTTCCCTGAATCGAGGTTTTTGCCAAGGACACTGATTTCCTCGGAGTTGAGACGAATCGAGGTATTCCTGCAAAGACACTGATTTCTCTGTGGGTCGACGCGAATCGAGATGCTCTCATCAAGGACGCTGATTTCCTTGAATCGAGGTTTTTGCCAAGGACACTGATTTCCCTGGGGTTGGTTGACTTGTTTCCGAGACAGAGTCATTGGATGACGCTAGGTTGTCTGTGGACCGTAGAGTCTTGGAACTAGGACTTTGCCGTGACTCCGCTTTGTTGACGTCGTGTCCGAATCCTTCTGGAATGAGGAGGAACGCCGTTGTTGTTCTTCTGGGATGCAGATGTCGCCGTCAAGATCTGACTCTCCCTTTGATAAAGTCTGGTAGGGAAATGTGGTCTCCTTTATGTTTATACCCATGGATTATATACAGGGGTTAGTATGGACTCACCTGTAGGGTAAAAGTTTCATTTTATATGTATTATATTTTTTTTGTTTTCTTTCCGTGATGCTCTATTATTTTAGCTTTTTGTATCGCGAAAGTCGCAATTGCCCAATCATTTCGGCTATTTTTCGCGGTGCCCAATCATTTCGGCTGTTTTTTCTTTTTACTCACTGTTTTTTATTGCGAGTTGCCCAATCATTTCGGCTATTCTGTATGCATATATTTTACTTGCTGATTTCGTTGCAAGTTGCCCCATCATTTCGGCTATTTCATATGCATTTTTGGCTCGCTGATTTTTTCTCGTGAGTATGGGACTTGGGATCTGATACCAATTTAGGCATCAGCATCGCTACAACTGGGATATTGCCAGGAGCGAATCATCATTTGCTTTTGTCGGTTCGAACAAAGGTGGCTTAGCAAACATGGTTAAAATCCTGCCAACTAAGGCTTTAACTTAATGAGCCGTAAGGGTCTCATAAAGATATTTCTCCCTACGAGTCGTGAGGATCTCGTAGGTGCGTTTTCTCCTTAAGAATTGTGAGGAGTCTTAAGTGTATGGTCTCTTATAAGTCGTAAGGATCTTACAAGAGTGTTTTCTCCTTATAAGTCGAGAGGACTTACAAGGATCGTTCACCGTGTGAGCATATCCCTAGTCGCGGGTGGGACTTTGTTAGGGAAATGTTTATTCGTGCCCGTGGATTGTATACAAGGGTCGGTATTGAAACGCTTGTAGGGCGGTCTGGGAAATGTGATGGCTTAAGAACAGATTTAGATCCCTGTAGTTTAAGACTTTCGAATCTTATGAGCCGTGAGGGTCTCATAAGAAGGTTCTCCTTACGAGTCGTGAGGATCTCGTAAGTGTAATTTCTCCTCAGAAATCGTGGGGATCTCCAAGTGTGTCTCTCCTTTGTGAGTCGTAAGGATCTCACGCAGGTAGTTTCTCCTTACAAGGTCGAGAGGACCTTACAAGTGTCTTTTAACAAGATTGCGCCCTTTCGGGTTTTCACAAACTCGCCGGTAGCCCTGCTGTTTTTACTCACGGAGCCCTTTCGGGTTTTCATCCGTGCCCATTTTGCTTATGGACGTACCATTTTTTTTAACGCGTCAGCCTTAGGATGCTGCGGTTTGTAGTAGTTTAACCACGTTTCGGTCAGTAGTTAGTTTTAGGACATCTTGGTCCGCTGTTAGTTTTAGGACATCTCGGTCCGTTGTTAATTTAAGGACATTACGGTCCGTAATTAGTTTTAGGACATTTCGGTCCATAGCTAGTTTTAGGACATTACGGTCCGTCGCACGTTTTCAAGGCGAGGTTTCGTCGGATACTACTTATAGAGTTTGGGCTTGGGAAGATAGCGAGCGGACATAGGCGTCGTCATATATCATTAACATAGGCCGTAACTCGTCAGGCGTAGTATTTTTTCAGGAACCGGCCATTTACTGGCCTGAAGGGTCTTTCGCCATGCATTTTCATGAGCAAGTAAGCTCTACCTTGATAGACTTTGTCTATGATATACGGGCCCTCATAGTTTGGCTCGAATTTCCCCCGTTTGGTACGATTAGGGATCATAGGTCTCTTGACCACTAGCATGAGTTCGCCTTGACGAAATGTTCTCGGCCTAGTCAACCTCTCGTATGAGCGCGTCATCTTTGCTTTGTAAGCCTCCAAGTTTTGATGCGCCATGAGCCAAGTTTCATCGAGGGCGTCGAGCTCCTCAAGCCGAAGATGAGCATTCTCCTCGTCTGTTAGCTCGTAATGAACTGCCATTCATAGTGAGGTTAGCTCTATCTCCAAGGGAAATACTGCTTCAGCACCGAATACCAATGCATACGGCGTTGTGTTTGTGGCCGTTTTGAACATAGTCCGATATGCCCAGAGAGCTTCATGCAGTCTCTCGTGCCAGTCCCTTCTATTTCTGGACACCGTCTTCTTTATGATCTTTGTCAAGGTCTTGTTGAAAGCCTCAGCTAGACCGTTAGCTCGAGGATTATAGACTGAAGAGTATCTCCAGTCTATATTATGTTGTTGCGCGAAGCGGCTGATTCTGTGACTTCTGTAGGCTGCCCGTTATCGAAGATAATCCGTCGCGGAGTTCCGAACCGATAGATGATATGTGTCTTGAAGAAATGGAGGATATTCTCCGTCTTCACTTCTCTTAGCGGTATGGCCTCAGCCCACTTAGAAAAGTAATCAGTTGTTGCCAGTATGAACCGATGTCCTCTGGACGATGCTGGTTCAATAGGCCCGATTACGTCAGTGCCCCACATTTTGAACGGCCAGCTAGCCACCGTTGGATGTAGCGGATTTGGATGCCGGTGGATAAAGTCCCCGTAAATCTGGCACAAGTGGCACTGCTTCGCGTATTCGATGCAGTCTTGGATTATTGTGGGCTAATAGTAGCCCATCCTTTCGATCTTCAGTTTCATCTTTGGCCCAGCTTGGTGAGAACCGCAGAGTCCATTTTGAGTTTCTTAGACGACCCTCTTTGCTTCTTCAGGTCCCAGGCATCTTAGCCACAGGGAGTTGAACGATCTCTTATACAGAGTATCATTGACGAAGGCAAAATACAGAGCTCATTTCATGAGCAGATGTCTTGACGACGCATCTTCAGGTGTTCGACGGGATTTGAAGTGGTCTATAAATACTTCTCTCCAATCCTTAGCCTTTTCCTGGTCTTTTGTTTGTAGGGCCATTTGTTTGGTCGCTGCTTTTTCTTCAAACAATTCCGGAGATATTTCTGCCGGTGCAAGAACCCGACGGCTTTGTACCACGATCCTTACATCATCGAGGTTTTCGTCAGCCAGTTCTTTAGCGAGTTTAGCTAACGCATCCGCTTAGCTATTCTCCGCTTGCGGTATGCTTTCCAGGGCGTAGGAAGGGATTCGGGTCAGCAGTTGTTGCACTCTCTCACCGTACTTTACCAACTCTGGTTTGCACGTTTGATACTTGCCATTCACTTGACTAACGACCAGTTGGGAGTCTCCGTATATGAAGAGGTTTTCGATTCCCATGTCGACAGCGATCTCAAGACCTGCTATCAAAGCTTCATATTCGGCTTCATTGTTTGTCCTCGGCTCTGTCAAGGAAAAGGAAAAGCGCATTATCCCTCCTTGTGGAGTCATGAAGATGAGGCCTATCCCAGATTTGATTATAGGGGTGCTGTGCTCTCGCTTCTTCATGGAAGATGCCCGTCGAAGTAGAGTTCCCATCGGGTGTCACTCTCTCCTTTCTCCCTATCGATTGTGTCAAACGCGTGCTCGTCTGGCAATTCACAATTCAGGGGTGAATTGGCAGGCATAGAATGCTCAGCGAGGAAGTCGGCGATGGCCTGTCCTTTCACTGCCTTACGATGGCATGTCCTTCTACTTCCTTGAGAGGTCGGTATGTTATCAAGAATTCCATTAAGAGGAGGGCCCATTTAGCGAGCTGTCCTATTAGTATGGCTCTTGACATCAAATATTTGAGAGGATCCACTTTTGATATGAGATGGACCTCATGCACCAACGCATAGTGCCGGAGCTTCGTTATCGCAAAGATTAACGCCAGGCAGTGTTTTTTGATAGGGGAGTAGTTGTTTTCTGCCCTCAGAAGAACTCGGCTCAAATAGTAGAGGGCTCTCTCCTTCCTTTGGTCGTTTTCTTGTGCCCATAATGAGCCTAGAGAACCCTCAAGGGCTGTTGTATACAGAATGAGAGGCTTTCCCTTGACCGGAGCGGTTAGCACCGGAGGATTCTGCAAGTATTGCTTGATTTCGTCCAGTGCACTTTGGCATTTGCGATCCCAGACGAACGGGTTCCCCTTCTTCATTAGGTGACTGTAAGGGCAGCATTTGCCGGAGAGGTTAGCTATGAACTGTCGGATATATGCGAGCTTTCCTTGGAGAGACCGCAGCTGTTTCAGAGTCCCTGGCAGAGGCATTTCCATAATCGCCTTGATTTTTGACAGGTCTATTTCGATGCCCCGTTGTCATATGATGAATCCTAAGAATTTGCCCGAGGAAACACCGAACGCACATTTCAGAGGGTTCATCTTCAAGTTGTATTTCCGAAGACGTTGGAATACTATTTTTAGATGCTCCCAACGCTCCTCGTGCGATTTGCTTTTCACCACAAGGTCGTCGATATAACATTCGATGACTTCATGTATGAGGTCATCGAAAATCTTCGTCATGGCCCTCTGATAGGTAGCGCTGGCGTTCTTCAAACCGAAACGAATCACTTTGTAGCAGAATATGCCTAGCGGGGTCCGGAAAGCGGTATGCTATCGGTCTTCAGGATGCATCATTATTTGATTGTACCCTGATGAGCCGTCCGTGAAGGAGAAAACTTCGTGAGTGGACATGTTGTCTATCATCAGCTCGGTAACCGGTACGGGAAAATCATCCTTCGGGCAAGCTTTGTTGAGGCCCCGAAAGTCCACACATATGCGCACCGTCCTATTTTTCTTCATTACTGGGACGATTTTGGCGATCCAGTCAGGGTACTGAATCTCTTGGATGAAACCGGAGTCGATTAGCTTCTTGACCTCGGCGTTGATGCTCATTTCAAGTTCGAGTCGCATTCTTCTCGGCGCTTGTTTGATTTGCTTGACGTCTGCAGAAATCGCCAATTTGTGGACGGCTATTTCTGGATCTAATCCCCGCATCTCGGAATAGTTCCACACGAAGCAGTCTTTATACTGCACGAGCACGTCTTTTAGCATAGCCACTTGCTTTTCAGACAGCAGCTCACTGATGAACGTCGGTCGCGGATCACTTGCCGTCCCCTAGTCGATTTTCCTGAGGTTATATACAGTAGTATGTATCCCATCTTCCAATTCTTTTGGTGCTGGTGGAAACTCTGAGATCACCTCATCATCATCATTTTCGAAGCACCAGGGGAGGTCAGCCATATCCTCGCGTACTCCTTCTCCTGACAGCGTTATCGCGTGACAGGTATGAGATCGCTTCCAAGACCGATGTTGATCCGGCTTTACTCTCGCTGCAAATGTGGGATTCGGTTCATGCTTCTGTGGTGGGGTTACCTTCTAACTGCTGGATAAAGCGAACCTACCTTACTGATACTGGTCTTCTACCCAGTCTTTGAATGTAAAGTAGTCTTCGAGAGGATGTCCTATCGCTCGGTGATAGAAGCAATAATCCGGGTGATGATCCTCGTTTTCTTGATCGGGGTGTTTGGATTCCGGGAGTGTCATCATCTGATGTTTTATGACAAGATCGAATATCTTCATTGTCTTATCTTGGGGAAAAGAATATGCTCGACCCATCTTCTTTATAAGAGACGGATCTCGACTGCTCAATTCTCGATCGCGTGGCTTCTTAGACCCGCTTGGCCGCTGTCGGTCATTTTTTCCATTCTTTAATTTGTTTTTGCCTCCGCGTCGGGTCTTTTGTATGACGGGCTGGCAACGAAGAGCGTCGTCATTCTCCACAGCCTGCTGAAGGAGGCGCTGCGTCCTGGCTTTCTCGTAAATGGCCATTTCGCGACTATGGTCATCCCGGACCTTTTGACCCGCTTCCCTTATTAGCTTGTCCATCTGTTCTTCGAACGACGAACTTGGCACTTTCATGGAGGGACCTCATTTTGGTTCAGGGTTAGCGTTTTCTAACAGAGCATCTCCTTCTTCATCAAAATCATATATAACGTAGCAGCCATGGAATCATTCCCGTTTCTTGGATTGAACATATCCAAGCCCGATCGTTTCCATTCTCCCGTTGGGCAATTTTCGCTGATTTCCGGGGACGTTCCAGATCCTGTTGTAGAACTGAGCTTGTCGAGCAGTCTGTTTGAAGGGTACGCCTTGGCGCCTCAACAGCCTTTTTAATCCTTCTGTATAGTATCTGGACAGACGGATGGGCTGGATCATGTCAAGAGTAGAATCGGCGTCATGCCAGATTTCTTTCTCCACTTTGGTTTCCACGAATCGATAAAAGAGAATCACCTTTTCATCTTTTCGCCTGGGAAGGACGTAGAACGTCTGCAGCTCTTGCACACTGTAGGTATCAAGTGCGTCGAGCTCTTTGTAATGCTCTTGCGGAACCATGGCGATCTGCAAACTCTGATCATCTCCAACGAAGGCTTGCACTGATGGGCGAGCCGAGAATACTGCGTTGACCTCGTCTCTAGAGTCGCTGCCAAAGACCAGAATAGGGATAGACGGTCCCGGTTTGTTGTATCGGGGAGGTCCCGAATAGACTATCTCTTTTCCCTCCTCGGTATTGCTCCCGAAGACCGGAATGGTGGTGATAGTTTTTTGCTTATACTCATGTTTATGGCATCTTTCCGTGTCTTCAAAGTCTTGTAAGAAGTACTTTGCATCTTCGTACTTTCGGATTTCGTTTACGGAGAATGGGTTCAGCTCCCCTGTCACAGTGTATTCAAGCCCATCTTTGAAGTACTACATACACTGATGCTGTGTAGAAGGGATAATGTTGTACTCGTGTAACCAAGGCCGGCAGAGCAAAGCATTGTAGCAAGTCTTGGCGTCAATGACGTGGAACTTTATATCAATGACGAGCAGCCCAAAGCGTAACGTCAGTATCACAGACCCGAACGTCCGTGATGACTGGGAGTCGAATCCGGCGATAGTGATTTTATCCCGAGCGAGGTGTTGAACGCTCATGCAGATTTCTTTTAGCATCCTCACATTTAGGAGATTGACAGAGGACCCATTGTCAACTAAGATCTTCCCTATTTTAATGTCATGGCAATACCCGGAGACATATAAGAGAGGTTGTGCTCACATGTTCCGAGGAGGAGATCTTCATCGCCGAAAGTAATGTCAGCTATGTGAATTTCTTCCAGATCGTCCTTCATCTTTTGTTTGGCGAGGAAACTGGTCAAGCTCTTGTAATGCCTTGATCAGAGAATCTCTCGCCTCTTTGGATAGCAGAAGGGCATCGAGAATGCTTAGCTGGAAGGGTATCTTCCTCGGGTGAGAACGTTGTAATCCACTTTGTTTTTCTTGGGAGGGTCCTTGGCTGCCAGCTCTTCGACGACTCGGTCATCGAGGATGATATCCTCAGGGACCTTTCTTTCCCCTTATAATTTTTGTTCGATCCCTTGTTTGCAGGTCCGAGATTCTTTTTAGGTAGCGTGCGATTGCGCAACTGAATGTTCTCGCAGGTCTTCATCTCTTCTGTTTCAGAGATGGATTCCTTGAAGAGAGGGCCGAGGGCTATTTCTTCATCAGAATCACTCCCGAAGGTGAGAACTTGCGATCCTCCGGAATTAACCATGTGACATTCACCAGCAGTTCTTTTATGCTCATTTGTCGTGCTTCTTTGTTCCTGATGAGTTTTGCGCTTCATCCGCTTGAAATGTTGCCGATGAGCAACGTATCACAGCCACCAATTTTTAAAGGCGTTGCATTCTTCAGTAGGGTGTGTGGTCCTCCGATGGTACAAGCAGTAGTTTGGATGTGCATCCTCTTCATTAAGGTGTATCCTATCAGGAGTATTTCCTTCGGAGGGGGGCAGCTTCATTCCCATCGATATGGCTTTGGCGAACCTTTTCCTTGTCTTGAACCTGCTTTTTCTGGCGGCCGAAGTGCTCCTATCCGGTAGGGGTATTTCAATCCCTTCATTCAGTCGTCGACATTTGGCTTATTCATATATGGCGATTTCACGCTCTCGGTTAGCTTTGCTTTTCTGAAGATCTTCGGTCAGGAATGCGTCAATCATTTCATCTGACGGTCCTAGGAGTTCCGGTTCGGAATCTGCCCCCAGTTTCTCTGTATCAGGAGCTTCTTCACCATCTACTGATGAGTGAGAGATCACGTGGCAGCTTGCCACATAATCTTCAGGTTTGTCTAACGAGTCTTCTCCCTCATCTTTATCGCCATCTCTATCTTCAAGGATGTGGTTGAGAAACTCTTGGAGTGTGACCGGGGTTCGCGCCTTCTGGTTATATTCCTCCAGCACGTCAATATGTTTTTGCAGGTCCGTGCGCTTGTCATCAAGCTTCACGGGCTTTTTAGTCTTCTTCTTCTTCTTCGGAGACTTTAACGGCTGGGCCTGAGCGTTTTGATTATCGCTACTAATTCTTAGAGTCGGGCGCGGCTTCAGCATTCCCTCAATGACCTCGGGTTCCAGCGGATTTTTCCACTTGATCGCCGGGCATGTTTGGAGATCCTTCAACATTCTTTTCGTCTTGGTTGATAGAGCGACCTCCCATGGAGCTTCTTTTATAAAAGAGCATGATGCCCTCGGTGTGTCCCCCTTTTAAGAGCGTGCGGCTGAGGTGGGCTTACTTTCCAATTCTCGGACAATGCGAATTTGCTCTATTGGTATTAGTCCTCAATCCAGCCTTTGAAGACGAAGCAATCTTCGATTGGATAGCCTACCACTTGGTGATAGGGGCAATAATTGGGATTATTGGCCTCACCAGGTTGCAATGGGCGTTTTGGATCCGGCAAGGTGATGAGCCTTTTGCGCACCGCCAGCTCGAATAGTCCCGTCATTTTATCACGGGGAAACGAATAAAGGCGCTTCAGTTTCTCATTGAAGAATCGCCGTCTATCATCTTGGCGATCAGTTGACTTTGGACCACTGAGCTGCTGCTGAGCATTGGCGACGAAGGTCACTTTCCCTTTTTCATTTCGAGATTCCAACTTCGAAGAAGATAGTCTATGACCCATCTGATCCATTTGGGCCAGCTTGTCAATCAAGGCCTGGAAAGTAGTTGGCTTGAAGAACATCATGAACTGGGATATGGTCGCCTGCGAATCAAGAGTACCCATGAACATGCCTACCGCAAGCGCTTCTTCGATGCACTGCTCGCACTTCGACCATAAATTCCGCCACCGTATCACGTACTGCACCTATGTTTCGCCTGACTTCACTCTGGTGTTAATTAATATGGTGATCGGGGTGCGCTCTCTAGCGCTTGCGAACCTTTGTGTGAACAGTAATCCGATTTCTGCAAATGTCTTAACGGAGTCGTTCGGGAGCTTGGAATACCATTCAAACGCCGTCTTCGACAAGCTGCCAACAAACTGGCGAAGCAGCAATTTGTCGTCACCTCCGGTGTTTCCGCACAGAGCCCTGAATTGAGCCACGTGTTGGTGTGGATTCCCCGTCCCCTTATATACATGGAATTTAGGGATTGTATATCCCAGCGGGTACTTGATTTGATCATAACATCCTGGATAGGGTCGTCCAGTCTTAACAATTTAGCCGGCCGCTTCGCTCGCCTGATGAGCCCGTATCTGTTGAGCGATATAGTCATCCAGGACGGCTTTAGAAATGATTTCCTCTTTGGCTGCTAAACAAGCTGGAAGAGGGTTCAATGTCTCTCCCCTATCGTCTTCAAGGATAATTGGAGGGTCTTCAGCTGGAGGATCCGGCTGTAACATCATCCCGACCATGTCTTGGAATAAAAGCGCCATTCGTTTTATATTGGCAGCTTGTTCCGCTGCCTTTTTGTCCTTCTTCTTGAGGATTCTGCGGAGGAACTCAGTATCGATTTCTTGTTCATGACGCTGCTCTGACGACGTCTCCGGGCTTTCTGTTGGCCCAGTGAGTGCGGCCATATGTGTTAACATTTCCTAAAGCTTCTGTTGTTGCTCCTGGGCCTTTGTTACAGATCTGGTGAGTGGTCGATGACCCATAAAGATACGGCTATCCTCTTTTCTGGATGCCATATAAACAGTGTGCACCACCATACCCCCAGACTTGGGCGTTTAGATCCAGTGCCCTTGAGATTCGTCGCGAACACGGGGACTTTCTCCGGCCTCCTTCTTTTGTGGGCAGTCGAAGTTGAAGGAGCCGTTGCAGCGGGCACCCAAATAGATGACATCTCCTGTGGCATGGCAGGGTGGTCCTTCTCTTGCCGAACTTTCATCTTCTTCGATCGGCGGGAGTAGTCTTGGTTAATCACCAGGTCTTGGACCTGTCGCAAACTTTATGAATTTTAGAGAACAGCCGCTGAGGGGGCTGCTCTGGCTTCACCTTTGTAGCGTTCTCCATAGGTGGAGGAGACCTTTTTAGCATGGTAGTCGGAGAGTTCTTGTGGACCCTCCTGAGTGGTTCAAAGCTGTTTCCAGTTGGAACAGCAGCATCGACTTCCACCGTTGGAGCTGGCGGAGTCAGTCCAGAAGGAGAGATGCCCCCAGCCTTCCTTACTCAGCGCCAGTGACGACGAAGAGCATGTCGTGCTGACGGGACCGGCTCAGTTATGGGGGTGGCTTCGTCATGCCCCTGTTCTGGCGGAGGGTTGCTGCCGACGTTAGCCTCTTGAAAACTGACGTCCGTTGAGTGGGGATGGTCAATCTATCGAAGGCAGACTTTCGCGCAGGGGGAGCAGTTCTAATGACTTCGCCTGAAGCGGGAGTTGGAGCGGACAGTCTAGCGAAGACTGATCCCTTAGTAGGAGAAGCCTCTCTGATGACTTTAGGAACAGGAATGACTATCCGCTTTGGGATGGCCGCTTTAGGTATCGTGGGCTTCTTCACGGGCCTACTTGAGCTTTGGCCCAGTCTGTTGAAAACTGAGGCACTGGACTTGGGCGACCCGTTGAGAGGGGCCGTGGTAGTTGTAAGTCGATCAAAAACTGACTTCTTTGGAACTTCATGCGACGGCATGGGAGCACTGAAGCTTGCTGGTGGGATCATGGTCCCAAAGAATAGCCCAGTAGTGGCTTGCGTCACCTGTTCCACCGGCATTGTAAAAAAAGAGGCCGCTTGAGGCCCATAGGTCACTCCTCCGACAAGGACGGAGTGGGAGTTGTTGCAGTTTGTGCAGTTGAAAGCCATTGATCTTCTATTTTCTGCACGGAGCAAGACACTAAATCTTAGTACTTTGAATCCAGGGGAAACCATAGCAAACCGCGATTCGTTCGCGAAACACGACACACGAAGTGTGGAGTGGAAAGAGGAAAAGGTCCCACCGGGCATGCCAGAATCTGTTCTCCGCCGAAAGACGCGACCGGGACGTTGGGACGTCCGGCCTGAATTTGGGGGCAGATGTTATTTGGTGCTATCCGTCCACCTCTCCGAAGATGCCAAGTTTATTTATGACACCATGTATCGAAGGTTTAAACGGATGCGGCCAATATAGCAGATTTCGTCACATTCCCCCTCGTTGAGGGGTTTTTTATTGTGGGGATGCTCTTCCCTGTAGGCGCAAGCCCCTGCAGTTAATTACGCTACCGTATCGCGGTAACCACTTTCTCCTCCTCCAGATGGTCACTTCGTGTCGTGTGTGTTTGTTTTGTTTTTGGTTGCCCATGGATTGTATACGGAGACTAATTTATGTTGTCGCCCGTAGGGCGGGGATTAATCCAAATCCGTATTTTCTTAGATTTGGGTTTGGGTTGGGTTTAAGGATCGTCAATCTCATTTGAGACTAAGATCAACTTAAACGTTTGTTGAGGATATGTTAATCTAATTTTAGACTAAGATCTACTCAACAGGATCATTTAGATCCAAAAAAAGAGCATTTGGGCTCTATTGTTTTAGTTTAGGGACTTTGCGGTCCAGAAGTTTAAGGACATCATAGTCCATGGAGTTTAAGGACATCATAGTCCATAGTTTAAAGACGTCATAGTCTGTAAAGTTTAAAGACCATCATAGTCTATGAGTTTAAGGACCCCACAGTCCGTAAAGTTTAAGAACATCATAGTCCATGAGTTTAAGGACCCCACAGTCCGTGGAATGTCTTGTTGCCGGTACCCGTCACCTCTCTGAAGACGTTAAAGGATTACAACGACAAATATCAGAGGAGTGAAGAGATGTACCCTCGAACCAATATTGGTTAGGAGATCTGTAGTCCAATTTAGGACTAAGATCAAAGATTTATGAGCATATGGGCTCAATTAATCTGAGGTAGGGTTCTGTGGCCACTTTGGGCTCGGTCCATTTAGTTAAAATGTTAAACATTTAACAATACTGAGTATTGGTTTGAGTTCTGATAGCATTTTTGTCTTTTATTGAGTACTGAGCACTCATCATAGCTCTGGGGCTTTATTTATAGAACAGTTTATGTTCTCTTAACGCACACGTGAGGAGCACGTGGTGCACTTGGCGCTGTACGCCATTCAATGAGTGCAGAGCGCTTCTGTTAAGTAGCGCACACGTGAGGAGCACATGGCGCGCTTGGCGTTGAGCTCCAGTCAAAGAGCGCAGAGCGCTTCTGCTTAAGTAGCACACATGTGAGGAGCACGTGGCACACTTGGCGCTGAGTGCCAGTCAATGAGCGCAGAGTGCTTCTTGTGAAAGTAGCGCACACGTGAGGAGCACGTGGCGCGCTTGGAAGTGAGCGCCAGTCAATGAGCGCGAAGCGCTTCTATTTAAGTAGCGTATACGTGAAGAGCACGTTGCGCGCTTGGCGTTGAGCGCCAGTCAATGAGCGCAGAGCGCTTCTTGTGAAATTTGGAGCGCAAAGGCTCTGCAGCGCTGTGCGCTAGATTTGAAGCGCTGAAGCGCTTCTTTTAATTGGAGCATTAGGGCTCTTTTTAGGCAGCTTTGCGCTCTAAGAATTGAATTCTCTCTTATAAGAGACTTTGTCTCATAGATCTAAGAACAAAGTTCTTATTTTACAGGAGATGTTTCAATCTCTTATGTTTTTGGTGAAAAGCTTTGCCTTTATGAATCTATGATCCTAAGAGAATTGAATTAATCTCCCCCTTTTTATAATGAGATGCTATGATCTCTTTTGTGAAAAATAGTTTGTCTTATAAATCTATGATCTGTTCTAAGAACTAAGTTCTTTTTCTAAAGAGATATTTTGATCTCTTTATTTTACCTTGAAAAAATTCTTCTTCTGTCAAGAGCTTACTCTTCTCTCTAAACTTTCTCAAAGTTTGGGGGGGGGGGGGAGGGTTCCTCTCTATTAGACTTGAAGTCTTGGGGCCTTTATATAGGGTAGGATGATTTGTTGAATCGGTTGAAGAGATCTTTTCTCTAATTGATTTAGGGATTTCCTCACCGTTGGATCTTTGATCCAAGGGCTTCTGTTTTACAGAAGGCAATCTTCTTGTTTTTAACAAGATTGGGAAATGTTTTCCCATACAGAATTTATTCTGTGTTTTGGTGATTTTTAATCACCATTGGATCATTGATCCAACGGTGCTCTGATTTTCATAGCATAATCTTTCCTGTTTGGAAAGATTCCGATGAATGTTTCCTTAACAGAAGTTTATTCTAGTCAATTGATGATTTTTAATCATGTTCGTTGGATCTTTGATCCAAGGGCCGAGAAGATTTTGTTCTGTCGCTAGCGCTCACGTGCTTTGCACGTGGTGCGCTGTTTAGAGTGCAGCACTGTTAGCGCCAGCGCTCACGTGCTTTGCACGTGGTGCGCTGCTTAGAGTGCAGCGCTGCTAGCGCTCACGTGCTTTGCACGCGATGCGCTGCTTAGAATGCAGCGCTCTTAGCGCTAGCGCTCATGTGCTTTGCACGTGAGCGCTGCCTCAGAGTCTTTGAGTCTCCGCGCTGGCGCTGCTATGAAGCGCTGCTTCATTTCAAATTTTAAAATTTGAACAGAGCTTTGCTCTGATTGGGGAAACAGGCATGATCCTTTGTACAAATCCACCAAACCATGAATAAAACTATATACACATGAATAATATACTAGATGCAACATAACATTAATACCATTAACTTGAATTAACACTATGAACTAACTAGATAGCATAACTATCCTAGTGATATGGTTGTGGGGGTGCTATACGTCATCCACCCGACTTCCCCCATAGATATAAATCTACTCACTAACTTGTCGAGCTCGTCAAATCCACGATCGCTTTTCCTCGTCTCGATGCCTTCAGTGTCTCCTCTAATACTCCTTCAAATGTAAGGACACGCTCATCAATAACATTATCCTACTGGCAAAATGTAGCGAGAAAAATACAATGCTCGAATGCATATTGTTTGAAAATATTAGCTCAGAAAACGGCAGTTTTTGGGCTCGCTTCGAAAGATCACCAGAAATCGTAAACATAACGTTTAGAGTGAAACTAAAATTATACACATTGTTAAAGGAGTTATTGTTGATACCCCCAAAATATCTTTTCCAATTTCTATGTATAGGATAATGAATAAAATGCAAAATTAAAACATGTTTCTGGATAATCTGCAGAAACCAGAAAACAACCTTCACTAAAAAATTTGATTTCTCTAGATTTTGTAAATAGAATAAGAAAAATGAATATTTTATAGATATCTACACAAAATTATCTACAACCTAAAATTTTCAGATTCTCCAAATTGTTAACAGAAAAATTAAGAAAATTGTTACAACTTGAGTGAAAAACAGCCACTGGAAATGAAATTTCCAGTTTGGAAACCCTTTCTTTAAAAATTCGTGTAGAATATATTTTATAGTAAAACTTAACCAAATTTTTTTGGATAAATTATATGGCATTTATCTACAACTTTTTAGTTTTAACCATTAGCTAATTATCAATAGAAAGTCATCAAAAAAATTGAAAACCCTTAACATGTCACTGATAATCAGCCAGCAAGTAAAACTCACTATCACTTCAAAATTTAAAAGTAAGATGATATTTACCTATATGGAATGAGGACAAAGAAAATCCAACTCAAGAATTGTATGATGGAGGCTCTTAGGGGTTGTAGTGGCTTCTAGATTGATGAAGTGAATAAAATTGGTGAAAGAGTTCATGGCTTTTCTCTTTTGATATAATGAATACATGGGAATTTTAGTGTTGAAGCTTGAAGGTGTTGGAGATAGTGCCCTCAAAATCAATTATTAGATCGCAGGTACGTGATTGCAATGATTGAGGCAGGACCTATACCGATATGACAGTCTTGCTCGAAATGATAGTATGCTATCTGGTTTGTCTTTATCATCGTATACATGCTTTAGTTCACTATTGCATGATGATAAAGCCCATAGGATTCTTGCTTGACTGCCAGCAGTATGATGGCGATCATATATGTGGGAGAAAGGGTCTGTAAGCACATCCTTAAAAGTGTCCCTAGTCGTAGGAGTTTCGAGACAGGGCATCGATACTCCAGAGTAGACTGGTGTATACATTCGAAACCCCGACGAGGGGCGGTGGCCGATCTCACAAGCCATTGATGTCAGTTGGATCACCTAAGATATATACAGGTGCTCATTAGGTTATGAGTACACCGGACAGGACTCGCCGGGAATATGCTTGTTAGTATTATACATATCGTCAGATAGCAGTTCCCTGGTGACATGTGTACAGGTTAGTTTGTCGACCTGAGATCGTCATTTGTCTCGTGTGAGTTCCCACTGTGCTTTGATTCCTACCCTACCACGCTCAAAGGAGTTGTGCAAACAGGTATTTTTTGGGTACAGTCCCGAGCCACATAGAGGCAGTGAGCGGATCGTCGGGGATTCGTCTCTCCCGGTATTGGGGGTTGATGTCGCACAGTGCACGGGTGGCCATCACTCGAAATCCTCGGCTGAGGTAGTGGAGAATTACTGATTTGGATCAGTAGTTTCTCAGGTGGTGATGGGCTTCATACCGACACGATTTATCGCGTTATTAGGGGTCTGACTTTATCCACCCCCCTAGACTCGATATGCGATACTTTTTAGACGAACGGTCAGTAGGGTTTATAGATGAGTTTGCTCGTCAGCTTCCCCTTCCTTCAATACATAGGCAAACGTTACGTACAGCTTGTACCTCTGACGTGCTAGAGGTTATTCCCAGTGCCAGTGTGTTGATGAGTCATTAGAGTCCCACACAGACAGTTTCCCAAGTTCGGACGAAACGTTGTAGAGGCCGTATGGATTTATGGCTGGGTTCGGAAAATGCACGTGTGTTTTCGCACGTGTCATTTTTCGGGCAGATAATACTGGTCGGCTTTGGTTTAAGCCGGATCCGAGTATTATACTGTGTAGATATAATATCTTTGTCTCAGATCCATTTGTATTCGGTCGTAATACAAATGCGGGTATGTTTATACTGATACGGGGTTATCCTGAAATTCGTTTCAGGATCACTTTTGGAAGTTGCCAGTTTCCAGTTTTCTATCGGCCGTATTTAACAGTCGGTTAAATACGGATTTACCTTTTTTGGGTGAGTCATGAGGAGATGTGTGTGGATGCTTCTAGATGAGGTGATAAGGATAGTGACTCATTAGTGCATTAATGGGGCATTAATGTTATGATGACTAAGGGTGATGATTCATTAGTTCATTAATGGGGTTTTGTTTGAGCTTAGATATTTTCTTCTTGATCTTTTACCTTGTGGTCACTCTCCCCTCTCCCACACTCACCCCCTCCTTGATATATAGTGGCCGGCCATTCCTTGTAAGAAATATGGTTGTGATTGGAAAAAAGATATAAGTTTTGGGTGCATAGAAATTAGATATGATTCATTTCCCATTTCCACCCGATCCAAAAGGCAACTTCATTAACCGTTCGTCCATAGCCTTGGACGTAACGAGACAAAGTGTTCTACTCATTCTCTACAATATCTTGGTCGTCTCTTTTAGCAAACTTGACGATCGAGTTGCCTCGGTTCAGAGGCGGGAGCCCGCTTAAAGTTCCGTCGACGTGGTGCCACCTGGACGACGAGACTGGAGATTCAGGAGATCGGAGCAGCCGCAACAAGCGTGGGATGATGGTTGACGACCGAAGGACTCGGATCGTTCGGTATAACCTTTGTACCCACTTTGTAGTTTGTTAGTTTAGCTTTAATGGCAGATCCGGGTTACGGTACATGATAGCGCCAGTTTGTAAAAAGTTTTTGTTCCGCATTTGGCGTCTGTTAGACGGCAGGGGCGCTACCGTGGACTTACAGTGGTATCAGAGCCTCACCATTAAGCTATACTAACTTGTGCTAACGCGTTTAAAATATCGATCGAACGGATTTTCGAAAACCGCAAATTCCAAATTCAAAGTTTCTGTTAATTTTAAATGATGTCTAAAAATAATTTTACATATGCCAGAAAATCAAGCAAGGATTTTGTAGAAGACTGGAGAAAAACGACCAACTGAGTCGACCGTACGGCCGCGGAAACGCGGTCAAAGCCTGGCTTTGACCGCGGAACCGCGGCGCTTTTGGTGACTCAGTTGGCAATTTTTCTCCTGTTGTTTCTAAATTGGAAATTATGGTTTTTGGTACTGTTCTTTTGGGCCCAGATTTTGTTACTGTACAGCAGATGTACGTGGGACCCACTTCAGGAAATTTAGTCGATCGAAATTTTAAATTTGTTAGTATGCAGTATTTACATTATATCTCCAACCGGGAATGTCATTTGATCGGTAAACCGCGTCTGATTGCTATAGTTCTTTTAGACGGGTTTGCGAACGTGACATTCGCGTTAATGTTCTGTGTTGTGCTGTGATGTTGCGGATATGTCGTGGTGGATAGCAGGGTGCAATGATAGTGCAGTTTGGATTTATTTGTACATTTGATATTGCGGGGCGAGCGTCCAACATGTGGACTGTCGTCACTGCCTGTTTGTATAATATTCTTTTGGGGCACGACCGGGTTGAGGTCGATGTACCCGTTGTACATATTTTTATTTCTGTACTAGGTTTATCCCGCGAAGGAGTGCACGGATAGCCGGGTTATGGAGGGCAACGGGTCCGTATCTCATGGCTTTGAGAGGCAGAGGGACCTCACTCTAGAATTGGCAGACTATTCGCTGCACTCGTAGGGGGTACAGGTTGACCCAAGGAGAGGTGCTCAATTTACCGGATTCCATGAAGTGCCAGGTGTTCCATTCACTATGCTATGGGGACTACCTCGCTTCAGGTTTTGGCGGGTAACAGGCTATCCATACGACCAGGGGAACGTCGGGTTTCAGTAGCGGCTCTGTGAAACTCGGGGATCCCAGATTATCTGTATTGTTCTATGATGCTTATTACTTTTCTGTAATGTTGCATATTATCACGCCTGGAGCGATTATTGTATATTGGTATATATATTATTAGATGTTGTATATGTTTTACACCCGCGCTAGTCCAACCCCTGCTCTGTCGTTAGTTAAGTAACCTAACAGGTGATGACGGGACCCAGTGGCGAATGCGGATGGTATATACGTACATTATATTTTCGTTCTTTTCTGGTGTGATTGATTGATGGGACTGCGTTGATTCTTATCAATGCAAGGATAAAACAAACCTATATTTGGCAGTTGTTGGAACAAATTTTAAAAGGTGTTATTACAAAGATATTTCCTTTTGTTTTGCATAGAGGTATTCAGTTGGAATATCCTGCACCACATTCCAAGAGGCAAGGGCCGAGATCCCTTCACCGGGAGTGACCCCTTGGGCAGAAGTTTACGTCAGGGTAGTAACTATAATATAGTCGATTACAAGTTGCTTTGCATCGTGGTATTCAGTTGGAATATCCTGCACCTCATTCCACGAGGAAAGAGCCGAGATCCCTTCACCGGGAGTGACCTCTTTAGCAAAGGTTTTTCGTCACTATATTTTTATAAAAAGCTATCAGGTTCCTTCAACGAAATCAAGTTCATTACGTTAAAGGTTTTTCGCCAAAAACCAGTCGTAGCCCTCCGTCATTTCTTATGGATAGTCAGTAGTATTCAAGCTATGTTTGTTGGCCCTTAGTCAAGGCATAGTGTTTGGTAGCTGCTGGGGTATTCATTTGTAGCATAGATAGATGTGTTGGTTTGGGACAGTCGTATTACTTTGTTGGCCCTTAGTCAAGAGTATGTGCGAGTGGGTTCAAATTAACCAGGACAATGACGGGAAGAACTTAACATGTGACTTATGATTTGTTGGCCCTTAGTCAAGGTCATAAGAGCATGAGGCAAAAATCACATCGGGAGTTTCAAACATACAGCAAACTTGCCAGGCATGCGTTGTTAGTGTATATGCCCTAGAGGCCATTACTGTATCATACTAGTTTGTATATTACTTAATGGAAGCTTGGGATATTCACCTTGTATATACAATCTTGCTCAAAATAGTAGTATGCTACTTGGTTTGTTTCTACTTCAATGTGTACATGTGTTTATTTTAGTATATCACCTATGCACATTAGTGGAGCCCTTAGGATCTTTGCTTGATTACCAGCGTTGTGATGGCAGTCACACTAGTGGGGCTGGGTAATCTATAAGCACATCCTTATGCAGGTCCCTAGTCGCAGGACTATCGAGACAGGGCATCGATACTCCGGAGTAGACTAGCGCATGCGCTTCTCATCCCAGTGTGGGAGACGGTCTGTCCCACAGCCGTCAGTACGTCGTACTGGAGATAGTATGCGGGTGCTCGTTGGGTTACGAGTACACTGGACAGGACTCGTCGGGAACTGACCGGTTGGTATTATACCTATCGTCAGTTATCAGTTCCCAGGTGACATGAGTACAGCTTAGTCCGCTGACTTGACACTATCACTTCGCCTCAAGTGTGTTCCCACTGTACTTTGATTACTACCCTACCACGGCTCAAAGGAGTCGTGCAAACAGGTAGTAGTTGGGTGCAGTCCCGAAGCACTTGGAGGCAGTGACGGTTAGACAGGATTCATCTCTCCCGGTATTGGGGGTTGACATCACGCTGTGTTTAGGAGAGCCATTACACGAGTAGTCCCTGGCCAGGGCAAGCGGGATATACTGGTAGGCTTCCAGTGTTATCTCAGGGTGTATTGGGCTTCACTCCGACACGACTTGTACCGCTATTAGGGGACTGACGTTTACCGCCCCCCTAGGCCCACCATGCGATGTATCAGACGAACAGACCGGACTGTACGGAGATTGTCACATTCAGGCTCAGTAGGAGTTCAGATGGGTTTCACCTCGTCAGTCTTCTTGTCGGCATCTACCTGGGGACCGTTACGCACAGCTAGTGCCGCTTGCGGTCTGTGGTTAAACCCACTGCCAGCGTAGTGTCGAGTCTTTAGAGTCCCACACAGAAAGCTATTCGCCTTTAGGCAAAAGAGTAGAGGTCGCATGGTTTTGCGACAGGTCGCATGGTTTTGCGACAGGGTTCAGTCACATCCATGCACTTGTGCACGTTTAGTGTCCGGACAGTTTACACTAGCGGGTTTTGGTTTAAGCTAGATCCTAGTGTACGTATTGGGATTGGTTTTATCCAGTTTGTATTCGTGTTCCTCGGAACGCGAATGCGGGTGTGTATGCACAGTTGACGGAGAGACAGAGGCAGAGGATTCTCATTAGGGTTGTTGACCGTTGACTGTTGACTATTGACTTTTTGCTCAACCCTAATGAGAATATAATATGTAATTAACAATAATATTAATTAAGTATTGTGGTGACATGGTTGTTGAGGGGTTGACTTTGTTGACTTGTTGACTTTGTTGACCGGTTGACTAGGTTAGACTAGTTGACCATCATGATGACAATGGCTATCATTTCATGGCAAAGACTTTTTACTTGCTTGTTCTCTTGTGCAATATGAGTGCATGAAATGATATAGCCATTTTGACTTAAACCATTTACACAATACTTGATTACTATTTTTGTGATGATGGTTTTGGATTATGAGAGCCAAGTGAGAAAAGTCTTGCTCATTCTATCATTTTCATTCTCTCTCTTGTGTTCTTGAGCTCTCATCTCCTTCCTCTTGCTCTCCCTCTCTTTAGTCTATGGTTCACTTGTCTCATGTGTTGAGAACCAAGAACCATAGAGAAAATCCCAACACACTCTCCTCTACTCACTCTAGTTCACAAGGTTTAGCAAACCTAGTGAACTAGTTTCTTCAAAGTACGAAGAAGAAGCCAAAGGTAGAAGCTTTCAGGTGGATCGATCTTCGGCGCAAGGAGACGACGGGGTGAAGCCGATCCGGAAAACCATCCAGGCTTGAAGACGAAGGAGTTCAAGAAAGAAAGGTATAACCCCCTAACCGAGTAGTTAACAACTCCTAGTTAGGTTGTTAGTTAGATGTTTAACCAAGATCCGGTTTTGAGTCCATGTTACCACCTCTAGAAAATTGTTTTTCACCAAATTCGCATGCCCGAAAGTATCGGGAGAGGTAGCATGGACTTACTGTGGTATCAGAGCCTAGTTAAACTCTATCTAACATGTTGGCAAAGTAACTAGAAGATCGATCAAAGAAAAAGTCACGAAACGAACCCGAGTTGTCAAGTTTCTGCCGATTTTTTTTTTGTTCAAAAGTTGATAATTTTCATCTTAAAAATCGGCTCAGGCTTTTGTATGAATAACCACCAAATTTGGTCCCACGAACCGTTCAAAGAGCCGCGGAAACGCGGCGGGAGCACGCTCCCGCCGTGGTTCCGCGGCCGAGTTGACTCGGCCGAGGTCCAAATTTGGTGCAGTGTATTTCTGGGGTTATTTTGGGATTTTTTGTATATGTATTTTCTGCCCAGATTTTCCAGAACGAAAATTTTGTGTTTGGGGCCTATAAATCCGTATTTTTGATCAAACTTCTAAAAGACTTAAGCTGACGGGTTTTTCTGTGATGTGATATTTGTATTGAACATCTGCTAATCGCTATATGTCGATTAGTGGGGGTTATACAAATCTGTGATCTGTAATGTTATTGGAATGTGTATATGAATTCATTGGATTGTCGCGGGTGAATAGCCGGGGGTTGTGAGACGAGAGTTTTCTTTTCTTTCAATTCATGTAAATTTGTAAATTGATGTAATAATTATTTGTATGGCCGCACAACCGGGTCGGGGTTGTAGCCGTCATTGTATAATTTCTTTTTACTGTTTTTGCTCCTAGGATAGACCCATGGAGGGGGTGCATAAACTACCGGGTATGCCGAAGTGCCGAGTGGCCTACTCACGGGGTTGAGGGAGGTTGCTTCGCTTCGGGTACTTGGCGGGTAGTTTGCCGCACCCGTAGGGGTCTTGGGTGGGGTATTGGCTATTCACCGCGACCGTGTAATCTGCTTTTCGTTACAGGCTCGTACGAATTGCAGGTTCCTGGTATATCCAATGTTTTCATCTGTGATCTGAAATGTCTATCATTGCAATATATCTATATATGATATTATTTAGGCGTTGCTTATATTTTACAGCCGTGCTAGCCCAACCCCCGCTCTGTCGTTAGTTAAGTAACCTAACGGGTAATGACGGGGCCCCGTGGCGAATGCGAATGGCATAAGCGTACGTCATATTTTGGTTGTTTTCTGCAATGGTAGGATTAAATGATGGGACGCATTAAAAGAACTAATGCAAGAATATCACGCATTAAAAGAACTAATGCAAGAAAATAAACCAAGTTAAAGTCGTTGGAACACTTTCGAAAAACCACTCGGTTCTTTTCAAAACTAACTTTTAAATGCGGAGCTTGAGCCACTCCTTTTAAAAGCTATCTCGTTCCATCGATTATATCAAGTTCATTACGTTCACGGTTTAGCCAAAACCATTCGTAGCCCTCCATCATTTCAGTTAAATATTCGGTAGTATTCAAGCTATGTATTTTGACCTCACGCCAAGGCATAGTGATTGGTAGCTGCCGGATATTTATCTGTTGCATAGATAGAATGCGTTGGTTTGGGACAGCCGTACTGCCATTTTGGCCTACGTCAGGGATAGGTACGGGTGGGTTCAAATTAACCTGGATAATGATGGGAAGAACTTGACATGTGACTTATGACATTTTGACCTCACGCCAAGGTCATAAGAGCATGGGGCAAAAATCCACATCGGGGGTTTCAAAAGAACTGAAACTTGCTAGCGTTGCATACCATTTGGAGTGTGATGATTCTGGTAGGATTCCTTCAGTTTTGTCACGCAATGATATTTGGATCCCGATCCTACTATGAGTATATGCTACTCCTCGGGAAATTTCTCACTTAACGATCAATGCTATAAACCAAGTAGGTGTCTAGAAAGGTGTTAGCGGGGCTACGCCCCCAGGGAAAAGAGGTTATTTAATTAAGGAACTTCGCGAAAGCGTTGGAAAACCTCCCTCGAAGTACCGACACTGGCCTGGCTGAACGGTTAAGCAAGTATTGTACGGTGAGATTGATCCTGACTAATTCTTCCTTTTTGGTTTGAGGAGGGATTCGAGAAACAGTGGGAGCCATCCTGTTTAGACAAACTAAAAACCACTCTAAACTTGCAAGAGCATCATGCTGAGTGTTTCTTCTTCTCTCTCATAATTGCAGCGACCAATCGACATGACTGGACTTAAGTTACTTCTAGATAAAAACATACTGACAGGGCCAAACTACAAAGATTGGCTCAGGAATGTCAAGATGGCAATCACTTACGACAAGCTGGGGTATCTTCTTACCACCAAAGCTCCCCCTGTCCCAGGTCCCAAAACCAGCGTCGCGGATAAGGAAATCCGTAAGACCAGGGAACTAGACTGCGCGAAGGCCAAATGCCTCGTGCTTGCCTCTATGGACAATGAACATCAGAGGAGGCACGAGAATATGGACCTGGAATCCATATTTCTTCATACAAAAGAACTGTATGGAGAGCAATCTCGTATCGCAAGATACGAAGTGTCGAAGAAGTTATTTTCGGCAAGGTTGGCCATCGGATCATCGGTAGCAGAACACATGCTTAAGATGATTGGCTTCATTGAGGAGCTCGCGGAACTTGGGACCACGTTGGAGAATGAGCTCTATACTGACTTGATTCTCCAGTCCCTTCCTTCCACTTACGCCCAGTTTATACTGAACTTCAACTTACAAGAAAAAGAAGTTGAACTTTCAGAACTCCTCAACATGCTGAGGAGTGCAGAGGGCACCCTACAGAAAGGTAGGGAAACATCCACTTTGTTTGTAGGAGGATCTTCCTCTTCTAGGTCCAAGGCGAAAGCCAAGGGAAAGAAGAAGAAAGCTCCCACCAAACCAAGGGGCGGTGTTAGTAAAGTGGATACGAAGGGAAAAGCAAAAGCAACAAAGAAAGCGGGAAAGCTTGTGGATAAGGAAGAATGCTTCTATTGTCATAAGAAGGGACACTGGAAGAATGATTGCAGGGCTTGGAAAGCCAGGACACAGGAATTGAAGCAGGTTGCGGCTTCAGCTTCAGGTGTGTATGTTATTGAAAACTGTCTTTCAATAAACTTTACTTCCTGGGTATTGGATACCGGATCAGGATCTCATATCTGTAATTCTTTGCAGGCATTGAGAAACCGTAGGGTTTTGAAGGCAGGTGACATGACCCTCAGAGTTGCAAACGGAGCTAGCATGGATGCTAAGGCCGTGGGGGACTATCACCTGGGAATGTCAGATGGACATGTTTTGGTTTTGCGTAATTGTTTTTTTGTACCCAACGCAACTTGTAATATCATTTCTGTATCTTTAGTTTCTAAAGAAGGTTATGAATTTGCGTTTGTAAGTAATGTTGTAAACATTCACCTTAATCAAGTTTTGATTGGGTCAGGTACATTGAGTAATGGTATATACGTATTAAACCAACCACAGATTTTCAATGTCCAGAATACACACAAAAGAAAGTCTCCGGAAATCAATCAGACTTTCTTATGGCATTGTAGACTGGGTCACATCAATGAAAGAAGGTTGACGAAGTTACATACAGAAGGATATTTGAATCCGTTCGAATATCAATCGTATGCCACTTGTCAATCCTGTCTCAAAGGAAAGATGACAAAGACTCCGTTCACTGGACACGGAGAAAGAGCGAGCGAGCACTTGGGACTCGTACACAGTGACGTGTGCGGTCTAATGTCTACACATGCGCGAAGCGGTTATTCTTACTTCATTACTTTTACGGATGACTTTTCAAGGTACGGTTATGTCTTCTTAATGAAACATAATTCCGAAGCCTTTGGAAAATTCCAGGAATATAAGAATGAAGTAGAAAAACAAACCGGCAAAAGTATCAAGATCCTAAGATCGGATCGAGGTGGTGAATACTTGAGTGCCGAGTTCCTGGACTATTTAAAAGAGAACGGAATTCTCTCTCAGCTTACTCCTCCATACACTCCGCAACATAACGGTGTATCGGAGAGACGGAACCGAACCCTATTGGATATGGTACGGTCCATGATGAGTAACGCTAAGTTACCACGATCATTCTGGGGGTATGCGCTAGAATCAGCCGCATACCTTTTGAACCGAGTTCCCACTAAGACTGTGCCTACTACACCATATGAGATGTGGTGTGGGAAGAGACCCTATCTTAATCACATTAAGACATGGGGAAGTCCAACTTTTGTTAAAAAGCAGCATGCGGACAAGCTCGAGGCACGCTCAGTACAGTGCAAGTTCGTGGGATATCCAAAGAACTCCAAGGGATATTTCTTCTACTGCGAAGAGGAACAAAAGGTTTTTGTTTCTCGTCATGCCTACTTCTTGGAAACTGAGTTTTTGGAAAACCAGATAAGTGGGAGTACAGTAGAACTGGAAGAAATTCCAGAACCATGAACTATTACTGAAAGCTTAGTGGAACCAGAGGGTTCAAAAGAACAAGACATTCCTACGCCGCTCCGCATGAATAGTAGGCAGTCTCATCCACCCGAGAGATACTACGGTTTTCTCATAGACGGGGATAGAGAGGATTGCATCATAGATTATAATGAGCCTACTAGCTTCCAGCAGGCCGTTCAGAGCGTTGACTCGGTAAAATGGCTGGATGCAATACGGACCGAAATGGAGTCCATGTACACCAACAAGGTATGGACGTTGGACATTGCTCCAGACGGGGTAAAACCCGTAGGATGCAAGTGGATCTTCAAAAGGAAGATTGGTGTAGATGGACAGGTTGAGACCTATAAGACTAAACTTGTTGCAAAGGGTTTTCGTCAAAGACCTGGTTTGGACTATGACGAAACCTTTTCTCCAGTGGCTATGCTGAAATCCATTCGGATCCTTCTTGCCATTGCTGCCTTCCCGATTATGAGATCTGGCAGATGGACGTAAAGACCGCTTTTCTAAATGGAAATTTAGAGGAGTGTGTCTATATGGACCAACCAGAAGGTTTCATTCAGAGTGGGAGCAGCGGAAAGGTGTGCAAGTTGCTTAAGTCCATCTATGGACTAAAGCAGGCATCGCGGAGTTGGAACATCTGTTTTGATGAGACGGTCAAGGAATTTGGCTTTATCAAAAATCCAGATGAACCATGCATCTACAGTAGATTTGTAGCGAGAACTGTAGTATTCCTCATTTTATACGTGGATGGCATTCTCTTAATAGGAAATGACATTCCTATGCTACAATCTGTCAAGAGGTTCTTGTCACACAGGTTCTCCATGAAAGACCTGGGTGATGCCTCATACATCCTGGGGATCCGGATCCATCGTGATAGATCCAAGAGGATATTAGGACTTTCACAGTCCAGGTACATCGACACCATACTGAAGAGATTCAGTATGGAAGATTCCAAGCGCGGTAACCTACCGGCTTGTCACGGGATCACCCTCTCTAAAGAGATGTCTCCCAAAACTGATTTGGAGAGGGATCGCATGTCTATTATACCCTACGCTTCTGCGGTAGGCTCTATAATGTATGCGATGTTGTGTACCAGACCGGATGTAGCTTATGCACTGAGTGTGGTAAGCCGGTATCAGTCAAACCCTGGGGAGAAACACTGGATAGCGGTAAAGAACATTCTCAAGTACCTGAGAAGGACTAAGGAGATGTTCTTGGTGTATGGCGGAAAAGACCTCCAGATCGAGGCCTTTGCTGACTCCAGCTTCCAGAGTGACAAGGATGATTCCAAGTCCATGTCGGGTTTTGTCTTCACCCTCAATAGAGGGACGGTGGGTTGGAAGAGTTTCAAACAGGAAACCGTTGCAGACTCGACGATGGAAGCGGAATACATCGCTGCATCTGATGCCGCAAAAGAAGCTGTCTGGATGAGGAAGTTCTTGAAAGAACTTCAGGTGGTTCCGTCCATTGTTGATCCAATACCTCTGTATTGCGACAACAACGGGGCTATAGCTTTAGCGAAGGAACCCAGGTCCCATCAGAAATCCAGACACATCTTGAGGCGGTATCACCTGATCAGGGAGATCGCGGATCGCCAGGAGATCGAGGTTCGGAGGGTTACTTCAGAAGATAACACTGCAGATCCATTCACCAAGGCCTTGCCCCAGACTCAGTTCGAGCGGCTGATCGAGATGATAGGTCTTTGATACGCCAGTACATGGCCTTAGTGCAAGTGGGAGATTGTTAGTGTATATGCCCTAGAGGCCATTACTGTATCATACTAGTTTGTATATTACTTAATGGAAGCTTGGGATATTCACCTTGTATATACAATCTTGCTCAAAATAGTAGTATGCTACTTGGTTTGTTTCTACTTCAATGTGTACATGTGTTTATTTTAGTATATCACCTATGCACATTAGTGGAGCCCTTAGGATCTTTGCTTGATTACCAGCGTTGTGATGGTAGTCACACTAGTGGGGCTGGGTAATCTATAAGCACATCCTTATGCAGGTCCCTAGTCGCAGGACTATCGAGACAGGGTATCGATACTTCGGAGTAGACTAGCGCATGCGCTTCTCATCCCAGTATGGGAGACGGTCTGTCCCACAGCCGTCAGTACGTCGTACTGGAGATAGTATGCGGGTGCTCGTTGGGTTACGAGTACACTGGACAGGACTCGTCGGGAACTGACCGGTTGGTATTATACCTATCGTCAGTTATCAGTTCCCAGGTGACATGAGTACAGCTTAGTCCGCTGACTTGACACTATCACTTCGCCTCGAGTGTGTTCCCACTGTACTTTGATTACTACCCTACCACGGCTCAAAGGAGTCGTGCAAACAGGTAGTAGTTGGGTGCAGTCCCGAAGCACTTGGAGGCAGTGACGGTTAGACAGGATTCGTCTCTCCCGGTATTGGGGGTTGACATCGCGCTGTGTCTAGGAGAGCCATTGCACGAGTAGTCCCTGGCCAGGGCAAGCGGGATATACTGGTAGGCTTCCAGTGTTATCTCAGGGTGTATTGGGCTTCACTCCGACACGACTTGTACCGCTATTAGGGGACTGACGTTTACCGCCCTCCTAGGCCCGCCATGCGATGTATCAGACGAACAGACCGGACTGTACGGAGATTGTCACATTCAGGCTCAGTAGGAGTTCAGATGGGTTTCACCTCGTCAGTCTTCTTGTCGGCATCTACCTGGGGACCGTTACGCACAGCTACTGCCGCTTGCGGTCTGTGGTTAAACCCACTGCCAGCATAGTGTCGAGTCTTTAGAGTCCCACACAGAAAGCTATTCGCCTTTAGGCAAAAGAGTAGAGGTCGCATGGTTTTGCGACAGGTCGCATGGTTTTGCGACAGGGTTCAGTCACATCCGTGCACTTGTGCACGTTTAGTGTCCGGACAGTTTACACTAGCGGGCTTTGGTTTAAGCCAGATCCTAGTGTACGTATTGGGATTGGTTTTATCCAGTTTGTATTCGTGTTCCTCGGAACGCGAATGCGGGTGTGTATGCACAGTTGACGGAGAGACAGAGGCAGAGGATTCTCATTAGGGTTGTTGACCGTTGACTGTTGACTATTGACTTTTTGCTCAACCCTAATGAGAATATAATATGTAATTAACAATAATATTAATTAAGTATTGTGGTGACATGGTTGTTGAGGGGTTGACTTTGTTGACTTGTTGACTTTGTTGACCGGTTGACTAGGTTGGACTAGTTGACCATCATGATGACAATGGCTATCATTTCATGGCAAAGACTTTTTACTTGCTTGTTCTCTTGTGCAATATGAGTGCATGAAATGATATAGCCATTTTGACTTAAACCATTTACACAATACTGGATTACTATTTTTGTGATGATGGTTTTGGATTATGAGAGCCAAGTGAGAAAAGTCTTGCTCATTCTATCATTTTCATTCTCTCTCTTGTGTTCTTGAGCTCTCATCTCCTTCCTCTTGCTCTCCCTCTCTTTAGTCTATGGTTCACTTGTCTCATGTGTTGAGAACCAAGAACCATAGAGAAAATCCCAACACACTCTCCTCTACTCACTCTAGTTCACAAGGTTTAGCAAACCGAGTGAACTAGTTTCTTCAAAGTACGAAGAAGAAGCCAAAGGTAGAAGCTTTCAGGTGGATCGATCTTCGGCGCAAGGAGACGACGGGGTGAAGCCGATCCGGACAACCATCCAGGCTTGAAGACGAAGGAGTTCAAGAAAGAAAGGTATAACCCCCTAACCGAGTAGTTAACAACTCCTAGTTAGGTTGTTAGTTAGATGTTTAACCAAGATCCGGTTTTGAGTCCATGTTACCACCTCTAGAAAATTGTTTTTCACCAAATTCCGCATGCCCGAAAGTACCAGGAGAGGTAGCATGGACTTACATGCGCATACCTTCTGGAGTGTGATAACTTGAGTGGCTTCCATCAAGTTATCATGCGATGATAGTTGGATCCCGATTCCCACTGATGAGTTGGTTTACTCTTCGGGTGATCCCGATTGATTCTTCTTTCAGGTTTGGAGGAGAATTTGAGATTACAGTGGGAGGTTTCCTGATTAGATAAAGTGATAACCATTCTGATCTAGATTAGAGTGCATGCAGAGTGTTTCTTTTCTCTCTCTCTTTAACAGCGACCTTTGACCGACCCTAGACTATGACTCAGTAACCAAGTTGACCGAACCTTCTTAAAATACTGGCTTTTGGATTGTCTGAGTTGCATAAGTCATTGCCGCTCCTTCTTTTGCCCTTTGCATTTCTCAGAACACCCCATATTACTACGGATATCCACTTCCATTGGATAGATCCATCGTATGGTTATATACGAACTCGAAGGGACTTCTTCGAGGATGGATCCAGGTTCAGGAGAAATAGAATTGGTTTATTCAGTTGTCTTTTATTATCACCTTCTCTCAGGTTGCGAGGGCTCCTTAGTTTAGGAGAGTACACCTATTACGCTTATTGGATAGTCTTATTCCAAACCATAGGCAGGTGCCGAAAGGTAGGGAATGAAGAAAACCAATTAGTCTAAGTAAGGTGTACAGAAGGTAATAACTAAAGACAAAATAAAGGGATTAGAAAGAGGGCAAAGTAAATTGCGACTGCTATAATTCACGACCAAACCATATACTTTATCGCCACTCCTATTTCACCTTTGCTTTTTCCCCAGTTCGGGAGAAATAGAATAAGGTATTATTCAGTTATCTTTTATCATCACCTTCTCTCAAGTTACGAGTACTCCTAGGATTAGGAGGGTACACCTATTATGCTTACTGGATAGCCTTCTTCCAAACCATAGGCTGGTGCCGAACGGTAGGGAAGGAAGAAAACCATTTAGCCTAACGATGGTATACAGAAGGTAACGACTAAAGACAAATAAAAGGATTTGGAGAGATGGCAAAGAGATATACGGTTATAGTCATGAATTGGATTATGGAAAAGGCATTACTAAGAATACCAGGATACCCCTACGAAACATTTTCATTAAAGTGCATTGTTAATGGAAAACTGATTTCCTGATTAGATACTTACTCCAGGGTATGTATTTACCAGGTATGATTCTCATATCTGTATGGTTTTACAGATGATGAGTAGGAGTAAGTTATTGGGAATTAGGTGATCATCCTCATTATATCGGAATTCGTTGTAATTGGTGATATTTGAGGAAATCGCCTGGGTACAGTTTTCAACCTACGACACACAGGTTTTGAGTTATTCAACTCAGCGAACTTATACAGAGTATTGTATGTTGTCCAGTGTCCGTAAGGACAAAGGGGTAGGTCCTCGTACCATGTTCTGTTTACTTGTGACTTCTCTAGTTTTTAGACAAGTGTTTCGTAGAAATACAATGTCTAAGTTTTGAGAAGTTATGGGTATAAGAATAAAGAAGAGAATCAGATGTCGCAAGTATCAGGATTCTTCAAAGAGATCGAAGATGTAGATTCTTGTGATTGGTATTCAGATGATAGTAATGGTTTTTGAGAAACTTGTTTCTCTTTCAGGTTATTCATAATTGGATGGATTCCTAAGTTGAGTAATGCTGATTAGCCTTTTTCCATTAAGTTGTTATGCACTGGAGACAGCTGCATGATTTGAATCTGGTTCCAATTAAATTAGTACCTCTGTTTCTATATTGGATATAGAATGGTTCATATCTTAACGATGTTAAGGTAAGGGGAGTTGTCCAGCTTATGCTTAAAACCAGACACTGGATAACTTAAGGCACGTTTCTGTAATGGCAGTTTGTGGGTTGACCCTGGCTTTGACGAGGGTTGACATTTCTACCATCTGGAAGATCAATAGTGATATTGTTCTTGACTCGCCACAGTTTTATTAAAATGGATTTTTTCAGAAAATAGTAGTGGGAGTATGGTAGAACTGGAAGTGATTCCAGAACCGCAAACGATTACGGAAAATTTAATAGGACCTATATATTCAATCAGGTTTGACATTCCATTAGCTACTCCGCAGATATGGTGGGTAACCTCAGACACCCGAGAGGTACTCCGGTAGCCTCAAGGACGGTGACAGGGAGGTTCTTGTTTACCCAGACTTGACACTACTGTTGTTCCAGACTATGAGACCCGGCAGGAGGATAAGTATAGCATCGTTCTAAACTAGCTTTAGAAGTGTACGTATATATTATCCTGCCAGAGGGTTGTCGTAGTCAGTGGGAGCAGCGGAAGCATAGTGGGCAAGTAGCTTATGTCTATTTATAGGCTTGAGCATAAATAGCGGAGATAAGATCATCTATTTTTGATGTGACAGTCATGGCTTTGACTTCATCATAATAGAGGATGGATCTGTTGAGAAGGTAGTAGGGTGTGATGTCCTGGTATTTGGATGACATACACAGAGTAGGAAGTAAAATTCCTATACTACGATCGGTTGTACTGTGGTCGTCACACAGTGTTTCTCCACAAAGGATATGGATATAATATCAGACATTCTGGTTACTAGATCTATGGTTTTAGATCTAGATTTGGGTAGTTTCCCAATATGGGTATTTTGACAGTATTCTAATAGTATTTTAGAATAGATGACTCCTGGCATGGTGGTGTACCTGCAGGTAATGGAGTCACCTTCTCTAAAGGTGTCTTACAGACTAAAGGGGAGAGGGATGTGCATGATTGGCAGATCACTTGCTTAGGCAATTGAGTCAATCATGAGATGTCAAGTACCACACTAGATGTTGTTTTTGCACGATAAGTTTATATTAATCCAATCCTGAAGAAACATAAGGAAGCAGTTTTAGAACATAAGTGAATGTTCTACGGATTTTATGACGGCAGCCTCCTTTGAGAGACGGTTATCATTCCAGGCTTCAGAGGGGACATATATGACAGAGTGATTGTCAGAGTTATAGTTTTTCCCTATGATGAGGGACAGTATTATGGACAGGTGGTCCAAGAGAATACTGTGGGAGGCATGGTGCTGGATACTGATTAGGTTCAGTTATCGATACAGTCTAAGAAGTTTGGATTTGGAGTTCATTTATGAACTAAGTCCCATCAGATATCCAGACATATTCTAAGACAGGTATTACTCGATTTGGGAGATGGCTTTCTCCATGAACTTGAGATTAAGAGAGACATAGAAAGAAACATCAGGGCGGATCCACTCACTGAGGCTATTTCTCGAACACAAAAGTTTTACAAACTAGCTTTGTGAAACTGATTAGTAGAGGAGTTGGATGTTCGGTATCACACGGGCTGTGAGTATGCAACATCGCAATAATTAGCCTTAAGTGCAAGTGGGAGATTTTTGGAGATAGTGCCCTCAAAGTCAATTATTGGATCGCAGGTACGTGATTGCAATGATTGAGGCAGGACCTATACCGATATGACAGTCTTGCTCGAAATGATAGTATGCTATCTGGTTTATCTTTATCATCGTATACATGCTTTAGTTCACTATTGCATGATGATAGAGCCCATAGGATTCTTGCTTGACTGCCAGCAGTATGATGGCGATCATATACGTGGGAGCTGGGGTCTGTAAGCATATCCTTAAAAGTGTCCCTAGTCGTAGGAGTTTCGAGACAGGGCATCGATACTCCAGAGTAAACTGGTGTATACAGTCGAGACCCCGACGAGGGGCGGTGGCCGGTCTCACAAGCCATTGGTGTCAGTTGGATCACCTAAGATGTATACAGGTGCTCATTAGGTTATGAGTACACCGGACATGACTCGCCGGGAACATGCTAGTTGGTATTATACATATCGTCAGATAGCAGTTCCCTGGTGACATGTGTACAGGTTAGTTTGTCGACCTGAGATCGTCATTTGTCTCGTGTGAGTTCCCACTGTGCTTTGATTCCTACCCTACCACGCTCAAAGGAGTTGTGCAAACAGGTATTTTTTGGGTACAGTCCCGAGCCACATGGAGGCAGTGAGCGGATCGTCGGGGATTCGTCTCTCCCGGTATTGGGGGTTGATGTCGCACAGTGCATGGGTGGCCATCACTAGAAATCCTCGGCCGAGGTAGTGGAGAATTACTGATTTAGATCAGTAGTTTCTCAGGTGGTGATGGGCTTCATACCGACACGATTTATCGCGTTATTAGGGGTCTGACTTTATCCACCCCCTAGACTCGATATGCGATACTCTTTAGACGAACGGACCGGACTGTATATACATTGTCACTGTCAGGCTCAGTAGGGTTTATAGATGAGTTCGCTCGTCAGCTTCCCTTCCTTCAATACATAGGCAAACGTTACGTACAGCATGTACCTCTGACGTGCTAGAGGTTATTCCCAGTGCCAGTGTATTGATGAGTCATTAGAGTCCCCCACAGACAGTTTCCTAAGTTCGGGCGAAACGTTGTAGAGGCCGTATGGGTTTATGGCAGGGTTCGGAAAATGCACGTGCGTTTTCGCACGTGTCATTTTTCGGGCAGATAATACTGGTCGGCTTTGGTTTAAGCCGGATCCGAGTATTATACTGTGTAGATATAATATCTTTATCTCAGATGCATTTGTATTCGGTCGTAATACAAATGCGGGTATGTTTATACTGATACGGGGTTATCCTGAAATTCGTTTCAGGATCACTTTTGGAAGTTGCCAGTTTTCAGTTTTCTATCGGCCGTATTTAACAGTCGGTTAAATACGGATTTACTTTTTTTGGGTGAGTCATGAGGAGATGTGTGTGGATGCTTCTAGATGAGGTGATAAGGATAGTGACTCATTAGTGCATTAATGGGGCATTAATGTTATGATGACTAAGGGTGATGATTCATTAGTTCATTAATGGGGTTTTGTTTGAGCTTAGATATTTTCTTCTTGATCTTTTACCTTGTGGTCACTCTCCCCTCTCCCACACTCACCCCCTCCTTGATATATAGTGGCCGGCCATTCCTTGTAAGAAATATGGTTGTGATTGGAAAAAAGATATAAGTTTTGGGTGCATAGAAATTAGATATGATTCATTTCCTATTTCCACCCGATCCAAAAGGCAACTTCATTAACCGTTCGTCCATAGCCTTGGACGTAACGAAACAAAGTGTTCTACTCATTCTCTACAACATCTTGGTCGTCTCTTTTAGCAAACTTGACGATCGAGTTGCCTCGGTTCAGAGGCAGGAGCCCGTTTAAAGACCCGTCGACGTGGTGCCACCTGGACGACGAAACTGGAGATTCAGGAGATCGGAGCAACCGCAACAAGCGTGGGATGATGGTTGAAGACCGAAGGACTCGGATCATTCGGTATAACCTTTGTACCCACTTTGTAGTTTGTTAGTTTAGTTTTAATGGCAGATCCGGGATACGGTACACGATAGCGCCAGTTTGTAAAAAGTTTTTGTTCCGCATTTGGCGTCTGTTAGACGGCCGGGGTGCTACCGTGGACTTACAGAAGGAACCTATGGTTCAGTTTGGGACTTAGAGTATTTTGTGTTATGAGAAAAAGAAAGGAAGAGTTGTGTGAGGATTATTATGGAGGGAAAGGAGGAGGTGTCATGGTCTTATGCAAGATAAGCATAAGGTGCCATGGGAGAAAGAGGAGGTGGAGGGATGTGAGCATGGATGAGGGTGTGTTGGTATGAAGGTTTAGCTTACTTGCTAACATATACCCACCCTTAATCAAAAAGAAATAAGAAAGCAAAACCGATCTTTTTAATTAAGTGCTCTCATTTTAAAATTCAATACATTTTGTAAATAAGTACCCATTTCACATAATTACATTTATGTTACCACCAATTTAAACTCTTTATTTTAAATGAATTAAAATACTTATCATAATACTTTAAATATCATTATCTAAATGTAAAATGTCATATCATGTTAAAATAATTAAAATATCATTTTCATGATATCACCCACTTTTCTTCATAATTACCAAAATAATTACATTTTTACGGATATAATTCCGATACCAAAATTTCATAAGCGATATCATTTTTGTAAACTTATTAAATTCATATTTAAAATTATAAATTAATATTTATAATTTTCCAAAATATTACAGCTTTTGGCGTGTCAACAGGAAAATTCTTGGGCTTCATAGTCCGACATCGGGGGATCGAGATCGACCCATCAAAGATAAAGGCTATTATGGACATGCCTCCTCCAAAGAATCTGATGCAGGTAAGATCCTTACAAGACAAGCTCGCTTACATACGAAGGTTCATCTTGAACCTATCAGCAAGATGTAGATCCTTCTCGAAGTTCATGAAGAAATGAGCTCCTTTTGTTTGGAATGCCGAATGTCAAGAAGCGTTCGAAAATATCAAACAGAACATATTGCACCCTCCAGTACTTGCTGCTCCCATTCCAAATAAACCGTTGATTCTCTATATTGCCACGCTAGATGAGTCACTCGGTGCACTCCTTACCCAGAACAACGAGGAGAGAAAAAAAAATGCCCTCTGCTATCTCAGCCAAATTTTAGTCGGGGCAAATCACAACTATTCCCCGATCGAAAAACAATGCCTGGCTCTGATATTCGCTGTGAAGAAGCTGAGACACTATCTACTCGCTCATCGGGTTATGTTGATCTCCAAGGTCGACCCGCTCAAACACTTAATGACCAAAGCAAGCCTAACCGGTAGAATGGCAAGATGGATTGTGGTACTGCTTGAATTCGACATAGCCTATACTACTCAGAAAGCAGTAAAAAGGCAAGCTCTTGCCGACTTCCTCCCTGCTCATCCCATACAAGAAGGGTCGCCACTCAATTACGAGCTACCCGACGAACAAATGCTGCATCTTGAAGATAACGAACCATACTGGGAGCTCTACTTCGATGGAGCCTCATCAATAAGGATCTCTAACAAATCAAGCATCCGGCAAATAAAAGCAGGGATAGGATTGGTGTTCATCACGCCATTGATGGGAACCCTGCGACATTCTTTTCCTCTCACCGAGCCTCGCACGAACAACGAGGCTGAGTACGAAGCTCTGATAACCGGTCTAGAGCTCACCATAGAAATGGAAATCCTTCGGCTATAGGTCTATGGTGATTCCCAGCTTGTCGTCAACCAAGTAAGCGATGACTATATGATATACAAACCCGAGTTAGCTCGATACAGAAGCCGGGTGGTGGAGCTCATGAAATAGTTCACCCACATTGAACTGATGAGAGTTCCCACGGCATTGAACAGAAAAGCAGACGTACTCGCTCGCTTAGCCAAGGAGCTGGCTAATCCCGATATGGATGAAATTTTGATAACAATCAGAAGCCGTTAAATTCTACCTCCAGTCTCTCTGCGTGAAGAAGAAATCGTAGAACAAGAGAACAATCATGCCGAAGAAGCTTTGATCATTCAAGACGAGCCCGATTGGAGAAAACCCTTCATAGAGTACCTCCGATACGACAAGCTGCCCGAAAAAAAATCTGCGAAGATTCAGCTGAAGAAGAGAGCTCTTCGATACGTGTTTGTAAATAATACGCCATATTGCAGATCATATGACCAAGTCTGGCTCAGGTGTCTGTCATCAGCCGAATTCCAAAAAGTCATAAAAGAGGTTCACTCAGGCTGCGGAGCTCACTAGTCTGGCCCTAAAATACGGCTTCAAATTAAACGGCTTGGGTATTATTGGCCGACCGTGATAAGGGATTGCGAAGAGCATGCAAAAAAATGTCACCTCTGCTAAATTCATAGCGACTTCATTCACAAGCATCCCAATCCGCTGCATCCTATGGTGGCGTCATGGCCCTTCAAAGTTTGGGGCACCGACATAGTTGGACCGATTGATGCTCCGTCATCAAAAGGTCATCGTTTCATATTGGCCGCGACTGACTACTTCTCCAGATGGGCTGAAACTGTCCCGCTCAAAGAAGTCAAGACAGAAGATATTCTGACGTTTTTCCGGCATAATATTCTATACCGCTTCGGTACACCAAGAAAAATCATATCTGACAACAGGCCTTCTTTCAAAAGCTTCAAAGTCTCATAGTTCGCTACTCTGCACAAGATAGACTGGAGATATTCCTCCATCTATAATCCAAGAGCCAATGGGCTGGTCGAAACCTTCAATAAAACTCTATGCAAGCTCCTAAGGAAAAATACTTCAGCCAACAAGAGAGACTGGAATCTCAAGCTCCACGAGGCATTGTGGGCAGATCATACCACGCAACGCACTCCAACCCAATCCACTCCATACTCATTACTCTTCGGAGTGGAGGCAATCATCCCCTTTGAAATTGAAGTTCCAAGCTTAAGAATGGTCGTCCAGCACGAGTTGACTGAGGAAGAAAAAGGTTATCCTTCGGCTCAAAGAGTTCAACGCCCTCGAAGAAAAGAGGCTCGCAATACAGCAAAATCTGGAGTTGTACCAAGCCCAAATGTCATGGGCCTATAATAAATGACCCGTCTCCGTTCTTTTAAGAAAGACGAATTGGTGTTGGTCCTCAAAAGACCGATCATCCCCAATCGACATGCCAAGCGAAAATTCGAGCCAAACTGGGAAGGACCGTTTGTTATCGAGAAAGTGTTTGATGGAGGATCCTACCTGCTGATAAATTCCGAGAGAGAAAAGCCTATGTCACCCATCAATGACCGATATCTCAAGAAATACTACGCTTGAATGCTCCAAGTCATAGGCGAATTGAGCACACCGGCTCTACGATCTGGATCATGCATCCTGTAAAACCGTATATAATCCACGAGCGCAAATGATCCCTATCTCTCCCAAGTCCTACCGGCGATAAAAAAAAAGGGTATGTCCACAAGCAAAACGGGCACGGATGAAAACCCGAAAGGGCCCCGTGAGTAAAAAACAGCAGGACTGCCGGCGGGTTTGTGAAATCCGAAAGGACGCAAACTCGTAAAAAGAGATGAAATACACTTGCAAAGTCCTCTCGACCTTGTGAAGAGAAAATCCCCACATGAGATCCTTACGACTCACAAAAGAGCAACACACTTAGAAATCCCCATGATTCCTAGGGAGACAATACACCTACGAGATCCTCTCGACTCGTAGGGAGAAAATGTTTTTATAAGACCCTTACGGCTTATAAAATTAAAAAAGTCTTAGGTGACGGGGATCTAAACCTACCTCATAAGCCATCGCTCCCCAACGGGGAACGGCAAATGAGGAGTCGCTCCTGGCATTACGCTTCAGTGTTAGCGGTGCTGATACCAACCTAAAACCCAAATCCTAAGTTTTCCCAATGGCAAATGATGATTCGATCCTGGTACCGCATTCCAGTGTAGCGATGCTGATGACAAACCAAAACCAAAATTCCTAAATCCTCTCACGGAAAATGATGAGTCGCTCCTAGCACTATGCTTCAATGTTAGCGGTGCTGATGCCGACCCAAAAACCAAATCTCAAGTCCTCCCGAGGCAAATTATGAGTTGCTCCTGGTATTATTCCAATGTAGCAATGTCGATGCTAAACAAAATCCAAATTCTAAGTTCCTTTCAAATTCAAAAATCCCGCCAAATAAGGCAGAAATCAAACAGGTTAGATCAATACCCCACCCGGTAGCGCTTCCAAGCTCAAAAGCCCCGCTGGATGGATAGGAAACTCTCAAAACAAATCAAACCCCGACACCATAAGAAGCGGAGCAAGTCAAATCAAGTATCGGCCGTTCAAGTCGCTAAAAGGGCAGTATCGACCGTCCATGTCAATAAAAGGGCAGCACTGACCATCCACGTCGCAAAAAGGGTAGGCTCGACCGTCCAAGTCGGAAAAAGGGCAGCACCGACCGTCCAATTCAATAAAATGGCAGCACCGACCGTCCACATCGCAAAAAAGGCAGCCTCGACCGTCCAAGTTGCAAAAAGGACAGCACCGACCGTCCACGTCGCTAAAAGGGCGCGTCGACCGTCCACGTCGCTAAAAGGGCAGCCCCGACCGTCCATGTCGCTAAAAGGGAAGCACCGACCGTCTAATTCGTAAAAAGGGCAGCATCGACCTCTGCGTCGTCAAAACGGGAACCAAATCAAGTCAACCTCCATACAAAAAAGATCCATCAATTTCATGCACACGACCCATATATGTGGTGTGCATTTATTGATAGGGGGAACTTTGTTAGAGTCAAAAGTTACACCCCGATCGACCAAGTCAAAGTCAATCAACCCCCAAACCAAGTGGGCCCAAACCCAAATCAGAACCAAGCATGGAAGGGATTGACTCCATGACAAAAAGAATGAAACCATAAATTAGTTTAATATAATTTTTTAGAAATAAATGTATGGAATATGGGCAAAAAGACAAAATTTTGTAAACCCCATAGCTTATGTGCAAAAAGAAATAAGCACATAAGGCATGGGATGGCACAAGTGCCATTTGGTAAAGCCCAAGATACTATATGTAAAGTGTGTAGCCTATAAAGGCAAACATGATGAAAAAATTAAGAAGAAGATTTCATTCTCCCCAAAATTTAGGATTCTGTGCCTCCTTCTCTTTCCTCAAGGTTCAAAACCTTCTTCTCTTTTCTGAATTAAATCAAGAGTTTAACTCTTCCTTTTCCAAAACGAAATAGTTTTTCACCTTAAAACCTTTGAAGGGGAACTCGGATCTTCCATCAAACCTCCAAAATGGGAGATTTTTAAGTCTCACCCCTTTTTTTGTCGAAGATCAAGGCCCATCTCCAAAAATCCTACTTTGGGGAAGATTCGAGGCTTAGGAGAGGATCCAGGGCTCAAGGAAGAAAAAAGGGGTCCACTTTGATCATCTCTGAAGATTTTTGGGAGTTCAACTCCATTTATCAAAATCTTTTAGAGTTTAACTCCATAAATAAAATTCTTTTGGGAGTTTAACTTCACCCAAAATCTTTTGGGGTTTAACTCCATAAATAAAATTCTTTTAGGAGTTTAACGTTTTGCGTTGCTGAGACATGCGCCTAAGGAGAAATGGCAACCGAACCGGGGAGCCGAGTAACGTGCCAGCGCTACTACTTGATTTGAGTGCCAAAATCCATCAATAGGGCTTTCAGGAAGAATTTCACCATTGGGAGTTGGCGCCTTTCGAAACACTTTCACATGTGAACCGAAGTCGTGTTGCGTCACTCGTTCCCCACGGAGACCTACCTATAGTGACGTCAAAGTACCAGTGACCATGACGGTTTGATTAGGCTTGGTTACGACGACGTCGAGTTGGCGGCGGAGGAAAACTCGGCATTCAGGCGACCGGTGGTGTGGGACGATCTAGGTCAAGCCAAAACTACCTATACGACCTTCCTGCCACTTAGCCTCCGTCCGCGTCTTTGAAGAAAGCTATTGTATCCGTTCCACTCCACTCAAAATCCTTTTGGGAGTTTAACTCCATAAAGATAAAAATCCTCCATTTTTCTGGGAGTTTTCAAAGTCCCTTAGAGTTTAACTCCCAATCCCGGGGCTAAGTCCCCCTCTCTTTTTCCTGCAAGCGTCCGGCGTCCACGTGCCGGACGCATGAAACGCTGGCACCCGGTGCCCACGCGTCGGGTGCTTGAGGTGCTCGTGCCATCCCACGCCAAGTCAACCAAATATCGTGCATGCTCAAGTTAATGAGCATAAAGGACATAATCACCCTATGCTAATGCATTAAACCCCACTAATGCATTAAACCCCAATAAGAGTTGGTGGCCATAAACATAATTAATGGTGCATGAATATTCATGTTAAATGACCAAATAACTATGTCCTTAACATGCGTGTTAATAATGTAATTAAAAATCTTTGACCCAACAGTCAAATCACAGTAATTCTCAAATATCATTGCATACAAAAATATTTATTCTGATTTAAGAAAAAATAAAATAATTAAAATTGAATATTTTATTAAAATATGCTACAGTTATCTTTAGTTAATATAATGATAGTGATTAATCGAAGATTGATTTTTTGCAGCGTCAACTTTGTTTTGTTTGTTTGGTAGTGACGTTTGACAACATGGTTGTGATGTTTTAGTTATAAATTATAAAATTTATCATGCTTATGTTTATGAATTATGACATATGGATAAATATTTTAGATTGTTTTGGTATTATTTAATTATCAAATGTATGAGTTTGTATGATTTATACGTATGTATTTATATAGTTACAATTCCGAATTTTTTTTAAACTTGTATGAGGCTCTATATTGCCAATTTGATCGTTTTTAAAATTATAATTGATTCTATACATAATTATGTATAGGTTAACGGGAAATTTTATTTTTTACGATACGAAACACGATACGATAAATAAAAAATCTTATCACGAATTTGACAACTTTGTTCGAAAACCATAACTTTTTTTCCAAATGAGGCTTACAATGTTTATTTGCTAACTCAAACACGGCACGAATCACCAATCCCCGGCTCGTGGTTTGCTCAGCTTTCAAACCATGAAACTAAATTTCATCAAATAAAAATATCAGACGGGATTTTCACGAAAAAAAAGGAAGAAATAGAGAAGAAAAGAAGTTTAATATCCCTACATATCTTTTGGATACATTTATCGGCAATACAGAAATTTAAGATTTCATGGAAAAGGCAGGACCAACAAACGGTAACATAGGGTGTACATCGGAATGATTATATGGAGGTTGTCTAAATTTTGATACAAAACAAAGAGAGATACTTTAGTAACCCACCCAGTAAAATATGTAAAATCCACGTAAACTACCTCTTATTTGGATACAAAGGCAGAGGTTGCAATTCTTCGGACAGTGAATATCAAATCCCACCCTCTATCCAATGGGAAAACCAGTATCCAACATGGATTTTACCGGTCAGTGTACAAGATATTTTTCTAAATTGAAATCATCACCACCATTAAACAGTTTTGATCAACAATGTCCCATGCAAATGAATAAAACCCTATAATATATTTGATAATTTGACATTTATAGAGTCCTCTTGCCACACATTATTTACAAAATGACAAGCCTACGGATAGTCTTATAATTAAGTTTCCCACCTCAGAATTGTATAGTTATCATAGGCAGGCCCCATAAATACATAAAAATATAAAGGTACATATAAAAAAATATGCTGCAGTATTACTGTATCCATAAAAGAATATAATAAGAATATTCTAACCGGAAAAATAAAAATTTTATAAGATGCCAAAATTCGATTCAATGTACATATAAGAATGTTACGAGGTGAGGAATAGGATATTATTATTGATTGAATCCATTAGGCCTAGCACCAGTTTTTGTGGATTGTTTCTGCTGTTCGGTATCATAGTATGCGAAGGCTGCATCCAAAGCCTGTACAAAGAAGATCAACAGATTACCAATATTTCGAGGAAGCTTTTACTTGGCCAATGATTGTTTAAGAACAAAGCGAAACTTTTATTTAGTAATAAATTTCAGAGAAACTCATTTAAGTCCATTCAGCAGGGGAAAAATTCCAACCCCACCCCTCTCTCCCTCTCTCTCTCACAGAGACCTATCAGTGTTCCAGAGATAATTAAGATTCCAATTGATAGAAAAAAATTCTCTTTTCATTAAAACTCATTTAAGTCGATTCCACAGGAAAAAAAAATTATTCTCCCTCCCTCCCTCCCTTTGAGAGAGACCTGTTAGTGTTCTTAAAATATAACATTCCAGATTGATAGAAAATTACTCACAGTTGTGTAGGCGCTCGTGCAGAGAGACAGAGAGAGAGAGAGAGACCTGTTTGTGTTCTAGAAATATAAGACGCAACCTAACAAGGCATATTCAAGGTTGTATAAAGGGTATGAGATTCTCTAAAGCATATCATATTATATAAACTGCATGACAATTGAGGAATAGAAAGAAAGACAGAACCCAAAACTGGCCCACAAGCCTTTTACAAGGTAAAATGCTGGCCATCGGCCAAGTTGGATTAGAATCACCCATTAAACTTTAGTGAGCTTCAAATTCTAATTTGACCCAAAAAGTAACAGATTTTGGTTGGATCTAACATGACCTAATTAATTAACTTAGTTGCCATTCATGATTCAGACAAAACAGCAATCTCTCTTCTCAATCACTAGTAGTGTTTTAAAAAGCGGTCGCTTAAGCGGCCGAGCGGCGAAACCCGCTCCGCTTTATCCCGCTTAAGCGGGTGATATTGCATAACCTATTTTATTGATGTATACACCTCATAAGTGTTATAAAGGGTATATAACTATTGTTATTGGAGTAAGAATTCACAAATACCAATTAATACAATATTCCATATTTTCTTTTTTTTCCCACGTTTCTATTCTTCGTGCTTGACTCGATAAATCCCATGGTTGTCAAGCCGACTTTGAGACACTTCAAGATTTGGGTTCCAAAATTCCAAAATTTTAGGTTTATCAACTTCAAGAAGTCGAGATCTAAATCGATTTCGAGCAATTCTTGAGTTGTCTATTTCAATTTCAAGTAGTTTTTGAATTTCGATCATGAAATTCCAATTCGATTTTGACTCCATCTGGTTTTGAGTTACAATCTTTTAGATACTTTTTTTTTAATAATTTGGTAAGTGTTTTTACTGATTTAAGCTATGATGCTTGATATTGGGCATCGAAAAGCTTATAAGCACTATATAAGCTAATAAATTCTAAGAAAATTTCAATTTTGCATTGAATTATTTGAACATATTTTAGCAAATAATAAATTGTCTAAGCAAATTTGATAAATTTTGGATTAAATTTAGGCATTTGCTAGTACAAAAATAACATAAAAACAGTTAGAATGTAATGAGAATCATTATTTATTGACAAGAAAAGGAATATTGATGAAATACCACTGTTCTAATTTTTGAGCCGCCTGAGCGGCCGCTTAAGTGCTTAAGCGTTTCGGCTCCTCAACCGCTCCGTTTTTCTTTTCCGTTTTTAGAACACTGATCACTCGTAGAGGCAGTATCCTAATCTAATTAGCTGCATATGACCTATATACAATATGTCCAGGGTTGTTGTGGCCCCATAAGTTATTTTCCATGAGACACGAAGTGTTCTACAATTCTGAAGAAATAGTTAATACTGATTATTTTGTGTGGACATATATGTCCAACATTAGCAGACAGATAACCAAAGAGCTTCAAGGAAATTGTTGCACTACCAGCGAACATTTTGGTTAAATGATTCAAGTTGTAAGATTACCTGAAGCATGGGCTGGACGAGGAGAGAAACCTGATGCCTATAATCTGACTGCACTGACTCCTTTATTCCCTGAAAATTCCATAGTTGAAGCTTTAGAACAGTTGCATTAAAGTACACCAGGAGAGAAAAACAAACATCATAGAGAGAAACTTAGCAACTTAAACGAGGCTACTGTATCATTTGCGCACGCACGAACAAAATGAGGGAAAAGGCGAAAAAGTGAAAACTGTTTCTAAAGTTTAACCATTAATGCTTCAAGTTATTGTTGGTAATTTGGAATTGTTCCCATTCTGGTTTTACAGGCCATCAGATTTTGTGGAGGACCAAATGACTGACTGTGTGATCAGAAAGATTGGTTTCAATATGGTGGGACTGTATAATTGTTCGTTCCTTCAGTAACATCCATTTTCATGTGCAAGTTGAATGGATGCTAAGAAACTTTATAGCTAAATATAGGTTTGATATAACAAACATACTAAATTTCGAAACAAATAGTAATGTTATGGTCACCCCCAATTTGTTCCAAATGTATTCTAGAATCTAGTCTAACAAGTAAACAATTGGGTGGTATGCAAAAGCACTAAAAAGGAAAAAGAATGGTAGCATATATGTAGGGTTTGGACAGCTTTCATGTCAGTCTAGAACTGTACAGGTGATATCAATGTTGATACATACAATAGTTTCAAAGTGTTAACCGTGTAAAAACCAATAAAAGAACAGATATTACAACTTGAAATGATGTGAAACGCTACTTTTAACTAAAGACCTAATATTAACATTTCAAAAACTAGTAATAACAAATAAGGAGGAAAGTAAACAAGCATAAACTGCATCAAGCAACACAATCAACCATTCTGTTTGTTCAGGCATCAGATTATAATTTTAAACTTTACAATGACATAATCTGAATTTAAGCATGTTTACAAATTAAAATGTTTATAAAAGTCATAATTAAATAATGTGTGAACATGTAGGTATTTGGTTGACGTTTTAACTACTAGGTTATAGCTGACCTCAAAATTTTGGGATGAAGGCTTCTTGTTGTTGTCGTTGTAAGTTGTAACTACTAGGTCCCCCACACTGACCCACCCCACATGCACATAGAATAGAAACGCCAAATCACAACACAAACCTTAGTTAAATAAGAAATAATAATTTTGGCTCCATTACTAAGCAAACAAGTGCTTTGCGTAAATCAGGAAGATTACTATGAAGGATTAATCCTTAAACAATGACTCTAATGTTTACAGCTTTATGGGAGAGCATTGCCAGTCAATTCTGTTGTTTGGATAATATCATAAGAAAAAACAAGTAAACAAAAAAACAATTATAAGGTTGCAGAATATTTTTGTTTTTGTGTTGTGTTTTTTTCTCATCTTTTCTTCTTCTTTTTTGGGGTGGGGGGGGGGGGGGGGGGGGGTTCAAGCATAAAAATGCAATTCACAATAAATGGGTCTTCTAGCCATAAAAGTGACAAGGGCATACCAGAAGCTTGTGGTAAATTTGTGTCATAGCATCTTTTAATCTTAAAACCTGGAGTACAATAAGATGTAAACCGAATCAGCAGAAACCCCCTTGCATGTCAAGTGTCCCTGTTTGTATGCAGCTAAGAACATGGTGATAAAAGAAAATTGAAGCTAGAAGTAGAAGAGCAAAAAAAGCGGCAGAGAATATGACTATGCTGACGTATATTCCACAGGCTTAGATGTTTGGAATAAAAACTATTCAATGTCTATAGACTCTATACAACCTAGAATTAACACATGGCTAGATTAACAAACAGGGACTATGGCTCCCTAATAAATCAGCAATTTTGGAAGAGCATACAATCATTTATTTCGATATTTGTAATTAGACTTTCATGCAAGTAGTGAGCATTACCGACTATAACATGCTGTTCATCCTACGTGATCTATGTGCAGGAGACGATGTCTTCTAGTCTTAAAATGTTAAATTCACTAGCAAACATAGAAAATAATAGACCTTAGTATCCCCCATGATAGACTGTGTTCCCATTATTTCTACTGATCACCTGAAATGATGGATGGCGAGTGCGACTTCAGAGGTAAAATGCACAGCAACCCTAAGAATCATTAGATGCACTAATGAAAAAAGTTAAGCAAAAAGGTGTCTTTCATAAGTCTAATAGTTAAATGACCCTGCCATTGCACCAGAACTCTGAAGTTATGACGAGGATTAAGATATTTATTTTTATATTGTACCACAACTCTGCAGGTCGCGCAACCTGTTTATGGGTCAAATCTAAGGCTTTTGCGGCGGTATATTCTTCTATTAATCCACTTTAGATACACGCACAATGGGTAATTGAAGCTGGGATAACATGTTAAATGACCCTATGACTGCACCAAAATTCCGAAGTTAATATCTGAGTTGAGGGAATCATTTTATATTCTAACACTGATGAAAGGCAAATACATTAACATTAACGAGTTCAAAAAAAAAAGTGAAATAAATGTCTTCCAGGACAAGAGAGCCTAACATCATCATTGCCGCCATCGTCGTCTCAGTTTTGCGTCTTGCCTCATCATATGGGGGTTCACTCTTGAACAAGACTCTAAAAATCAAACTCCTCGAAGAAGAAGTGATAAGCATTTCACAAGTTGCCAACCATATGCATTTACAGCAACTTTCTAGTCAAGAAACTATGACAGGAACACCCAGATGTACCCTTAACAAACTAATTCTGCATTTTATATAAAATGCTAGACTAGACTTCTAAGAAATTCTTATCCATAAAATAAAAGTATAAAATAAAATAAAAAATTTCTGTGCCAGGATTTATTGTACATCAAGAAAAGATCTCCGTAGAAAGAAATAAAGAACAATCTAATCTAAAGCCTGTAACGCATATTTTCGGGGCCAATTGCAGTACCATTTAATAATTCAACTTTGTGACATTTGTTAGATCTTCACGACTTCAACTTAATTTCCTATCTCAATCCATATCGACCTTGTCCCAACAGTAATCCAACCAGCTGCTCATTCAACTTGACCCTGCCACTTGCACCTCATGATGAACATGAACGAATCAATTCCAATGATCTCTTCTCATCTTACTTCAATTGAACATATTATCATCAACTTAGTCCTAACCATTACAACTCATGTTGCAAATATACTAACAATGCCTTACAAGTTCTAATTCTTCTAGCACAACTCTGCTTGGCAATATCCCTATGATGACTGTAGTCCCCGTCGCTTAATATAATATGATCAGCATACACTTTGGTAACTCAGCCAGGATTAGCCGAGCAAATATCAGCAGCAGCCAACGTAAATCATGTGACTCATCAAGGATCTCACCTAAGCAGGCTCCTAGCATAGTGCATTCATCCGCAACCCATGCAAAAGCACAAGGACTTAATGTTGGTACTGTATCTAAGCCTATAGTAATGACTAATGGATCCATATCTCCTCCATTTGCTGTCATGCTAATTGCTGCCCATTGTACATGCCATTATCATACTGCTATTCTACTCGGCACTCCCAACCCCCCTCCCCATTCTTTTATAATAATAATAATAAAAATAAAAACCAACACACATAATCTGTCTAGCAAAGCTAATTAGGAAATGTTTTCATAACTAATAAAAGTAAAGTCTTGAATTATTCGGACCAATATTCAATTGTGACCTGACAATTCTACAGCAGATATCATATCCAGTATTATAAGTGATTGCTCCAAGGCAATGAAAGATTGTGTAAAAGCCTGGACATTAAATTTTCGTTGCAAAACTCAATTTGCAGTGTATCCATGTCCTCAGTTTCTATTGTCTTATATTGAAAACCATCTTCAACACAGCTTCCCCTACCTTCTAAATTAGAATTTAACATGATAATCATCTAAGAACGTCTCACCAGCATATGAGAGAGAGAGAGCACATACATACATACATACATACATACATACACACACACACATACACGTATACATATGTACGTACATATACACACACATATGTGCACATATACCCACGCATTTTTCCCATATATAAACAATAGGTGTATGCATGTGTGTGTGATAAGTGTATTGAGTGTGCGTGTGTGTGTGTGTCCGTGTATTGCATACACCAAGAGATGTATATGACTATATATACACACCTAATGCATTGATGACAAGTGAAGGGCTTAGGCCACAACCACTATAATCCTACTGGGCACACTCAGGACATTTAAAACTGTTCTTCATACTTCCACTGTACCACTTTTGACTAAACTTGCGTAAAAACATACGCCATATCTAGCTGTCTCATGTCATGTCCCACTAAACATCACCTTTTAAGTATGCATACCATGTGTAGATTGTAAAGAGCTTTCTCCATTGCAAACATGAAGCAATATTGGTTTCACAACCCACTCATAACTTTGTTTATAAAATCGCATCGCTTCTCTTTAGCTTCATTATGACTAAAATACTGATTAAGATCACTATGCACAACCACATTGTAATATATATATATATATATATATATATATATATATATATATATATATATATATCTTAGAAAGGGTTCTCCAAATTTGAAATTCCCATAAAGTTCAAAGTTACCCTTAAAACGAATCTAATTCCATATTGTAAACATGATAACTCTCTAATCATGTTTAACCCAGACAAATTATTATTTCAAAATTCTCTATTCAAAATCTATTATAGATTATAATGTCACCTAAACAGGGGGAGAAAACTCAATTACGATGTATTAGCGCAGGTAGATAACACTACATGAAGTTAGTAATTAGGACTTGAGTATAACAGGCCTGTCCTCTGAATTGCAGGCCTAAGATAGGTATCTGCTGGCATGGAAGGGTAAGCATATATAAAGATGATGGACGGCAGTTATGGTTACAACAAACTTTCACTGATTAAAAATTTGTGCATCATGCTGCAAGAACATAATATGATTCAAGTTTACAGAAAAGAAAGATAGCCTGAACAAATCAAAGGGGAATTACATCATGTAATCTGGAGGGGAAAGGAAAAACAGCATCCTCTGACTACCCCAAAGAAATTGTTCTTACATGAGGCTGAGATTATCACTATTATAATGTCTATTCTATTGCAACGATGCCAAAAAAAAATCAATTTAAATGATTTGACATTCCAGTAGCCTCTTACAAGAAAAGAAGAACTAAATAAACTCACCTTAGTCTCCAGATATGCAGTAGTAATTGGATATGATGACCAATAATGACAAAGCAACTCTTGAATAGATGTCCAGTTCTAAGAGAAATCAAAAGAAAAAGGATCAATGCATCATATATTACACTAATATGGAGGAATGATACTTCAACATCAAAGTTCACATGATTGTTTTGCTCCATGTCAAATATAAAGATACAAATAGGGCCTATATAAGTTTTTGGAGGAAAAGAAAGATGGATGCATGTGTAGATAATTTTTCTGATCTAATAATTCCTAATGTGACATCCATATTCATATTAGGGGATATAAAGACATGCTTCAGAACAATCTCTATGCCATGCAAAGGTAAAATGGATTCAGGAAGCAACTTACATGCATGAGATCATCTTTTGTCCTGTTAGGTAGCCGATCAAGGATGCTCTCTTGCGGGCCCTTTCCAAGATGAAATTTGGTGCTTGAAATATGTTGATTCAACATATTGAGAACCTAACTCACACCCGTGAGGTAATTAGGTTTTCCTGCTCCATTCAATTATGATAGTTGATGAATATATAGTAAAGCATAAAGCGGTGGCATATGAAACAATTATCAGAAGATGAAAGTTAGCAACATCGCTGTCGTGAGAAACACTTGGGTTAGCTCAAATAGTTCATTCCTGTCACCATCTTGGGCATGTTACTGCATAAAAGCATGATTGCATTCATGTAAACATCCCTTTGGCAGTTAGGTATCATTGACATAAGAGATGCCATTTAGTCTCTCTCTTTCTATATATGTAAAGTTAAGAAACCATCATATAATAATCGGGAAATTGAAATAGAAAAGATACAAGGAAGGTTTGTGATGATTTTCAACTTGGTTATCTATTATCCTTATGCATGAAGATAATAAATTCAGATGTTGCTATCGTATACAAGTTGAAGAAACAGAACCTGCAATTAGACAAATCCCTTGTCAGAAGACCAAATAAATTAAGTACAAAAACCAATATCCGCTGATAGCCAAATATCAGAGCTACCATATCACTGGATATTTGACAAATCTCTGGAGATTTGATAAATTCTCCAGTAAATTTGATTACATGTCATATGTTAAGAGCTAATGAGAAAATGTCATTCCGTTTAAATTCACTGCTTAAGGAGACTGTACGCGTGCTTGCTAATGTTGTCCACATCATATGTAATTAATGATTATAGTTTTGATGGAAGGTGTTAACTTATAATACCAACAAGTTGCAAATTAGCTGCTTTTGAACACAATTTTTTTCTGCGGCTGCAGTTCATACTTTGTTGTGACAAATCCATCCCTCCTCTCTGATTCCTTGCATCTCAACAGGCTACCCATCATGGTCATTTATAGACACAATAGCCAAGACCAAATATCCTAATACATCATGAATGATTATAGTTTTGATGGAAGGTGTTAACTTATAATACCAACAAGTTGCAAATTAGCTGCTTTTGTACACAATTTTTCTCTGCGGTTGCAGTTCATACTTTGTTGTGACAAATCCATCCCTCTCTGATTCCTTACATCTCGACAGGCTACCCATCATGGTCATTTATAGACACAATAGCCAAGACCAAATATCCTTATACATCATGAAAACTTGTTCCCTATTGGTATCACTACTGACCATTTCCACGATTTGTTTTTTGCTGCCCAATGACCCATAAAGTATAGCAAAGCTTGCATAGTTGCTAACTTGTTATCAGACAATCATACAAAGGAACAAACTTCTTCTCAAAGAACAACTACTTTAAAGGTCCATATAATTACAACCTTCTTGCAAAACAGATCCTAAAGTTGAAAATAAAGTATTCAACAGCATAATGCCATAAGAGTTCTCTACTTAAATTCCATACTCCACCTAGGAGGGTGGACCAGTCCAAGGCAAAAGGTAATTGGAAAAAGGTAACAGATGGAGAGAATACATTGGGAACCATAGTTACATGCCAAAGCAAGGCCAAAACAGAATATTTTTCCCTACCTGTCATGTGAAAAAAAAATCTGGAATCCAACAGTCTATGGATTCAATTGTCATATGGCTAATAAGGTGGCATGTCAACTAAAGATTTAGACATGACTAATATCTCACAAATGGATGTTAATCCAGACTCGATTATTGTTATGCCCAACCAATCCAATCGTATCATAGACCATAAAACCCTAAGCCATTCAATTCAAAATGACACTACGTAAAATAGTTTGAGGGTTCTCAATTATCTTCGTTGAGGCCACTCTTAGTAAGAATGTATCAAAAGATATCAAACCTAAACAAGTAACACCTCTATGACAATATCTTTATACAATTTAACTTTGTTGAAATGAATCTATTTAATCGGCCAAATATTTACAAACATTTATCCTTAACGAAACAAGGTTCAAAGACCAGGCCACTCATGCCTATGATGAATGCTCCATAACTGCATAAAAGAATCAATGTTGTATAAGACTAGAGTTTGTCATCTCATACTTCCACTAAAGTATCTTTGCTTGTTGAACATATCCTACGTTTTGTATTAGTTGAGAATTTTTTAGCGGGTCCAAATCTCATTTAGAATACTAAGATAAGCCATCCCTGTACTTTTCCGTCTTTCCCCTTCTGTTTAATTCACACAAGCGTGCCTAAACACACAATGCACATACATTGTACTTGAGTTACTACAACAAATTTTTTAGGGCAGTTACATAACTCCCTTTTCTCATTCAGCTTTTTTAAAGGCCATGGCCTCTCTACCGGACCATAATGTTTAAGGCAATTACAGTTACAATATCCTTTGTAACTACCCCAGACCATAATGTTTAGGGCGGTCCTAATCCTTGTTCCTTCAACTACAATACCCTCCCTATCAGACCTCTTACCCTCACTAACTGGTCTATGTAGCACATGATCAAACCTTCTCACTATGTTCTCCTTCGCTGCATCCTTAAATATCGTTCTCTCTAACTTCATAAGGATATAGCCCATTTCTCATCCTATCTTTTAGCACATTGCAAGTTGAAACTCACTCCCTTAAACATTATTGTACAAAAGCAAAACCCCTACTAAGTATAGCCAGCAATGTTCTTTAGCTTTCCATTATTTACGTATATCTATAGTAGAAATTAGATTTCAATCAGAACAGAAAATTATTTTGCATATTATATATTCTTATGTAATATACATAATTAAAGTCATGCAAATAAAGCTTTATCAAACTAATCACTTGCACTTTTTTCAATGAACTTTTTTGGCATTAAGTACAGGCATCTAGAATTCTAGATGTGCCTTCTCTAGCATTAGTAGTATAGATCATCAAAATAACGACTCTAAAGTAAGCAGCTATATATTGTTCAATTGCAACAGAATGAATCACAAACATCATCAAATGCCTGAAGTACAAAATGATGTGTATTTTATATTTCTGGTTACAAAATAGAAAAATAGTTCGAATAAAATATGCCTTGCAAAAAAACAATTATATGCACCGACTTTTTTTATATAAATTCATAGATGAAAAGATGACACTGTTTCTACCTTAAGAGCTAGTTCAGGTTGAACAACTGGACCGGTCAAACCTTGGAGTTTCACCTCAGAAATTTGCTCTATCAAATAAATGTATGCCTCTTCGGAACCTAGATTATAATCAGTAGGTTTGATACCAGCACCAGTATCACCTAAAGCCTTTACATGTGCCTGTTGACAATCAAAGTACTCCCGTGGATCCTGATGCAATAAACATAGCAGAGTATCTGTGAGTTAATAATATCAAAAGAAGTTCAAGAGATCTATAGAGACCCGTTATCACCTTGATACAGAGCAGTGCATATGGAAGGTTTTGTGGAGCTTGAAGATCTTCAATCTCAGTCATTCGACTGACCCTCTCTAACTTTTCTAAGTTTGCATTTTCATCTGATGTTTCAGTTGACTCTGCTGCAGAACCTTTACAGAACCATGGGCACAGGAATTTAATCAAATTGAAGAAATAAAGTCATGTACACATCAGTAGAAAAGAAGGTAAGACTTCATTGCTAACCCTGTCTGGACCTTGCAAGTGCTTCAGCAACAGCCCGTGTGTCGCCTAATTCCATGTCTAGCCAAATGAAAACATAATGTGAAATTTAATATTTTGCATGAACATCCGACCAAAGAAAAGTAAAATGATAGCACAATAGTTGGGGAGAGGGGGGATGAGAGAGGCTGTCGCAGATGTGCATTGCTGATTGCATTATAATAACTAATACTCTTGCACGTGTGATGCACGAGGTAAGAGTAGATTAGTTCAATTATCTTGATAGTAAAGATGATTGATTTAGTTTTAAAAAAATTTAAGAAAACAAAATTGGTTCTGCTAATAAGCGAATATTTGTTGCTAACTTGGGGATTTAAATGACGAAAGCAACAACTGAGCCTTTTAGCCCAAGCATATGGGGTAGGCTACATGAACCAACATGAGAATCACGCCGGGTCCAACATATGAATCCTCCGCCTCCGCTCACTCCTATCAAACAATATACTTTCATTGAGGCCTTTGGCAACCATATCTTTTCGTATCACCTCCGTCCACATTTTCTTCGGACTCCCTTTCACCCTTTTGACATTGCCTATATCGAGAGTATCCATTCATCGAGCCGGTACTTCCATAGTTCTGCGTCACACATGACCAAACCATCTTGGCCGGTTTTCCCGCATCTTCCCCTCCACAGGTGTGCCACACCAACTTTTGCACGAATATCCTCATTTCGCACCTTATATTTTCTGGTGTTACCACACATCCAAAGAAGCATGCGCATCTCCGCTACATACATCTTCTGTGTATGATATTTCTTAAGAGCCCGGCATTCTGTACTATATAATAAGACAGGCCGAATAGCGCTCCGATAAAAATAAAACTTCCCTTTCAATCTTAACGGAAGTTATGATCGCACAAAATCTCTATTGCACTCCTCCATTTCAATCAACGAGTTTGGATCCTTTTGGTTGACATCGCTATCGCTCGGTGATATCTCTTACCCATCCAGTGTTAAATGACTATACTGCATAAATTTTTATTTACCCCTTGTATACTTCATACTTATATATACCCTCTTATAATCTTATATATTGTTAATATAAACTCATATCTTGAATTTTTGTTCAAAATTCGATTTTAAAAGTTATACTGACAGATTTTAGTTTTTACATTTTCTCGACTTTCATAAGTAAAATGAACAATATTACACTGTATTGCATCATTCTCTACTTTCTACTATATATAAGCTAAAATGGTTTCTTTAACTCTTTACCATTTTTTAAGTTTTAGACTAATATCATGTTTTTACTACATACATTTTGTCTTCGCGGTTATTATAATAATTTAAAGGAATATGATTAAAGGTTGAGTAGAATACAATATATTTTAACATTGAAAATTATGTTTATATTACAGGGAGAAAGATAGATATAATTATATTCAAAATTAAATAGGATAAAAGAATCTACATTTTTCTAAACATAAAAAATATTTAGAAGCATATATACAACATGAAGGGTGTAAGGATTATATATCAAAGATGAATGAGCATATACAGAAACAGTTTTAAAGACTAACAATTTTAGAAGAGTTTAGAAGTATAACATGTAATAAATATATAATTATATTTTGGATAGAAGTATGGGTAAATTATACAGTAGGATGCATTTAACACCGCGGCACCGACATCTGCCAGCTAGAGACAGAATGCTGATGTATACCGGTGTGGTTCAAAAGGGTAGGAATGTAAATTTAAGTCTGAGGTGGCACATTCTAAGCAAGAAGAGGGCCTCCTGATTTTTCTCCCTTTTCTTTAACATTTTCTACTAAATCTTGAAACTCCGCGGACCACGTCTACTAAAATATAACGTGATCCCACTGCCCCTGTGGGTTTGTGTTATATTAGTAGAGATATGCCCTTGACAGATTACTCATAACAATCCGATACTATAAAAAAATTAACAAAATAACGACAGATTTATTCCGGATGTGATCTAATGAAATATAATAATCTTAAAGAGTATAAGCTACAATTTAAAAGGCACAATCCAGTATGCAGAAAATCGGAACAGATCAAGGCGTGCAAAAAGTTTAATCAACCTAATTGCCGCCCTTCAAGGACCACAGCCGCATGCCGATTAAGATCCTGTGAAAGGGACCTCTTTGATAACTCATTCTCAGTATCAACAGCTTCCTTTGTCCCATCACGCAATATACCATGATCCTACAATGCAAGTTACAACAAGAAACGATAAGGAAACTTGATAAGTAAATATTAGGCAGTTAAATGAAGGATATCAAATCCCATTAGCCTTTCTAATGCATATCATACAGTAATTAGTCTGGCACTAAGTTCTACCGATCGTAAATTGCATCACCACCGAAAAATAGAAAGGGTGGTGGTTTACCAGCCGCCAGTTAGCCATCAAAAAGTTTTTAAACTGGCCCTCCCTCAATCATAATAACCCGGTTTAGTGATTTTGCAAGAAGCAGATTGAGTGGTCATTAAACTGTTCACCCTTTTGTGAAGGGTTCTCAATCTTTAGTCGTGCTTCACAAGAAACACAACCAAACCATTTTGATGAGAGAAAATCTTAAATGATGATCTCAATTGATTTCTATCAAGCTACCATTAAAGTATCAGTACAGTACTGAAATATCACAAGCAAAATATTAGCCATTTCCGAGCAGGAACGTCAACAAAGTGGGTATATATCAAATGAGACAACCCCTTGGGAAAATTAATGCATGCAGGCTGATCGAAGCATCTAGTTAACAATGAATGCGCACGTGTGACATCTTAAAGTAGATATAGTGTCTAAATAAAGATAGCCGTACTAAATGGCCATGCATCATATATCACATATAATTAAGCATCGGCTAGTGTTTAAAAAGTTAAAGCGGGAGACTAAGTTTTGGGCGCGCGCGTGCACACACCCCAAAAAACCCTCAATAGGCAAGGTGTTACTATAAATTATTCTTTTTCTAAAATTTTATAAATTAGAAACAGAATAAAGCAGTAAAGAGGAGTGAAATATCTGGAACCTTTACTGTAGCCAAACTTCAAGACATATTTTGCAGTTTACAGTATTCATTTAAATTTGAGCCCCTTATATTTGTATGCAATCATCTCTCCAGCTGGCTTACGAAAAAATGGTCAGTAATTTTCTGGCTGTTGAAGCACATGACAAACTTTAAAGGCGCTGTGCTTCATCTGAGCCTCTCACTTCAAAGCCTAAGCCTCACTGCTCTGATGCATTACATGCTGCTCAAAGGCGTTTTCCTTTAAGAAAGCCTCAAGGAACACAAAGTGCGCCTCATTGAGCCTTTAAACACCGGCCAACTATTTGTAAACTTGCAGACCGTCTGCATCTTTAACTATGGCCATTATCATAATCTCAATGTGGTAGCAATTTATCCTATTCTCATTACTAGTAAATAAGGATTCTTCTAAAATAGTGGTTATATAATTTGTGAGCTCTGAAACCAATACCACTAGTAAAAGAATAACAAAATTGTAGTCGAAGCAAGTATAGGAATTTAGCGCATGCAAAAATCAGAAGAGAACTTTGATCTATGACATTACCAAACAAAAAACTACCACAAAATACAATTCACACCAAGAAATATAGAAAAATCTAATATGGACCGAAAATAAATTCAGCATACAATAAGTTTGCATTAAACAATAACTGATTACAATACCAAACAAAACCTAAATACTATAAAATTATTTTTAAATCAAATAAAGAAAAAGGACAAGGACCAGTACGTACAGGAAGATGCATGTAGTCGTCCCCTATATCAGCTTCCATGTCTAAGGTTGGATCAACACGTCTTATCTGCCCCAAGTAAACTCTGTCAACTATAACATACATGTCCATCGAAACAGAAACGAAAGCATCCCCAAACATTAAATTGCTAGAGAAGATAGGCTGCCAAGGCAGATTGTGGTATTTTAACAAAAAGGCCTCTAGAGATATCAGAAGATGGGGTATACAGTACCTTCCGGCGAGCTTCATTGGCCAATATGTCATCCTGCTTTAAGAATACAGCAAGGTCCTCATCCTCAGCTGCCTCGGCAGCAACTGTCGCAGAATTATTTGTCCAATGCAGGTATTCTGCTCTACAGTATTTTGTCCAGAAATCTTTTTCCGACATCTGTGGAAGTTCAATGAAATGAAACTAAAATGTAAGAAATGTAAGGCCCTGCGATCCACGTCAAGAAACACGCCTTAGCTAATATAGAGAATAAAATTTTCAAAATCCATATCGCTTTAGAACTATAATTCCCACCTTGCTTGGTACAAAACTAAGAAATGCACGGAGAACAGCAGGTTTTTCGATAAAAATCTGAAAAGCAAAAAAATCAATAAAAATGTTAAAAGAATTGCCATCTATTGCATTCTGCATACAGCTATGATAGCATCAATCAAGATAATACACACATCCACACACGCACATACATATATAAGATATATCCCAACATCAATCTACTAAATAGTAAAGTCTTTTCTCAAAACATACAGATTTCTTTCCATTGAGAATGGATAAGGTACATGAAGAAAAATATTCACTAAGATCTGTCAAGATGATATCCAGCTAAAGCAGGTACATGGCAATAAAAATTGTTCTCTTTCAAGGGTAAAAATGAAAAATCTACCCTCAATGTGCTGTCATTTATCTTTCACGAAGGATTTCCTTTTTCTTTTATTTTCTTTTCTTTTGTTTTTTAACCCCTGTATGCCTCAAACTTATTATCTCTCCCATTTTTCTCCCCATGTTTCGTCCCCTCTACTCAAACAAAGCTCCTCTTTGTTCCGGGTAATGAAAGACTTGATAGCTAGATTATGAACTTCTTTGCAAAGCAATCTGATATAATAGTCTTGAAACATTAGCCAAGGGAGTTTATAATGAAACTCTAAACATAATATGAAAGGAGCTGTTCGATCTCTCAAACCACTTAGAACGGCAAAGAACACATACTTGGCCAATGTTAGGGCAGACGCTTTAAAAATGCACATCATAAGGAGAAGACAAGGTTCAAATATAGAATAAGGCTTACTGTGCACAGAGTAGGTTGGGGTGGAGTGGGTGATGGGTGCAGTTATGTCCAATACTGTCCTGATTCTAATGACAGTGTAAGAAATCAGCCGATGTAAAACTATAGACATTGTTTATGGAACAGTAGCATCAGGATGAGCGTCGAGTCAGACTGTCAGAAATCAGAATTGACCAATCCTAGAGCTCCGTTCCTCGTTTAAGATTCCAATTTCAAATCCACCACCAAAAACTCAGTGTGTTCATATTATTTCATAATAGTTCATTTTAATTTCGTGGAACTCATAGTTATATGATTTTCAAAATCCAAATCCATAAGCTGTTTCAGTAGAAACATAGGTTTAAAATAAAACATTATCGTGTGATTAAAAGAACAGTTTTCAACTCTGAAAATTCTACTCAAACACATAATCAAACGCATAATCACTATTGTAAGAACTTTTTGGGATTATTAGGCATCTTTGTTAAAATCATTTATTGTTTGAAATCCTATATTGTCAGATAAAATCAAATATATTTGCAATTCAAGCATACATCTAAATGCAGCCTAGTTACTTAATAAACAAAATAGGAATTGAATATGAAGGCAGAGAACAACTCAAATAGGTGAGAATGGGTTTACAAGATCCTTTAAATATGGTAAATTATCATAGGTTGCCAATCACAAATGGTGGTGTTCTATGGCACATCAACATGCTCAATCCTTCTACTTAGTATGCTTTCACAGAGTAACTAAAAGATAATTAAATATATTATTCAGGAGTGAAGTGCAGTGTTCTAAGAAGCGGACTAGGCGGCCGCTTACAAAAGCGGCCCCAAGCCGCTCCAGTTTGAACCTACGTGATCGCATTAAGCGGTCTAGTTGCTTTATAAGTGTTTAAGTGGGCTGGAATACCTAGGCAAAAACTTAAAATGACCTTCTAGACTGCTTTTTAATAACGATAATTTATATTACAAGCTTCATGGATCGGGTTTAAGGATTCTCTAAGAATAATCGACCCAAACACTTTTTAACGTACAATAGACGTCTCAACCTATTCCCAAATTACAAGAACAAAGAAACACTAAAGTCATCTCTTTTCCTCTCGCTCTCCTCTCGTCGGTCTCCTCCTGCCAGCATCGTCTCTCCTAAAGGCTTGGCGCTCTCTTGCCGGCGCTCTTCTCTCATCGTTCTTCTCAAGTATTTAATGGCTTATCGACAAAACCCCCAAGCAATTTGTGTTGAATCAGTTTTTATTTTTCATAAGTCTCTCTTCTCCTGTTCAACTTCAACTTGTGGTATGTAATCTGCAAGCTTAAAAATTCCATCAGAAATTTATGGTTTCTCATTATATTTCATCTAATGTCATGTATTTTAAGTTTTTTTTGATATTATGCACTCCATTCAATGTGAAGTTGCTATGTGGTTTTCATATATTTTTAATTACACTGGTTTTTTTTTAAAAATAGATTTTAAGAATTTTTCTGTGGTTTTTATTTTATTATGAACATCTAAGGAAAAATAATTTTAATTAAAAAAAGAAAACCGCCTAGGTGGCTAGACGCTAAGGCGCTAACCCCAAACGCCCAACTCTGACCTAGCGCTTTTTACAACCTTGTTAAAGAGGCCACCAAACATGAAAAGCAGTGGCATATCTCTAATACAGTGGAAGTACGTAATAATCCATATCAGGAAAATTCATTTACTTCCAACTCTAGTTATTATAAGAAAAATACTATGACCATGTGAAAAATGGCCTATTGTGAAGGCACAAGTACAAGCATGCATACCGTATCCATTCCATCCATATCCTAACCTTCCATAAGGACATTCAACAACCTCAATAGAAAAGGAAAAGAAATTAAAAATACTTGTTTTTCTTTTCCATTCTTTACAAGTGCAACTGCAAGTACTACGTTGGTGGCGGTGCATGTACAACCCATTCCACCTTTAAATCAAAACTTTTGCACACCACCATAAGGACATACAACAGCCTAAATCGAAAAATGATGAAATTACTTCTTTTACCTGTCCATTCTTTACCCAGTGCAACTTTAAGCTCTAAGTGGTGGAGGTGCATAAATTGCCCAAGATAAAAGGTATGACAAAATGGTAAAGGTACAAAATAATACCTGATGGATAATCTCTGGGGTCAAGCTAAACATTACTTTATTCGCCTGAAACAATAAGCAAGCAATAAATATTTCAGATATTCAGCAAACTGCAATTATAGAGTAAAGACAGAATATGCAAGGCAAGTAAATATGATTAACTGAAGTTTAATAAATATGCTAGAAGAGAGCCAGATACCGTACCCGACCATCAGCTGATGGCCTGACATCTGCAAGCATGGCACTCTTGAACCCCGTTTGTTGCTTTGATGTTCTATGAGCATCATTGCCTAGTAAATTCTGCATCCACAGCAAAGAGGGCATGTACAATTATATCTATTAAAAGGGTAAAGAATATATCCAGCCTTTAGAACAAGATACAAAATGCTGATGGCAAAGCTAACATAAATCATCATCATCAAGTTGAAACAATAACCTTTGATTCATACCTTCCTTGTTGCCCAAAACTCAGATTCCGTCAAAACACCACTGATGACAAATTCCTTGTGCAATTTCTGCAATTCACTGTGAAATTGCGTTTAAATAACAAAATGCCTTTGAACAAACTTCAATTCTCTACTTCAAAATAAATGGAGTCCGAATGTCAGTAAATGGCTTCAAAGAAATTTGGGACTCGAGGCAAAATCTATAATCCACTCATAAGTCATATGTAATTACGAATAAAATGTGCGTGTAGGTGAGGAAGTGTCTGAGGGGACAGAATATTCTGCTTCAATGAACTTGAATCTCAATAATTTGTATCCCGTATAGACTCTAAGACTCCAACAATGTGAAGTATCCAACTTCAGTCGAGCTGCATCATAACTCTTCAGAAGAGGAAAGAACAGTTTCTGATGCCTATGGCAAAGCATATAAATATACTTGTAAAACCTACATCAATCATCTTAACTTTACATGTGGCATGCATCCACCACAATGTCACGAGGATAAAAGGTAGGCCTAAACGAACATGGATGGAGACCATCAAAAAAAGGTATGCTTGTTGTTAAATGTCGATTCAATAGAGGAGATGACTTTAAAAAAGAAGTTGTTGTACATTCCTGCTATTGACAAAATTGCATATATTCAATTCTTCACTCATTGAAAGACCTTGATTCTTATTTTTTCCAAATGAGTGATACACCCATTAATTGAGAAGCGTTGAATCCCAGACATCAGACATAGGCTAATATAAAAAGAAAACAATCTAAAGTAATCATATAGGTTCGAACTTCGAAGTATCACATACAAAGGTGCACCCAATTTAATGATCTGAATCCTTATAGAAACAAATACCAAGATAAAAAAAATTAACAAAAAAAGAGGATGTTGGTTCTAGCTTGGTAAGATTATTAAGGTTTTGACAACAAATCAAGCAATCATGGTTAGGCAAAAGTAATCATAAACAGATCCTTTAAACAAAACTAGGATTTAACTGAAAGGAACATGATTGCATGAGAGAAACTCTGGCATTTCTATTACATTAGTTTACCTCTATTATGCCGAAAGGAAAAGGTAGCTAGGAACTTATTAATTAATTAATCAACTGAAATTAGGTCACCAAGTCCAAAATAAATGTTCATAAATCACTTATATAGATACCAAGGCCAAAAAAATCTTTTTTTCTGTTTGAAAGCAAAGGAAAATGCTGATGATCCATAAACCTATAGAAACATAAACTGCTGCAAACTGCACATGTTAATGTTGATCTTCAATTGGCATTTGAAAGGAAAGGATTTTGCCAGGCTGCCAGCACATCACAAACTTTTAAAGAGCGTTAACTGCTCCGACTTGCACAGGTTACTTCAGTGCGGTGAAAGTGTAAGAAAATCTTATGAGACATCAATAGCCATGTGTGGGATAAATCGGTAGAGGGTAAAGTTTACTTGTATATACGTAAGTGCAAAAATCCTGTAGATAGATTGGCTGGCAACCAATGATGAATGACGTAAACCTAATTGATAGATTTACCTATCATCTCGCAACAATTTCATTCGACGCTCCATCTCTGAGGTGCCGAGCTGTTCACCATGAACTGAAGCATTGGGCTTCTCAGGCACCGCTTGGTCTTTTGTAGAACATACCATAGACTGAAGCTTTCCGAGAACTTTTCCTGCTCAAAAGTGACCAATAGACAATACATGTCACGAAACATTATGCATCAGGTATGCTGGACATACCATTTTTCAGAAGGAAAATTCATCCTTCTACTGTAAGAAGTACTTCATATTGGACATCATCACACATATTCAAGTGCCAGGTTTCCAACATATTATTTGCAAATATCAACATTGTCTGGGGCATCAATCTAATCTAATCTAAGTACTCTTAAAAGTAGTAGTACTTTTTATATGCTTACTCTTTATTTTAAAGTTATTGTTCCCGCCCAAATTTGGGCTCAAGAGCTTAAGCTCAATTCCGGTTCAAACCGAACCGGTGCCATCCTGGCCCAAGTAGCACCAATGCCATCCTGGCCCAAGTAGCACCAACGCCATCCTGGCGCAAGCAGCGCTAATACTATCTCCGATTCAAGCCAAGCCGACCCAAGCCGCGCCAGCGCCAATCTTTGTGAAACGCCTGCTTCCTTTTGGGAAATTAATTTCCCACTATCTTTCTAAAACATAAAGATATTTCTTGTTAACAAGAATTTTTCTATGTATTTTCTCTAAAAATAAGAAAAATATTAACTCGGTTAACAAATAGCCTTTGGATCAATGATCCAACGGTGCTTAAGCACCACCAGTTAATCTTAAGATCAATTGAGATCTCTCAAATGAGAGATTTTCTCAACTGGATTAACAATCTCCTCTCCTATAAATAGGAGTGGGAGAGATTAATCTCCAGATAGTGAATACTACCCATAAGGTGAAGATAGACACTTAAGCCTTTGCCAAGATCTTTATCTTCCTCCTCAACCAAATCCTAGGTAAAATATCGGAGAAAAGCTCCCATTTGCCTATTTTCTCTATTAAAAAAAAGGAGCTTAAGTTTCATAAGAACTTAAGTTCTTTCTCTGGATCGAAGATGCTTGAGTCAAATCTCCTCCTTGTCGAGAACTCAAGTTCTCATAGAGGAATTTTCGATCTCAAAATCTGAGATTTGGAAGAAAACTTTAGTCTTCCTCCACTAAGAAACATATGATCATCAAAATCTCTTTCAAACTGAATCTTAAGCTTCGCAAGACCCTTTGTCATCAAAGATATATACCGTGACCAAAACAAAACCCAAAATCATAAAAAATTGATCTTGTTGATTTTAGTGGCCAAAAAACCATTAAACAGAAGTTTAAGTTTCATAAAGTTAGATTCTTTCTCTGAAAGGTTAACTTCTTTGAGAAAAACAGAGATTAATCTCTGAAGCTCTAGCCACGCCACGTGATATGAACGTGAGCATGTGCCAAAACCGTACGCTTGCAAGAAAGTTGTGCCATAGTTTAATCTCTACGATTGGGTTGCGCTACGTGAAAAACATGTGCATGCGCCAAACACCAAGAAAGATGGACAGCGCCAGCGCCTACGTCACGTGATATGCACGTACGCTCTAGCCGCGCCAAGCGAATGCCACACTGCGCCACGTGATATGCACGTGAGCCGTGAACCGATCTTCGAGCCATGGACCATGCGCTAAACTTATGTGCCACATAATTAGCACGTGGGCACGCGCCTGAGCCGCAGGCCGATATTCGGAAACGAAATGGTGTTAATAGGATAATTAGTAGAAGATCGTTTCCCTTTTCTGAGCCGGACCTGAACCGGAACCGGAGGCGGAGCTCTTAAGCCGGCAGTGAATTGAGAAATCCACTCTTTCTATTCGCTCTAGCCAGGCGATTTGGTACCGCTCTCGCGGCCCGCACCGAAACAGTGCTTTCAAGATCAGATCAAGGAAATGGGCCTGGTTAACGCGGAAGGTCTTCCCTCCACGGAGGCTCTGGTTGATCACTTTTGTTGTGAGGGGGGGATTTTCAACGGCTTTCGCGCGTTGGCGCTCACTCCGTTGCTTGGTCTACCGCGCAACGGCTTTCGCGCGTTGGCGCTCACTCCGTTGCTTGGTCTACCGCGCAACGGGCGCTAGGCGCTCACTCCGTTGCTTGGTGCAAACTAGTTTGCTTTATAGGCTAGTAGTATACTTTAGCCGACTGGACTACCTGTAAGCTTCAAGTCGGCAAGGAAAAAAGAAAGCCTCACCAGTGAGAAAACATATGCGCTAACAAGCCTAGTCCAGCGAGGAAAGAGAATAGCTTACTAACTCTGTGGGGGGCTTTCCAAGACCCCATAGCGACTTAGGGTTTTTGAACAACGAAGAAATGCTGATATCGCAGATATTTCAGTTGAGGGTACCTTGCTTCAAATTCCCGATCGAGATCATCGAGAAAGATATTCAAGAAAATGTCAGGAAGAGATGCTCATTTTCCTAGCTATGGTTCGGGGTTTGGGTCCGAAGGTGTGCGAGGTTGGCAAGAGATTGGTCATCAAGGACAACATCGGAGGCAGAGTTAGCTCATTTGAAAGTCCAAAGAAGAGATCTGACACCGATCAAGATTACCTTCCCGCGGGTACTGTTTCGGTACTCTATTGTAGGGAATCATTAGCTCCGTCTTATCAATAGAATGGAAACTCCAGCCCATAAGGGCCATGCGGACTTGACGTCATCGAGCCGTGAGCCATGCACCAAGTTATATATGCCAAGCATGTTTGGGTGTCAAACAGACCCATCCTTAGCCCAAATCGGCTAAGTTCTGAAGCTTAAGCTTCATTGATCTTAAGATCAGTTGAGCCCATATGCTCAAATGTTCTAAGTTAATCTTAGTCTCAAAAAAAATTAACGATTCTTAGATAAGACTTATACAAGCATGTGAACCCATAGACCTCACAAGTGTGAGAAATGCGATCTAAGTTCAACCTCATTAGCAAATCAAAACACCAACATGAACCCTATCAAGTAAATGCTCGACCCAAATCTAAAATATGTATGGATTTGGATTAATCCACGCCCTACGGGTGACGACATAAATTAGTTCCCGTATACAATCCAAGAGTAATCCAAAATAAACAAAAAACCAAAACACACACGATGCAAAATTCTGGAGTGTAGAAAGTTATCGTTCGCGATGACGTAATTAACTGCATGAGCTTGCGCCCGCAGGAAAAATGCGTCCCCACAATCAATAAACCTCTCACATGAGAGGGAATCTAAAAGTCAGCTATATCGGTCGCATCTTTCCAAACCTATGATATACGGCGTTATAAATCAACTTAGTGTTTTCGAATAGGTGGATAGATCATACCTATGCATCTGACCCCAAATTCAGGCAAGGCGTTCGACACCGGTTCGTCTCTGACCGGTTTTCGGCGGTAAAAAGATTCTGGCACGCCCAGTGAGACCATTTTTCTCTTTCCACTCCACAATTCGTGTGTCGTGTTTTCGCGAACAAAATCACGGTTTCTTATGTTTATGGTTGCTCTTGGATTCCGATAAAGACTGAAGCTGGTGCTTTCTTCCCTATACAGACTTCAATGGCATTCTACAACTCCAAGACCACAATATCTCAACTGATCTTCTCTGGGCAGATTATAATCCCACTGATCGGCATCCCAACAGCCCAACTCATACAAGAATGGAACAGGCTCCAATTCAATCAAATGCCTCCATTCCTCTTTACCAATGGTGCCATAGCGCCAAAGCAGGAGGCCTTAAGGAAATCAGTCATGGATAGGCTAATAAGAAGCTCCGCAGGCTCTTCCGAGAAGCCTACGAAATCAGAAAGCTCGTTCTTTAAGAAGCTGGTTCCAAGCTCCACAAGCCCATCAAATAAGCCTGTGATACCAAAAGGCTGGCTCATGCTACTCCTGAGGCACCAAAGGGCACTTCACCTCCAAGAAAATCTGTCTTCCACAGACTGGCTCCTGCTCTGCCAAAAAGGTCAGTCTTCAAACGATCGACACCTGCGGAAGCTCCAAAGCCACACAGGGGACATGCCTATGAAGCTCCCAAACCTGAAGATGCTCCTGTTTCAAGATGTGCTCGACGTCGTTATTGGCGTTGGCAAAGACAGGCTAGGGGCATCTCCCCATCAGGGCTAACTCCACCGATGCCCACTATCGATGTAGCCGTCTCGACCAAAAACAGTTTCGAGCCGCTCATAAGGGTTAGGCGGAATTCACCTACCACCGTTTTGAAGAAGTCTCCACCACCTGTGGGGGCATCAAATGAGCAAAAGCCAATACTCAAGCCAAAACTTTCCTCAATGATCTACAAAGTCTGGAAAGAAGTTCATGGCACTGTTATCAACAACAGCCCATCTCCAAAGTCTGAGAAGCTCAGGAATCCGTCAAAGGCTGAAGACTCAACTTCCAAGTCCAAAGTGGCCCTTCCTAAAAAGCAAAGGCCAGAAAGATCTCTCACCTAGGGTAAATCCTAAGAAGCGAAATGTCCGAAGCTCCGCGCAGAAGACCGAAGTAGTCCATAATGTGCGGATGACACCTCAACGGAAGTGAAAACAACGCTTCTGTCAGTCATCAACCCCAAACTCGGTCCTTGACTCAAGCTAAAAGGCGGCAGCAGCTGCAAGAAATGGCAGCTCAAGCAGCAACACTCATCATCCCACCACCAAAGACGCGTTTGTAAGACGAACAATATCTCGAAAGACAAGGATCTGAAGTTGACTCTTGGAAGCGTGCTCTTGATAAGAAAAGCAAAGAAACGGCGGATATGGCCGCCAATATGAACAAAATGGCCTTCCTCATGCAGAAGATGTGTAGGATGATGGTCCAGTCATCAGAACCGCCGGCCGAAGAACCGTCGGCGGTCCCTGATAATAAGAAATGAGGTGCCACAAGCTCTTTGCAGGCCCCTTCAACCTCAAAAGATGAAACGATCTCAAAATCTCAGCTCAACGAGTACATAGCCCAACAGGTCAAACTCTTCATTGCCAGCGAAGTAAACACCAAGTTGGTCAACACCGGTCCTCCATGTTCAGCATAGTACGACCAGAAGCAATACCCTCCGGAATATACGATCCCGACCTTCAACATCTTCAAAGGAACGAGAAATCCCCACCAACATATCACACAGTTTAGAGTAGTGTGAAGTAACACCGAAGGCGATAATAAGCTACTACTCCGGCAGATCGTCAACAGTCTAGCGGATATTGCCTTCGAATGATACTCAGAACTTCCAAATGACTCCGTAGAGACCTTCGCTGACATATAGTTGCACGCAGAGGTTCGTCAGTGCGAGCAAGCGCCCTACCATCTCCGCTCTGATAAATGAAGAGAGGATACCGAAGGAAACATAGGTGCAATATGCCATTTGGTGGAGAAATTTCACCTCAAAATGCGAGCAACCGATCGCCGAAGCTCCAACTGTCGGAATGTTCATAGGCACCCTAGATCCGCGATTACAGGTTAATCCATTCCTGTCTTTACATATCAAGAGCTCCTTGACAAGCTAGTTCAATTGGAGCGAATCGACGTGTAAGTCGTTAAACTGGGACAAAAAATTTGTAGTCCATATGCGAAAGGGCACGGATGAAAACCCAAAAAGGCGTCGTGAGTAAAAATAGCAGGACTACCCGCGAGCTTGTGAAAACCCGAAAGGACGCAAACTCGTGAAAAAAAAACAGCCCTACAGGTAGTTCGACCCTGACAAGACAATCCACGGGCACACAATATATGTGCATCAAAGTCCCACCAAAGGCGAACAATACTTCGAATATGATGAACGGCACTTGTGAGTCCTTTCGACTTGCAAGGAGAAAACACTCTTGTAACATCCTTATGACTTACAAGAGAAAACCAACTTAGGAGCCATCACGGCTCCTAAAAAGAAGATACACCTACGAGATCCTCTCAACACGTAGGGAGAAAATACCTTTATGAGACCCTTACGGTTCATAAAATTGAAAGAAGGCTTAGGTGGTAGGGATCTAAACCTGTTTTCTAAGCCATAATTGTCTAATAAGCAACGGCAAATGATGAGTCGCTCATTGCACTATTCCAGCTGTAGCGATACTAATACCAAATCAAGTTTCAAAACCCCAAATTTCCCAAAAAAGCAAATGATAAATTGCTCCTAGCATAAGCCGGCCAGAAATCCAAACTCTCGACCTCTAAGTCATTAAAATGGGAAATAAAGAAAAGAAAAAAATAGCAGAAATGATTGGGCAACACATAATAAAAATCAACGAGTAAAAATAAAATGAAATAGCTGAAATGATTGGGCAATCACGACTTTCGCGATAAGAAAAGCTGAAATGATAGAGCAATCGCGGATAAAAAAAATACTGCCCTGCAAGTAGTTCAATCTCGACTCTTGTATACAATCCACGGGCACAAACAAATGAAGAAAGAGCAATGTGTTCCGCCATGTTCGACCAGACAAAGAATAGAGTCTTAATGGCAATACATACAGCATAGAAACTATCTGGACGTCTCTCTTACTCCACCAGGGTAAAGACGCGATGTCATGAAGGACCAAAGGGTCAAAACAAAAGCGGATTGACGGCATTCTCCAAGCTCCAAGTCTTGACGGCAATATATACGGCCTAAAGACCAATTCAGCGCCTCGTCGTATTCCAACAGAGTGCAGACGTGGCGTCAGCAAGAACCAAAGGTCAAAACAATAACGGAGTGACGGCATTCTCCTAGCTCTAAGTCTTGATGGCAACAAATACAGCTTAGAGACTATTTGGATGTCCATTCTACTTCCACAGAATTGAGACATGGCGTTTGTAAAGCTCAAAAGAGCCGAAATAGGTAGCGTAATGGCATATTCCTAGCTCAACGTCTTGATGGCAGTGCATATATACCTAAAGACCATTAGATATCATCTCACTTCAGAAGGGTACAGTTATGACTTCTCTGGGACTCAAAAAGAGTCTAACCTCAAGGTAAAGCGCCATGGTGACACCTAGCGCTGAATCTCTGACAGCAACATGCATATACCAGACTAGGAAGATTACTTGAGACGTATCCCGCCTCAGAAGGGATTGGAGAATATGGCAAGTGCGTAGATACTCAAACAGCGATACGAGGGAACGCAAACCGAGAAGAAATAAGCTAACGTAATGGTGTGACGGGCTATACCCAGTACCACAAACCTAACGGACTCTTAAGCTATCATGGGTTATGTATGTCTAACATTAGGCCGAGTTTATTCATCAAAAGAGGATAAGCTGAACGCTTTGAGACGAGTACATAAACTAAGTCAGGTCATTTTAGCACAAAGAAATGCTACTCAAAAAATGGCGTCTTTTATTCGCATGACAAAAGTGAAGAAAAGATATCTTTGTGGGATCCTTACGATTCACAAAGGAAAAACACACTTAAGGATCCTTACGATTTCTAAAGGGAAAACACACCTACGAGATTCTCTCGACTTATAGGGAAAAAATACTTTTATGAGACCCTCACGGCTCATAAAATTAAAAAATCTTAAGTGACAGATCTAAACCTGCTTCCTAAGCCATCAATGCCCTGCAGCCTGTCACCAAATAGACTACCGTATACTATCCATGGGCTATTCGCAACGAAGTTTCACCCAAACATTCTCTATTAGCTAACCAAGCTACCAATGAAGAGAAGAAGCCACTTACGTATGCTCTCGACTCGTAAGGAGAAAACACTCCTGTGAGATCCTTACGACTTGCAAGGAAAAATACACTTAAGGATCCTCACAATTCCTAAAGAGAAAATACACCTATGAGATCCTCTAAACTCATAGGGAGAAAACAACTTTGTGAGACCTTTACGGCTAATGAAGATTAAAAAATCCTTAGGTGACGGGGACCAAATCATGTTTTCTAAGCCATCGAATCTATAGCGGTGCATTACTTTACACTACTTAATCCACGTAAATACTTACGTGGGCAAAATAGCGAGAGGCATTTGTTCCCGCCCAAATTTGGGCTCAAGAGCTTAAACTCGACTCCAGTTCAAGCAGAGTCGATGCCATCCTGACACAAGTAGCGCTAATGCCATCCTGGCGCAAGCAGCGCCAATACTATCTCTGGTTCAAGCCGAGCCGACCCAAGCCGCGCCAGCGCCAATCTTTGTGAAGCGCCTGCTTCCTTTTGGGAAATTAATTTCCCATTATCTTTCTAAATCAGAAAGATATTTCTTGTTAACAAGAATTTTTCTCTGTATTTTCTCTAAAACAAGAAAAATATTAACTTTATTCACAGAGAGCCTTTGAATCAAATGATCCAACGGAGCTTAAGCACCACCAGTTGATCTTAAGATCAATTGAGATCTCTCAAATGAAAAATTTTCTCCACTGGACTAACAATCTCCTCTCCTATTTATAGGAGAGGGGGAGATTAATCTCCAGATAGAGAAACTACCCATAAGATGAAGATGGAGACTTAAGCCTCTGCTAAGATCTTCATCTTCCTACTCAACCAAACCCCAGGTAAAACAATAGAGAAAGACTCCCCTTTGCCTATTTTCTTTAAAAACGAAGGTTAACCTTCATAAGAACTTAAGTTCTTTTTCTGGATCGAAAATCCTTGAGTCAAATATCCTCCTTGTTGAGAACTCAAGTTCTCAGGGAGGAATTTTCGATCTCAGGGTCTAAGATTTGGAGGAAAACGTAAGTCTTCCTCCACCAAGAAATATATGATCGTCAAGATCTCTTTCAAACCGAAGTTTAAGCTTCTCATGACCCAAGCTTTATCGCCAAAGATATATACCGTAACCAAAACAAAACCCAAGATCATAAAAAATTGATCTTGTTGATTTTAATGGTCAAAAACCATTAAGCAGAAACTTAAGCTTCATAAAGTTAGATTCTTTTGTCTGGAAAGTTAACCTTCTTTGAAAAAGACAGAGATTAATCTTTGAAGCCCTAGCCGCGACACGTGATATGCATGTGAGCATGCGCAAAAGCCGTGCGCTTGCAGTTGCAAGAAAATTGCGCCAGAGCATAAGCTCTACGATTGTGTTGCGTCACGTGAAATACACGTGCATGCCCCAAACACCAAGAAAGATGGGCAGCGCCAGCATCACATGATACGCGCGCGCGCTCGAGCCGTGCCAAGCCGATGCCACTTTGAGCCACGTGATATGCACGTGAACCATGAGCCGATATTCGAGCCATAGATCATGCGCCATGTGATATGCACGTGGGCATGCGCCTGAGCCGCGAGCCGGTATTCGAGCCGTGAGCCATGCGCCAAGCATGTTTGGGTGTCAAACAGACCCCATCCTTAGTCCCAAATCGGCTAAGCCTTGAAGTTTAGGCTTTATTGATCTTAAAATCAGTTGAGCTCATATGCTCAAAATGTTCTAAATTGATCTTAATCTCAAATAAGATTAACGATTCTTAGATAAGGCTTATGCAAGCATGTGAACCTATGGACCTCACAAGTGAGAAATACAACCTAAGTTCAACACCGTTGGCAAATCAAAATACTAACGTGGACCCCGTCAAGTAAATATTTGACCTAAATCTAAAATATGTACGGATTTGGACTAACCTGTGCCCTACGGACGACGATATAAATTGGTCTCCGTATACAATCCAAGGGCAACCAAAAATAAACAAAAAACCAAAACACACACGAAGCAAAAACCTTGAGTGCAGAAAGTTGTTATCGTTCACGATAATGTAATTAACAGCAAGGCTTGCGCCTGTAGGAAAAATGCGTCCTTATAATCAATAAACCTCACCCTTAGAAAGAATCTGAAAGTCAGCTATATCGGTCGCACCTTTCCAAACCACCAATATACGGCGCTATAAATCAACTTAGTGTTTTCGGAGAGGTGGATGGATCATCCCTATGCATCTGTCCCCAAATTTAGGCAAGACATTCAACACCGGTTCGTCTATGACCAGTTTTCGGAGAGGTGGATGGATCATCCCTATGCATCTGTCCCCAAATTTAGGCAAGACATTCAACACCGGTTCGTCTATGACCAGTTTTCGGCGGTAGACAGTTATCTTCATGTTATTCTCAACCCATTTCTATATGAGAATGATTTAATTTAAAAAGAGCGAATATCATTGGATATAGTCATACTAATTGTTGTGGTTAGAACTCTCCTATTATATTCACTAGGCATTTATTTCAGGAAATACATTTAATACATTATGGTATTAAAATAAAATAAGAATCGACTTTAATTTAGACAGCTTTTCTCATCCCACCCATCTCGTCGATGCTCTTCCCCACTTATCTTCTTCCCTTTTAAGTTCATGCACCTTTTGCATCTCATTTAAGCTCATCTTTGAATGCAATGGAGAAGCAAGATCATTTTCTATGCCCGTTAAGCCTTTCGAAATTCTTGTATCGGTTGAGTTGAGTGGGTATTTATCGACTCCATTCATTGGTTGCCCCATCTATGAATTGAAATCATAGGGCAATAAATCCACAGGAAGATACAGAAAGCTTTAAGACTTTCGGTAAGAGATCATTTTAAGGTGCAATTCATGTTCTTTCATTAAATCTCACATTAGATCATGTAAAATTGAAATGTAAAAAAAACTCATGTATACTTTTCCAATTAGTTTTAAACATTTGTTTCATTTTGATTGTTTATTTTAGTTGGCATTTGCTTTATATTGCTTTGGTCTCTTAGATTTTACGACAGGTCTTGAATCAAGGTGTTGAATACTTGAATATCTAATTAATTTATGCCCGTTAAGAAAAACGACAAATGATTCGAGCATTCATAAGAATCCTTCCCAAATGGTTATGCTCGGAATGGTGCCAAAATTTGGTGAATAAGGTTGTAGTTTTATATTTTGCAATAAATTTTATATTAAAGTTAGAAGTTATGACTATTAATTATCAATTAGCATAACAAGTGAAACAATATTTCTCTTAAAACTTTTGATTGATTGTTCAGGTTGATAACAATTTATTTTTATACTTGTTGATCACTAGACTTGTAATTGGTCCGGATGTTACGTTGATCATTCTAAGAAGCTAAAATACTAATTGTTATTTACAAACAACAATCTATTTTTGAAAGGTTGTTTGTTATACATGTGATTTATATCTTTTGGTTAAAAATCCGGGAGTTGTGAAAGTTCAAATCGTTGATTGTCTTTCTTATTTTTTTATCATGCATGTCTCAAATCATATCCGTTTCCAAATTATTGCATCGATTAGTTTTTCTACATTAAATTTTTATTAAAAAAATAATGAATATCTGATAAGTGTTGGTAGAATGCTTTTGAGAATTAAGACCTCAAACAGAAACTTGATGTTATATTGTGTTTCAATATGAAGACTTTAATGGATATCACAACCAGAATTGTCGATAACTTCTCAAATTTACTCATATATGTTCCATTTATCAACAAATCAAACTAACAATTGTTAGTCACACTTATGATTTGTGAAGCCCATTTGTGAAATCGATATTTATACATTTGACTATGAAATTGTCATAGATTTGAATTTTGAATTTTATCTTTTCTTAAATTTTGATATCAATGCCAACCGACAATCTTGAGAAAAAGGTGAAGGTTGAAAAGGACTTGAACAAGCCATAAGGACCTCTCAGTGCTTTTGTAATATTCATTTAATCATCAGAAACCATTTGAAGTTTACTGATTTCTTTTATTTATATGCATCTTTTTGCATTCGACTAGTTTTCTATAACTTGGCTTTTATTACAAAGGATGAAGCGGTTCCAAGGAAAAAAAAACCCAACAACAAGTGTCGCTGTCCCAGACAATGTTTGAATAATGTTTATTTTGATATTTCTATCTACTTCTCTCGCATTTATCTTTTGATTGAGTTCAGTTTGATGGTAATTTGTATATTACTATGTATTTAGATTTTAAAATGTTGGGATACTTCAGAACTATTTGAGAATCTAATTTGAGTAATTTTGTACATATATTGCTTTTTTGATTTGTAGTTTTGGTTTATTTAATATAAAAATTGATGACAGTTTAGGATCATTGCTTAGATTTTCCTTTGTATTCATCCCAATACGCGAACTACAATTCGATGGTAGAGCACTTGATAATTTTTAACAAATTATAATTACAGACAAATGTTGAAAAGATAAAAGATTTCCTGAATTGCCAATTCTACCCGAAAAGCATTCCTCGTACAATCTGAAACAACTAAAGAGATTAATGAGAGAAATCTTAATTCATTCGTTTTCGAGTAGGGACTATAATCCAATTATCCAACATTGATTCTTGATACTTTTGTTTGTTTTGATTGGAAGAATAGTCTTCTTTTTTATCTATCTAAATTATACGTTTCCAATCTACAAAGGATTTATTTTATTTTTTAAAAACAATTTAAAATGCATAAATCCTTCAACTTACCAATAAATTTTTTAAAAAAATCTTAGCATACGCTTGGTCATTTATAATACCAAACATGGTACCTTTCTTGCTGCACAAATTGAAGATTGTATTAGGTAGCATATTTTTTCTTAAATTATTAAAATAAACATATTTATGATTGTGTGACGTATAAGAATTTATCAATTGTATTGAAAAGTGTCATCACAATGGCTAATCTTCATTGAAAACTATAGATGCAAATAAATAAAGCATCTTTTAATAGGGGATGTGCCGGCAATGTTTCAAACTACTAAAGTATCACCTTATCCTCTTTTACCTCATCAATTAGCCACGAGCGTGGCACGTGAAAATAACTAGTATACTATAGGCACCAAAGAATCTACAAACTTCTAATATGAAAGGTGTAACATATGATTGGATGCTTTATGTTATAATAGAAGTTGCATAACAAGAAAGCAAATAGTTGAAGAATCTCTTTCTGATTGCTCTAAAATGATCAAAAGATTCTTTAGAAATACAGGTTCTACAAGTATCATGTGTAGTAAGATTTTATTAATGTGAATGAAAAATTAGAAACAGAATAATGCGTCAAGGGAATTCTCCAATAAATCTCGCTCCTATACTTCTTGAATAATAAATATGAGGTAAATTAAGCATGTATGATAGGACTAGTTAACCCAAAAACTGACAACATAGAATCAGATCTAACACGGATAATAATAACTACAAAACATATCCATGTGGCCGTTGACTATAAAATATAAAAAAGAAAACACTCTAGCTAGTTGCTGCTAACATTTTATCGCTATAACCTACAAATATAGATAATCGGTGTTCGAAGTTCAGAAACACATCTAGCATAACGTATCGAATAAATTTAAGTGATTGCTCCCCCGAGAGTGGATACGACTGGAAAATGTTTTACAAGGCATGTCAAAAGGTCGAAGAGTACGGTGAGACAACAATTAACACATTGTGCCGATTAGAAGCTATGGGACAAGCTTTTAAATCAACAAGTAGCCCCTCGATTATGAGCGATTGAGCTTGTTTGCATCTAAAGCGAGGCAAACAAAGTAATTAATATTATCAATCTCGTTGAATAATATATGTTTAAATTTATTTTGTTCGTGTGATTGATGAGGATTATACAATGTGTTCAGTCAAATTCAGCCGGATCAAATTCATTTCAATGGGTGGAAAGACATCCATTGTAATTTCAAAACAATAATTCAGTAAGAGTGAACAATGAGATTTAGGATAATTCTAGAAATTAGGATAATGCCCATCATGTGATGTTAGCATAAGTGGGATTATTACTTAGGTATACCAAAATATATATATTACCGGATATGATTGGGCCTGCTGAAATGTGTTTTCATTTCTTCTATTCTTCTTTGTGTTTTTTAGATTTTCTTAGTTCAAGCTAAGCTGGTAAAGAGAGCTGAATTTGATTATATTGGGGTTTGGAGAATGATATTTCCTCATGGGGGAGAAATGCCCTTGCAAAAGAGATGAGCATGAGCGACAATGCAATCCTCTCAAGATAAGTGACGAATTAAATAAATGAAAAACATACTCATCACTTAGAAGAAGCAAACATAGTGTACCGAGCATATTCCTTATATAACCTCAAATTATGGAGGAAAATTTTTCAAAAGATTAAAAGCTTCTACATTGTTTTCAACATAAGGGACGAAATGTAAATACCATCAAGTTGGATGCCATACGGCCCATACCCCGTAACAAAATCAGTCTTCTCTGAGTTGCTTACTTCATAAGAATTCACATATTTTAGCATATAGGTGTTAGATAGATAAATAATCAATTGCATAGGCATTGCGGATGAAAAATATGTAACGTTAAAGCGAAGCGAAGAAAGGTGATAAACCATCATGTAAGTAACTGAAGCCTACCAACAAAATCTCGGCAGACATTGCGATCAGGAAAGTTGTCAAACTCAAAAATGTAGCCAGCACCCTAAAATAGCCATTACTAAACTTTTGGTAAGATTCATACAAATAAGCTAGTGCGAAGGAATAGAAACTTCTTGAGCACTGAAGCCCCATGAATCAATTCACACACCTTCTCCGCATCCTGTGTAAGATTCAGCAGCGCCTGTTTGGACCCATCTTTGCTGAACTTATGACCTAAAATCATCCAATATATAAAATCAACTTATAGGATCACTGTAAGCACTTCTTTAAAATCTCCAAATTTGATTATTTAGATTATTATTTATCTGAAAGATTGACCTTTAATGTTCGTAAACCCCACATTGAGCCTCGACGATGAAGCCCTCGGATCATTAGGAATGAAAACAAACTTCTCCTCGTTCTGCAAACCAACAAAAATCAAAATCATCAGCAGACAATTTCGAAAAAGGATTGAACGATGATCGATGTGAGAGAGAGAGAAAGTGACCATTTTGAGGACCCCATGGAGCCCAGGGTCCTTGACGCTAGTCTTGTACTTGGCAGCCATGGTGATCGCCGCCATTAATCGGTTCGAGATCGAAGAGAGAAAATCTAGGGTTTCTAGTGAAGAAAAGGACCGATTTTTACGAGGCGAGGAAAGGGAATAGCACGAATTTGTTGTATCGATTTTGGTAAAGGGCAGCACCGCAAATTTACAGTGTCTTCAGCGGGTCGGGTGCGGACCCGCTTGTATCTTGCATTCTCAAATCCTGAGATTCTCAAGCTTAGGAGATGGTTGGTTAGCTGCGGGGGGAGGGGAGGGGGGGGAGGGGAGCGGAGGGGCGCGGGGGGAATTGTAGCATTTGATGCATGCAAGATGGGCATTTTTGGTTGGCCAAAAAAAAAATTTAAAATTGCATCGTGCTTTCATACAGCAAATATTGCAAAAATAAATGGGACAAATTCATTGTTTAGTTATCTTCAAGTTTTGTGATTTGGATTTTGTGATTGGATTTCCAAATCCAAACCATTTTTTGTATTTGGTTGAACAAAAAAGTAAAGCAAATGCAATATTTGTTGCAAATTTGCATAGGTGGCATATATAAAGCTTATGTGGCACATATAATAGTTATCATATTCACCGTACCCAAAGATGCAAATCTTGTTGCCACCAAAATAAGTGTAACAAATGTTGTAAGAATTTGCTGCTTTTTGTATCTCCATTTTCATTTCCAACACAAGCTTGCTGCTAACCAAACAGGAAATGAAGATTTTTTGTAACAAATGTTGTATGAATCTGACGGAGGTCCTTTTCAGATCTCCTTCAGATGTTATCTTCCGTCGATCTCCCGGTGGATTCTGGAGGGAATCCCCTATTGTGTGTGGGTCTCAATGGGTGTAGAGGAAGTTCGGTGATTGGAGGAATTTGGCGCGCGAGTACCTGCAAAGAAGTTCCGAGATGGTTGGATACCACTGAGGACCCTCCGACGATCAAGTTAGTACTATATCCGAGCAGCGTAACGGCTAAGTGGAGTCAAAAATCGCTTACTTGACCCCTCTGTGATGGGGGTTTATATAGCGGTGATGGCACGCAGCAGCAGGCACGAGAATCCCGCCGGCAGTTACGCTCCCGACGTCACGCCCGCGTAGAGGGCGGATCGCCCATTAATGGGGATCGCGGAGGCGTGCAACGTGGGATGTTGCTGGCGGAGAATTCGCGCATGGCGAGATTCGCAGAGCGGCAGTTATGCCTGTGAGCGGTGGAGCTGGTCGAAGGACCGAGGAAGACAGCCCCGGCCGGGGGCTCGAGGACGGGCGAGAAGGCCGAGGAGTCTTGGTCTTGTGGCAGCTCGGGACGAGCAGAAAGGCCGAGGAGGTCAATCTGCGGGGAGCCCCGAGGGGGGCTAGCTTGTGATTGCAGGTCAGGTACCGGGGAGGCCTGGTCGGCCTTGGTGGGCCCTTTTTTCTGGGTTACGGGACATACCATCCGCCACGTGTCCTGATCCCAGGCGTCGCCAATATTGAGCATCATCAGAATCTCTATTTCCAAGCAACCAAACAGCCCCTTAGTCCAAAAAAACTACCAGTAGTTTGGTCCATGATGGAAGTCCTTTTCAGATCTCCTTCAGATGTTGTCTCCCGTTGATCTCCTGATGGATTCTGGAGGGGATCCCCTGTAGTGTGTGGGTTTCAATAGGTTTTGAAGAGGTTTGGTGATTGGAGGAGTTGGACACCAAGTACCTGCAAGGAAGTCCCGGAGTGGTTTTGTGGCAGCTCGGGAGCCCCGAGGGGGGCTAGCTTGTGATTGCAGGTCAGGTACCGGGGAGGCCTGGTCGGCCTTGGTGGGCCCTTTTTTCTGGGTTACGGGACATGCCATCCGCCACGTGTCCTGATCCCAGGCGTCGCCAATATTGAGCATCATCAGAATCTCTATTTCCAAGCAACCAAATAGCCCCTTAGTCCAAAAAAACTACCAGTAGTTTGGTCCATGATGAAAGTCCTTTTCAGATCTCCTTCAGATGTTGTCTCCCGTTGATCTCCTGATGGATTCTGGAGGGGATCCCCTGTAGTGTGTGGGTTTCAATAGGTTTTGAAGAGGTTTGGTGATTGGAGGAGTTGGACACCAAGTACCTGCAAGGAAGTCCCGGAGTGGTTTGACGCCACCGAAGACCCTCCGACGGTCAAGTTGGTACTAGATCCGAGCAGCGTAATGGCTAAGTGAGTCAAAAAATGGCTTACTTGACCCCTCTGTGACGGGGGTTTATATAGCGGTGGTAACGCGCAACAGCAGGCGCGAGAATCTCGTCGGCAGTTATGCTCTCGACGTCACGCCCGCGCGGAGAGCGGATCGCCCATTAATGGGGATCGCGATGGCGTGGAACGTGGGATATGGCTGGCGGAGAATCTGCACACGGCGAGATTTGCGGAGCGGCGGTTACGCCCGTGAGGGGTGGAGTTGGTCGGAGGACCGAGGAAGACGTCCTCGGCTGGTGGGGCGAGTGAGATAGCTGAGGAGTCTTGGTCTTGTGGCAGCTCGGGGTGAGCTGAGGGGCCAAGGAGGCCCATTCGCAGGGGGCCCCGAGGAGGGCCAGCTCGTTCGTGTAGGCGGGGTACAGGGGTGGCCTGGTCGGTCCCTATGGGCCCTCTCCTCTGAGTTCTGGGACACGTCATCTGCCACGTGTCCTGATCTTGGGGATCGCCAATATTGAGCATCATCAGTCCAGCTATTACAAACAATCAAATTCTCGTTGGTTACACAGAAATAAGACTGACGAAAACTTTCAAAATCACAAAAACTATTATAATTAACAGTGTCATGTGAGGGATTCGGAGCCCCTGATATTTGAAGAAAAAAAGCACTCATCCTATTGTATCAACGGTCCAGATTCATCCAAAATCGAATTCAACGGTCGAGATTTGTGTATAACGGGGAGGCCTTGTGTATTGGTGTATCTTATGTGCCAAGCAAGCAGGATCCACAACCCAGGATCACCTAGAGCACCCATGCTATGGGATTTCTAATTGCAGGGACTCTTTTTTTCCCATGTGAGCACTTTTACCACCACCTCATTGCCAAGTCGCCGAAACCATCATATCGTAAAAATTTACAAAATTCCAAAAATGTCCTAGTCTACTTCCTCTCTCTAATCCGAGCTCTAGCCCTAGCCGCCGCCGAGCCCCTCCCCGCCCCCCGCCCAACCCCACCCCACCCCAGCCCAGCTCCCTCGTCCTGGCCCCACTCCTCCTGTTTCTCCCCTCAACCTCCTTCCCGGCCCCCTCCTCCCCTCAACCCTCCTCCCAGCCCCCTCCACCAGTAGCCCCCTCCCTCGACACCTCCTTCCCAACCCTTCCTCCAGCCCCCTCCTCCATCTAATTAATACCATTTATTAAAAAATAATTAATTAATAATTAAGATTTAATTAATTAAAAGGATAAAATAATCATTTCAACCACAAACTTAACATCATTAACGTTGACCGGCTTTCACAATTAGGCATGATGATTTCTCGAGATTTTGAAAGGTTTAGGTAGTTTTTTGTAACTGAGAAAAAATGTTTGATGTTTTTTTTTGGATTAAGCCCCGTAACATATCTAATTTTGTATGTGATGGTGTTATTAAATTCTTCTGCGAAGCAACCAAGCTTGTCAGCGAAGAACCTTGTGTTTTAATCCATACATAATAAATTATGGCATTTGTTCAGTCTTGGATTGCTAAAGGATTTGCCGAAATTTTCGTGATCAGGGTTAATGTCATGCCCCGCTTCCTAAAATATGGAATGCGAGGGGTGACTAGGTCAGCCATGCTCATACTGTCAGGGAATAATCCCGCCGTAGTCACACTTCGACTTCTAGCAATACATGGTAGTCAGTAAACAGTACTAGAGTAAAGGAAATCACATCTCACAACTTTATTACATCAAAATAAAAGAGTTCAAGATACATTTATATACATGGAAGAAATAACTAACCGACGAAATAACAATGTTTTTATAGCAAAAAAAGGGATGGTGCTGATGTCACGGTCTAAACCTCCGCGATCTCGAATGACAGGTCATGCTCCTTAGCTGGGTCTGCTTCTTCTTCTGAGCATACACACTCAGGTCGTCAGGGCGACACATAAATAAATAAATATATAATGTGTGTACAATATTATTAAATATGAAAGGTGCAACAGAATACAAAAACATGAGAATAATGAATATCATTTGAATATGAACAACGCGATATATGTATCATGTCAGTAAACTAGGCAATACGGGTGTCACTACTTATCAGTCACTAAGTCAATGAAATCAATTTGGTAGAAAAGATACTCGTGTTTAACAGGGGCTCGTGCATGCCCGAGACTACAGTCCACTGTTGCCCCGGACATAACCTTGCAGCCGTGCCGCTTGGCCCACGACCTAGTGTGTGTGTGTCGAATGATTATCCTCTAAGTCACTTTACCTCACTAAATACGAGTTGAATTCCATCTTGATTTCCCCATTCCCCGTGTATCAATAACTATAAGTATAGGATTAATTGTATACTAGCACGCGCCAAATCATGGTCTTACTCATTTTCACTGCATTATTCATTTTCACTAGTCAATCACCTATTACTGGCGTGTGTTTCCCCCAATCAGAGCAAAGCTCTGTTTTGAATTTCAAAATTCAAAATTAAAGCAACGCTTCAGATTCTGCGCGCTGCGCGCCACGTGTCAAAAGCAGACACGCCAGCGCCAGGAGCTCTGCGCCCTAGGCAGCACGCCCCCAATCAGAGCAAAGCTCTGTTTTAATATTCAAAATTTAAATTGAAGCAACGCTTCAGATTCTGCGCGCTGTGCGCCACGTGTCAAAAGCAGACACGCCAGCGCCAGGAGCGCTGCGCCCTAGGCAGCGCGTCCCTAATCAGAGCAAAACTCTGTTTTAAAATTCAAAATTTAAATTGAAGCAACGCTTCAGATCCAGCGCTCTGCGCTGTACGCCACGTGTCAAACACAGGTGCGCTAGCGCAGTTGCGTTGTGCTCTGCGCTGCGAGCCACGTGTCAAACACGGGTGTGCTAGTGCAGTTGCGTTGCGCTCTGCGCTGCGTACCACGTGTCAAACACGGGCGTGCTAGCACAGTTGCGCTGCGTGCCACGTATCGAATGTAGGTGCGCCAGCGCAAGGTGCGCCAGCACTGGGGTTAAAAATTCCCCACCGTCAGATCAAAAGATCTATTAATAATAAATTGTTAATTAATCAGAACTAAAATTCTGTTATGGAAAGATTTTTCAATCTTATTAAAACAAGAAGATTATCTTCTATAAAACAGAAGCCTTAGGATCAAAGATCCAACGTTGGGAAATATTCCCAAATCAATCAGAGAAAGATCTTTTAAAACTGATTTAACAAATCATTTGGCCCTATATAAAGGAACCTAGACTTCAAGTCTAAAACACACACAGAGAGACAGAGAGAATACAAGAAAGAAAGAGAAAAACCCTCTGCAAAAGAAGAGCAAGCTCTTCAAAAAAAAGAAGATCATTTCTTCATATTCAAGGTAAAAGAACTATGTTCTTGAACAACATAGACGAATCCATCTCGTAAAAAGAAGAATCATCTTCTAAAAAGATCATAGATCTAAAAAAAAGACCAAGGTCTTTAATAAAAAGCAAAAGATCAAAAGATCTAATCATAAAGAAAATAATAATAAAAGAAGTATTTTACTTCATTGACAGATCTTTGATCTATAAGGCAGAGCCTTTTATAAAAACAAAAACTTTTGTTCTTTGATCTTGAGGCAAAGCCTCCTTTGAAGAACATAAATCTGTTCTTTGATCTTAAAATTGATCAGAAGCGTTTTGCGCTATTAAAAAGTGTCTTGAACTCATGAACTACGCCCTTGTGCTTCTTGGACCGGTGCTCAGCGCCAAAACATGCCACGTGTCAACCATAGACACAATTTGCGCTTTGCGCTCCTGAAACAGCGCACTGCGCTCATGGGCTGGCGCTCAGCGCCAAGCGCGCCACGTGTCACTCACTGGCGCACCCACAAACTAGCACAGCGCGCTCATAAATTAAAAACGCAATGCGCTAACAAACTAGCGCTTAGCGCTAAGCGCGACACGTGTCCTCCTCGTGTACGCTATCCAACAGAAGCGCAATGCGCTCTTTCCTTGGTGCAAAGCGCCTGACGCGCCACGTGGCGCACTGTCAGAACATACTTTGTTCTGATAAATGCTATGCATTCAATATAAGACAAAAATGTCAGAGCCCAATACCTAGCATTATTAAAAAAGCCAAGCCCAAATAAAGGCTCAATAGCCAGAACAATAAAATGTTCAACTCATATCAACTGAGCTCATATCCTCATAAACCTTTAAACAGACTTTAGTCCCAAATTGGACTATAGATCTCCCAACCAACATTGGTTCAAGGGTACATCTCTGAACTCCTCTGATATTTGTCGTTGTAATCCTTCAACGTCTTCAAAGAGGTGACGGATCTCGACAGCCATACACTCCACGGACTATGATGTCCTTAACCTCGACCGTGATGTGTTTAAACTAACATTGGACCACCATGTTCTTAAACTGGTAATTGACCGCAATGTCTTTAAACTAAACAATAGAGTCCAAATGCTCTTTTGTTGGATCTAAACGATCCCGTTAAGTTGTCCTCGGTCTAAAATTAGACTGACGTGTCCTTAACAAACGTTGAGTTGATCTTAGTCTAAAATTAGACTAACGTATCCTTAACAAACGTTTAAGTTGATCTTAGTCTCAAATAAGACTAACATATCCTTAAACCCAACCCCTAAACCCAAATCTAAGAAAGATACGGATTCGGACTAATCCACGTCCTACGGGCGACAACATAAATTAGTCTCCCTATACAATCCATGGGCAACCACAAACAAAACAAACACCCACGACACGAAGTGACCATCTGGAGAAGGAGAAAGTTGTTACCGCGATGCGGTAGCGTAATTAACTGTAGGGGCTTGCGCCTGCAGGGAAGAGCGTCCTCACAATCAAAAAACCCCTCAAACGAGGGGGAATCTGACGAAGTCTGCTACATCGGCCGCATCCGTTTAAACCTTCGATACATGGTGTCATAAATCAACTTGGCATCTTCGGAGAGGTGGATGGATAGCACCAATTAGCATCTGCCCCCAGATTCAGGCAAGACAGTCCGTCTTCCCGGTTTCCGGCGGTAAACAGATTCTGGCACGCCCGGTGGGACGTCTTCCTCTTTCCACTCCACACTTCGTGTGTCGTGTTCGCGGACGAATCACGGTTTGCTATGGTTGCCTGTGGATTCGAGGTACTTAGATTTGGTGTCTTACTCCGTGCAGAAAACAGAAGACCAATGGTTTCAAACTGCACTAACTGCAACTGCAACTCTCGCTCCGTCCCGTCCGGAGGAGTGACTTACGGGCCTTAAGCGGTCTCCATCTTCGCTATGCCGGTGGAACAAGTGACTCGGGCCACCACTGGGCTATTCTTCAGGACTATGCTCCTACCAATAAGCTTCAATGCCCCAATGTCGTCGCAAGAAGCTCCAAAGAAGTCGGTCTTTGATCGGCTTACAACTACCGCGGCCCCTCTCAACGGGTCGCCCAAGTCCAATGCCTCAGTTTTCAGCAAACTGGGCCAAAGCTCAAGTAGACCCGTGAAGAAGCCCGCAATACCAGAAGGCGTTATCCCGAAGCGGATAGCTATTCCTACTCCTGAAGTCACCAAGGCGGCTTCTCCGGCTAAGGGGTCGGTCTTCATAAGACTGTCTGTTTCAGCTCCCACTCCACGTGAAGTAACCAAGGCCATTTCCCCTGCACGAAAATTAGCCTTCTCAAGATCGGCCGTTCCCTCTCAGCGAGCATCGGTCTTTGACAAACTGACGCCAACAACAGACTCTCATCAGAACAGGGGGCATGGAAAAGCTGATCCAACAGTGGAGGTAATCCCGGCCACACGACATGTTCGACGTCGCCACTGGCACCGAGTGAGGAAAGCTGGGGGCAATTCCCCTTCTGGACTGACTCCGCCAGCTCCAATGGTGGAAGTTGATGCCGCTGTTCCAACTGGGAACAGTTTTGAACCGCTAAGGAGGATGCGCAAGAATTCTCCGACTGCTGTGCTGAAAAGATTTCCTCCACCAATGGAGAATGTTACAGAAACGAAGTCGGAGTAGTCCCCTCAGCGGCTGTTCTCCAAAATTTACAAAGTCTAGCGACAGGTCCAGAAGTCGGTGATTGATCCAAATTTCTCCCTCCGACAGGAAAAGATAAAGGTTCGGCAAGAAAATGACTACCCTATCAAGCTACAGAAGGCGACGGTTACTTGGGTGCCCACTGCAACAGCCCCCTCAATTTTGACCGCCCATAAGAGGAGAAGGCCGGAGAAAATCCCCATGTCTGCGACAAATATCAAAGGCGCTGAGCCCAAACGCCCTAAGTCTGGGGGTATGGTGGTGCATACCGTCTATATGGCATCCGGAAAAGAGGATAGCCGTATCTCTACGGGTCATCGACCACTCACCAGATCCGTAACAAAGGCCCAGGAACAGCAGCAGAAGCTTCAAGAGATGCTGACTGCAATGGCCGCACTCACCGGGCTAAAAGAAAGCCCAGAGGCATCATCAGAGCAGCGTCACGAACAAGAAACCGATGCTGACTTCCTACGTAGAGTCCTCGAAAAGAAGGACAGAGAAGCATCAGAACAAGCTGCCAACATAAAACAAATGGCGCTTCTCTTCCAAGACATGGTAGGGATGATGTTACAGCCGGATCCTCCAGCTGAAGACCCTCCGATCATTATTGAAGAAGATAGAGGGGAGACATCTAATCCTCCTCCGGCTCTTTCAGCAGCCAAAGAGGAAACTATTTCCAAGGCCGCTCTGGATGACTATATTGCTCAGCAAATACGAGCTCACCAGGCGAACGAAGCGGCTGGCCAAGTTGTAAAAACTGGACGACCCTACCCAGGCTGGTATGACCGAATAAGTTACCCGCCGGGATATAGGATCCCTAAGTTCCATGTATATAAAGGGACGGGGAATCCACATCAGCATGTCGCTCAATTCAGGGCCTTATGCGGCAACACTGGAGGCGATGACAAACTGTTGCTTCGCTAATTCGTCTGCAGCTTAGCAGAAACGGCCTTCGAATGGTATTCGGAGCTGCCTAACGACTCTGTCAAAACATTTGCGGAGATGGAACTGCTGTTTACACAAAGATTTGCAAGCGCCAGCGAGCGCACCTCGATCACTGCATTAATCAATGCCAGGGTAAGGCCAGGCGAAACATGGGTTCAATACGCAATACGATGGCGGAATCTGTGGTCGAAATGCGAACAACGCATCGAAGAAGCGCCGGCAGTGGGCATGTTCGTGGGCACTCTTGACCCTCAAGCGACCATCTCCCAGTTCATGATGTTCTTCAAGCCAACTACTTTCCAGGCCTTGATTGACAAGTTGGCCCAAATGGATCAGATGGGTCATAGACCATCTCCTTCAAAGACGGATCTTCGGAATGAAAAGGGGAAAGGAAAAGCAACTTTCATCGCCAATACTCAACAACAGCCGAGCAACTTAAAGCCGGTTGTCCGCCAAACCAATACGCGTCCACGCCCATCCCTCGAGGAAAGACTAGGACGTCCTTACTCGTTTCCCCAGGATAAAACGATGAGACTGTTCGAACTGGCAGCGCGCAACATGCTCATAAATTTGCCGGATCCAAAACGTCCGTTGCAGCCAAACGACGTCAGTGATCCCAATTACTGCCCCTACCACCGAGTATTGGGCCAACCGATCGAAGACTGCTACGTCTTCAAAAACTGGATTGAAGACCAATACCGACAAGGCAAGTTCGCATTATCGGAAAACTGGAAGGTGAAACCGCCACAACCTCACGCCCCTAAAAAGGTGGACACGCTGGGGGCATCGTGCTCCTTCGTAGAAGAAGCTCCGTGGGAGGTCGCCCTTTCTGCCAAAACTAAAAGAATGCTGAAGGATCTCTAAATGTGCCCGGCAATCAGGTGGAAAAATCCACTGGAACCTGAGATCGTCGAGGGAATGCTAAAATCACGCCTGACTATAAAAATTGGTGGAGATAGTCAAAGCGCTCCCACCCAGCCGTCAAAGTCTTCGAAGAAGAAGAAGAAGACCAAAAAGTCCGTGAAGCTTGATGACAAGCGCACGGACCTGCAAAAACAGATTGATGCGCTGGAAGAGTATAACCAGAAAGCGCGGACTCCAGTCACACTCCAAGAGTTTCTCAGCCTCGTCCTTAAGAACGAAAATGATGGAGAAGACTCGTCGAGTGAATCTGAAGATTACGTAGCAAGTTGCCACATGATCTCTCATTCGGCCTTGACTAATGAAGAAACGCACTTGGCGATAGAAGACGGCATAAAAGAGCTGGGGGCAAGATCGAAGCCAAAACCCTTGGAGCCGTCTGACGAGATGATCGACTTGCTACTGAACGAAGCCCGTCAGAAAAGCAAAGCCAATCAAGAGCGTGAACTGGCTATATTCGAAAAAGCCAAACGCCGACGACTGGAGGAGAAGGTCGAAACACCCCAACTGGAGCAAAGCATCCATATCGCCAGCAAAAACAAGTTTAGAGTAAGGAAACGATTCGCTAGGGCCCTGGCAATAGGAATGAAGTTGCCCTCTCTCAAAGGAAGTTCCCCTGGAAATATACGTCTTGAGGAAGCAGACATACATCCTAACTTCTGCCTATACCACCAGAAGATTGCACATCCTACCGAGGAGTGCATGGCCTTTAAAAACTGGTGGCAGGGATATGTTGCCCATCGACGACACGTTCAACGAGTGAAGTGCAAGGCTCGTCAAGAACAGAAAAGCACGACAGATGAGCGCGAAGGAGCTGCTGGCAACTGTCACATAGCCGACACCAAGAGATCGCAAGTTGTTACATTTGGAAGCGACTCTGACGAAGGAATCGCCCTCAGCCCTCTCTTCAAGGAATCCACCTCCGACACAAAACATACGAAGATTCGCGGCAAAATCTAGCTGCATAATCATGCGTCGACTTATGACCGAAACGCCGTTAAACTATTACCGACCCGTGGCATCCTCAGGCTGAGGTGGTTAAAAAAAATATAAAAAAAAACGGTATGTCCATAAGCAAAATGGGCACGGATGAAAACCCGAAAGGGCTCCGTGAGTAAAAACAGCAGGGCTACCGGCGAGTTTTGTGAAAATCCGAAAGGGCGCAACCTTGTTAAAATAAAAAATAAAAAAAAAGAAAACGGTATGTCTATAAGCGAAATGAACACGGATGAAAACCCCGAAAGGGCTCCGTGAGTAAAAACAGCAGGGCTATCGGCTAGTTTTGTGAAAACCCAAAAGGACGCAATCTCGTTAAAAGACACTTGCAAGGTCCTCTCGACTTTGTAAGGAGAAACCACCTGCGTGAGATCCTTACGACTCACAAGGGAGCAACACACTTAGGGATCCCCACGATCCCTACGGAGAAATTACACTTGCGAGATCCTCACGACTCGTAAGGAGAACCCTCTTATGAGACCCTCACGGCTCATAAGATTCAAAAGTCTTAAGTTACAGGGATCTGAACCTGTTCTTAAGCAGTCATACCACCCAATTATGCCCTACAAGCGACTCAATGCTGACCCTTATATACAATCCACGGGCGCGAATAAACATTTCCCTAACAAAGTCCCATCCGTGACCAGGGATATGTCTACACGGCGAAAAACCCTTGTAAGTCCTCTTGACTAACAAGGAGAAAACCCTCTTATAAAATCCTTACGACTTATAGGAGAACACGCACTTAGGAATCCTCACGACTCCTAAGGACAAAACGCACCTACGAGATCCTCACGACTTGTAGGGAGAAATTCCTTTATGAGACCCTTACGGCTCATGAAGTCAAAAGCCTTAGTCGACAGGATCCTAACCCTGTTCGCTAAGCCACCTTTGTTCGACATCGGCAAAGACAAATGATGATTCGCTCCTTGCAATATTCCAGTTGTAGCGGTGCTGATGCCGAAATCAGTGTCCAATCCCAAGCTTGCAGTAAGAAGCTAGCGAGCCATAAATGCATATGAAATAGCCGAAATGATGGGGCAACTTGCAAACAAAATCAGCAAGTAAAAATGTATGCATGCCAAATACCCGAAATGATTGGGCAACTCGCAATAAAAAGCAGCGAGTAAAAATGAAATAAATAACCGAAATGATTGGGCACCGCGAAAAATAGCCGAAATAATTGGGCAATCACGACATTCGCGATGTAAAAGCTGAAATGATAGAGTATCGCGGAAAGAAATAAAGAAAAATGAAATTTATGCCCTACAGGCGATTCACATCAATCCCTGTATACAATCCAGGGGCACAAACAAAGAAGGAAGCGCACCTTCCCTCCCCAGGCTCCATCAGAAAGAGAGCCAAGTCTCAACGGTCACATCTGCATCCCAGAAGACCAACAACAGCGTTCTTCCTTATGCCAGCAAGGCACGGAAGCGACACAACGAAACGGAGCCACGGCATGGTCCCCAATTCCAAATCTTAACGGCAATATCTGCAGCCTAAAAATCAGCAACGGTGATCCTCCTCATTCCAACAGGACTCGGACGCAACATCACCAAGCGGAGTGACGGCAAAATTCCAGCTCCACCTCAGCATTCGACTCGTTACAGCAGGCGCAATGTCAACAACGGCGTTCCTTCGCAGTCCAACAGAATGTGGATGCAACGTCAACGAAAGACCCCATGGTCGAAACAAAGCGGAGTGATGGCAAAATCCCAGCTCCACTCGTCTCGATACAACAGACGAGATATCACTACAGCGTTTTTCCTCCAGCAGGATTCAGACGCGACAATCAAACAACGGAGCCACGGCAAAATCCCTAGTTCCAAACCTCGACGGTTCACCAGCAACCTAGAGACAACCACGACATTCGTCTCGATACAGCAGATGCAATGCCAGCAAACGAAGTGAAGGCCAAATTCCTAACTTCAGGGTCTTGACGGTAACTCATATAAAACCGGAAAGACCATCGGAGATCATCTCACACCAGCGCCGAGTGATTGTAGGGTGTTTTTCGTCACCCCATTGAGATGGGAATACGCGCGCGCTTGTCAAGCGCATTACAGATTCCCCCTGCCTAGGGTAGGCCGGGGTTTAATGATTGTGGGGATTCGAATCTCCGGCAGCCGCGGACTAAGCTACCGTTAATTACCCCTCGCCATCGGAGCGAGAGAACCTCCGATTGACGGGTTAAACTGGTCATGCAAACTCAATGTGCAGTATTGTGTTTTTTTAAAAAAGGGGGTTTTGGATATATTGGGGGCCCCGCAGAGCTTTTACGGAGGTCCCGCTACCCGGATAGCGGGCTTAGGGTCAAGGGGGCTAGCAGCCCCTTTGCGGGTTGCGGGGCAGCGCCCCGTTAGAAATTTTTTTCTAACAGGGACAGTGTCGTGGAGTATGTGTGTGTGTACATATGTGTACATATGTATACATATTTATATGTATATGTATATATATAAAAAAAAAAAGGGGAAAGACATCCAAAAGATGCATGGGGCCAGCGCTAGCGCTTTGAGCGCAAGAACGCTCGCGCACCACGTGTCAGCACATGGGCACTCGGGCGCTAGCGCGCCACGTGTCAGCACGTGGGTGCTAGTGCTCTGAGCGCAAGAGCGCTAGCGCACTGAGCGCTAGCGCGCCACGTGTCAGCACGTGGGCGCTCGGACGCTAGCGCTTTTGGCGCTAGCGCGCCACGTGTCAGCACGTGGGCGCTCGGGCGCTAGCGCTTTGGGCGCTAGCACTTTGGGCGCTAGCGCGCCACGTGTCAGCACGTGGGCGCTCGGGCGCTAGCACGCCACGTGTTAGCATGTGGGCGCTAGTGCTCTGGGCGCAAGAGCGCTAGCGCACCACGTGGGCGCTCGAGCAGCAAAAGGGACTTGGTCCCTGCAATGGGAGTTGTACTCCCAGAAAGGAGTACTTATTATTTTTTTTGTGTGTGTGTGTGTGTCTCTCTCTCTCTCTCTCTCTCTATATATATATATATATATATATGAGGAGTTAAACTCCAAGGATGTTTTGAAGCTGATGAAGGGGTTCTCCCCTTGAGCCCTAGCTCTTTCCCAAATTGGGGTTTCTGGAGATGGGTCTCCTTCTTCTTCCTTTCATTTGGCCGGATCTTGAAGATCAAGAGATGTGAGATTTTAAAAATCTCTTCTTTTTGAGATCTAATGACAGATCCAAGTTCCCCTTTGTGGGTTTTATGGTGAAAAACTATTTAGTTTTGGAAAAGGAAGAGTAAAACTCTTGATTTAATTCAAAAGAAAGAAGAAGGTTTGGAACCTTCAGAAATGGGAAAGAGGCACAAACCCTAGGTTTTTTGAGAGAATGAAAAGAGTATTACTTTATTCATCATCATGTTGCCTTATATAGGCTTACATATTTACATATAGCCCCTTGGGCTTTACAAAATGGCATTTTGCCCATCCCATGGCTCATGTGCTATTTTTTTTGCACATAAGCCATGGGTTTACAAAAATTTGGCTTTCTGCCCATTTTGTTTACATTCATGCATAAAAAATTACATAAAAATTATTTATTACATGACTTTTTATTTTGGCATGGCGGAAGGCCGGACGCTTCATGTTCGGGCTCGACCTGGGCATTGGCCCACTTGCTTAGGCTTGGGCCCACCTGGCTTAGGGTTGACCTTGACCTTGACTTGGTCAACCGGGGTGCAAATTTTAACTTCAACAAAGTGCCTCCCATCGATAAATGCACACTACATATGTGAGTCGTGTGCATGAAATTGATGGATCTTCTTTCACGTGGAGGTGACATGCTTTGGTTCCCACTTTTTGGGATGCACTGCCCTTTTTACGACGTGGACGGTCGACGCTCGACGCGTCTCCGAGATGGAGTGTCCGTGGTAGACGTTTCCCTGGCCCGGAGTGATCTGGTTCCTGCTTTGTAGGAAGCCTGCACTGCCCTTTTTGCGACATTGACGGTCGACGCTCTGATCCGGAGCGATTTGGTTCCCGATTTGTGGGAAGCCTGCACTGCCCGTTTTGCGACATGGACGGTCGACGCTCTGATCCGGAGCGATTTGGTTCCCGATTTGTGGGAAGCCTGCACTGCCCGTTTTGCGACATGGACGGTCGACGCTCTGATCCGGAGCGATTTGGTTCCCGATTTGTGGGAAGCCTGCACTGCCCGTTTTGCGACATGGACGGTCGACGCTCTGATCCGGAGCGATTTGGTTCCCAATTTGTGGGAAGCCTGCACTGCCCATTTTGCGACATGGACGGTCGACGCTCTGATCCGGAGCGATTTGGTTCCCGATTTGTGGGAAGCATGCACTGCCCGTTTTGCGACATGGACGGTCGACGCTCTGATCCGGAGCGATTTGGTTCCCGATTTGTGGGAAGCCTGCACTGCCCGTTTTGCGACATGGTCGGTCGACGCTCTGATCCGGAGCGATTTGTGGGAAACCTGCACTGCCCCTTTTGCGACATGGACGGTCGACGCTCTGATCTGGAGCGATTTGGTTCCTGCTTTGTAGGAAGCCTGCACTGCCCTTTTTGCGACATGGACGGTCGACGCTCTGATCCGGAGCGATTTGGTTCCCTACTTTGTAGGAAGCCTGCACTGCCCTTTTTGCGACATGGATGGTCGACGCTCTGATCCGGAGCGATTTGGTTCCCGATTTGTGGGAAGATTGCACTGCCCGTTTTGCGACATGGACGGTCGACGCTCTGATTCGGAGCGATTTGGTTCCCGATTTGTGGGAAGCCTGCACTGCCTGTTTTGCGACATGGACGGTCGACGCTCTGATCCGGAGCGATTTGGTTCCCGATTTGTGGGAAGCCTGCTGTTGGGGTAAAAATTTACACCCCGGTTGACCGAGTCAAAGTCAAGGTCAACCCCAAGCTAGGTGGGCCCAAGCCCAGGTCAAGCGGGCCCATGCCCAAGGCGAGCCCGCGGCCAGCCTTCCCATGCCAACAACGAAATCATGTCATAAATAATTTTTATGTAATTTTTTATGCATGAATGTAAACAAAATGGGCATAAAGCCAATATTTTGTAAGCTCATGGCTTATGTGCAAAAATGAAATGGCACATGAGCCATGGGATGGCTAAAATGCCATTTTTGTAAAGCCTAAGGGGCTATATGTAAATATGTAAGCCTATAAAAGGCAACATGATGATGAATAAAGCATATACTTTTCATTCCTCCCAAAACTAGGGTTCTTTGTGCCTCCTGCTCCTTCTCCAAGGTTCTAAAACTTCTCATTTCTTTTGAATTAAATCAAGAGTTTTACTCTTTCTTTTCCAAAACTAAGTAGTTTTCCACCACAAAACCCACAAAGGAGAACTCGGATCTCCGACCAGATCTCAAAAAGGAGTAATTTTTAAAATCTCCTACTTCTTGATCTTCAAGATCCGGTCAAGCAACAGGAAGAAGAAGAACCCCCTTCATCAGCTTCAAAACATCTTGGGAGTTTTAACTCCACACACACACATATATATATATATAAAACAACAAATATTCCCTTTCTGAAGCATAGCTTCTGTTTCTTAGGCTAAAAGCCTCCTTTTCTCGCCGGCACTCAAGCGCAGAGCGCCCGCGTGCCGACACGTGGCGCGTTTGCGCTCAAGCGCTCAGCGCTCGAGCGCAAAGCGCCCACGTGCCGACACGTGGCGCGTTTGCACTACAGCGCCCTGCGCTCAAGCGCAAAGCGCCCACGTGCTGACACGTGGCGCGCTTGCTCTCAAGCGCAAACGCTCGAGCGCAAGTTGCCCTGGTGCCGACACGTGGCGCGCTTGCGCTTCAGCGCAAGCGCTCGAGCGTAAGTCGCCCCCATGCCGACACGTGGCGCGCTTGCGCTCAAGCGCCCAACGCTCAAGCGCAGAGCGCCCATGTGCCGACATGTGGCACTCTAGAGCCTGAGCGCACAGCACCTAGGCGCACAGCGCCCAAAGTGCCGCCCCCACGCATCTTTTGGATGCCTTTTCCCCTTCTTTTTATGTACATACATATATATATACATATGTATACATATTTACACACACATGTACCCCACGACACTGTCCCTGTTAGAAAAAAAATTTCTAACGGGACGCTGCCCCGCACCCCGCAAAGGGGCTGCTAGCCCCCTTGACCCCCAGCCCGCTATCCGGGTAGCGAGACCCCCGTAAAAACTCTGCGTGGCTCCCGATATATCCAAAACCCCCCTTCCAAAACATAACACACATACACTGCACATTGAGTTCGCATGGCCAGTTTAACCCGTCAATCGGAGGTTCCCTCGTTCCAAAGGCGAGGGGTAATTAACGGCAGCTTAGTCCGCGGCTGCCGGAGATTCGGATCCCCACAATCATTAAACCCCGGTCTACCCTAGGCAGGGGGAATCTGTAGTACGTCTGACAAGCGCGCGCGTATTTCCATCTCAATGGGATGACGAAAAACACCCTACACCTGCACTGCCCGTTTTGCGACATGGACGGTCGACGCTCTGACCCGGAGCGATTTGGTTCCTGCTTTGTAGGAAGCCTGCACTGCCCTTTTTGCAACATGGACGGCCGACGCTCTGATCCGGAGCGATTTGGTTCCCGATTTGTGGGAAGCCTGCACTGCCCGTTTTGCGACATGGACGGTCGACGCTCTGATCCGGAGCGATTTGGTTCCCGATTTGTGGGAAGCCTGCACTGCCCGTTTTGCGACATGGACGGTCGACGCTCTGATCCGGAGCGATTTGGTTCCTGCTTTGTAGGAAGCCTGCACTGCCCTTTTTGCGACATGGACGGTTGACGCTCTGATCCGGAGCGATTTGGTTCCCGATTTGTGGGAAGCCTGCACTGCCCGTTTTGCGATATGGACGGTCGACGCTCTGATCCGGAGCGATTTGGTTCCCGATTTGTGGGAAGCCTGCACTGCCCGTTTTGCGACATGGACGGTCGACGCTCTGACCCGGAGCCATTTGGTTCCTACTTTGTAGGAAGCCTGCACTGCCCTTTTTGCGACATGGACGGTCGACGCTCTGATCCGGAGCGATTTGGTTCCCTGCTTTGTAGGAAGCCTGCACTGCCCTTTTTACGACATGGACGGTTGACGCTTGACGCGTCTCCGAGACGGAGTGTCCGTGGTAGACGTTTCCCTTGCCCGGAGTGATCTGGTTCCTGCTTTGTAGGAAGCCTGCACTGCCCTTTTTACGACATGGACGGTCGACGCTTGACGCGTCTCCAAGACGGAGTGTCCGTGGTAGACGTTTCCCTAGCCCGGAGTGATCTGGTTCCTGCTTTATAGGAAGCCTGCACTGCCCTTTTTGCGACATGGATGGTCGACGCTCTATTTGACTTGCTCTGCATCCTGCAGTGTCAGGGGTGAACTTGACTTGCTCCGCTTCTTGCGGTGTCGAGATTTGATCCTGACTTGCTCCGCTTTCTGCGGTGTCGGAGTTGAAGTTGACTTGTTGATTGTGATTTGGGTTGACATCAGCATCGCTATATTTGTCTTTGAGAGGATTTTGGGATTGGTTTTTTGTCGGCATCTGGATTGCTGCACTGGAATAATGCCAGGACCAACTCATCATTTGCCCCGGGAGGATTAGGGAATTGTTTTTTTTTCTTTTTTTTTTGTCGGCATCTGCATTGCTGCACTGGAATAATGCCAGGAGCAACTCATCATTTGCCTCTGGAGGATTTGGGAATTGGTGGCTTAGGAGACAGGTTTAGATCCCTGTCACCTAAGGCTTTTCAATTTTATGGGCCTTGAGGGTCCCATAAAAGCATTTTCTCCCTACGAGTCGAAAGGATCTCGTAGGTGTATTTTCTCCTTAGGAGTCGTGGGGACTCCTAAGGGTGCTACTCCTTTGTGAGTCGTAAGGATCTCACGCGGGAATTTTCTCCTCACAAAGTCGAGAGGACTTTGCGAGTGTATTTTATCTCTTTTTTACGAGTTTGCGCCCTTTCGGGTTTTCACAAACTCGCCGGCAATCCTGTTGTTTTTACTCACGGAGCTCTTTCGGGTTTTCATCCGTGCCCATTTTGCTTGTGGACATACCGTTTTTATTTTTTTATTTTTCTTCTCTTTTTTTTTCTTTTTCCTTTTTTTTTGAATCTTCCCTGCCTGTGGGACTTTGAATGTGGTCTCGCCGGTAGGACTTGGGAGATTGGGATCGTTTTACGCCCGTGGATTGTATACGGTTTTGCAGGATGTATGATCCAGACCGTAAGGCCATAAAAATTTCGGGACTTTGTTGGCGTCTGCATCGCTGCACTGGAATATGGTACCAGGAGCGACTCATCATTCGCCACTTGGGGATTTGGATTTGGAATTTGGTTGGCGTCTGTATCGCTACACTGGAATATGGTACCAGGAGCGACTTATCATTCGCCACTTGGGGGTTGGGGAGCGATGGCTTAGGAGACAGGTTTAGATCCCTACCACCTAAGACTTTTCAATTTTATGGGCCGTGAGGGTCCCATAAAAGCATTTTCTCCCTACGAGTCGTAAGGATCCCGCAGATGTATTTTCTCCTTAGGAGTCGTGAGAACTCCTAAGTGTGTTTTTCCTTTGTGAGTCGTAAGGATCCCACAAAGGTTTGTTCTCCTCATGTATCGTGAGGATACATGAGTGGGTCTTCTCAATGGAGCATAATTCCAAAGGCGGAGACCAGCCGCGTAACCGGTGGTTGCGGTGGGGCATGGACGTGATGAGAATTATTTGAGCCCGTGGATTATATACGGCAGTCAATTTGGGGACTGGCCGTAGGGCTGGAAGAATTTTGCGAAACTGGATTTTGGTTGGCGTCTGCATCGCTACACTAGAATATGGTACCAGGAGCGACTCATCATTCGCCGTTTTTTTTGTTTTTGTTTTGTTTTTGTTTTTGTTTTTTTGTTTTACCGCGATTGCTCTATCATTTCAGCTTTTCTTATCGTGAAGATCGCGATTGCCCTATCATTTCGGCTTTTATTCGCGGTTGCCCCATCATTTCGGCTTTATTTTCATCTTTATTTTACTCGCTGATTTTTATTGCGAGTTGCCCCATCATTTCGGCTTTTCTTTATTTTTCTTTTATTTACATATTTTTTGTTTATTTACATACATATATATATATATATATATATATATATTTACATTCCCAGTTTAACAACTTAGAGGTCGATTGTTCCCAGTTTAATGATGTGGTGGTCGACTGCTTCCAGTTTAACGACTTAGTGGTCAACTGTTCCCAGTTTAACGACTTAGTGGTCGACTGCTTCCAGTTTAATGACTTAGTGGTCAATTGTTCCCAGTTTAACGACGTGGTGGTCATCTTTGCTTATCCCAGCTCCTTGAATTTTGATCTTGGCGGAGCTGTATTGATGACCGCAGCTCTGTGGCCTGCCGATACATCCGAGAACTGTGAGGTTTTTCCAAGCTCGTATTGGTCCTCTGCCCAATCTTTGAAAACACAGCAGTCTTCAGTGGCATGACTCACCACCCTATGATATGGGCAGTATACGGGATTGCCGGTCATATTCATTTCATGTGGCCTCTTCGGAATAGGCAATTGCAGGCCATTGTTCAGGGCTTTCTCGAATATATTGCGGACCTCATCCCTCCTGAAGGAGTACACCTTCTTCTTTCTCTCCATCAGAGTAGGTGCCCTCACTGATGCCGGTCCCTGAGGCCGATCAGTCTTTGGTTCGCCCTGCACATATCTGGGAGGGTTAGGTTCCCGAAAGGCTTCGGTCTCCATTTGTGTGAAATCGGCGGTCGTAGCTTGACTGTTTGCTAACACGCCTTTAGACAGTTCTATCTTTCCCGTCTTGTATTGCCCTTCGACCCAATCTTTGAAGACGAAGCAGTCCTCAATGGAATGACCTATCACCCTATGATAGGGGCAATATTTTGGGTCGTCGGTCATATTCTCTTCTTGCGGTCTCTTTGATTCTGGCAGTTGTAGACCGTTTCTTAGGGCGTCTCTGAATATCTTGTGGACTTTTTCCCTTTTGAAGGAATAGACTTTTTCCAGTTTCTCTTTCAGAGGCGATTCCCCCCCGGCGTATGTATCGGAGGTACTGGAGGCTGATTGCGACCGTTTTTCGCGAATGCGCTCCGCTCTTAGGTTGAAGGGGCTATCAGTTGGCTGCCTTCAGGTATCAATCCCTAGCTCATGAACCAAAGTTTGATTCTGCTGTAATTGCAATCGAGCGACTTGGGTCGCGAGATCTACCGCGACGTTTGCCAATTCGGCGACCTTGGACTGTACCTTGGCTAACTTCTCGTCCCTGTCCTGAAGCTGCCTCTGAAGCCATCGGAATAAAGCTTGTTCTGTAGTTCCGGCTATGACAACCGGGTCATCTTTATTGCCTGAGCTCAATTCCGCAGGAACCACGGGCTCCTCTTGCTTATCAGCCTGAGTGGGCTCTTCATCACTTAGATTGAGCCGATGCTGGGTAGAGTCAATCATATCATCACCATGGCTGTGAAGCATAGGAGGGATCATTTCTTCATGTCCGACCATGTAGACAGTGTGGACCGCATACCCAGCCATCTCTTTATCTTCGGCGGCTGATTCCGCAGAGCGGTCCGGGCTTTGGAAATTCATAAATTTTAACATGGCCAGAGCCCTAGCCCTTTTGTTGGCTCCGTATCTGAGTCGCTTCTGCCTCAGCTTCTCTGCCTTGAGCGCTTGGCAGGCTTCTGCTCTTCGGGAAGCCGCCATAGGCTGAGTGATGTGGAGGCTTAAGAAGACACCCAATCGAGCAGTTGTCAGAGGCGTCGCTGGAGCTTGCTCGGGATGCCTTGTTGCTTTGTTGGTGTTGATGGCCTTGCCCCCAGCCGGGGCCAAGGAAAGTCGTTCAAACACCGACTTGCGTTTGTGTTGGGGCGCCCTCGCGACCACCACATTTGGTCTCCTGCCTTTCGAGACCGGTCTGTCTATTTCTGGAGCTTGAGGAACTGGAATGACGTTAGCTGACACGAACAGGATAGAGCCGAATGGTAGCGGCTCCTCTTCCCATTGTCGCCCGAGACTGGCCGGAAGGACCGTCTTGGCGTCCATCTTCATCGTGTAGAAGATGGGAGCTGAGTTCATCTTCGGAGACATTGTTGAAAGGTGATTGCTTGAAAATCCTGCATGAAAGAGCATTATTTTAGTATAAATATAGATATGTATATTGATTGAGTTCGCATGAACGTTTAACCCGAAAAATGGGAGGAGAGATTAGTCCCACCGGGCGTGCCAGAATCTGTAGGGTGTTTTTCGTCACCCTATTGAGATGGGAATACGCGCGCGCTTGTCAGGCGCATTACAGATTCCCCTTGCCTAGGGTAGGCCGGGGTTTAATGATTGTGGGGATCTGAATCTCCGGTAGCCGCGGACTAAGCTACCGTTAATTATCCCTCGCCTTCGGAGCGAGGGAACCTCCGATTGACGGGTTAAACTGGTCATGCGAACTCAATGTACAGTATTGTGTTTTAAAAAAAAAGGGGGTTTTGGATATATTAGGGGCCCCGCAGAGCTTTTACGGGGGTCCCGCTACCCGGATAGCGGGTTTGGGGTCAAGGGGGCTAGCAGCCCCCTTGCGGGGTGCGGGACAGCGCCCCGTTAGAAATTTTTTTCTAACAGGGACAGTGTCGTGGAGTATGTGTGTGTACATATGTATACATATGTATATGTATATGTATATATATAAAAAAAAGGGGGAAAGACATCCAAAGAACGCGTGAGGCCAGCGCCAGCGCTTTGAGCGCAAGAGCGCTAGCGCGCCACGTGTCAGCACGTGGGCGCTCGGGCGCTAGCGCAAGAGCGCTAGCGCAGTGAGCGCTAGCGCGCCACGTGTCAGCACGTGGACGCTAGCGCTTTTGGCGTTAGCGCTCCCAGTGTAAGAGCGCTAGCGCGCCACGTGTCAGCACGTGGGCGCTCGGGCGCTTTGGACGCTAGCGCTCTGAGCGCAAGAGCGCTAGCGCGCCACGTATCAACACGTGGGCGCTAGGACGCTAGCGCTTTAGGCGCTAGGACGCTAGCGCTTTAGGCGCTAGCGCTCTGAACACAAGCGCGCTAGCGCGCCACATGTCAGCACGTGGGCGCTCGAGCGCTAGCGCTCTGGGCGCAAGAGCGCTAGCGCACCACGTGTCAGCACGTGGGCGCTCGAGCAGCAAAAGGGACTTGGTCCCTGCAATGGGAGTTGTACTCCCAGAAAGGAGGACTTATTATTTTGTGTGCATACACACACACACACACACATATATATATATATGAGGAGTTAAACTCCAAGGATGTTTTGAAACTGATGAAGGGGCTTCTCCCCTTGAGCCCTAGTTCTTCCCCAAAGTGGGGTTTCTGGCGATGGGTCTTGTAATACCCAGCCCCTATTATACCACAATCTATATTTTGTTACTCTATAATTCTATTTATTTTATTTATCTTATTTATAATTTTATTTATCCTAAAACCCAAACCCTATTATATCTTTCTCCAACAAATTCCCTTAGCCAACACCATTTTCTTTTAATAGAACCCCAATCCCATTCTTTTAAATAAATTCATTTTCCATTATAAATCTCTAGCCCGGCCTTCTTCCATTTTCCCTTTTATATTGATTTTCCTCGGCCCACAATTTTCAACAGCCCACAGAAGATTATAAAAAGGAAATCCCTTTTTATTTAAGTCTCTGGCCCGGCCCGGCCCCCTTCAAGCCCGCTTCAGCCCTTACCCGCACCCGTTACACCCTACCCGACCCGCACCAACAGTGCCTCCTTCCTCCAACGGCTCCTTTCATTTTCTCCCGCCCTGTCGCTCGCGATCCGCAATCTCTGCCGACTCCTCCGCCCACGCTCGCTCACCGTTACCCCCAGGACGCGCCGCCTCACGACCACTCGACGCGCACCCTCGCCTCCTCAATCTCTTTCTCTCCTCCTCCAACTCCCTCACACAAAACCCACTGCACACCCAATTCTCTATCCCCGGGCACCCAACCTCGCACGCCCTGACGGCGACGACCACGATCTCTCTTCCTCTCTCCCTCACCTCCACCTTCGGCCACCACCATCGCCTCGTCGGCAACCAAGCCCTACCGATCCGCCAGCACTACCCTCCCTCGTTCTCCTCTATCGCCATCACTCCACGCCGTCGACCACCGCCTCTTTGCTCTCGACGCCGCCATCATCGTCGTCATCCTCACCTTCCCTCACCTGCTCCCCTCGCCGGAGCTCCGACCTCCGATCTTTCCCCCTCCCCATTTTCCTCTGTATCTCTTTCTCTCTCTAACTCCCTCTCTCTAATCTCTCTGCATTCTCACCCCTCTCTCTCTGTTTTCTCACTCTCTCTCTTTTCATCTGTTTCAATCTCTCTCTCTTTCTCACTCTGCTAATCTCTCTGCCTCTCTCTCTGGCCTCTCTGTGTGTTCTCTCTCTGTCCTCTCTCTCTCACTCTCTGAAATCTCTCTCTCACTACACATCTCTCTCTCCCAACATTCCTCTCTCTCTATATCTCTTCCTCACTCTCCTATCAACCGGCCAACAGCACAAACAACCACGGTACCGAGCCGTCAAGCGAAGCTCGAGCCGAGGCCAATCTTTGTCGTGATTGCGTCGGGCCATTACAATAGACCGCGTCGCTGCCGTGCATCCCCGAGACGTGTCCAGGCAAGTCCCTACTTGCTACATGCTACTTTATGTTAATTGTAAATTATAATCGTATATATATTTCATATTTTACTTTCTGTTAATTTATACGACTCAACTGTTCGATGCGTGTTCCCTATGGGAATTCTCGTTTAAATTGACGGCACTCACTCGTATAGTTGGCCCGTAAGCTTATAATTCTAAGGTGTGAATTTCATTAGAAAATACGACTGTTAAAGATTAAAACAACTACCCTCAAGTTTACTCGTAAAACTGGAATTTCCTTGTACCTGAAAACCGTTAAAATCACCATAAATTATACACACTGGAACGATGCGCTCGAGGGCTTAAATCGAAGCCGACTCGACGAGCTATAATCCTTTACAAGTTTTTATTAGTTTCTGTACTTAAATAGTGACAAGATTAGGATCGGAGTGCGACTCTGGACTGCAGTCCAGAGCGACTCTAGTTGTTGTTTACTGTCCCGTAATGAATACCACACTGTTTCCTTAACTCGTAGATAGCGGAACTCCACTGTTTATTAAAGGTGAATCCGTCAAATAGACAACACAAGTGGTTTCATCCTGTTTCGTTATCGTTTGTTATTTAATCTGTAATTTAAAAGATGTGGACGTATAACAGTCCCAACAGAATCAGAATCAACGTATTAGTGTTAGACAGTGTATAACTCCTGACGTACAGATTCGATTGAAGATCCGTATGTTGCGTTGAAAACCCTACCGAAAACCCTAGATTTCATTCAACTGTAGCATAGCTAAAATATGATCCCAACTGGGATTAAAACGCGTTGCGAAACGGACTTTCGATTCTGAAACCGGATTTCCAGCCGTGAACGCTTAAAATGAAATGGCCATAATTAATGATCCTGGAACCCGATTGGCATGAAACTAAATTCGATGGATAGATAACTGAACATACTAATTATTACATGTTTATCGTTTCGCTAAACTGTACACGTACGATTCATGATAAATCGTGCAAGTGATTGAATACTATTTTATGACACCTTAATCATGCTTTACATACTGTTCACGCATCATATCATATACATGTCACTGCATTGATAACCTAGTGATACCGTGCATTACCCAGTGTTAGGTATTAGTGATGATTGTGGCAAGTACGTCAGTGTACGTGTATCAGTGAATAAGTGAAAGTGATACGTGCTTGTACACAATCAGTGAACCTTATGATTCTATTGCATTGTCGACGTCTGTGGGACGCGTGTACGTGTGACTATAAGTGGTATGGGACACTTATGGAAGCTCTTGCACGGGTGTCACAGATAAGGTACCAGACACTGCCATTTATCTTAGGTATTAGTCGGGACGTGCTTGATGGAGGCCCTGCCTCCAGTTCTCGCGCAGGCTTATCACAGACCGATTGGTATTTAAGGTTATGGTTAGCGTTGATGTAGACCACGGGGTGTGGGGTAGTTTAAGTGTGAGTTCAACAGAATCTCGGGAGTCCCTTGCCGGCTTATATATTTATGGAGATATATGGAGATTTACAGGGTACGTGATTATTACCGTGATATACACGTTGGGCCCGTGGTCCCTTGCCCTTAGGTTCTACCCTTGGGTGGAGGACACTCGCGAGTGGTTGACTCTCACACTTGGACTGACGATAGGCTTAGTGACCTGTACAGTGAGACTTAGAGACTGATAGGGATACTGGCATTGATATACCTTACTTACCGTGTTGACATACGTGGCATATCATTCTACTGCTTTTACTGTTCCGCTGTATTGATTACTGCATGTTCATACCCATACTGCCATTGATCTACTGTTATATATATATCTATTATCACTGATAGAATGGTCAAATGTTTTTATATATATTATATTGCTATTGTGTCGCTCTGACGACCTGAGTATGCATGCTCAGTGTGAGGAGAAGATTTAGCCTGGACCAGGACTAGACGCACTTCACAGACATCTTGTTTAGCTATCCAGAGTTATATCTTTTGTTTCCCATCAGGTCAGTTCATTTTACTGTTTTGTTCCAGTTACTGCATTTCTCATTACTTGCGCATTATTTACTGTTTACGATGAAAAACTAGAAGCCGAAGTGTGACTACGGCAGGACATTTCCTTGACCGTAGGAGCATGGCTGGCCTTGTCTACCCCTCGTATTCCGTATTTTGGGAAGCGGGGCGTGACATGGTTTAGTTGGTATCAGAGCCCAGGTTTTGCTTCAATTGGGATTGCAGTTTTCCGTGTAGAGCTTGACAATCTAAGACATCCCTCAGTCTAGATTGTAAACTTGATGTCCTTGATCCATATTCACATTGAGTGTTCTGCTATCCATTCGCTAGGGTTCAGGTGACTTGGCAAAGTTTCATGGTTGTAATGGTGAACTACATCACGATTACACTACCATACTCTGTTTAAGTGACTTAGAGTCATACAGTTGATTTTTCCACTTGTAATGAATTTCATCACATCTGATATTCTTGAATCTTTGTCCAATCCATATTATATCTTGATTCTTATAGCTTGTACCTTATATCATCCTCAAAATTTTTGTTTCAGGATCATGTCTTCCAACGACTCTTCATCTATCTTCACTCCCCAGATTCAGACCGTCGAGATTCTGAGTGTACTGCAAGGTCTGAAGGAAGCCCAGGAGCGAACGAATGATTTGTTAGCTGAAGGACTGAGAAGGCAGGTGAATCAGGCACCAGCGGGAGTCTCAAATCATAAAGGGATCCCCGTTAGACGAGGAAAAGAGAAGAAAATGAAGCGCCAATTTGTTTCCCCGCGACAGAAGCAACAGAAGACCCCATGTTGTGGGTACTGTAAGAGACCAGGACATCTTCAGAGGGATTGTTGCCGCGCCCAAGGGAAATGTCTGATATGCGGGTCCAACAAATATCTCATCAACGGTTGCCCAGAAAGGAAAGAACTACAAGGAGGAGACTCGTCCACACTCCCCACTTCTGCCAAGTGAGGATTACTGCGTAGTTCGAATTTCGAGGATAAAGCAGACCCAACACAGGATTCAACTCGCGTGACGAGAAGGCAGCGGTCTAGCAATCAAAGAAGAATTTTCATGTTTTCCAATTTCAGTATTATGTTGTCATCCTCTTATAAACATTTCGTTCCGGTTGAAACTTTGTATCCGTTGAACTTTTAGTTGAATGAAATAAAAACTTGAATCGTAATATATGTATCATTCTCTTGTTCCTCCCCTTATACATACTATTCATTATCACAGCATTTTAATCTTGATTTTCAGTTCCTGCCACCGCATATCTTTCTATACTTCGTACACTTAGCTACTTTCTTGATGTATTCCACTGTCTAACCATGATTCTTTCTTTTCAGGACATGGCCCACCCTGGAGCAGCGCCGCATCTAGATGAGGATGCACAGTCATGCGTTTCCTTAGACCACACGCTGATGAGTTCTGACGATGAGATCAACGATCCCCAGATCAATTTCGAAAACAGCGATTCAGAGGACGAAAGAGCAGCCGTCCCAGAGTTTGACCTAATAGGCGATTCCGACGAAGAGGAATGAGACCGTGAAGAGAACACGATAGAGGAAGACCCCGAGGAAGAACCGATAGAAGAAAATCCAGTGAAGGAAAATCCCATGGAAGAGAATCTAGAAGGAGAGAATCATATGGAATCAGACCTCGATGAAGAAGCTCCAGCCGAGGAAGAAGGACCAGAAGGACAAGACTCTGCTGTGGAAGAACTCCCAACAGCGGTCCCCGCGAGGCGCTATGGAAATGGACGCCCCTACCTGAGCGCGCGAGCCTACTGCAACCTGCTGAATCTCCACAACCGCGACTGACGGGATTTCTTTTGATGTTGTCATATCTGGCCAAATAAATCTGTGTATAGATTAGGGCCACCTTTTATCTTTGAGAATGCTTTGTTTATAATCTTCTGGAATGAAATAAATTGCGGAGTTCGCTAATTCTTCAATCTTCTTAGTTCTCTTGATGCTTGATTATTTCTTCTATACAATTATTTTTCCTACTGAGATCTGTCCACCCCTACTCCTTACTTTTTCTTAACCCTCACTGAGATTAACTAGTACCACACCCGATCTTTTAGAGATCCACTCTTCATCCTCCGTCTGTGCTTCGTTTGAGACCCTTCTGGGAGGAGAAAATTTTAGGGAAATTTCCGAGTTCGCGAACCCTTCAAATTTTGATTCGTGTGATGTATCGACTGTTGTTTCCCCCACACTTTTCCTTTTGTATTCCTTTGTTGCTCATCCTTACTTTCTGTACTGACCCGATCCCAGTCTCCTTGATCTTCAGCCTAAAGCCGCCACACTCCGATCTTCTGAATGAGCCACACTTCCTTGTAATCAATACCCTAGCTGGCCCTATACCTCTTTGTGTTTTTCCTATTACCCTAAATATATATAGGGACATTATTATTCGAAAATTTGGTTTTCATTATTTTATATTTATCGAAGAGTGTGTTTTATCGACTATTCCCATTTTACGCATTTCAAGTACTCCACTACTACCTTTCCTATTATTTTCAGTAGCGCAACCTTACACCGCGCATATTCTTGTTCCATGTTTCTTATTTTCACTATATGAGTTTTCTAAGTTATTTTAAAACTACTTGATCGATACATTATCCTAAAAATGTTTTCAACCTACCGACAAATCTTTCACTATTTAATTGTCGTTACTTTATTTTCTGGTAGTGTGCCTACGTTTACTATTATAAATAATTGTGCCTTATACTTATTATGTTTGCCGTGCTACCTTTGATATACTTATACGTGCACATATTTGAGTTTCGATTTTATCGAGTACGCCTCGAATATCATTGTTCATTATTGTTGTTATTGCAATTCTCATAGGTTGCCTTTGTAGCTGTTCTTGTCATATACTTATTTAAACCTATATTTTTGTATGTGTTCTTACATATATAAACCTTCAAATTTCTTCATCCGCTTATTTCAAGTAAATCTTTATGTGTTAGTTGCAATATAATAGCTTTCGCCTATGTTTGTATTATTTATCGTTTATTTTAAATTTCGAGGACGAAATTTTTGTAAGGGTGGTATGATGTAATACCCAGCCCCTATTATACCAAAATCTATATTTTGTTACTCTATAATTCTATTTATTTTATTTATAATTTTATTTATCTTATTTATAATTTTATTTATCCTAAAACCCAAACCCTATTATATCTTTCTCCAACAAATTCCCTTAGCCAACACCATTTTCTTTTAATAGAACCCCAATCCCATTCTTTTAAATAACTTCATTTTCCATTATAAATCTCTGGCCTGGCCTTTTTCCATTTTCCCTTTTATATTGATTTTCCTCGGCCCACAATTTTCAACAGCCCACAGAAGATTATAAAAAGGAAATCCCTTTTTATTTAAGTCTCTGGCCCGGCCCGGCCCCCTTCAAGCCCGCTTCAGCCCTCATCCGCACCCGTTACACCCTACCCGACCCGCACCAACAGTGCATCCTTCCTCCAACGGCTCCTTTCCTTTTCTCCCGCCCTGTCGCTCACGATCCGCAATCTCTGCCGACTCCTCCGCCCACGCTCGCTCACCGTTACCCCCACGACGCGCCCCCTCACGACCACTCGACGCGCACCCTCGCCTCCTCAATCTCTTTCTCTCCTCCTCCTACTCCCTCACACAAAACCCACTGCACACCCAATTCTCTATCCCCGGGCACCCAACGTCGCACGCCCTGACGGCGACGACCACGATCTCTCTTCCTCTCTCCCTCACCTCCACCTTCGGCCACCACCATCGCCTCGTCGGCAACCAAGCCCCACCGATCCGCCAGCACTACCCTCCCTCGTTCTCCTCTGTCGCCATCACTCTACGTCGCCGACCACCGCCTCTTTGCTCTCGACGCCGCCATCATCGTCGTCATCCTCACATTCCCTCACCTGCTCCCTTCGCCGGAGCTCCAACCTCCGATCTCTCCCCCTCCCCATTTTCCTCTGTATCTCTTTCTCTCTCTAACTCCCTCTCTCTAATCTCTCTGCATTCTCATCCCCCTCTCTCTGTTTTCTCACTCTCTCTCTTTTCTTCTGTTTCAATCTCTCTCTCTCTTTCTCACTCTGCTAATCTCTCTGCCTCTCTCTCTGGCCTCTCTCTGTGTTCTCTCTCTGTCCTCTCTCTCACTCTATGAAATCTCTCTCTCTCTACACATCTCTCCCTCCCAACATTCCTCTCTCTCTATATCTTTTCCTCACTCTCCTATCAACCGGCCAACACCACAAACAACCACGGTACCGAGCCGTCAAGCGAAGCTCGAGCCGAGGTCAATCTTTGTCGTGATCGCATCGGGCCATTACAATAGACCGCGTCGCTGCCGTGCATCCCCGAGACGTGTCCAGGCAAGTCCCTACTTGCTACATGCTACTTTATGTTAATTGCAAATTATAATCGTATATATATTTCATGTTTTACTTTCTGTTAATTCATACGACTCAACTGTTCGATGCGTGTTCCCTATGGGAATTCTTATTTAAATTGACGGCACCCACTCGTATAGTTGGCCCGTAAGCCTATGATTCTAGGGTGTGAATTTCATTAGAAAATATGACTGTTAAAGATTAAAACAACTACCCTCAAGTTTACTCGTAAAACTGGAATTTCCTTGTACCTGAAAACCGTTAAAATCACCATAAATTATATACACACTGGAATGATGCGCTCGAGGGCTTAAATCGAAGACGGCTCGACGATCTATAATCCTTTACAAGTTTTTATTAGTTTTTGTACTAAAATGGTGACAAGATTAGGATCGGAGTGCGACTCTGGACTGCAGTCCAGAGCGACTCTAGTTGTTGTTTACTGTCCCGTAATGAATACCATACTGTTTCCTTAACTCGTAGATTGCGGAACTCCACTGTTTATTAAAAGTGAATCCGTCAAATAGACAACACAAGTGGTTTCATCCTGTTTCGTTATCGTTTGTTATTTAATCTGTAATTTAAAAGATGTGGACGTATAACAGTCCCAACAGAATCAGAATTAATGTATTAGTGTTAGACAGTGTATAACTCCTGACGTACATATGCAATTGAAGATCCGTATGTTGCGTTGAAAACCATACCAAAAACCCTAGATTTCATTCAACTTTAGCGTCGCTAAAATATGATCCCAACTGGGATTAAAATGCGTTGCGAAACGGACTTCCGATTCTGAAACCGGATTTCCAGCCGTGAACGCTTAAAATGAAATGGTCATAATTAATGATTCTGGAACCCGATTGGCATGAAACCAAATTCGATGGATAGATAACTGAACATACTAATTATTACCTGTTTATCGTTTCGCTAAACTGTACACGTACGATTCATGATAAATCGTGCAAGTGATTGAATACTATTTTATGACACCTTAATCATGCTTTACATACTGTTCACGCATCATATCATATACATGTCACTGCATTGATAACCTAGTGATACCATGCATTACCCAGTGTTAGGTATTAGTGATGATTGTGGCAAGTACGTCAGTGTACGTGTATCAGTGAATAAGTGAAAGTGATACGTGCTTGTACACAATCAGTGGACCTTATGATTCTATTGCATTGTCGACGTCTGTGGGACGCGTGTACGTGTGACTATAAGTGGTATGGGACACTTATGGAAGCTCTTGTACGGGTGTCACAGATAAGGCACCGGACACTGCCATTTATCTTAGGTATTAGTCGGGACGTGCTTGATGGAGGCCCTGCCTCCAGTTCTCGCGCAGACTTGTCACAGACCGATTGGTATTTAAGGTTATGGTTAGCGTTGATGTAGACCACGGGGTGTGGGGTAGTTTAAGTGTGAGTTCAACAGAATCTCGGGAGTCCCTTGCCGGCTTATATATTTATGGAGATATATGGAGATTTACAGGGTACGTGATTATTACCGTGATATACATGTTGGGCCAGTGGTCCCTTGCCCTTGGGTTCTACCCTTGGGTGGAGGACACTCGCGAGTGGTTGACTCTCACACTTGGACTGACGATAGGCTTAGTGACCTGTACAGTGAGACTTAGAGACTGATAGGGATACTGGCATTGATATACCTTACTTACCGTGTTGACATACGTGGCATATCATTCTACTGCTTTTACTGTTCCGCTGCATTGATTACTGCATGTTCATACCCATACTGCCATTGATCTACTGTTATATATATATCTATTATCACTGATAGAATGGTCAAATGTTTTTATATATATTATATTACTATTGTGTCGCTCTGACGACCTGAGTATGCATGCTCAGTGTGAGGAGAAGATTTAGCCTGGACCAGGACTAGACGCACTTCACGGACATCTTGTTTAGCTATCCAGAGTTATATCTTTTGTTTCCCATCAGGTCAGTTCATTTTACTGTTTTGTTCCAGTTACTGCATTTCTCATTACCTGCGCATTATTTACTGTTTACGATGAAAAACTAGAAGCCGAAGTGTGACTACGGCAGGACATTTCCTTGACCGTAGGAGCATGGCTGGCCTTGTCTACCCCTCGTATTTCGTATTTTGGGAAGCGGGGCGTGACAGGTCTCCTTCTTCTTCCTGTCGTTTGGCCGGATCTTGAAGATCAAGAGAAGTTAGATTTTAAAAATCTCTTCTTTTTAAGATCTAATGACAGATTCATGTTTCCCTTTGTGGGTTTTATGGTGAAAAACTATTTAGTTTTGGAAAAAGAAGAGTAAAACTCTTGATTTAATTAAAAAGAAAGAAGAAGGTTTGGAACCTTCAGAAATGGGAAAGAGGCACAAACCCTAGGTTTTTTGAGAGAATAAAAGGTGTATTACTTTATTCATCATCATGTTGCTTTATATAGGCTTACATATTTACATATAGCCCCTTGGGCTTTGCAAAATGGCATTTTGCCCATCCCATGGCTCATGTGCTATTTCTTTTTGCACATAAGCCATGGGTTTACAAAAATTTGGCTTTCTGCCCATTTTGTTTACATTCATGCATAAAAAATTACATAAAAATTATTTATTACATGACTTTATTTTGGCATGGCGGAAGGCCGGACGCTTCGTGTTCGGGCTCGACCTGGGCATTGGCCCATTTGCTTAGGCTTGGGCCCACCTGGCTTAGGGTTGACCTTGACTTTGACTTGGTCAACCGGGGTGCAAATTTTGACTTCAACAGTGATCACCACCTCGACGTTCGTCTCGACACAACAGAAGAGATGCCACTACAGCGTTCTTCTTCCAGCAGGATTCAGACGCGACAATCAAACAACGGAGCCACGGCAAAATCCCTAATTCCAAACCTCGACGGTTCACCAGCAACCTAGAGACAACAGCGACATTCGTCTCGATACAGCAGACGCAATGCCAGCAAACAAAGCGAAGATCAAATTCCTAGTTTCAGGGTCTTGATGGCAACTCATATAAAACTTGAAAGACTATCGAAGATCATCCCACACCAGCGCGGAGTGGTTATGACTCATCGGGGCTCCCCAAAATGATCCTAACCTCAAGTAAAAAGCGGCATGGCAAAATTCCTAACGCTTGCTCTTCCGACGGTCAAACTGTCTAGGAGGATTGCTTGAAGACGTTTTGTCCAGCCTCCGAAGGGATCGGAGACATAACAGTCGCAAGGCCACTCGAACTGCAAGATTGCCTATCGAGAAATACATCAGCCAACACGACGGTACGACGGACAAAACCCTAGTACCACAGACCCTAACGGACCTTTGTCGTAAAGAGCAGAGGTTAACTGTGACGTTAGGATATTCTTGCGAGAAATGCTCGATTCGTCTCGACTCGCGAGGAAATTAGTGTCTTTGCGAGAACTTCTCGATTCGTCTCGACTCGTGAGGAAAACCCTTAGGCAATGGGGATAAGAACCAGTTTCCTAAGAACTGGGGCCCTGCAAGTCGATCCAAAATGAACTCTTGCATACTATTCATGGGTCACACTCTCCAAAGTCGAATCTCGACAAGGAGGGAAACAACCGCTTATGGGTCCTCTCGACTCGTAAGAGGGAAAATTCTCTTATAAGATCCTTACGACTTATAAGAAAAAACGCACTTAGAAATCCTCACGATTCCTAAGAAGAAAATACACCTACGGGATCCTCTCGACTCGCAGGGAGAAAGTCTTTATGAGACCCTCACGGCTCATAAAATTGAAAAGTCTTAGGTGACAGATCCTAACCCTGTTTCATAAGCCATCACCATTCTATAAAGAATCCAAGATTGACGGCTATATACTATCTATAGACCGCACTTGCTAAAATCACATGGTAACAACACAGTAAGGAGAAGAAAGCAACAGTATAACAAAAATGTGTCTTTATTCATGAACTCAATTGAATGCAAGATACATCATATAAAAGAATAAAAAAATGGATACATATCATTCAAAAATTACAAGTGTGCCATTGATATAAAGGCAGCTACTGAAAAGGAAGCGTTTTCAACAAGTCCGTGAGCTGCTCTCGCACTTCTTTCAGTGCCTTCTCATGATCAGCCACCACGGCCAGCTCTGCTTCAATTTGGGCCCGTTGCTGCAAACAAGATGAGAGTTTCTGATCAGCTTCTTGCTGGGCAGCCTCCTGACTCTGCGCGACCTGCTCATTGAGATCAAGCTTTTTCCTCAACACCAGCCCGTCAGAAATACACCGTTGAAGGCTTTCAAAAATGGTGTTCAGCTGGGCAGCATTAGCTGCAACCTCAGCGCGCAGTTGGGCAGATTCAGCAGCAGTCGCCTCACGTTCTTTTCGCTTAAGAGTTGCCTCTCGTTCGAAATGGCGAAGGAACGGAACACTTTGCTCAACCCACGCGGCCCGCTGGGAGTTCAAAGCCTGAGTCTCAGGGGCAAGACGCATAAGTTCAAGCTGATGTGGACAGGTCTCGATCTTCCTGCAGTGATTAACCCAAGACTCGACGACGCTTTCATTATGGAAATTTACAAGCGTCGCCAGCATTGGATTGACCTCGGCAGCGAAATCTGCACCAGATATAGGAGCCTCCACGTCAAGCTCCTCGATGTATTCGCTCAGCATACGCCGACTCGTCACAGCACCCTTTGAGGATGGACGTCTGGAGAAGGGGCCTGCCGGCATCATAATGTGAGACTCGAAAGAGGCCAGAGTCGAAGCGACCGCTGCAAAACAAATCACAATCAGCTGACAGATCAAGAAATAAAAGAGATTCATGAACAATGGGATTTGCTATACCAGCTGCAGATGGTGGCAAAGCTGGGAGGACTAGTGGCGCAACTGATCTCTCATCTCCTCCTTCAATTTGTAGTACTGCAATCAAGGCAAAGAAGAATCAGAAATGATTTCATTGTCGGTAAAAGGAAGAGCATTAATTGAAGGCTGTATTCACCAGCGTCACTGGATGAAGCAATCTCCGACGAGAAGGAGAAGTGAGGATGCAGCACCTGGTACAGGTGGTCAAAAAGGACTCCTGCAAAAACGCGATAACGCAACGTCAGTACGTGAAGTATACTGCCGAGAGATAAGACTGATGGGTCACAAACCCATACCTTCCAACATCTGAGACAGTGCAAGAGAAGGTAGAGAGGTGGTCACCGTCAGGGCAGTAACTGACGGCGCTGCCTCGAGTAGCGCGACATCAGCACTAGCCGCACCTGCATTAGAAACAAGATAAACCCTGTCAGAAAAAATTGAAAAGGATTGAAGAATAAAAAGAAGGGCGGTGACCTAAAATCTACCTGATGAATCGCCGGTCGGAACCGTGACGAGGGCGTCACTTGATACAACAGCGGCGTCTCCCTCCTCCATCGGGGTAGTCTCACCTCCCGTCGCTTCATCCCCTGACTCCACGAGAGCCGTCGTCACGCTGGCGACGCCAGGAGACAGCAAAGAACCGTAGGCGGGAAGAGCGATGATCGGGTCGGTGCCCGACTCTTGAGAGAGAGCGGCCACCTCAGACCCAGCAATTGTACCCATTTTGCTCGCCACCACCTCGGACTCAGTAATTGTGGCCGTCTCATCCGCCGCCATCTCGGGCTCGGCAATGGTAGTTATCTTGGGCATAGCAATCGTGACTGTCTCATCAGCCACTACCTCGTACCCGGCAATTGCGGGCGCATCGTCTACCGCCGCCCCGGGTGCGACAATAGTAACTACCTCCTGTTCCCCTCTGAAAGACGGCGCACAGGACCGCGGTGTCCTCACGCTGAGGTTCGGGGCAGATGCTATTTGGTTTTATCCGTCCACCTCTCCGAAGATGCCAAGTTGATTTATGGCACCGTGTATCGGAGGTTTAGACGGATGCAGCCGATGTAGCAGACTTCATCAGATTCCCCCTCGCTTGAGGGGTTTTTGATTGTAGGGACGCTCTTCCCTACAGGTGCAAGCCCCTGCAGTTAATTACGCTACCGCATCGCGGTAACAACTTTCTCCTTCTCCAGAATTTCACTTCGTGTCGTGTGTGTTTGTTTTGTTTGTGGTTGCCCGTGGATTGTATACGGAGACTGAGTAATGCCGTCGCCCGTAGGACGTGGACTAGTCCAAATCCGTATTTACTTAGATTTGGGTTTGGTGTTTTTAGCTTAAGGATGCATTAGTCGCGTTGCGGCTAAGATCAACTTAAACGTTCGTTAAGGATACAATAGTCTGGTTTGAGACTAAGATCAACTTAACGTGATAATCCATTTAATATCCGGCCATCGGGACTCGTCACCTCTCTAACGTCGTTGAAGGATTACAACGGCAGGTGTCAGAGGAGTTCAGAGATGTACCCTTGAACCAAAGTCGATTTGGAGTTTTATGGTCCATTTAAATGTTTAAGGATACGTTAGCCGTATTTGGGGCTAAGATCAACTTAAACGGGACCGTTTAGATCCAGCAAAAGAGCATTTGGGAGCTCTATTGTTCCAGTTTAGAGACGTAGTGGTCCATGTTCCAGTTTAGGGACGTGGTGGTCCACCATTAGTTTAAGGACGTTTCGGTCCACCATTAGTTTAGGGACGTTTCAGTCCAATATTAGTTTAAGGACGTCTCGGTCCAATATTAGTTTAGGGACGTCTCGGTCCAATATTAGTTTAGGGACGTTTCGGTCCACGAGTTTAAGGACCCCGCAGTCCGTATCCATGTGTGGTCGTTGGGACCCGTCGCCTCTCTGACGTCGTTGAAGTATTACAACGAGAAGTGTCAGAGGAGTTCGGAGATGTACCCTCGAACCGGAAGTAAATTGATTTAAGAGAGCAATCTTGCTCAGTCAATTTAATTTAAGGACTTACGGCCAGAATTGGGCTAAGTCCGGTTGAAAATGTTCAACATTTTATTAAATAATGCATTGCATTTCTTCCATTTTTTTTTGTTTGGGCTTTGCCCATAAAAATGCAGAGCATCAATTTATTCTGGGCTCTGCTCATTTATGAATGAAGCAAGGCATCTGTTTTGTCTGGGCTTTGCCCCCTTTATAAATGCATAGCATTTTTATTATTTCGTTTGGGCTCTGCCCATTTATAAATGATGCAGAGCATCAATTTAATTAGGCCTGTTTGGTCTTTTAATTGGGCCTGGCTCTTCAGTAAAAGAAATGCATTGCATTTGTCAGGCGCTTTGCACCAATTACTGAGGGCAAGCGCTTGTGGTGAAGACACGTGTCATGCTCTGGTGAGCGCAAGCGCAACAGTGCAGTGTGCTGCGCTAGTGCGCTGCGCTGTTGCGCTGCTGACACGCGGCGCGCTCTGGTGAGCGCAAGAGCAACAGTGCAGTGCGCTGCGCTAGTGCGCTGCTAACACGTGGCGCGCTCTGGTGAGTTGCGCCAATTCCAGAGAGCAAAGCTCTATTTCAAGAGCGCGCAGCGCAAGTGGTTCTATAGCTGACACGTGGCGCTCTCTTAAGAGCGCAACAGCGCAGTTTGGAAGTGCAGAGCACTAAGAATCTTTTAGATTCAAGAACAGAAGTGCAAAGCACTATTTGATCTCTTGCTCCAAATTAGATCAAAGAAAAATAAATTCTTCTTTTTGTTTCAAGAACCAGAGGTTCATAAAGGTGCAAAGCACCATTTTTATTTTGTTGTTTTCTTGTCTTTTAAAGAACCAGAGGTTCATGAGAAGTGCAAAGAACTGTTTATTATGTGAAGAACATTGATCTGTTTTTTTAGATCAATGATTTATTAAAAAAGATTTCTTTCCTCTCTTGAAGGTCTTTACCTTTTTTTTTTCTTGAGGAGTTCTTCAGAGTTCTCTTTCTCTCTCTCTTTTTTTTTAGAAAAATGTTCTTTTTTTTGAATTGAGGCCTAGGGTCCTTTTTATAGTGCCCATAAATTAGTTAAATTTGTTAAAGAGATATTTCTCTGAGTGATTTGGGGAATTTTCCCCACCGTTGGATCTTTGATCCAAGTGCTTCTGCTTTGCAGAAGAAAATCTTCTTGTTTTAACAAGAACAGAAAAGATTTCTTAAAATTTTAATTCTGTTTGGCGCAGATGCCCCAGCGCGTGACACGTGTCACGCAGCGCAGCGCAGCTGCGCTAGCGCATCTGCGCTGACACGTGTCGCGCAGCGCGCAGCGCAGCGCAACTGAAGCGTTGCTTCCTTTAATAGAGCTTTGCTCTGATTGGGTGCGCCTTGTTGGGCGCTGCGCTGACGTATCAGCGCCTGACATGTGGCGCGTTGCGCCTGAGACTTGAAGCGTTGCTTCAGAATTTTGAATTTCAACAGAGCTTTGCTCTGATTGGGCGAAACAAATGCCCCCCCACCGTTGCGCTCACGTGGCGCACACGTGAGTGCAGCGGTGGCAAACTCCTGATCGTTGGATCAAGGGGGGAGCTCAAGGGGCGCAAGCGCCTTATAAATAGGACCTCTGATCCTCATAGATGATTACCATCTTCAAGAACTTTTATTTTCAGAGCTTGCTCTTGCTTAAGGACTTCAGAGCTTTGCTCGTTTCTAAAGTTAAAAAACTTTTAGGTAAAATTAATTTAAATCAAATTAATTTACATTAATCTTAACCAAAAGAGCTTTGCTCTCATAGATCTTTTGATCTAAAGAAATTCCCTTTAGGGTTTCACCAACAGAGCTTTGCTCTCATGAATCCATAGATCTACAGAGATCTTGTTCATGGGTTTTAACCCATGAGCAGAGCTTTGCTCATGGATCCAAAAATAGATCTTTTTGATCTAAAAATGAAGAACTTCTAAGAGTCTTCAAAATGTTCTAATCTCTTTAGGAGTTTTAAATAAATTTCCTCATCATCACCACAGAGTTAGGCTCTTTTAAGGAATCTTATTTTCCTGAGACCAGAGTTTGACAAGTGTCACTCTGTAGCAGAGCTTTGCTCTGAAAGAGGAGATTTTCTCCTTGTCTCTAGGGATTTATTATTATTATTATTAGTGGGAATGTTTTCCTGGGGACCAACTGACAATCTCATCCAATGATGAGGTTGTCTTATTAACCGACATATTGTCATCCAGATTTTGTGGGTCCCCGTTTGGTCTCCTACTCACTGCACTTCTGTGTGGTGTAATTAATTAATTTTAATTTAATTTAATAAATGCGTTTTTTTATACGCCAAACGTTAGAATTACAACACTAACGGCTAAATTGTTCTTTTGCAGCGATCATGTCTTTAGACACTTCGTTCCCGTTCGTCCGCTCGGAGGAGGGATTTCCTGAGGCACCCTCGGACCGTGAAGTCCTGACCATGATTAGAGAATATGACCCGGAGTACAAGAAACTCCACCTTTGGGGGTCTTGGTATAACCAGATTATTATGGGTCGACGCAGCTTCACATGCGCAGTGCCGTCTGAGCCCATCACGGCAATTCACTACGCTACCCCACCTTCAGCGCAGTATGCCGTGGAGATGATAGACTGGACCGCGAACAGCTTTCTTCATCCCGCTATGGATGCGGTTCCGGTTCAGCGTCCTATGGTCTTGGATATCCTAGGACGCCGTATTTGTCAGGGAGAAGCACGACCCTGGGGGCAATCATATAACCTTGGTTTGATTCCCCGTCATCCGATTGGCTATCTGCCGTGGGCCCGGTACATCCTGTCGACGAAGAAGTCGCAGTTGATAAGACTAGGACTGTACACCGCGGTCTATGTCTCTCTCTTCCAATATCCTACGCTCCCCACCTGGTGGTTCAAGGCTTTCTTGGAGCAATGGAATATTCCCACCCACACTTTCCTTGCCATGGATCGGGAAGTGTCCATCTCTTTGGAGGAATTCACGGAGGTATCTGGCCTACCAGTCATGGGGGAACACTATGAAGAGCTGCTCCCGACAGATGAGTACGTCTTCGGTGCTAAGCCGATGGTAAGGGGGATCACGCCGGAAAATGCCGTTCAACACCAATTCCCGAGCCTGATCAAGGTGTTGAACATCTACGAGTCCCTTTTTATCGAACATGGGAGTCGGGGGGTTAACTTTGAGGACTTCATTGCTCGTTTCCTTCGTCCAAGCGTAATTTCATCGGGGTTTGCCAAGTTTGCCACCCTGGATGACCCTTTCGGTTTAGGTTTGGGTAACCTGCCAATGAAAGACACAGACCAAAAGGACTTCTTTCTTCCTAACTCCCCAACCATGTCCTTTGCAGAAATTGCGGAAATATTTAGCAAGGGTGCTTCATCACCTAGTGCCTTAGACCAACTGGTTTGGGAGTCACTGCTAAAGCCTTGGGTGTTGCAAAACTAGGAAGTACGCTTTAAAGTGCTAACGCATCTGATTGCGCAATACGGCCGCGGAACCGCGGCCGCAGCCAGGGTTTGGCCGCGGTTCCGCGGCCAACAAGTGGGCTTGGGCTCTGTAATTTTCTGTGATCAATTCCCAAAATTTTGAAGGTCCAATATTAGTTTAGGGACGTTTCGGTCCGATATTAGTTTAGGGACGTTTCGGTCCGATATTAGCATTCGATGGAAAACTGGAGTTGTGGGCTTCAATTGGGTAAGGGTAGGTTTGATTTGGAAATCCTCTCTCATTCTCACTCAGTCCAACCGCCTCCTCATACATTGAAAAATTTGGAGTTAGCGGGAAACTAGCTACCGGTTCAGCAGGTTGCATAAGGGCGGCCACGGACGCTTCCACATTCCTAACCATTTTGTTTGTTGCTAAAATATAAGCTTGCAACGACTGTTCCAAACTAGACATGAGTCCCTTCTTGATTTTCGTTGAAAGATTCGAACTTTAACACTCTCCTTGTAAAAAGCAGCAAGCTTTATTAGAGAAGGAAACGTTTTGCACTATTATTGCAATTCTCCTCCTAACTTGGTAACATGTTGCCTAGACATAGTGTTGGGACTGCTGAAGTTGTAAAAAACTGTCAAATCATTCGCGGGAAGCAATTGATTAATCCAAAACTAATTTAGATCAAAGAATATTTTAGATTCAAGAACAGGAGTGCAGAGCACTATTTGATTTCTTGATCTAATTTAGATCAAAGAAAATAAATTTTTCTTTTTCTTTTGATAGCAAAAGGGCGTCAAGAATGCTGAGCTGTGAGGGCAGCTTCCTTAGATGTGCCAACGTGATTAATCCAAAAATTGTAGTTTTACCGTAATCAGAAACGGCGTCGCTTTGCAGCTAGCCGGTGAGTACGGGTCGATCCGCAGAGATGTGTAAATTTCTGTTTTTGTGTTTTTTACGAGTTGATTCCGTTGGTTGTTTGGTTTTTGTCGATTGATTTAAAAACTAATTTATGTGATATGAAAGAACTCGTTAGGGTTAGGTCAAAGGTAGGGTTGATGAGATCAATATTTTCACCCCTTTCAATGCCGTTTGATTAAAACTTTTTAGAAAATCACAACAATTATTAGCAAAGGGGATTAGGATGATCGGGAAGAAACAAAGTTTCTTCCTCTAGATCCTTGTCCGTCCTTTCCTATTAATTGCTGCAATCTTCATGGACGTCATGTATGTCCGGCCTTTTAGACTACGGTTCACCGTTACCTCATAGGTAGGGTGCCGTAGGGGGCGGATCATACATGCGTGCATGAAGGTTTCGTTTTGAAAATATGTTGACATTGAAGGAGGTGAGAGATATCCATCTCTCACTCCCTCCCTTGTTCCTAACCCTAACGAGCGAGGATTTTACTCGCTCATTAGGGAATTATTAAAAAGTGACATTTTTGTTGCTTATGTTTTAAAGTGTTACTCTTACGACAGATTAAAATTAGCTGAACTAGTGAACTACAACAAATAAATGGATAACTAGGGCAAGTAATGATATTAAACTAAGGCAGGAATTAAATAAATTAAAAACTTACAAGAAAAGTTGATGCTCTAAATCTCCCAACAAGTCTGAACTTTTATTGATTGAAAAGAGGCATACATTTTACAGATTTTGAGTACAATTTATAAGCAACCAGTGAAGCTAGGGTTACAGACTCTCGTAGACATGCAATTACAGATTTGCCCCCTAAAAATCCCAACACCCGCACCGTCGCACCGACACAAGAAGTCGGTGCCGACACGGGCACCATACGGCCGCGGAACCGCGGCAATGATAGGCCTTTGGCCGCGGTTCCGCGGCCCTTTGGTGGCTTCATGCCACCATCTTCTGTGGTCTTCATTCTGGGTTCTTGGGCTTATTTGTTCTTCACTATTTTTCTCTGTTTGACTTCTTGGTCTTTTCCAGATCTTCAATGAAAACTTGTAAGGAGCTTTTGACCGTTCACTTTCGTCTTTTGGACCTTGCACCGTTCTTCATCTCGGATTGAGTAGATCTGTCTGCTTGTTGGTCAAAAGTCTCTTTTCTGTAGCATCTCTCGTCTTTTTCACTGTATTTGTTCCAAGAGCCTGTATCCTGTGTTATGCAACAAACGAGCGTCAAAAGTACCTGTTTACTTATAAAATGCATAAAAGTGGGGCGTATGAATTGCAATATTATGATATGAACAAATACCCCTAAACTTATCTTTTGCTCGTCCTCGAGCAATCTTATTAATTTATTCTAACCTAGCCGCACTTTCGCAGGGAAACGCGATTGCACTGAGCACGTGCAACAAGCCGTTAAACCTCTAGGTGTCCCTAGTAGGAGGAGTGTTGTCTCCTGAGGGTTTTCAGTGGATTACACCCACAAAATCCTATCAACTTGGTTTTTTGACTTTTGTTTTCCAATTAGGTTTTCTAACAAGGAATTCTATTATCGTCGCCCCGCAAATTATCCACCCATATTCTTCACACTTCCTTATTATGTAACTTAAGATTGTACATGTTCTATAGAATTACTTAGAATTCAGCATTTCTTAAGTTTTTCTTCTAGAGTTTCATCTCCACTTAGGAATTTCTATCAACTCTATTAAAGATACAAGTTTTATTTTTCATTCCTTTCTCTTATCTAAACTCTAATCACATATCCCCACGTGTGTGTAATTTTCACCCCTACACTTGGAAATTCAAATTAAGCAATCGTAATCTCGTCCATTGTCCAAAGCACTTAATTTTCGCTTACACATCCTTCATGCGACCGTTAATACTTCTTGAGGTACCAACAGCCGATTACAAGATGCGTTAGCCCTTTAAAGCGTATTTCCTAGTTTTTGCAACACCCAAGGCTTTTAGCAGTGACTCCCAAACCAGTTGGTCTAAGGCACTAGGTGATGAGGCACCCTCGCTAATTAATTTTCTAGCCCTAAGTAATCACAAAAACCAGTGTCCATTTTTTTTTATTCACCTTTTTTTTTCTTTTTTTTTTCCATTGTGCTAAAGACTTTAGACAAGAGTACTTCAAGGTCTCTTCTACTAATCCAAGTTTCAAGGTGCGTGATTGTGCATTTTGTAGGGTACATGTTTTCAGAATCTAAACTCAAGCTAGGAACTATTTTTCGAACTTATACTTTAATAAGAACATTAATACTCTTCCCTCATGTTGACTTAGCCCAAGAAGTGAACCCAAAATTTACCTATTTCTAAATAACCTACAAAGACATATACTCTCTACCGCTAAACTCTAAGGAATGTTATTTTTAGGGTTTTTAATTTGCTAAGTCTAGGATCTAGTTTTTCCTACTCAGTTAACCTTTTTATCAAACTCAAATCAATTAACCAAAATTGAATACAATAATTTTTTTAATTTTTTAATTTTCTCAATTTTTATGGGTTTTTCAGTTTTCTAATTTTTTTATTTCAAATTTTTATGAATTTTTTATATAAAGATGCAATGCAGAAATTAAATATGCAAAAGGAAAAGAAAATATATACAATATGCAATGCAAAAGATAACTATATACATTACCCTCTCCCCCAAACTTGAGTAAAGCAGTGCCCTCACTGCCCGGCCCCACGTCGCGCTCGTGAGCGTGAACATGATCGTTCCCCTCTAGCCAAAAGTGTTTGGATTCCCCTCTCAATTTCCGTCAACCGACGGTCGTGATCTCGTGCAGTTGCCCGAAACTCATCTCTCAAAGAGTCGATTCTCCTAACTGTTCTCCTCACTAATCGCGCATGCTCCTGGGGAGTTAGCTCTTCCCCGCTCGAAGTCGAGCTCGAGCTAGGGGTGTGTGCAGGTACATTTTCTGCCGGTTCAGTTCGTGTCCAAATATCCGTGAGTCTAGAGTAGGACGACGAGACGCCCTCTAAAAGTGGTCGAACCGGGACACCGTCTATCATATATGAGTCAAATTCCTCGGCTGGAAGGAAATAACGGCAGAGTTGGGTAACGAGCATGGGACATGGGTATACGGTACCTCGTTTCCCCGTACCTATGGATTGGAGCAAAACCGTGCACATGTCGAACCTAGGATTTTTCGTCATCAGAGTGTGGACGACATGTAATGAAGGGGTGAAAAAGGTTGTGTTGTGAGAACTTCCAAAAATATTGTTTTGTGCCCACCGGCACACAGTTAAAACGTTTGCGAAAAGGGTCCGTGCTTGGATGCCCTTACGCGGTTCTCGTGCACAGTCATTACCCATTAATGCCATATAATCTTCAAAGCGCAGTGGGTGTTCATGTGCAGGTACACGTGGTATGAGTGTAACCTCGTGTATCATGTCCCTATCGATGTGAATTTCACGATTTCCCCAATTCAGTTTAATGTAACCTAAGTTGTCAAGGCTATTATTTTCCATGGATTCGTAAAATAGGGCAACTAGGTTAAGTAGAGCAAACGCAGATGCATGATTATAGAGGAGGAAATTCCAGCTCCTTTGTGCGATTTCGTGTGGGAAATATCTACCGTAAATCTTGTGTGCGAAAACAGGGGAAAAATCCCTTTCATACTGCATTTTATGTGCCATTTAGATGTTTACAGTAAAAGTATATGCAGTAACAGAGACTAAAGGCTCAGATTTACCTCCCCTGAAAAATTCAGGGGGTGAAGACACAAGGCGGCGGCGGTTGCACGGCGGGAGGCGGCAGCAGCGGCGGAAGCGCGGCGCTCTGGTGGAGTTGCGGCGATATTTTTCTGCAGAGGCTAGGGGCGGCGTCTAGGGTTTGATGAGATGAAATTTTTTTTAGGGTAAACACACAGGGGGCTCGGGTTCCTTTAAATAGGGGGTGGGAGGGTGATTTGCATAAAACACCCTCTAAAACGAGGGTTTTATTTGTAAAATCAGCTCTTAATCTGCAGATTTGCAATAAGGTCCAATTTTTTTTTTATAAAATATATATATTTTTTATGGTATTTTGGAAATATATATACAAATAATATACATACCCCCAAACTTATTTGAAATAGTGTCTTTGGGAAACGAAATTTGGGGGTGAAAGCGGAGGAATATCACTCAGTGTAGATCGGCTCCTGCAAGAGCAGGAGCTCCTCCGAAGGGTCCGCTGTGAAGAACGGTTTCAGTCGATGCCTATTCATCTTGAATAAGGTACCGTCTTCAGGGTTTTCAAGATCAACCGCACCGTGCGGATAAACGGTGCGGACTACAAAAGGTCCTTTCCATCTGGACCGGAGCTTACCGGGATGAAAATGCAACCGAGTGTCATAAAGTAGAACCTGTTGACCAGGTTCAAAAGTTTTTCGCAAAAGGTGTTTATCATGGAACACCTTAGCTCGGTTTTTAGCAGTTATGGCATTATCATATGCCTCATCCCTTAGCTCCTCCAGTTCATTCAATTGCAGCTTTCTGTTGCTGCCCGCATCTCCTAAAGACAAATTCAGCTCTTTGATAGCCCAAAATGTTTTATGCTCGATCTCCACTGGGAGGTGGCAAGCCTTCCCGTACACAAGCCGGTATGGAGACATACCATGATCGGTCTTATATGCTGTACGGAAAGCCCATAGTGCATCTATCAGTTTAAGTGACCAATCCTTACGGTTTTTGGAAACCGTTTTCTCCAAGATTTGCTTCATTTGCCGATTTGAAACCTCGGCTTGCCCACATGTTTGGGGGTGATACGGCGTTGACAATTTGTGGGTGATAGAGTATTTGCGCATTAAGGACTCGAAAGTCCTATTGCAGAAGTGAGAACCATTATCACTTATTATCGCCCGAGGGTGCCCAAATCGAGAAAATATGTGTTCTTTAAGAAACCGAACGACAACTTTATTATCGTTCGTTCGGCTGGGCACTGCCTCGACCCACTTAGAAACATAGTCAACCGCCAACAGAATATACACATTTCCAAAAGAGTTAGGAAATGGACCCATGAAGTCTATACCCCAAACATCAAAAATGTCCACAACCAAAATAGGTTGGAGTGGCATTTCGTTTCTCCGCGAAATCCGGCCCAAGTGTTGGCACCGGGAGCAAGTTTTGCAGTATTCAAATGCATCCTTGAAGAGTCGTGGCCAATAGAAACCACACTGCAAAACTTTTTCGGCTGTCTTCTTTGGGCTAAAGTGCCCGCCACATGCTTGATCGTGGCAAAAAGACAGCACGCTCTTGACCTCACTTTCAGGCACACACCGACGAATGATTTGGTCGGAACAGTATTTAAAAAGATAGGGCTCATCCCAGTAAAAATGCTTTACTTGGGATAAAAATCGAAGTTTATCCTGTTTTGACCAATCATTGGGTATCAGGCCGGTGGCTAAGTAATTCACAATATCGGCGAACCATGGTTCGCAAGAAATAGTCAAGAGTTGCTCGTCGGGAAAAACATCAGTGATTGGAAGATCGAGCATGGGCGAAGAAGGGAGTCGTGATAGATGATCAGCTACTACGTTTTCACATCCCTTTTTGTCCTTAATGACAAGGTCAAACTCTTATAATAAAAGGATCTAACGTATTAGCCTTGACTTAGCATCCTTCTTCGCAAAAAGGTGGCGAAGAGCTGAATGATCAGTATATACAACGACTGGAGAGCCGATTAAATAAGGCCGAAATTTTTCGAGTGCAAACACAACAGCTAAAAACTCTTTCTCTGTTGTTGTGTAGTTGAGTTGGGCCTCATTTAGGGTTCGGCTCGCATTATAAATCACGTGCGGCATCTTATTAATGTGCTGTCCAAGAACAGCGCCAATAGCAAAGTCTGATGCGTCGCACATGATTTCAAAAGGGTGCGTCCAGTCGGGAGATGAGAGGATGGGCCCAGTGATGAGTGAATGTTTCAAAGACTCAAATGCTTCAATGCAAGTGGAGTCGAAAGCAAAAGTTGTGTCCTTGGCCAGTAAGAGAGTCAAGGGTCTAGCAATCTTGCTAAAGTCCTTGATAAACCGTCTGTAGAAACCGGCGTGGCCAAGGAAGGCTCTAATATCTTTGACGCATTTTGGGGAGGGAGGTTAGAAATCACTTCAATTTTTGCTCTGTCTACCTCGATGCCGTTTTGCGAGATGATATGTCCTAAGACAATGCCCTCTCGTACCATGAAATGGCACTTCTCCCAATTCAATGTTAGGTTCTTATCCCTGCAGCGGGTAAGAACAATGTCAAGATGGCGTAAACACTCGTCGAAGGAGTCGCCAAAGATGGAGAAATCATCCATAAAGATCTCCAAGAACTTTTCAACCATGTCTGAAAAGATCCCTATCATACACCGCTGAAATGTCGCGGGTGCGTTGCATAACCCAAAGGGCATGCGACGATAGGCAAACGTGCCAAAGGGACAAGTGAATGTTGTCTTGTCTTGGTCCTCTTTGGCGATGGGGACTTGATTGTAACCGGAATAGCCATCGAGAAAGCAATAGAACTCGTGCCCTGCCAATCACTCGAGCATTTGGTCAATGAAAGGTAAAGGAAAGTGGTCTTTCCTTGTTGCGGCATTGAGTTTTCTATAGTCTATGCAGACTCGCCACCCAGTTTGGGTGCGAGTGGGAATCAACTCATTTGCCTCATTTGTAATGACCGTAATGCCCGATTTCTTTGGCACGACGTGGATTGGGCTAACCCATTGGCTATCCGAGATAGGGTAAATGATACCGCTATCCAGACACTTGACAATTTCCTTCTTAACAGCCTCTTTCATGATGGGGTTGAGGCGCCTTTGTGGATCCCGTGCTGGCTTGGCATCATCCATTAAGTGTATATGATGTTTGACTATGAGGGGACTAATCCCCTTAATGTCCGCCATAGACCAGCCGAAAGCTTGCCGATTATTATGTAAGACCATCAAGAGAACCTTCTCTTGCTCAAGAGCTAGAGAGGCTGATATAATGACAAGTAAGGTCTCATTATCACCTAGATATGCATATTTTAGGTGTGTCGGCAAAAGCTTTAATTCGAGTTTAGGAGGTGAAACAATAGATGGTAACAATGGGGTAGTTGTTTCAAACTCGAATGATTCCATCAAAGGCTCGAACCGAGTGTACGCAACAGTGTCGGATGGTTCAACTAACTCATCCGAAAAAGCAAAAGACTCCAATTCAGGTGATGAGTCTTCAAAGTCGTCGACGAATGTAAAACACTCAAAATCGTTATCTGCCGTGAAAGCTGTGTCGGATTCTAGGAGGAACGCACTAGTGGCGTTAGCATTGCTGTGGTCGAACAAAAAATTCTCGAACTCACAGTCCTCCTCCGCGATCTCATTGATCGAGCAAACGTCGAGTACGCTAGCATTAGGCTCAGCCGGCTAACTTCCCAACTTGAAAATATTGAGCTCAATTGTCATATTGCCGAAAGATAGGTTCATTGAACCGTTACGACAATTGATCACTGCGTTGGAAGTAGCCAGAAATGGTCGACCAAGTATTACCGGAATTTGGTTCCGGGGGTTAGCAACAGGTTGTGTATCCATCACAATAAAGTCAACGGGGAAAATGAAATCCCCTACTCTAATTAACACATCCTCCAGCTCTCCCCTAGGATGGGTTATTGACCGATCGGCCATTTGGAGAGTACAGTGAGTGGGCTTAAGCTCTCCAACGCCCAATTGCTCGTACACAGAATATGGTAGCAAATTGACACTCGCGCCAAGATCTAATAGTGCTCTATTGATATTCTTGTCCCCAATTGTTATCAAAATGGTAGGATACCCGGGGTCCTTTTGCTTTGGGGGAAGGGAATTTACAAGAGCATCACTAATAGCACTAGCCACAAAAACTTTCTTTGGCACTTGCGACTTCCTCTTTTTGGTGCATAAGTCCTTTAAAATTTTTGCATATGAAGGAACTTGCTGGATGGCATCCAAAAGAGGGATATTTATGCTAACCTGTTTGAACAACTCAACAATCTTTTCCATCTGCGGAGTTGGTTTATTGGATCTCAACCGATTAGGAAAAGGAACATTTTGAAAGGTGATTGAGTCCAATTTTTGCGGATCAGACTGTCGAGTTGGAACGGCGCCCCGTGTAGATGTGTTCGTGTTGTGAGAAATGGGTCCGTTCGAGCTAGAAGGGGTAGAGCCATGTGAAGGGTGGAGAATAGGCTCTAAGGAAGAAGAAGATGAAGGTGAAGAAGATGAAGAAGCCCCACCGGCAGGGGTGTCATTGTTTATGCCCACATTTTTCTGCAACACTTTTCCCGATCTCAACGTGGTCACGGCATTTACGTTATGATTTTGCTGTTGAAATACAGCATGTGCGTGACCGGGGTTGGGCAGTGGTTGAGACGGGAGTTTTCCTTTTTCGCGCTCGCTCAAAGCTGCATTGAGTTGTGCAATTTGTGCCTCAATAGATTTGATGCTTTGATCGTGAGAGGTACTATTTTGCACTAAAGTTTGAATAGAAGTCTCAAGTCTTGCTGTAGACTGTGTAGATTGCTTAAGGAACGTATCTAGACTTCTTTCGAGCGAGCTAACCTTATCATTATTAGGTTGAACATAATTATTTGGCTGGTAAGCATTGTTAGGCACAAAATTGTTCATCTGATTAGGGTAAGGTTGTTGTTGAAATTGTTGCGGTTGAAATTGAGTTTGTGAGGGTGCTTGTTGTTGTTGTTGTGGAGGAGGAGGTCTTTGAAAATTATTATTTCCTTGGAATTGTTGATTTTGGTTCCAAGCGAAATTTGGGTGACTCCTCCACCCCGGATTATATGTCGAAGAGTACGGATCGTTTCTTTGTCGTTGCTGAAATGCAGCATTGACTTGATCCTGTCCTTGTGTAGATGCATTATAAGGACACTCTTCGGTCAGGTGTGATGGATCCGCACAACAAGCACAGACAGTTCGTGGGGGCATAGCAGGGGCAGGAGAAGACGATGAGATTTTGGTCTCGATCGCTTCTAGCTTTTTCGTAAGAGGGGCCATCTCGGCCTTCATAGCAATCGACATCTTTACTTGATGTATGCCTGCCCTAGATTGACCACTAGAAGATGATGTGGTCTTGGTACTCTCCCACTGTATTGTCTGCTCACTAAGATCCTCGAGAAACTGCCATGCTTCATCACTAGACTTAGAGAGAAAATGACCTTGACAGATGGTTTCTAGCAACTGCTTCGTTGCCGAGTTCAATCCCTCGTATAATGTTTGGCAAAGTTGCCAATTTTCTATCCCATGATGAGGGCATTGAACTAGTAGGTCCTTGAATCTCTCGAAGCACTTCCAAAATAGTTCGGACGGAAGTTGTGAGAATTGAATTATTTCATTGCGGATTCTGGCAGTTTTATGGTGAGGATAGAACTTTTTTAGAAAAGCTTTCACAAACTCATCCCAATTTCTAATAGAATGTGATGCGGTGCTATATAGCCACTTCTCGGCTAGGTCACATAAGGTGAAAGGAATGACCCTTAGCCTTATAGCGTCATCACTCAATTGGGTCGTTTTCATCATAGCGCACACATTTTGGAATTTATTAATAAAGATATATGCGTCTTCAGTTTCCAAACCATGAAATTTCGGCAGCATATTGATGAAATGTGGTTTAATCTCAAAATTGTCCCCATTTGCCGGTGGGGGTGAAAGACAGGTGGGTAAAGAAGTGCGGATGGGGTAAAAGAGATCCTGAAGCGCAACTCGTGCGGGCGCTTCAACAGGCGGCTGGTTCGGGTCATTCGCACCTAACGGAGGTGGAATCCTTCCCGTCGGTAAGGTATTGTTGGGGTTGAATCCCGACATACCTTCGGTGAAAGAAATTGAAGTTGAGGGTAAGGAAGTGGACGGAGTGTCGACTTTAGTGTCGAAATGTTCGTCGGTCGGTACCAACGAAACAAGGACTAATCGGGCGTCAGTATCCCTAATCCAAAGTGACATACACTAAAGGGTAGTGCAGAAAGAAAAAAAAAAGAAGACAGAATGTGGGGGTAAGATAACGTCAGTGAGGGAAAGTGGTGGAAGTGGTGGGATTGAGTTGCAAGTTTTCTTAGCGACAAGTTGCAAGTTTTTTTTGAAAAGATTTTTTTCTTTTTTTTTATGTGAGAGTTTTGCAAAAACGTTTTTCAAAAGGGACTCGTGACACAAATCAACCACACATGCACAATCAGGCCTAGATCTAGGGTCGCCTAGGTCTGCTAGACAGCTCCTAACTAGGGCTAGAAATATGACCTCAAACCGCCTCTTCACGGACAAGTACGGCCAGGTAAGTGGGAAGGAACCACCACTACAGTGGGCCTAATTAATAACCACTAGCCTAGACACCGCAATGTCGGTTAGGATAAACGGCCGATGCCTATACTAGTCCTTTTCCTATTGAGCTCGATGTCCTTAGGTCTGAGTCTAGTCTTTTTTAATTAATTGTGGTCAATGCGCATGCTTTAGGTGTTTTCTGGGGTCCTGGGAAGGGTGATGAAATCCCCACCCAATCTGAGTTTGGTCAATTAGCCCCTTAGAGTCCGATTAAATTATGCAAAACAGTAAAATTCACTTGCAATCAATTTTAGCGCGGCGCAAAGAACCCTGCAGAAAATCTGTTATTTAGAAGGGGGAGAGAATTTTTTCTTAGCGCAAAGAATTCCTGCAGAAACTTTTTACAGTGGAGATATGGAGGTTGCAGAGGGAAGAGAGAGAGAGCAAACCATGTAAAAATGATGTGCTGACGTGGCAGATCGGCGGCGGTTCCGCGGTCTGGGAGCCTATTCTGCGGCGGAAACGCGGCAGGTTGGTGGGTTCAGCCTCTGAAAAATTTTGTGCAGCTCCTGTTCACAAATTCTACTCTGTTCTGATGTTCCCTTTTCTGTTTTCCTCTCTGTAAAATTCCAAATTCACAATCCTTTGCTGTTCCTGCAAGATTCAAAACATAGAACCCTTCAAACATATAAAAATCGCTAAAATGTTTTTGTATTTTGTATTTTCTGATTTTTATGATTTTTCAAAATTTATATCAACCCGAAATCCTACAAAACAAAAAAAATTACGCCATCCCCGGCAACGGCGCCATTTGATTAATCCAAAAATTGTAGTTTTACCGTAATCAGAAACGGCGTCGCTTTGCAGCTAGCCGGTGAGTACGGGTCGATCCGCAGAGATGTGTAAATTTCTGTTTTTGTGTTTTTTACGAGTTGATTCCGTTGGTTGTTTGGTTTTTGTCGATTGATTTAAAAACTAATTTATGTGATATGAAAGAACTCGTTAGGGTTAGGTCAAAGGTAGGGTTGATGAGATCAATATTTTCACCCCTTTCAATACCGTTTGATTAAAACTTTTTAGAAAATCACAACAATTATTAGCAAAGGGGATTAGGATGATCGGGAAGAAACAAAGTTTCTTCCTCTAGATTCTTGTCCGTCCTTTCCTATTAATTGCTGCAATCTTCATGGACGTCATGTATGTCCGGCCTTTTAGACTACGGTTCACCGTTACCTCGTAGGTAGGGTGCCGTAGGGGGCGGATCATACATGCGTGCATGAAGGTTTCGTTTTGAAAATATGTTGGTATTGAAGGAGGTGAGAGATATCCATCTCTCACTCCCTCCCTTGTTCCTAACCCTAACGAGCGAGGATTTTACTCGCTCATTAGGGAATTATTAAAAAGTGACATTTTTGTTGCTTATGTTTTAAAGTGTTACTCTTACGACAGATTAAAATTAGCTGAACTAGTGAACTACAGCAAATAAATGGATAACTAGGGCAAGTAATGATATTAAACTAAGGCAGGAATTAAATAAATTAAAAACTTACAAGAAAAGTTGATGCTCTAAATCTCCCAACAAGTCTGAACTTTTATTGATTGAAAAGAGGCATACATTTTACAGATTTTGAGTACAATTTATAAGCAACCAGTGAAGCTAGGGTTACAGACTCTCGTAGACATGCAATTACAGATTTGCCCCCTAAAAATCCCAACACCCGCACCGTCGTACCGACACAAGAAGTCGGTGCCGACACGGGCACCATACGGCCGCGGAACCGCGGCAATGATAGGCCTTTGGCCGCGGTTCCGCGGCCCTTTGGTGGCTTCATGCTACCATCTTCTGTGGTCTTCATTCTGGGTTCCTGGGCTTATTTGTTCTTCACTATTTTTCTCTGTTTGACTTCTTAGTCTTTTCCAGATCTTCAATGAAAACTTGTAAGGAGCTTTTGACCGTTCACTTTCGTCATTTGGACCTTGCACTGTTCTTCATCTCGGCTTGAGTAAGATCTGTCTGCTTGTTGGTTAAAAGTCTCTTTTCTGTAGCATCTCTCGTCTTTTTCACTGTATTTGTTCCAAGAGCCTGTATCCTATGTTATGCAACAAACGAGCGTCAAAAGTACCTGTTTACTTATAAAATGCATAAAAGTGGGGCGTATGAATTGCAATATTATGATATGAACAGCGGCCCCTGGAATGGATGAGGAGGCCTTCTTTTTAGGATTTCTCGGACTGTGGCTGAGTTGGTTCGCCATCCTAATGCACTCTCATCGCATGCGGCCTTCCGGCTTCTACCCAGCCCACCGAATGGTCATCGGGGTAAAGATGGCTGTGGGGATCGCTGGCTTGGCGCACCTATATCACGACCTCTGCCGAGCAGCGGATGCCAATGAGCCCGGAGTATTGCACGTGGTCTTCCTGATGCACTACTTTGCATCGTGGCTCGAGCTGCACACGGCGGGTGTCTTTGGCATGCATAAAAGGCCTTCATTCTTTAACAAGTGCGGTTTTCCTCGCATTATACAGTTGATTAGCTCATCAATCGTGACCCCTTCGCCATGGAACGCTAGGGGTTTACTGCTTCGCCCTCACACCGTTGGAGTCGGGATGTCCTTCATCGACAAGGTACTAACCATTGGAAAAGCGTCCACCACTGCGGTGCGACCATTACAGGATTCCTTTAAGGGTGGAGCTTCAGTGTTGACGGCCCGGGAGACCCTCCACTTGTATTCTATTAGACCGGGCTTCTTAGTTTTCAGGTAGGGCGGTGTAGCAATCTTCATGAGATATAACCCGCATCGTTTCGCCCAACAACAGGGCTACGATCAAAGGGTACCCTTGGAAGCTTTCTTACTGGAACCTGCTGCCAATGAAGAAGGGATGGAGAACGCGTTACATCACTTTATGCGCCTGAACACGGGTTCTCGTTTTTTTATCAGCACGCCGGCCTGCGCTCCATGACTCCTTAATGTGTATAAAGAGTGGTACAATCATGCGACGGGGGCTGTTATAAAGGAAGAGAGGCGAGTGTTGATCGACCGTAAAGAAGTACCCCCCGGCACCAACCGTAATGCTCCCTTAGTGCCAAGGATCCCGGTGGCTCCTCCTCTAAAAGATGCCGGGGGCAGACCATCACGTGCGCAAAGTCCTCCACGTGAGCTGCCGCTCCCTGATATCACAGATGCACCTCCCGCACCCTGTGCTCCAGTAGAGACAGTGGTTGTACCCTCGCCGGAGTCTGGCGTGGGTGCGGACATCGGGACCCGTCGTCCCAAAGTGGCTGCTAAACGGAAGTCGATCCCCCGTGAGCCTAGGGTCGGAGGGCAAAAGAAAAAGAAGTCGCTCTTCGCTGCGGACGTCGTGTTCGGTCAGGAACCCCATGCTCCCTATGCCGAGGGTCTGATCGAATACGGGACAAACGAAGGACTAGTGATGCCGCCGCCGGACGATACAGACTTGGAAGCCGCTCTCGAAACTTCGGCGTGGTTGGCAAAGCGTGACGCGTGGCTGGCCAAGCTTGCGCAATCAGGTAATTATTAGTCGCCTTTTCTTTATTGCAACATATCCTCTTCATTGTCTTTGACTAACGCTTTTCTTTCTTTCCTTTCGACAGGCATCACTGACGAAGAAGCCATTGCCGCTTCTCTGAAGACTTTCCAGGAGGAGGAACGTCTCAGAGCATCTATGGGCCTTAGTAAGTCTAGATTCATCAAGCTTTCATTTTCCTTGTGTTATGGTCGATCTAACCTTCCTCTTTTAATCATAGGAACCTCGATGTCGTTCCCTCCAAGTGATGCAGATGCTCTACCGGCTGCCGATGTTCCTGCTGCCTATGGGCCACCGCAGGGGGTTCGTCTTAAAGAGCCGATGAGAGATGCCTTAAAGGCTCTGGAGGCATCCCTGAACGAGGACGACGACGCTTTGAAAGAGGCATCACTAAGATCCATCACGACAGCCCGGGAGGAAAGGAAGCGGCTGAGGCGTGAGGCGAAGGCACGCAAGGCTGTCTTGGCTATGGGAGCGGGTCCCAGCACTGCCCCTCGTGCTGATACTCCATTTGAAGAAGCCCCTGTCGCCCTATCTACTGCCCGCAGAGAGGTGGCGCGCGCAGTTCGGAGCGCAAACGGTAAATCCGCTTCAGGTAATGTTTCTCTCAGATTTTTTTTTGTTATAAGGATTTTAATGTCGTTGGTCCTTACATCTCTTATCTTGCAGGGCCAAGTCCGCTCGAGGGGGAGGCGGAAACCGTTGATCCCAAAGAAACAGAGGGGGCGGTATCTGCCGAACTCGAGCCGACGGTGGGCAACGTCGTTGTGGCTTTGGAGCCCGAGGTGGCAGCCGAGGGGCCTACCGCCGAGAAGGTCATTGATGCCGAACCTGAAGTGGTGGCAGATGATATGATCATTATAACTGAGTCCAGGGTGGTGGCGGATGAGGCGCTCGAGGCCGGCGATCCCCCGACGATGGTGGACGATACAACCGCGACTACTGAACCTGAGAGAGTAGTGGGTGAGGTGGCCATGATTCCCGAGGACGAGCCAACCGCTCCTTCTTTGGAATCTGGCAATACTCCAATCATAGCCCTTCCCATCTATGGCCCTCCGCCGTCCCCAGGTCTTGCTAGCACGACGACGGTTCCCATTGAGTCGGGTGACGAGGCCACGGGCGGTGGTCTCATGTCGATAGAGGAGGGAGTCGCCTCCGTTTCAGCCAGGAGCTCCTCAGGTAAACCCTAAGTGGCTGCTTTTCTTTACTTTACAATCTTTTCTGACAAGTTCACCTTTTCGTAATGCAGGTGCAGCCAGTGCCGATGCCCCACTGCTCGAGGGAGCGCCTTCAACGACTGCCTTGGCGGTGGTCGCCTCTCAACCCTCTCTCATACCCTCGAAGATGTTGGAAGGTACGTGTTTACGATTTATTAATCTTGTTTTCCAGACGTATAATTCGTGTACTAAAGTCACACTTTTGTGTTTCCAGGAGTGCTTTTTGATCATGTATATCAGATGTTGCTCCCACACTTTTCTTTCCCATCCGAGCTTGCTTCTTCCTCTGGTGGCGTTGGTGAGTATGATTTCCGTTGACATCCTTCCTCTCTTTTTTTTTATTGATGGAATTACCTCTAACCTCTTTTTCTCATCTCAACTGCAGTGCTACAGATTGAAGTAGGGGATAAAAGATCAGTTGCGCCACCATCCCTTCCGACCTTGCCACCTGTCTCAACTGGTACAATGACCATCACATTGGTAACTTTCCTCTCTTTATTTTCTGTACTGTTATCTGATCGCGTCCTGTTTCTTTTCAGCTGTCGTTCTGGCTTCGGCGTCCTTCGAACCTCGCATTACAATGCCGGCGGGTCCTTATCTGAGGAGTCTGTCTTCAAAGGGCGCCGCGAATAGTCTGCGCATGTTGAGTGACTACGTCGAGGAACTCGACGTTGAAACTCCTACATCTGCCGCAGACTTCGCTATGGTGGTTAACCCGATGCTAGCAATACTCGTGAACTTTCATGATGAGGGCATCATTGCATCCTGGGTTAACCATTGTAAGGAGATCGAGTGTCGCCTATATCAGTTGGAGTTGCTGCGTCCCGCTCCCGAGACCGTGGCTGCCAGTAATCAAAGGACAGCGTGGATTGAGCAGAGCGCTCCTTACTTCCGCCATCTCGAACAGGAAGTCATTTTAAGGCATAAGGAGCGTGGTGAAACTTCGAGCAAGTCTGCTCAACTGCATGCTCGGGTGGAGGCCAACGCCGCACGGCTGAAGGTTATCTTTGAGGGCCTTCTGCAATGTCTCTCCGAAGGGTTATCATTAAGGCAAAAACTTGACGTTGTCGAGCGGGCCGCACCTAGCCAGGAAGCAGCCCAGAAGGCGGCGGAGGAGCAACTTTCATCCTTCTTGCAGCAGCGGGCCCAGGTGGAGGCGGAGGTGGCCGCGGCTGTCACCCGAGAGGAAGCGCTGAAGGAAGTGCGACAGCAGCTTGTGAACTTACTAAAGACACTTCCTCCTCAGTAGCTATCCATCTTTGTATCGTTTGTGCTTGTAGATAAAAGAATGTATATATATATATATATATTTTTATTCTTTGACATAATGTATCCTGTATCCAATCAAGTTTATGAATAAAAGATACACCTTTTTGTAATGTGTCATTTTCTCCGTCTTTCTTTCTTTCATTATCAGCATGCCACCTAAGTAACCATGGTTGACGAGTATCCTGACCTTCTTAAGAAATAACGATGGCTCAGGCCGCAGGTTCAGATCTGCTGCCTAAGACTTTTCAACTCTATAAGCCGTGAGGGTCTCATAGAGACTTTTCTCCCTACGGATCGAGAGGATCTCGTAGGTGTGTTTTCTCCTTAGGAATCGTGAGAATTCCTAAGTGTGGTTTTCTCTTATAAGTCGTAAGGATCCTATAAAAGAATTTTTCCCTTTTACGAGTCGAGAGGACCCGCAAGCGGTTGTTTCCCTCCTTGTCGAAATTCGACTTTGGAGAGTGAGACCCGTGAATAGTATGAAAGAGACCATTTTGGATTGACTTGCAGGGTCCCATTGTTCAGGAAGCAAGTTTTTTCAGTCCCTGATGCCTGAGGCTTCATCTTGCAAGTTGAGACGAATCGGGAATTTCCCGTGGAGGCACTAGTTTCTCTACGAGCCGACGCGAATCAGGAGGCTCTCGTCAAGGAGTGTTTGTATCCGTGAGTCGAGGAGTTTGCTAGGGATTATTTGTTTCCCAAGCGCCAAGGATTATTTGTTTCCTTGGGGTTTGAAACGAGCCGAAGATTTCCCACGGAGGCACTGGTGGCTCTGCGAGTCGACGCGGATCAGGAGGCTCTCGTCAAGGAGTGTTTGTATCCGTGAGTCGAGGTATCTGCTAGGGATTATTTGTTTCCCAAGCGCCAAGGATTATTTGTTTCCTTGGGGTTTGAAATGAGTCGAAGATTTCCCACGGAGGCACTGGTGGCTCTGCGAGTCGACGCGGATCAGGAGGCTCTCGTCAAGGAGTGTTTGTATCCGTGAGTCGAGGTATCTGCTAGGGATTATTTGTTTCCCAAGCGCCAAGGATTATTTGTTTCCTTAGGGTTTGAAATGAGTCGAGGATTTCCCACGGAGGCACTGGTCGCTCTGCGAGTCGACGCGAATCAAGAGGCTCTCGTCAAGGAGTGTTTGTATCCGTGAGTCGAGGTATCTGCTAGGG